>ML677326.1:59415219-59692724 GCA_007922305.1 Dermatemys mawii | reverse complement strand
GTGGCGTGGTCTCAGGGAATCCTTGCAGGTGATCATTCTCATTGATCTGATTGATTGCGTGGCGTGGTCTCAGGGAATCGTTGCAGGTGATCATTCAGATTGATCATCATGACTCCACGTGCCATGCCTCCTCGCAACAGGCGATCCCCAGCATGGAGCAATAGTGAGGTGCTGGACCTCATCAGCTGCTGGGGGGAAGAGGCTGTTCAGTCTCAGCTGCGGTCTAGCCGCAGGAATTTTGACACCTATGGGCAGATATCACGGGCCTTGGCAGAAAGAGGCCATGAGCGGGACACTCTGCAGTGCCGTGTTAAGGTAAAGGAGCTTAGGAATGCGTATCGCAAAGCCCGCGAGGCAAACGGCCGCTCTGGGGCAGCCCCGGTGACTTGCAGATTTTATAAGGAGCTGCACGCGATACTTGGTGGTGATCCTACGGTCACTCCATCGACCACCACGGACACTTCCCAGCCCACCAGTGAAGGTGGGGGTGAGGAGGAGGATGAAGAGCAGGAGGATGAAGAAGAGGAGGAGGATGAGGACGAGGCAGCAGCGATCCAGGGCACGGAGGAGTCCCTGGACGCATGCAGCCAGGAGCTCTTCTCAACCCAGGAGGGCAGCCAGCCACAGCGTCCGGCGGTTGCAGGGGCCAGCTCAGCAGCGGATTGCGGAGGTAAAGCTGCTTTTCTATGGGGAAGGCTGGCAGCTTGGGGTGGAAAGGGATGAGGGGGGCATTCCACCTGGTGCTCTGTTCAAGCCAGGAGGAGGGCAGGGGGGCATGCAGCCAGGAGCTCTCCTCTAAAGCCAGGAGGAGGGCGGCCAGCCACAGCGTCCGGCGGTTGCAGGGGCCAGCTCAGCAGTGCATTGCGGCGGTAAAGCTGCTTTTCTATGGGGAAGGCAGGCAGCTTGGGGTGGAAGGGGATGCTTGCATGCTTGCCTACATGTGGAATAGAGCATTGATGTAGTCTATCACCTCGCGGTAGTCATCATCAGTAATCTCTTCAAAGGTCTCAATAAGAGCACTTGCAATGCGCCTGCGTAGGTTTCCCGGGAGAGCCAGCGTGGTCCCCGTCCCGGTCACGGTCACTAGTCCCTGCCACTGTGCTACAATGGGTGGGGGGAGCATTGCTGCACATAGGCACGCTGCATATGGCCCTGGGCGGAAGCCGCATCTTAATAAAATCCCTTCCCTTTGCTCCTCAGTGACTCGAAGCAACGAGATATCTTCCAGGACAAACACCTACGGAGAATGTTGGAACAGTGTTCAGAGTAGGGCTCCTGCCACTTCCCGGCACTCCACCCCCCCCCCGCCCCAGCTTTTCAGGGCAGGGAAGAAATCCTTCCCCCTGCCTGCTGCTCACACTGTGGCTCCTGCAACGTACCGGCACTCCCCACCCCCTCCCCCGCCACAGCTTCTCAGGGCAGGGAAAAAATCATTTCCCTTGCCTCTGGAGTCCACTCACCATGGCAGGGGCTCCGTTGCTGTATCTGTGCTGTCTGCGGGACAGGCAAACAGGGAATGCAGGGGAATGATAGGCATGTCTGCTCTTTACAAGGGAACCACTGTGAAATGTATCTTTTTATTTTAGAAGGGTCGTCCTTCACCCCTTCGCCATCGCTCTTATCAACAGCTGAGAGGCTCAGGCGACTGAGGAAGCGGCCACGAAGGAGCAAAGAGGATCTTGTACAGCAAGTAATGCAACAGGCTGTAACGGAGAATCGAGTTGCACAGAGGTGGAGGGAGAATGAGAGCAAGTTGAGGGAGAAGGCGCGGAAGGAGAGCGCGATTCACCGCCGGAAAAGCACCGACAAGCTGCTCTCATTACTGCAGCTTCAATTGCAGAGTATGCAGCGGCTTGTCACCCTTCAGGAGCAGAAGCTCCACACCCACCACCCCAAGTATCGTTTGCCCCAACTCCCTTCCCCTTCCTTGCCTCTGTACCCTCCAGGCCAGTATCATCAGCCAAATGGTTATCACCATCCACAGCTGCCTCCAACCCCTCTGTCTTCACCGGACAACCCCCAGACCCCAGACCATTATCCACTGCAGTCTACCCCTAATAACATGCCTTACTGGCCACCGCAAATGGGGTTCGGGGGACATGGCCAGTTTGAGGGCACTGGAGACTCAGAGACCCGGACATACTCCGATCTCTGACTGACCCCACGACACCCCCATTGCACCTCCCCTGCCTTCCCCCTCACATGCATCACAATATTTTCTTTCAGCAACCGAAGTACCTGTTCAATAAATGAATTGTCTTCTTAATAAATGGGTTTTTTTATTAAGTGTACATACATTATTACAGGCTACAGAAAAGCAAATGCCTGTTCCTGTTAAAAGAATGCTCCCTCCCTCCCTCCCTCCCTCCCTCCATCTGCACCTCACTTCAGAACTGGCTTTCAGCCTCAGAATGCTCCCTCAAGGCTTCCCTGATCCTAACAGCCTCGCGCTGGTCCCCTGCATGAACCCTGCTCTCTGGCTGGGCATATGTGGCCTCCAGGCGTTGAACCTCAGAGGACCATGCCTGAGTGAAGCCTTCGCCCTTCCGCTCACAAAGATTATGTAGGGCACAGCATGCGGAAATAACCGCGGAGATACTACCCTCGGCCAAATCTAGCCTCCCATAAAGACAACGCCAGCGCGCCTTCAGACGCCCAAAAGCACACTCCACAGTCATTCGACAATGGCTAAGCCTGTAGTTGAACCTTTCCTGACTGCTGTCCAGGCTCCCTGTGTACGGTTTCATGAGCCAGGGCATTAAAGGGTAAGCAGGGTCACCAAGAATCACTATGGGCATTTCCACTTCCCCCACGGGGATCCTCTGGTCTGGGAAAAAAGTCCCCGCTTGCAGCTTCATGAACAGGCCGGTGTTGCGGAAGATGCGTGCGTCATGCACCTTTCCAGACCAGCCAGCGTTAATGTCAGTAAAACGCCCACGGTGATCCACAAGCGCCTGGAGAACCATGGAGAAGTACCCCTTTCGGTTAACGTACTCCTCAGCTAGGTGGGCGGGCGCCAGAATGGGTATATGGGTCCCATCTATCGCCCCACCACAGTTAGGGAAACCCATTTCTTCAAAGCCAGCCACGATGTCATGCACGTTATCCAGAGTCACGATTTTTCGTAGCAGGATGCGATTGATGGCCCTGCACACTTGCATCAGCACAACTCCAACGGTCGACTTTCCAACCCCAAACTGGTTGGCCACCGATCGGTAGCTGTCTGGGGTAGCCAGCTTCCAGATCGCGATAGCCACCCGCTTCTCCACCGGGAGGGCAGCTCTCAGTCTGGTGTCCTTGCGCCGCAGGGCGGGGGCGAGTTCAGCACACAGTCCCATGAAAGTGGCTTTTCTCATTCGAAAGTTTTGCAGCCACTGCTCGTCGTCCCAGACTTGCATGACGATGCGATCCCACCACTCTGTGCTCGTTTCCCGTGCCCAGAAGCGGCGTTCAACAGCCGTGAGCATGTCCGTTAATGAGACAAGAAGCTTTGTGTCGAATGCATTCACCGCTTCGATCTCGTCTTCAGAATCATCACTGTCATCCTGCATGTCAAGGAATAACTCCACTGCACACAGAGATGTGCTGGCGACAGTCGTCAGCATGTCCCTCAGCAGTTCTGGATTCATTGCAGCACTCGACAATGGAAGACGGAGCGTGCCTTGCTGAAACCCTTGAAAGATGGCGCCGGAGGTGGAAGGAAACACAGGGATTGCTGGGATATGCCAAAAAGCATCATGGGTAGTTCAAACAGGATATAGAATGCCCCGCAAGTGACGCCCCCCCTACCACAAGCCATTGCGCCAGATCAGGAAGAGGTGTACTGTGGGATACCTGCCCTAATGCGCTGCTCTTAATGCCGTATTAACTGCCGCAAATGTGGCCATGCTATAGCGCTGGAGCAGCTCAGTGTGGACATACAATAGCGCTATTATTATTGCTGTATAAGGCGAGCGCTATAAGCAATAGCGCTATAATTTTGTAAGTGTAACCATACCCTGATTGCGACTGACTAAGCCCAGCTCCTCACTTGTGCTCAATCTAACTGGCCATTAGATTGACCTGAGCTACAATAGACTGGTAACTATAAGCATTAACTGGCAGGAGTGTGTGTGTGTGCGTGTGTGTGTGTGTGAAGCATACGCTACCTGTTGTATTTTTAATAAATATGGTGTATATGCCTTCTCTCTTACAAAAGATCCTGTGTGTTTTGTATAGCATAACACCTTCTCTGTTCACTTTTGTGGTGTTTCTGGCTACATCTGTTCTCTTACACACACAACTCCACCACAAACAATACTCAGCCCTCTGCATTCGCATTCAGTCCATATTGAATCCCCTCTTCCCACATAGCTCAGCACCTGACTGGCCTTGCAGGTGGCCTGTGTTTTGGGCCAGGGCTCCTATTGTTTCAAGAATCAGAGAGGTAGCCATGAATCAGAGGGGTAGCCGTGTTAGTCTGGAATTGCAGAAGTAACAAAGAGTCCTGTGGCACCTTAAAGACTAACTAAAGTATTAGAGCATAAACTTTCGTGGGCTAATACCCACTTCGTCGGATGCATGCAGTGGAAGAATCCAGGGGCAGGTATAAATAGGTAGGCAAGAGCCAGGTTAAAGATAACAGGGTGGGTCCAATGAGGCTGAACCAGCTGTTATCTCTAATCAGGGAGGGTGAGGTATTCCTCTAGCAGCTGAACTGGAGGTGTGAACAGCGAGAGAAGAGAAACTGCTCTTGTGGTTAGCTAGCCATTCAATATCTCTGTTCAGTCCCAAACTGATTGTGTCAAATTTGCAAATGAATTGCAACTCTGCAGTTTCTCTTTGCAGTCTGGTTTTAAAGTTTTTTTGCTGCAAAGTGCTGACCTTTAAGTCTTTCATGGTGTGTGCAGGGAGACTGAAGTGTTCTCCTACAGGTTTTTGTATATTGCCATTCCTGATATCTGATTTGTGTCCATTTATCCTTTTTCGTAGGGACTGTCCAGTTTGACCGATGAACATAGCAGAGGGGCATTGCTGGCACATGATGGCATATATTACATTGGTAGATATGCAGGTGAATGAACCAGTGATGGTATGGCTGATCTGGTTAGGTCCTGTGATGGTATTGCTGGTGTAGATATATGGGCAGAGTTGGCATCGAGGTTTGTTGCATGGATTGGTTCCTGAGTTAGAGGAGTTATGGCGCGGTGTGCTGTTGCTGGTGAGAATATGCTTGAGGTTGGCAGGTTGTCTGTGGGCCAGGACTGGCCTGCCTCCCAAGGCCTGTGAAAGAGAAGGATTGTTGTCCAGGATGGGTTGTAGATCACTGATGATACGTTGGAGAGGTTTTAACTGAGGACTGTAGGTGATGACCAGTGGTGTTCTGTTGTTTTCTTTCTTGGGTTTGTCTTGCAGCAGCAGGCTTCTGGGTACACGTCTGGCTCTGTTGATCTGTGTCCTTATTTCCTTGTGCGGGTATTGTAGTTTTGAGAAAGCTTGGTGGAGATCTAGTAGGTGTTGGTCTCTGTCTGAGGGGTTGGAGCAATACCACAGTGCTTGGCTGTAGACAATGGATTGTGTGGTGTGTCTGGGATGGAAGCTGGTGGCATGAAGGTAGGCGTAGCTGTCGGTAGGTTTTTGGTATAGGGTGGTGTTGATGTGGCCGTCATTAATTTGCACCGTGGTGTCTAGGAAGTGGACCTCTCATGTAGACTGGTCCAAGCTGAGGTGGATGGTGGGGTGGAGGCTGTTGAAATCATAGTGGAATTTTTCCAGAGTTTCTTTCCCATGGGTCCAGATGATGAAGATGTCATCAATGTAGCGTAGATAGAGAAGGGGCCTGAGTGAACGAGAGTTGAGGAAGCCTTGTTCCAGGTCAGCCATAAAGATGCTGGCATACTGTGGGGCCATGTGGGTGGCCAGAGCGGTACCACTGGCCTGGAGGTATAGATTGTCACCAAATTTGAAATAATTGTATGTGAGGATAAAGTCACAGAGCTTAGCAACCACTTGTGCTGTGTCATCATCAGGGATACTATTCCTGACAGTTTGTATTCCATCTCTGTGTGGGATGTTTGTGTAGAGAGCCTCTACATCCATGGTGGCTAGGATGGTGTTTTCTGGAAGATCACCAATGCACTGTAGTTTTCTCAGGAAGTCGGTGGTGTCATGGAGATAGCTGGGAGTGCTGGTGGCGTAGGGTCTGAGTAAAGAGTCCACATATCCAGATAGCCCTTCAGTGAGAGTGCCAATGCCTGAGATGATGGGGCGTCCAGGATTTCCAAGTTTGTAGATCTTGGGTAATAGATAGAATACCCCCGGTCGGGGTTCTAAGGGTATGTTAATTTATTCCTGTGTTATTGTAGGGAGTGTCCTGAGTAGATGGTGCAGTTTCTTCGTATATTCCTCAGTGGGATCTGAGGGAAGTGGCCTGTAGAAACTGGTGTTGGAGAGTTGTCTGGTAGCCTCCTTTTGGTTGTCAGACCTGTCCATGACGACAACAGCACCTCCTTTATCAGCCTCTTTGATCATGATGTCAGGGTTGTTTCTGAGGCTGTGGATAGCATTGTGTTCTGCACGACTTAGGTTGTGAGGCAGGCGATGTTGTTTTTCCACAATTTCTGCCTGTGCACGTCGGCGGAAGCATTCTATGTATAGATCCAGACTGTCATTTCGACCCTCAGGAGGAGTCCAGGTGGAGTTGTTCTTCTTGTGTTGCTGGTGGGATGGTGTATGTGTATCAGTGTGCTGTTCTATGTTGTCTTGAAAGTATCCTTTGAGTCTGAGATGGCGAAAGTAGGCTTCCAGATCGCTGCAGAATTGTATCTTGTTTGTGGGGGTGGTGGGGCAGAATGAGAGTACTCGACATAGGACAGACTCTTCTGCCGGGCTGAGTGTGTAGCTGGATAGATTGACGACATTGCTGGGTGAGTTAGGGGTACCACTGCTGTGGCCCCATGTGGCAGGTAGGATTTTAGATAGCTTGCAGTCCTTTTTCTTTTGTAGAGAGGTGAAGTGTGTAAAATAGATCTCCTGTCTTATTTTAGTAAAGTCTGTTTGTGTGGAAGGTTGGTTGTTTATGAAGGTCTCCAGGTTGGAAAGCTCTTTTTTGATGTTTACCTGTTTGCTGTACAGGATGCTGATCAGGTGGTTCCTCAGTTTCTTTGATAGTGTCTGGCATAATCTCTCACTGTAGTTTGTGCAGTATGTAGAGAGTAATGGATTTTTCACCTTCAGTCCATTTGGTATGATGTCCATCTGTTTGCATTTGGAGAGAAAGATGATATCTGTCTGTATTTGTGCAAGTTTCTTCATGAGGTTGATGGATTTCCACTCCATACGGCTAAATGCAGTGCCTTGCATGTTGTCAAGAATCAGAGGGTAATCAGAGGTGTAAGATTGTTTCAACTATCTCACACCAAAAGCAGTTTAACTGCTTCTTACATTTATCCTTAATGAAGAGCTATTATGGTTACCAGCTTCACCTAATCCCCAGCATAGCAGTACAAATAAACTAAGAGTTTTGTAGCTGAGTTGCCACAATCTTCAAAAATATGATTATTTAAATCAGGGGTGGCCAACCTGTGGCTCAGAAGCCGCATGCCGCTCTTCAAAGGTTAATATGCAGCTCCTGGCACAGGCGCTGAATCTGGGGCTGGAGCTAAAGGCGCCAACTTTCCAGTGTGCCGGGAAGCAATCACTGCTCAACTCCCTGCTCTGCCCCCACTCCACTCTTTCCCCCAAGTCTGCCAGGCCCTTGCTCCTCCCCCACAGAGCCTCCTGCAAATTCGAAACAGCTGATTGCAGCAAGCAGGAGGGGCTGACTGGAGGGGCTGCCAGAGGGCAGAAGGCACTGGGGACTGGAGGCGAGAATTGATGGGAAGCTGTAGACATGTTACTGTGGCTCTTTGGCAATGTACATTGGTAAATTCTGGCTCCTTCTCAGGCTCAGGTTGGCCACCCCTGATTTAAATAAATGAAATGAGAGTCAACATTAGAGTTGAGAGGGACCTGACATTTCCATTTTGTGGCAAGTACAATTGTCTTGACATTTGTTTTCATTCTGAATTAGAAGAAAGAATTTAGAAATTTCCCGAGAAACAATTTTTTTGAAAAAATTGGTTTGGGTCAATCAGAATATTTCACCTCGATAAAATTAAAATGTTTTGTTTTGATTTAGACATTTTTTACTTTTTTATTGTGTAAAATAAAAACTTTCAAATGCAAAAGGTGTTTTGAAACAAAAAATCAAAATGTGCCATTGCAAAAATGTTGAGGGGGACTGTTTCAGCCTTATCAAAATACTTCTTTCCTCTACCCTCCTGCCCTGTTTTTTCTAAATGAAACTAACTTGATATATTTCCATATTTCAGTGAGGAAATGGCATTTTCCAAACAGAACAATACTATACTGGAAAATTTTAAACCAGCTTTAGTCATGCTATACTGTACAGCACAATCCATAGGACCATACAGGACTCCAGTATCTCCTCTCTTTCGTAGATTGAGATGTCATTGTTCTTCACCTTTTCCATCCCATATCACGGTCTAGTGGGCTGACTTGGATTTCTGAGTTCTAATCCCAGCCATGCTTTTTGTTGCATCATGGTATGAGACATTTAACATATTAATTATTACCATCCCCATTTTCAAGGTGACGCACACACATACTTTCCTATTATTGTTATTTCACAGTGTCACTGCAACAATTAATTAGTCTTGGTGAAATCACTCTGAATATGTAAAGTCAAATGCATAAAAGCTAAGTAATAGTATGACATTCACGTATACAGGGGTCACTTGTTACTTTCCAAGGCCTGTAAGTAATTCTGGAGACAACATGTCCATTGTGAAATACCATGTGATGAGACCAATATGAGGAATGTCATTATGTCCAGGTGCCATTGGAAGATATACAAAAGAACAAACCCTAGTGCTGTTAGTAAGTAATGCAAAGAACCCAAAAACTCACTTTGTATTTTTTTCTGCAAAAAAATTTTAATGAAATTTTTAAGATTTGGTTCAGTGTGAAATTTGGCCAGAAAAAGCTCAACTTTACATGCCTGTCTGCCCCACATGGGCTTTATATCTCAGCTAACTAACACTATGCGAGGCCCATGTCTGAATAACAAAAAACTGAGTACAACTTTCTATGATGCTTTTGCTCTGTTGCTCTTATCTTGTTGCCCAGAGGCTTTTTCATTCTCTGGTAGGGTATTAGGGTATCCACAGCATCCTTTACCAGCCAGAGGCCAACCCATGATTTAGCTGAACAACGTCTCTCTGCAGTCGCTAGAATTAGTCCTAGTAACTTCTAAATAATAAATTCAATTTTAAAGCCATGTATCTGGTTATTTGTACTGAATTATATCCAACTATTATTTCTCATAGACTATCCTGTTGGGCAGTCAACAATGGACGCTACCCTTACCCTCTGACTGCTTGTGGAATAGCACCAAGAATTTAACTCCTTGCCTCCTCATATATCAGCATCAAATTGTCTTTTGATTTGGTCAACAAGTCAGCACTTTGTCTAGCACTGAAAAGAGTTGGTGTTCCTGCTGTTCTGCTAAATCTGGAGTGATATTCACTGGTACTGGTGCAAGAGTGCATGTTGGTTTACAGCATTTGCCACATTTGTCCACAACCTCAGGTGTGTGGCAGAGATGCATTCATATCATGGCATTATTCTGTTGAGCCATCAACTGAATATTAGGACTTGTCATTCCACCTGCTGGAATCCAGGTTGGTTACCCTTCTCCTAAGGCCCCACTCCTGTACTATCTCTTCCCAAAAGGCCCACCCTCTTCTCTGGTCCCTCCTGCCGTTACTCACGCTTAGGACCAGTAAAAAGTGAGGGGGCCATTCTGGCACCCCTGTATTACTATATGGTCAGAGACCCAGACTCTCTTACAGGCAGTCTTGGGAGTGGCTAGAGGCATTACATATCTGCTGTCAGAGCCAAATCTTGGGCATTAAGTGGTTTGACTTGTGCAATGTATCACAATCTCACAAAGATCTTTCTTCAACTGGGGCATTGCATTGCATGCTCTTCAGCCATGTTGCCAGGATGAATTAAAGCACCTCAGCACAACATGTCCTTAAATTCTCCATCAACATGTGAATGGGTGCACACCTTGACCCTACTTGGTGCCACCAATGGGGCCACCTCAGAGACTTGAGGATTTATAGGATTGGACCATATCTGGGAATTTCACTGCATGATGCCTGTCACAATTCCATCAACTGTAGTTATTCTGGCTGGTGCAACAATCCTTAGTAGACTATTTATGTTCGATGATGATGAAGATGTAAAAACTACTCTGAATATACGTTTTTGGTGTCTCTCAAGAGCACCATTTTTCATTAAGCACAGTTTAAATTATTTTATGTTAAGTGTTATTATATTACTGGGGAAACCACACACACACACACACAAACACACACCTGAAAAATTCTTTTTAGCTTGACTGTTTTTTGCTTTAACTTAATATTATTCTTCTCCAAAGAAGGGGGCAGAAAAGAAGGATAAGATTTTGCAGTAGAGAGAAGTATAGGAAGTCCCAAGGCTTTGGAGAGTTAATGTTAGAAAATAACATTCAGTTGCAGAAATGTGAACATACTGAAATGTATTCATAGTGGAAATTACTCAGATCTGAGAAACACAAAGATCTTAACACATGAGGAATTAATGAGTATTCTTTAAGCTCTTTTGAATTATTCTTACATTTGAAATAACCTACCAAGGTATAATTAATAAAAAAAGAGGCTGAGCATATCTTCTGAATATCCTCTTTTTCAATATCTTGAGTTCAAAAGAATGGACAGATCTTTGACCACCAGGTAAGATAGCATATACTTTGAGTATATGACTAACATTTGCTCCAATTAAAAATCAAAACTGAGACTTTAAAATATAATTACTCAAAGAACTGTTTTAATTTCAAACATGTACAAACCTGAGTTATTAAAGCAAATATTAGCTTAAGGAACGCTTAGTGAGATCATTCTAGTGGCAACAGGCTGAGCTGCAGAGAACTTCATTGAAAAACACACTAAAAATGATTGCTCTCAGCTGATCAAGTTGGGACAATACTTCAATATTTCTGCAAGGACATTCATACAGCAATATTCATGAAAACTCTGAATGGGCTTATCCATCTTCTTTTGATACTGGCAGTGTCTGGGATTTTTTTTACCACCACAGATAGATACAATTTCCCAGTGGGAAAGTTACATTGCCCACCATGATACACCAGATAATGAGGATAAATGAGGAAAATTTAAAATTATGGGGGAAAGTTGAGGATTCCACTTAGGCTCATTGTCTTATAAACAGAAGGTATGATAGCAAGAAAGAACTCTCTAGATGTTTGAGGACTTCGCCTCAGTAGACACAAATAGTAAAGGAGAGTGCATTTTCAAAGCTGTGTGGAGTACTGGTAAAGTGCGGATGAATTCTCAGCACTTGTACTTGTTAAGATGGAGGAAATTGATACACATGCCCTAGAATTATGTTAAATATACTTCTAAAATGACTTGTAATGAAAGTTCTGCTTAGAGATAAAGATAGGCTTAAAAAGTGTAGTTACAGACAACACTGGGTCTGCAGTCTGAACAAGTCTCTCCTGCACGCACACACATGGCGCCTGCACAGCAACATTCTACAGATGCAGTTCTAGGTCCAAAAGCCATCTCATGGCCTCTTGTGAGGGGGAACTAGTTGGCTTATGTATGTCAGAACCTTAGCTCCTTTCTCACTCTTGGTGTAGGAAAAGAAGTGAGAGTCAAATGCATCTGTGCTAAAGAAGAAACTGTGAAGATGGTGGCAGACCTGCCAGGAGGAGCCCCGTAGACTGTCGCACATGTCCAAAATGTACAAGAAAACTAGGGAACTTTTCCATCCGGTGGCGGGAGAAATGGTCCAGCAGTTGCAGGAGCAACACTGGATGATGTCAGAGCGAAGAGAGATTTCTAAAATGATCTGCGGTGGGCAACTTTGGTCAAGAAGTGCACTAAGGTGCTGAGAGACCAAGAAGGTAAAGAGTAGAAAGAATCATGACAATCAAAAATGTTGTACATTTAGTCCATTAGTTCTTCAAGGAAGTGTTTTCTGTAGCTATTCAGTATTTTGCTTACAACTCTCTATTAGAGAGTTGCATCATACTAAGCAATACAAGTCCTATAATTATCTCTTGTTCACACGCACCATGGTGCTAAATCACTATGCATCACTTCAAAATCATTTACACCTCAATGAATCTTAACAACAGTAGAAACAGAAAAAGTTCTCCTTTACTTTTTCATAAATGACACAAACACACAATTTTCGGACTTCAAAATTTTAGAGGTTCACCCACCACTAATTATTACCTACAATTGTGCAGTGCAGTGTAGTGAACTGGGGCAGGATAGCGTAGCGTAGTAAACTGAATTGAGGAGGGATAGCTCAGTGGTTTGAGCATTGGCCTGCTAAACCCAGGGTTGTGACTTCAATGCTTGAGGGGGCCATTTAGGGATCTGGGGCAAATAATCTGTCAGGGGACAGTATTTGGTCCTGCTAGTGTGGGCAGGGGACAGGACTCAATGACCTTTCAAGGTCTTTCCAGCTCTATGAGAGAGGCATATCTCCATAATTTATATAAACATCTAAATATTTGATGTTTATATGGAGCCTGAACTTATTTGATCTAGAACTCATGTTGGAAATCTCAAAAGAACAGGCCTTCATGGGAGATTTACAGCAGCAATAACAGGATTTGTCTAAGGATAACCTTTCACAAAAGATTGTTGGTATTTTCATTTTTAAACCCAATAAAAAACAACAGTAAAAACTGATTTTTTTAAAAAAAACACTAAGCTTTTTTCGAACCTCATAGGTTGGTTCAATTTGTGGGTTAAGATGGGGATGGTCATTTTATCTGAAGTGTCATAAAAAAGTACAATATTTTAAAATAGTATCTCAAAATTCTATAGCTTACACCAGTAATATTAAAGTGCATTGGGCTACAACTATAAAATACTATCATTCTGTATAAGGCTATTTGCTTCTTTTTTTTTTCTGTACAGCACTCAGCAAATTGTCAGCATCAAAAAATAATAAATAATTACAGTGACTTCCTAAAATAACTTTTTAAGGTCCTATTTATATATAAGAACTATTAGCCATCCAAAATGAAAGCTGCAATGCAGATAAAATTACAGCTCAAAACCGGTCTACCTCAACAACACAAAAATGAAACATCAGGATTGCTTTACTTCAGCTCACAGGCACTTACATGTACAATTTAGAACGTTCATTTTACCCTGCCGTCTCTGTTCGTGTGTGATAATAATACACCTTCAACACTTTTCTGGTGCATTCTTGCAGTGTGCAAGTAGCATGCATCAGATGACCCACTGCACATGGTTTGCATAAAACGCATTCCTGTGAATCTAAATGAAGTGGCAGATTCAGGGATGAGCTGAAGGAGGAATTTCAAGAACCCAATGTGTTAAAAGTTTAACAAAACCAAAAGAGCAAATGGGGTGGTTTCCTTGCTTACCTCTCCTCTAGTGTTATCACTTGGCACTCATCAAGAGGTTGAAGAGTAAATATTTGTTTCTTTTGGTATGAACTAAGTTACAACAAATGGCGGATATTTTCAAAAAATACCAGAGCAGGATTCTTTGGACTCCCTGAAAGATCTTCCCAGTCTTCTCTGTTACACAAGCTGAATGCCACTTCATAGTATCAATATGTTTCATAACTATATACCAAGCAAACAAACAAACAAACATTTCCAACAAATGCAGTAAATATGGGCTTGTTTATGGTTCTGCGACACATGAAGAGAATTCCCAGTTCCTGAACATACCTCTATAGAGGCTCCTGGAGCCACAGGATTTATCCCAGTGCAAGGAAGACAATTTTATGGCAATATTTGCAGCAGATAAACAGACTGATCTCATTCCACATCTACCAGTGTGGTATTTTGCAGATCGCCATTTCAGGGAAATGATTTCTTCTTTAGCATTTACTCAACAAGTAAATCTACAGTGCCACTACTGAAGGGAAAACTAGTGCCAAATTAATAATAGCACTTTTGATGATATTTAGCATTATACCAACCCAAATAGTGGTTCAGATCTTGATAATCTTCCATTGAATAGCACCTTACTTCACAAACAGTTCTATTAAAGTCAATGGACACATTTGCAAAGTAGGGTGCCAATCAACAAAATTATCAGAATGTGACCCAATATCTTTCTGATTTGAAACTGCAGATTACAATGAGACTCAGAGCAATTTACCTCACAGGCCAAACTGAGTCAATAGTATACATACTGTTACAGTGTGAGGCTCTCTTAGTAATGCTTTCACCTGCAAATACTAGTACAATTTTCATGCTACCATATTCAATTACTATCCTTGCATTGCTCTGACGCACAAGATCAGAAACTGCACTCAAAATAGAATAAATATATTCTTGACCTAAAAACAAAAAAATTACCCATCAGTGAATGTTGAAACATTAGTGGATGCTTTTCCATGACATAATCAAGTAAAAAATAATCACATAGAGCACACAATGGTTTCAGGTATGTTTTAAAGTGAAACAGACATGACTGTCAAAAAAACCAAACAAACCAAACCTCTGTTCTGTACCTTGGAACAGATTCACACCAAGAGCCATTTTTTGCTTTGTCGTATTTTGTAGCAGTCCTTATCAAAACTACAAACAAAATAAATATAAAGTTTCAAGGAGAATTACTGACTAAGTCCAATACAGTTTGATTCATACTTACATGACACATAGTTAGTATCACATCTAAGTATTTTTAACCGATCCCAAGACAAAAAGCCTATCAGAAGTTTTTATTGGAAAACAAGTACTAGCACTACACAATGCTTATGGTTATGGGAATAAAACCAAGGGAAGATACCAAAGTCTAGGATTGCAAGAGACCCATGTATGGGGGGTAGAAAAGCAAACAACCATCTCTCCTCTCATACATCTTGCACAGCTGTGCATGCACCTCTCTCAAAAAAATCTCTTGCATTTCGTGGAGTGTGGGGACTGTTTGCTCCTGCTCCCTGCCAGGGTCAGGATGCCAAGAAGGACTGGCAGGATTGGAGACAAGTCTATAATCCCCCTCTTCACCAGCCTGTGGAGAGGAGGCGGCATACAATTTGATCTATCAGATCATGCCCTTACCACCACCACCAGCACCCCGCCAACCTGTTGCCAAAGGGAAAAACCTGGAGAATGATCTCTCTTGTCCTCCTCCTAGGCCAGTGCAGGTCTGCAGCCTCCTCTACTCTGGACAGCAGTGAAAGTGCTAGTCTAATCTCATCCTCAGATGACTGAGATGCTAACACCAGAGAAGTGAATTAAGGGGACATGTAATATGTACAGAAAGATCTAAACAATAATCAACACACTGCTGCATGGCCGAATATCTTCTGCTATCTTTGATATAGACCAGCACTGTGACTGCAGCTACAGATAGGGATTGCTGTTGTCCTCTTCCAAAAGTAAAGCAGCTTCCTTTCTTCCATCTCTTTCCCAAATGTCACCATCTATCACAGCCTGTGAAAACCAATATAGCCTTCAATCTCAGGTTTAAACTAATATAACAGAACATTTTTTCACCTAGTGATGACAATCTTTCTTCCGCACTATATGGAATGTTATCTACATTCTGAGCTTTAGACAGCTTTGACAGTTGTGGCACAGATAAATGTTTAGTTATAGGTCCAGTGTGTGTTCATTGACAGCAGAAAGGATTCCTAGTCACATTTATCTAGCTCCCCTATGCCCCGGCTTAAAGGCTAAGATGTCATGGAAAGCACGTTATTGCGTAATGGTACATTTATCCTTAGTTGCCATTTGCCATCACTACATTGCATGAAACAAATGGACTGCAATATCTCAATACTGTTAGTAAACATGTTGGACACAAAACTTAGTTAACTTAAACGTAGTTTCTAAGTGCATTTCTTACCAGCACTATGACTGAAAAATCAAGGGGCACTATTAGGGCACTATTATCACCATTCCTTAACACCTACACATTATAACACACAAACACATTAAGAGACATGCCACCCCAGAGGAAATTCCTGCCACTTCCACCATGGAGCTAATTCCTCACAATCACATCAAAACTGAGTTTTTACTCTAACCTCAGCATTTTTAAAGAAAGTAACAACATATTATAGGTCAGAGTTAAGGTTGTGCATTGGAGTGTGATGATCAGGAACTGGATATGTCCATTTTTGGTGGTTGTCAATTGTAGGTGGAGAGGAGAGAGCGAGCGAGCGAGTGTGCTCTGCCATTATTTTTCTATACAAATTTCAAAAGGAGAAAAAAACATCAGAGGAAGACTATAGATGAGAGTAAATAAAAAGAAATTATCAGATTGAATGTGACATACACAAATGTGACATACACAAAAAATGATGAAGATAAATGGCAGGTACTTCACAAATGCTGACTAGATGGAGAAATACAGCACAGAAGATTAGATTAATAGACTTGATAAGATAGACAAAGAATAACAAAAAAAGGAAATGAACAGAGAGAGAGAGAAAGTGAGAGCAAACTTACTAAATATCACGATTGTCCCTACTACCTTCAGAATATACTTGTCAAAAGGCAGAACCATACATGAAATCACAGATCATTCTTGAGCATAAACCTACTTTTAAGAGAAGTTTGTCCTATACATAGTACTTTAAGACGAGTGAACTTCAGGGAAGTAAGGCTAGTTATATAAATGCATTAATTTTTGCTTTCAAAGTGGATAACAGGAGCAAACTGCACACAAGAAAAGATCATATTGATATTTAAATACATAGATCATCCTTTTCTTATTTATTAACTTTCATATCACATATAAAAACTAATTTTGGCATACACATGGTTTTCATAATACTGCAACAATGTTCTGGTTTTCCTAGATAGCACTATTTGCCAATGTATTTCTCTGACGCAAGAATAAGCTTTCTGCATTATTCATCCTTCTAAATATAGTCTGTTTTATTTCTCTATGGCATCCCTACCACATTAATCATAGCACTGTAGTTACAAAAGGTAGCAATATAATTTTTGATAGATTTCTGCATGTCAAAACCACCTTCTGTTACATGCTACTGTCTAAATTGCCTGGCAATTACAAATGACCTGCATGATTGCACAAATACTTGACTTACATTCATTTAATATTGGAGACCTTCTAGGGGAGCGTCGATATTTTGTGCCTGTTGATAAAGATAGCTTTTGTTGTAAAACTGCAACTGTTGGTTTTGTATCTTTCTTTCTTAGCATTGTTCAGCTACAGAAAACCAAGACAAACACCCTGGTAGGTACAAAAACATTCAAATTGCTCTTTAAAATGTAGCAAATGTAACAAGCAGCTTGTGGGCTTAATTCTATTTTCCTAATTAACAGCGCTTCAACCTCATTTTGTCCACTTCAGCATAAAAGGCATGCTTTTGTGTCATCATACATCCCTGTTCTGGATAATACTAATCGGCTGATTCAGAAAAGCAATGCAACAAGTTATCTCTTATTTTTACGTATGAAGGAGTTCACTGTGCCTACAGTACTATCCTTTCTAAGTAGGCCTAATATATGTAGGGTAGGCAGGTGTCTGGTTTTTGACCAGACACCCAGTCAAAAAAAGACCACGGCGACTCTGATAAGCACTGCCAACCGGGCCGTTAAAAGTCCAGTAAACCTGCATCCCAACCCCCTCCCCAGCCTTGAGCCCCCCCACCCCTGGATGCCCCTCCTAGACTCCAAACCCCTCATCCCCAGCCCCAATGCAAAACCCTCACCCCCACCCCCTGTATTCCAACCCCTTGCCCCAGCCCAGAGCCTCCTACCACACCTTGAACCCCTCATCCCTGGCTCCATCCCAGAGACCTCACCCCCTCCTGCAATCCAACCCGCAGCCCCCTCCCACACTCCGAATTCCTTGGCCCCATCCCTACAACCTGGAGCCCCCTCCTGCACACTAAACCACTCATCCCCAGCCCCACCCCAGAGCCAGCACCCCCAGCCCAGAGCCCTCACCCCCTGTCCCTCCCCAGAGCCCCCCACATACCTTGAACCCCTCATTTCTGGCCCCAACCCAGAGCCTGCACCCCCAGTTAGTGCCCTTACCCCCTCCAACACCCTCACTCCCTGCCCCAGACCAGTGAAAGTGAGAGAGGGAGGAGGATTGTAGTGAGTGGAGGGAAGGGCCTTGGGAAAGGGGCATGGCTAGGGAGTTCAGTTTTGTGCAATTAGAAGTTGGCAACCCTAAATACATGGCACAACAAATTGAAAATCTTATTAACTCGGACATCAAATTTCAGGTTCCACTTTTCTCCTTGCTCTGTTGAACAGAAATGTAATACAGCACGCTGCACTGTTATATTGTTGAGAGTCACCAAATGGAGCTGTTACAGAGGACTTTTACTGGCTGTATAGAGAAATCTTGAAGAAATGCTTATTGTTAGTTTAGTATAAATTCAGTAGCTATACTCACCATCAGTAAATTCTGTCTGTTGCCTTAGGATCTGGTCCAGAGGCCATCAAAGTTAATCAATTAATCTTTCCGTTTACTTCAGTGGACTTTAGTTTCTGTTTGAATTATTATTATTTTTATTATGTGCAGCTGCTGCTTTTACAAACAAAACCTTGACGATGCTAAAACATCATGTAAACTAAGAGATTTCATATAGACCTAATATCTCAAAAATACATTTTATGGCAGATCTAAGAAGGCTCTTTAGTTATCAAGAACAACTATTCGAAGATTTAGATAGAAACTCTGCCAAAATCAAATATTCTAGCCGTTGTGAAATAAAGTCTGAAGTGGGAAAAATACAAGGACTATTGCATTGTGAAGGATATACACACTAGAGGCAAGAGAGGAACCCCTCATTCCTAGGCAATATAATTAAGCAAATCAACTCTAGCAATGTCTCATCTCTGCCTATAACCTGCCCCCTCATATTATGGCTTCAGGCAAGGTCAGAGTACTATAAATGTTGCTGGAGGTGGAGGATGATCTCACAGCAATTCACAGAGATCAACCAACTATGCTAATTCTGCCTCACACCTGATTTGTCGGCTGCTTTTGTCCCCAGTGAGTAGAGGCCCACCTATTCATCCTGTCATGAACTTATGGAACCGCAATAAAATGGCTAGGCTCATTTCTTGCCAGGCAGTGTCATGATGGACAGCTGCTTTGCCCATCTATAGAACTCTCACACACAAATGTCCTACAGACTCAATCTTGGCTGGCAGCCTCCTTTTCATTAGTATCCTGAACTCTGATCAAAATAAACTTGAACCATGGAGAATTTTGAGCTAGTTGTCTTTAGGTCCTGCTAAACTCTTTGTTCTCTGGATATTCTGGGATGCAGACATGAAATTAACTTATTTTGCACACTGGGGTGTATTTTCTCCTTAGTTTTTTCTTATTTGAGATGAGCCCTTCCACTGTTTAGTGTATTTTAAGGCTCACACTAGCAGCTAATGGATTTTTCTCCCCTGAACATTCGACCCTCATAATTACTTCCCTGTACTGTACTTCCCCTGTACGAATGTTCCTGATGGTTCACACATAAATTGCAGCAAATTGCCATGATCAAGAGTAGAGGGAATCATAGGAAAAGAGGTTATCTTTGTCATTGTCTTTCCATATACTCCTTCCAACTTTAAATTCTGAGTGTGACACACATTCATCTTTTTCTCTATGAATTATCAGTATATTTGCATTCTTTAATTTGGAAGACAAATTAATTTGTTTTGGAAACCAGAATAATTCACTTTGGATTCCAGCATGTCACAGTAATTGGCAGACAATAGTCAATTAACGTCAGAGATGAAAGACTCTAGGTGGCCAAGTACTTGTCTAACAGCCAAAATGCATTTCAAAGGAAAGAATATTAATTAACCAACCAGGTCTAGGTGGCTCAATTACAATACAGCTATAAAACCCTTACTACATTATTTTATGTACTGTAGCATCCAGCCATTCTTCATACCATATTTACTGATTAGAGTTTTCTTTAAAGGGACAATGAAGAAATGAACCAAATGATGAAAACAAGTTTCTCATAAGTAAAAGGTAAGTGAGAGAAACATGGCTTTATTACATAAAACTACCTATTTTTAAGTGAAGAGACCTGATGGAGGGCTGCACCTCAGACCTACCTTGAATTGTCCAATGTGGGACATGCTGTTTCCAAGCGATTACTCGTTAGGGTGAAACTTTTACCGAAGAAGCTTGATGCTGCTTATATTTTTCCTAACTCTTTTCTATCTTTAACACTATTTCTTTCAGTGTACATTAAAATTTAGAAATATGCACCTGGAAAACATGTTACTAGAATTATATGACTTATTTTAATTAGGCATCCCCACCCCAAACACAATGCACCCAAAAACAGGATTAAAACTATTCTCAGTGAAGCCTTTTTCTCGATTAAAATACTGCAACAACAATTAAAATAATAATACCATTGATACCTATGTGGGTACTTTTCATCTGTATATCTCAAAGCACTTTACTAAAGTTGGTAAGCATCATTATCTTTGTTTTACTCACAGAGAGGCAAGAGTGATTAAGTGACTTGCCTAAGGTTACACAGCAGTTCTGTGGCAGCTAGTTATAGCCCTCCTATTACCTAATCTGGTGCTTTATCTACTGGGTGCAGTGCTTCCCATAATTAACGATTGCTAAGTATGTTCGCTTCTTCAACCAAGCCTCCCTGAGACTATCACTTTGTGTAGCATGGAAAGTGATGCTGATGAGCAAGATAAAAGATTTTCCCCATCATCATTAAGATACTTGAGATCACCACTTTTAGAAATC
Organism: Dermatemys mawii; assembly: GCA_007922305.1. Taxonomy (NCBI): domain Eukaryota; kingdom Metazoa; phylum Chordata; order Testudines; family Dermatemydidae; genus Dermatemys; species Dermatemys mawii. Next base: position 59,671,890 of record ML677326.1, on the reverse strand, counting down.
CTGTTCATGCATAAAAGAAACCTCACGCAAGGATGAAAAATGAATCTGACAGTTCTTATGAGGTTTGGAGACCATTTCCAAACTCACGACCTCTGAGTATTTTAAAAATAGCTGATCTGGGCTAAATGACTTATCCTGGGAATTATCCCATAACACCTTTTACTCTACAACATTAGTGGAGTTTAGTAGGAGGTTTCTCATTCTTTTATAAGACTGAAATCTTTCCCTTTTTACCTGAGAGGAAGGAAAAATGGGAGAGGGAATAAACACACACACACACATACGGTATAAGAGTGTAGTAAGATTATAGTTCCAGCGAAAAGTACTTTGTTATACAGGCTTCAAAGACTGCAGTGTAATGGCCCTCGGGTGGTGTAAACCACAGGACCTCTACTGATTTGAGTGTCTATCTTTGTATTGCACAGAGTATAGGATTCCTGCATCCCCTGCAAATTTAGTCGCATTCACTAGCCTCTCTCAATGATAAAAATAAAATAAAATACCCTGACTGAACCACAACTTGTTTTTCAATGTCTTTATTTTCACTAAGGTGTTTTTTTCCTCCCTCACACTGTATGGTGTGACCCTTATTGACCTAATTGATTCATTATACCCTATCATTGTTCATTAATTATTCAATCAGTTGGTCTCTTAAATCTGTCCTATTTATAGTCCCATGACAATAGAAACCGAAGCTTTTGAGCAATTGTGCTCTTCGACTTTGAAATATGCTTCCTTGTGCCATTTGTAATGCTTAATCTGTGCGGCAATTCAAAACTGGGTTATTGTTGCTTTTAACTGTTCTTAACTGCTGGAAATAATGTGTACAGCACTCTGTGGCTTCTTTGGGAAGAGTGTTATAGAAGTGTAAATTGCCAAATTCCGCTCTCAGCAAGGTGAATTTGGAGTACAGGTAAACCCTATTGTAGCAAACACCCAGCTACTGAAGTTTAGTTGCATACACTTAAGTTGCAGGAGTGGAGCTTCCACCCTGAAACATACCTAAGCTGTTCTCAGGGTGAGCAAATACTTAGAAGGACTGAAGTTCCCAGTTACGAGACTCTTTCCGTACCTTGTGTATTGCATTGGTTTCACTGGGACTATTCATGGAGTTATGTACGACGCATTGTGTAATGGGGACAGAACCAGGCTCTTAAGTGTCTGACCCAAAACCTATGCAAAGTGTTGTACGTGCAGCACTCATTTCACTTCATAAGTGCTGCTTACATGAAAGAAACCTGATAACTGCGTTTGTAAGCAAAGTATTTGAGTTCATGAGGAAGCCTGATATTGTCAAGCAGGTGGGTGTAGTGCCAACACTGATGTGGAGTAGACAAGGGGGCAGTTCTGCCCTGCAGACCGAGGGAGTGACTGTAGTTCATGGAGACATAACTGAGCTCTCTTCAATCTAACTAGCTTGGGTACCAGAAGAGTGAACCCATGTCAGCGCGCACTTCAACAGTCTGTCTAGAATTCTGCATAATTACGCATGCTGCTAGCCCACACTGCACCCAGAATTGATGGGGAGCCCATCCTGAAAGAAAACTTTCGTGAACGTCCTCTTCTGGCCTTTAAATAACCCCAACCTCTTCAACTCATCATGAGAAGCAAGCTCCCCACAGACCAAGACACACCAACTCAAAGCAGCACCAGACCCTGCTGGAACAACAGATGCAAAACCCACAGACATATCTCCACTGCTACATTGATCAATTCCCCTCCCCACACACATCTTTCAAGACTCGTGGGTCCTCCATGTCTATCACAACTTGTGGTGTGCCTCATTCAGTGCACTAAATGCCCCAATAGCAACTATGTGGGTGAAACCAGACAATAACTAGGTACTTGAATGAACTCGCACAGGAAAATGATAAAAGACAAACACCACATCACCTGTGGGTGAGCACTTCTCACAAAGCAATCACTCTATATCTGACCTCTCAGTCCTCATCCTCAAAGGAAACCACAAAACATTTTCACAAGATGAGCCTGGGGAGCTTAAATTCATAATGCTGCAAGATACTGAAAATCACGGACTGAATAAGAGACACTAGATTTATACCCACTAACAACCCTCTATCCCAGCTGCCTTGCAGTAATAGAATGTGGCTATGTCCACCCCTGGGAGCGGAGCTGTAGCCAGGAGCAGAGCCGCAGCCAGAAGTAGAAACCGGGGGCCGAGAGTGGGGGTCACAGCTGCAAAAAGGGCACCCCTCATTCCTCTGAACCCCCCTAGGAGGGTGCACCTCACAGTTTGGGGACCACAGTCATAGACGAAAAATGTTTTTGTTTGTCTTAATGGGCTCTAGTTCTTAAAAATTACCATTGAAATTAGTTATTTACTCATTCATGGGCCATTTTAATTAGTGTTTTAAATTGCAGTTAATATGTTATGTTTTGCCTCTTTCTGTTGCTGTAGAAAACCATGTTGTCTGGCTGGCTCCATTTTATCTGCAGGCCTCAAAACAGCAATAAAATTATATTCTAATCATCATTCCCATTCAGAATAGAGAGCACATTTTTTCTTTTTTTATTAGAGGGCATCCTTAAGGGGATAGTTTCTCCAGCTTTTTAATCTGCAGTTTATCTCCAGCTTTTTTCATGTATGCTTTGTAGCTTCCAGAAAGAATATAAGACCATCGGGCATTGCTCCACCAACAGTGTTTAGGCCAAATCCTTAGCTGATATCAGTGCAGCAGTTTACATGCACAGAGGATCTGCCTCATTCACATGGTTTGAGATAATTTACACTTTGCAATATGTGGCTTGGAGCACATCTTCGGTGAGATGGATTTGTGGAAACCTGGCCTCAATGCCTGTGTAAACTGCACAAAAATGTTGTAATTAAAGTGAAGAGGATGTTAAAAGTAACAATTCATGGTATATAACATATCGGTAAACCGGTATCAATCTACACTATCAAATTAAATGCCTACCATTGTATGGAAAAATTCTTATTTTGTAGATAAAATTGTGCCTAACTGGAAAGAACTCTGCCTCCACATGGCAGGACAATATAATGAAGGAACATGAGAGTATCAATCACTACTCTAAAATACTGAATATGCTGCGAACACTTTGTGTGATAACTAGAGCTGGGCAAATATTTTCAGACACAATTTTTAACAAACAAATGACCTTTTCCGAAAACAAAATTACTTTGTCCACTGTTGGATTTTTTCCCCAAAAAAAAGCTTAGTCACAAATTTTGAAAAAAAAAATTTCAAATCAAAACAGTTCTCAATGTTTCTCTTTACCAAAACCTGGCTTTTTGATAAATGAAATATTTTGTAACCATTTTGATAAGAATTTCAATAATGTTTTTAATAAAAATGCCACTAAAACAAAAAAAAATTAGAAAATGGGTGTACTTGGATCCCTGTGAAATAACTTCAAATATTTTCACCATTTTCTGACGGCCACTGGAAAGAACTGGGCTCATTACTGAGATTAGCAGTGCCTGTCTGGTGGAAGACTGGTGGCCAGCTTCTCTTAAAGAACCGTATATGCAGCTGTTGCTCAAGCAATCATTCCTTGGTATTTACAGCCTGACCAAGTGCTGCCCTGTATCTAATAATATTTCATTCTGAATTAAAACTAGTTAAAAGGTTGTGATAGACTTGCAGGTCACAGAAGGGATGAGCAGGGCTTGCTTTTGGTTGGCTTGCATTTCTTTCTTGCTGCATATTCCCCAAGAGAGGGGATGGAAAATTGCTCTTAACTTTGCTCTGCAGGGTTCAATCTCTTTTCCTCTCTTGTTTAAGAAGTATATGGGCCTCTTGGTGAGTTAAGGATGGCCCCTGTATTGCAGTGTGTTCAGTACGGTATTGATACCTAATTGTACATTTCCATCTCATTTAACCCAGTCAAAGCTTCGAATGCCTTACCTAGTGGCTGCGGTGTTGTTGTAGAGGAAAGCTCTGTGTAAGCTCAAAGCTCAAAACCTTGTGTCTCTCACCTACAGAAGTAGGTTCAATAGACAATATTATGTCATTCACCTTATTTTACCTAGTGTCATCCAAGACTGGAGAATAAAAGATAGCACGCTGAGGCTCAATAAAACTGAAGTGATGTTGTTTGACTAGGTGAAACCTCTTCACCCCAGCTTCCAGTTAATACCCATCTGTGATTAAAGGTGTGTCTGCATTTTATTGTTTTTTGAGTTCATAATCTAAGGCTTGTTTCCCCACTGCTGTTAGGTAACCAATTAGCAGCAATTGCCAAGGCAGATTTTTTTCTCTTTACTTGTAATCAAAACTTCTTGGCCCTTTATCGTGTATGATGCCATCCATGCCTTTGTCACCTTGAGATTAGGTTAGAGCAATGCATCCTACATTGAGCTACAGAATAAATGGATGATGTTAACAGAACCAGTGAAGAACACAGTAGCTCATTTGTTAAGCAGGGCATCTCCCCATGAGCATATTATACTTGTGGTCTATGATTAGAACTATTTGCCTACCGGTTTCCAGGTTAATTTTAAATGCTTGTCAATCTATTCAGCCTTAAATGCCCTAGGCCTGCCTGCTTGCAAGACACCATACCCTCACAGTTCAGGGCAGCAGAGGTGCGCATGTCGGAGTCCTCTAGAAAAGGCAGATGCCTACATAGCTTTCTATGTAGTTCCCCTCAGACTTGGAACTCACTCCTCCCCTTGGTCTGAAACAGCCCCAGAATGCTGACCATCAGAGTATGCTGCTAAGACCATGCAATTTTTCCTGGCTCTTGCGGAATGATTGGGGAAGGGAAGTCGGAAAATGATGAGAGGATTTGAGATTTTTTTTTTCTGACCATTGCTGGCTACATGAATTGATAAACTTGAAAAATCATAAAAATGATATTTTAAAACTATTCTTAAGGGTGCCTACATCCTGGGATAGGGGTTCTCATTTTTTTGTATGCAACCCTAAAAGGGTTCCCTAAACCTTAGGATAAAACTCTACCTGCTGTCATCATTAGCTCAGTCAATTGTTTTTTACTCGTTATTTTTATTGATACACATTATTGACCAAATGTAGACTATTACAATTACTAACCAGTTCTGTGTTGCATGGAAAAATCAGTTCAATCCAATCTTTTAAAAAAAATATCTAGAGCTTGATGGAGAAACTTTGATGGAATCAAATTCTGTCAGAATATGCTATTCATCAAAATTCATCAACGAAAAGTTTTGACAATATAAAGCAGGACCAAAACATCCTGTTCCGACACTTTTGGAATGGACCAGTCTCCTTTCTTTAAAATATGTTACTTCAATTTATTTTGTACCGTATTAAAGATTATAAATTAATAACACAAACTTAAAATTGAAATAAAACAGTTTTTCTTCTGATCTTGAATGAAGTCAAACTTCAAAGCCTCAAAATGCTCCATTAAACAGAATTTCTGTCCTCTGCGCACCTCTACCTTTTACTTTTGTCTATAATTTGTATGCAAGAGGGTTTTCTCTCCCTTATACAAAAACAGCCACGTCCCTAAATTCACTGTTTTACTATGTTTTGTTACATGGAGATAACCTCATCAGATTTTCAGAGGAATAGTGAGGTAATAGAGAAAAATATAATTCAGAAGTGGGCTACAAAGATATGGAATTATGGGTCCAGTTTTCAGACATTTACATGAGGCGTTTCACTGACTACTGTGCAAGTTAGTCAGACAAAGCCATCTGGCAGTGGATTATATCTATCAGTACTTTGTAATGCAGACATCACAGACACTTGCTTCCCTCATTTAATTTTTTTTACAATTTGCAGACATACTAGCAAAACAATTGGAATGTATTATTTATTAAGAAGGGCCATGTTAGACCCATTACAGAAAATGTCAGGAACACAGAAGACAACAGGGGAAAGAGTTATATCTCACAAGAGAGGTTGGTGACTCCAGTGTGCTCTTCCAATTTTACAATTAAGAAGATGTATGGAAACTTAATTTCAGTACTCCATGAAGTTTATCAGTCCTTAAAGAGTTTAACTTTATGCTCAGTCATTTCAACATCCACTTTCCCTTTAATCTAATCTTATGCTATCCCATACATGACAATTGGTGTATGTGATCCAATAATTCTCCCTGTGTTAGAATCTACAACTATGGTTTCTTCTTACACTTACAAAAAATAGTTTCTTGGTAACATTCAAGGGCAAAATATTTGTACAGTGGCTGGTGTGGTTCCATCTGGTGGGTCTAGCTGGAAAGGTTGCTGTCCTGATTTAATCTACAGTGAAATGAACTTTTTACCATCAAAGATGACAATGAAATGGAGCTGTGGAACTGTAATGCAGCCATGCAGTGCTGTATATATTTCTCATCAGCTTGCTCACCCATGGAAGAGAGAGACTAGCAGAGTTAGGGGGAGGAGAGATGAGGATAGAAACTTCCACAAATCTTATGCTTATGACAAATTAATCAAATGAGAAAGGTACTCTTGCCTTCTGGTTTGATGAATACCCTCTATGCACAATGAAAGAAGAAATAAAATAATCCCCAATAATTGCAGGGCTGACATTTTCTCTTTTGAAGTGTACACATGCTTACAGATCTGAGCTACTGTTGTCCTTTCTACAAGCAGGAATATGATAATATTTTCCAACATTCTAGTGCTGGCTTTGTCACTTAAGTACCAGATTCAGCCCGGTACATGCGTGCATTTTTTGGGGACAGAAGGTTTGGAACAGTGCATGGAGTTTATCTGCTTGCCTGGCCTTTAAAAGGTCTAACAACAATTACAGTCCTTATGAACATGAACTGCTCACCCCTTCCTTCCTCAGTGAGCAAACTGCCCCAAAGGGCTGGGAGGAGGTGAACCCCATGCTGGAGCGGACCCAAATTTTCATCCACCATGGGTGGCATAGAGGGCACATCCTCTCCTCTCCAACACATACATGCTAGTGAACTCAGCTTAAATTATGCCTAGAGAGACTAGACAAAGATAAGTGGTTGGGGTATTAGCCAATAAAAATATAGTCAGCATTCTAGTCCGTTTATTATCCAGAAGGCTAAATATAACCTGAATAATAGCAGTTGTGCTTGTGGGAAGGAGAGCTCCTGTACATTAGAACTCTATATCCAGCGGCCAAGCCCCATTGTCTTAATTTTTCTACGAAGTCCAAATGTTTGGCTCCTCCAGCTAATTGGAAGAAAGAACTGTAATAGCTGGAACCTTCTTTCCCTGCAAAGTGATTGTTGGTCAGTGGGACTCCAGCTCTTGACAAACTCAAAACAAAAGAAAGCCTTTAGAGTCAAACCCTCACTTCTGCACCTGGAAAACTCAGCAATGGAGCTGTGATGTTGCGCTAAACTACTCCAGAGCTGGTGTAAGACTTGCCAACAGATCAGGAAGCTTCAATCAGTTCCTCCTGTTCCAACCCAGGTGCCCAGCAGATATGCCGGGCAGCAGAAAAATCTATCCCTCCTCTTTAAGTAGGTAAATATAAACAAGAGCATTTAAACTCCATCACTCCAAACCTAGGGTAGATAGTGACTCATTTCTACAGGGTTACTCAGAACTAAGTTCCTGTTCTTTAAGTCTATAGCACATTAGCTTTTTCTGATCAGACTTCTAAAGCACTTCTCCAATGGGCAAAATTGTTTTATGTTCCTCAACCCAACTAAGATCAGGCAACTTGCATTAAATTTCTTCTCCCAAAAAAATCCTCTAAAAAACCTGTGGTAAAACAGAAGCAAAGACTGTCTTTGAAAGGTGCAACTCTTTGTAAGCTTTAACCAGGAATTTGAGACAGGATACATCTAATTTCTCCATTTTCTACCTTTTTCTCTCCTACTCTCAGAGTGAACATTTGAATGGTAAATGCAAATAAAGATTTTTCCCCATAGTTTATTAAGGTATTTATTATAATCAAACATCTGCCTGACTCTCTGTTAAGGTGCTGCCTTTACAGAAGCTTTGGCAGGAATGAGTCATGTCTGCAAGTTAAATGCTGATCTCCATGGCAACAGGGTTATACACTCTTCAATAAAAACTGGTAAGTCAAGGTTATTCTCTCTTTTCTCTCTCCTGGTCTCAGGTATCTAGAACAATATTAAAAAGGACTGAAAAAACTAATGGACTATTTATTTTATGATCAGCTTTAATCATGAGATGGATACAAACCAACACAACAAAAATATTATTAAGGTGCTTATTATTCATTCCTGTGACATAGTCATTGCAATTACACTAATTAGTAAGGGATTCTTGCTATTCAGATGAGCATAAGCAGGAGTGCAACTGGAATCATCTGTAATTTAGCATTAACAACCATCCCCGTTAGGATGATATAGAAAATCTACTCTATGACACAGCAGTGCCACCCAGTGAAGAATAAATCATTCCCACAGGACAGTTATGGTTGTGCACTGAGAGTGGGAACTCTTGTCTCTGTAGATGATTGTGCCTTGCCTTAGCAAATTCATTGATGTTTCCCCAGAAACTTCTTTCCCTAATGACCACTGCACATCTGTCCTCTTTCTTCCCACTTTACCACCCAGCCACTTTTGAGATCTATGACACTAGGACCACCATCTTCCCAAGTTAGAATCTTTTGTGGCCTGTCAATGTTCTCTAATGATATACCTACACCCTCAAAGGTGTGATTGCAGCTTGAGTAGGCATATCCATGGTAGCTTCAGTCTAAGTAGCACAGCTAAAAATAAAACTGCAAAGACACAGTGGCACAGAACCTGGCATAAGCCAGCACCACAAGTATGTATCTGGGTTTCCGGCAGAGACTTATAATAACCTGCACTGCTGTGTCTTTACTGTTGTTTTTAGTTTCACTAGCTAGAGTAAAGCAGCAGGTATGGCTGTTTGGGCTAAAAATTACACCTTTGTTTGCAGTGTGGACACATGCATTATTTTGCTAGAGGGATGCATATTGAGCAACACAATGCACCTTCTTCTAGCTAGAGATCAGTGTCATGCCTCAAAGCCTTTCCATACTCTTTCTGGCTCTGGGATCAACCTGAAGAACTCTGAACAAACTCAAAAGTTTCTCTCTTTCCCCAATAGAAGTTGGTCAAGTAAAAAATATTACTGCACCCACCCTGGCATTGACCTTCTCAGATACTACTACTACTCTGGATGTATGTAGTGCTTTGCATATTCAAAGCCTTATACATGAAAAGTAAAATTCACTCCTGTGCAAAGAACCATCACTAGGTTTCTTTGCTACTTTGGCCCCCTTAGTTCTTAAGGTTTAATATGCATAACTACTAGGTGAGGTTCTGTAGCTTGTTATGCAGGAGGTCAAACTACATCATCATAACTATCCCTTCTGGCCTGAACACATATGAACTTGGCCTTAGGAATCTGACTTTAGGCTCCCATATTTCATTATCTTGGGGCAATTATTTAAATAATATTTTTTGTTTCATTCAGCATCATTCAGTGGGGGAAAATGATACAAGAGACTTTAGAATTTCTGCCCATTTACTTGCATGTGTAACTTTCCACTTTGTGTGCACAATCATACATGCAAAGTAGGAAAACAATTGCATTCTGAAAAATTATCTTTTTAAAATACCACTGGATTTCAGAGTTGAGTTAGCTCCACATTAGGGTGAATGGAGACAGTTCACATCTACTTTAACACTATAGTTTCAGGGTATTTTAAATAGCAACACATTAGTTCACATTGGGTGATTATCTTCAGAGCCTGATTTTTAGAAGAACACAGCCCCCATTGTCTTCAATGGGATTTTTAGGAACTCATTACTTCTGAAAAGTATAAACCCTTTTTAAAAAAATGTGAAAGTTAGTATGCTGCAGAATTTGAGTCTGTCAGGGATTTAGGTGACTGGAAGTTTGATCTCCCTGATGAAAAATATTCAGATTGATTTTCACCAATGTCCCCTAAATTCAGGGCTAAATCCTGAAGTCTTAACTCAGTTATTATTTAGACAAAGCTCCCACTGAGTAAATAGTAGTTTTACCTGAATAAAAACTGAGTAAGGACTTCAGGATTTGGTCCTTAATCCAGTTTGCTCTCTAAATAAGAAGAAATCAGAAACAATCGCCTCAGAAACATGGATTTTGCAAATCATATTTTACTCCCAATGAAAAAATACATAGATAATGACCCAGCTAGATCTTACTTTATGCCGAACAAAGAGTTACAACCCATGCTACCATTTCTACTGAAAACTAAACCCTCTGATTAAAATTGTTGTGCGAAAATTTTAAACAAACAGAAAAACCCTACAAGGAGGGCAATGAATATCACAGAATAATTAATAAATTGTCATTGCTGATATATTATACTTTAAACATGAAGTAGAGGACTTTGTTAAATAAAAAGTGAAAAATGAGATCAGATTTAATACCAGTCTGGTTGATCAACTGTCATTTACATTACAGTCTTCCATTTATTCAAACCTAAGGAGTATAGCTCTCAGTAGACTATCATCTTTCTTTCTCTGCCATCAAGCATACATTTCACGGATTTGCATGGGAGATCTTTATCTCTGATAATATAATCCATTACTACGTGCCTGATAAGTTCTTCTTCAACTGATGGACCAACACAGCAGAATTCACTGTAAACCACACAAAATTTAACAAACTACAAAGAAACCAGTCTTGTTTGTGAACAGATGCTTCATGTTTAGTAGGTTCTAATTAAGACTTTTTGATAGCAAGGATATTTTGTAGGTGAGAATGTGTCTACTTCATCTATTCAGCATTTGGAAAATAAAAATTCAGGGTCATGAAGAGGAGGGAATTTAGACGGACATTTTAAATCATGGCACACAAATCCTTTTCTTCCATTAATTGAAAAAGATGTGAATATTTTAATGCCAAAGCTGTAAATACAAGGAATTTTATAAAGAACAGGTAGTTATCAGTGAACACATAATGCAGGAATGGTTTGACAGAATCATAGGGAATCTGGGTTTAGAACCACCATCTGATTTTATTCAAGTGCTCTAATTATTGATACTGTAAAAGCTACAAGGCCACTACAGCATCTGCTGTAAGTACCAGTGTAGAATCTCAGTTGATAAAGCAAATAGACATATTCTGGATTATATGAATCTGAATAATCAGGTAGAGAGTACAAAAAAATAGTAGGACATGATGTTCTAATTTACTTTGGAGCTCTAATGGTGCAAATATGTATGATATCTCAGATTAGCCAGTGACTAAGTTCTCAGACATCATATTATTCATGCATATTATTCAGGCATGTCACCTGAGATCATTGCATTAACGCAGCCTTCTTCATGGACCAGTCAGTGGAAAACAAGAAAAACACAAAAATTTAAGCAGGTTTGAGATCACAGCTATTGGAAGCCAATGGCACACATAAAAATCAGTCAGAATTTTCCATACTTCCCCTAGTTAAGAGCTTATCCAGGTGTATTCAGTGTTTATTAGAAGCACAAACTAAGTACACATAAATTATGATTATTAGCTTAACTGCAAACATCCAGACTCACAAGAAGAACTCAAAACTTCTAGTACCATTTGAGCTAAAAGAGAATTACCCTCAGGATTTATATCTTCTTTATAGGCTAGTTGCTAGCGGACAAGAAAATCAAGAACACCTGAGCAGTTTTGATTTTACTTAAGAGTCATAGCATGCATACTCACAAATTGGTATATTATGTGTAATCCCTTATTCTTTATGAGGATTTTCCCTTTTCTAGTCCTGTTGGTCTCATCCATCAGTAAAGTTTATTCAACACTTCAACTTAATACAGACCTTTGATGAAGGCTTATCATGTAGCTGAACAGACACCTTGTAAAGAATGGGAGATTTCTAAATATCCTTTGGGATACCAGCTGCTGCATGGCAGTGTGGGAATACAATTGTACATGCTGGTTACTTGTATAACAGATCACCAGACACCATACATGACGAGGGAATGGTGCTTTAAAAACAGAACTAACTGAGAACTATAAAACCTTAAATGTTTGCTCATCAAAACTCATTTCTTAATAAGCTTGTAATGGTATAGGAGAGCTGCCCAAATGCCTTAAAGAAGTGTTCATGAATATTCACTCCAACAAAAGAAATGCATTCACTTCAGCTGTGCTTATTGGTGTCCACTTTCCTTAAATATTCTAACAAATATGCTCAACAAGTATGTAGACAGGGAATTGCATGAAATTTATGGTGAGTAAATTTCTAATTTGAAATCTGGTATTTGCATAAACAATTTAATCCAAAGATTTATGTCAACATCAGGGAACAGAACCATCATATCAGCTCTGTGTCCAGTCAAAACTAATCAACACAACTTGAATTTTGAATATTCATACTGAACTCATCATGAACAATAGATAGACCAAGGATTATTCACCAACATTATTTGGAAAATAATTACTTGTCAAAAAAATTGAAAAAGAATTGGTCTTTACAGACAACTCATTAACAGAAAAAAGGCTAACTTGTCAAAGTATTTACTGTGAATTATTCACTCAGCAGTTCTAGATAGCAGCTTATCTAAAGGTCAGTTCTACTCCCTCTGAAACGAATGGCAAAATTCTCACTGAATTCAGTGGGACCAGTATTAGGCTCCAAATAATTAAAACAAAATCCTTCACTGCTCCCTCACAAAGCATTGCCCATCTCACTTTACACCTCTTTCATTATTGTAACTGCAATCCCTGAAGTCAGTGGGTACTGACCCTTGTCTGGTGACAGGGGAATTAACCTTTCTAGCTCTGACCTCACTTAAGTGACTGGGGCCTGAAGAAAAAGTTAAGTCTGTTACCAGCATCTCCACGTACTATATGTTTATTACAGTTATCTAGTAATTCAAGCCCTTAGTGATCAGACTTCAATCTTAAATCTGAGATCATGGTCTTATCTGTAAAATATTTCCTGTTTATAATCAATATTTTTTTCTAATTGCTCTGGAGGTCAATAACATTCAGGAATATGCTGTCTACTTGAATTTTGTGGCTGGGTTAGGACTCTGAGCTGAAGTTATTAACCCATTCTATGCATTTAAATGTGGGTAAATAATAGAGTGCAAGTTATTGCTAGAAATAGCGAGTTCACAGATTCTAGACGTTTGATCCTGCTGCATGCTGCTGTAGTTAAAAGCATGGCAACAGGTCTATACAACCAGGACCGGATCTGGAAACAAATTCTCTCCCAATAGCCAGTGATCAGTGCATTGGAAGCAACATTACAGAATTCATCATAGGATCCCCATATATCATTCATGCTGGTTACACTGACTAAAGAAAACAAAACAAAAACAAAAACAAAACAACCCTACCATACTCTGTCACAGAATAATGGTCTCCTTCCATGTGGAAAAAGCCAGAGTGAACCTGGGACTGAGGTTATTTCAAACTGGGAGACATTGAATCTGAGGCAAACTAATACAGTGATTTATATTAATGCATCAACTGATTGAAAAACGCATTTGGCCCAAATATTACAAAACAAAGCATGTGTTATACCGTAAAAATAGGAACACATATCATGATTCTGTTAAAATGGAACAGCCTGCCTTTCTCATAAAATGCACCCTTACAACACATCCAAGGAATACTAGTATCCTAATGGGTCAGATGCTTTGAGAGTGTAAATTTATTTAAGTCAATGGAGCTGCCAAAACGTACAGGTCTGTCAATCTGACCCAACATGTCAACAGTCTTTGCCAAGTACTGTTGGCTCCTACTACTTGAGCTACAGTATCTCCACTGACTTTTAGCAAGTTAGTGACTATGACACAGGGTATGTCTATATTTTGAACAAGGCGGGGGATTCTGGGAGACATACCCACACTAACTCCAACCCCTTTAACATGCTAAAAATAGAGCATAGCCACAGCTGAGTGAGCGGTAGGGAGGTTAGCTGCCTCAAGTATGTGCCCATAGTCTTGGACAGATAGACACTCAGGGCAGCTAACCCCTCCCACTGTAGGTACTGCTACACCTACACTCTGCTTTTAGCAAACCTGCTGCACATAAATCCAATAGTTTATTACAGTACTTCTACTTCTACGTTACTTCTACTGGTTTTGGCAAAATGATGTCACTTGAGTGTAATGTAGGTGGCTTATTACTAATATTCTAAAATGTAATCCGTTTATATTTTATTTTGGGCATATCAGTTGTTCAAAATAATAAATGAGATTAATTCATTTCTTTATAAATGGATTAATATTTGTTCTTCAAGTTGTTGATTCATTTGCATATGCAATTTTCTTTCTGGATAATCCGTCAATGTAACTGTTTTCATGCAAGAAAGCAACATCATATTCATGCAAAATATATTCAGTGTCAGGAAAGTGCATTATTCCCAATTATGGGATGACCTCAACATATGCAAGATTTCCTCTAACACTTGTCTGGTTATATCTATGGCCCCCATCATAGTAATACCTAACGGTCTTGTAAGTACTTCAAAACAGAAACACCAATCAACAACATATGTCTCTTTCTCAGCTTATTTTGCCATCTAAATTGTATTGTATATTAATATTCTAGACTTTTTATGAATTGGATGGTTTATGACTGTCCAGAGCTTGTTTATTTAAATAACTTTTAAAATCATCCTTCCAGCCCGTCTGACTAGGTGATAATGACACCATTCCGTACAGTGGATTATTATACAACTACAGGGAAAAAAATAATACTGAAACACTCTTAAAAGGGCACCGTTGTGCCCTGTTTCATCAGTGCCTCTTCGTAAGGGACAAATTAGTAATAAGGTTTTGAAAGTGGCCTTGACTAGAAACTGTCCATCAGATATGGAAAATGATGGTTTTACTTTGTAAGAAGCCAGAAGATTTATTTTGACCCTCCACACAAACAATCACCTCCTTTTAAAAAAGTGCACTGAGGATTCAAGAACTGGATGGCAATTAACTTGCTGTGGAACTACTGAGAAGACAAATTTCCAACAATATACTGCAAAACCTCCACCTTCTAATAGTCCAAGATAAGTTTATATTAAAATACTTAAAAGTAATGCAACACAGAGACAATAGTACTATCAAGTACTCTTTTGCTTTGCTCCTGTGACACCATACATTTCATCTGGTAATAAATATAAATCAGAAGCTAAGAATTGTAGAAAATTGATGAGCGAAGCAAAGGGACACAAGAAGAAACTTATGCCAGTAAAGTTAAGGATAAGGATTTTTTAAAGTATATTAAGAACAAAAGAACCCCACAATGATATTGGTTCATTGCTATATGGAAATGGTAGAATTAACAGTAATAATGCAGAAAAGGCAAAGTGTTCAGTAAGCATTTCTGTTTTGCATATGGAGAAAAACATGACATAGCCTCATTGTATAACAACACACTTTTCATTCCACTAGTATCTCAGGTAGATGTTAAACAATAGCTATTAAAGATAAACACTTTTAAATTAGCAGGTCAGGATAGTTTACATAAGAGTTTTCAAAAAACTGGTTGAGGAGTTCACTGGACCATTAATGTTTTATTTTCAAAATCTTGGAACACTGGGAAAGTTCCAGAAGGCTGAAAGAAAGCTAATGTTGTGCCAATATTGTAAAAGGCAAACAGGATGACCCAATTAATTATAGGCCTTTGAGTCTGACATCAATCCTGGGCAAGATAATGGAGTGGCTGACACTGGACTTTATTAATGAAGAATTAAAAGGAGAGCAATGCAATTAATACCAATCAACATAGTTCATGGAAAATAGATCCTGTTAAACTAGCTTGATATGTTTTTAATGAGATTTCAAGTTTGGTTGATACAGATTCTAGTGTTGACAATATACATAGAATTCTGTAAGGCATTTGAATTGGTAAAATGTGACATTTTGATTTAAAAACAAGCAATATAAAATTAAGGCATACATTAAATGGATTAAAAACTGGCTAACTGAAATGTCTCAAAACATGACTGTAAACATGGTATCATCAAACAGGTATGTTTCTAGTGAGGTCCTGCAGGGACTGGTTCTTGACCCTAAGCTATTTAGTGTTTCTATCAATGATCTGGAAGAAAACAAAATCATCACTGAAAATTTCCAAAAGAGAGAAAAATTGGGGGAGTGGTAAATAGAGTGGATAGCTCACTGATTCAGAGTTACCTGGATTGCTTCATTAGCTGGGAACGAGCAAACAATATGTGTTTTAATATGGCTAAATGTAAATGTATCCATTTAGGAACAAAGAATATAAGTCATACTTGCAGGATGAAGAACTCTATTCTGGGAAGCAGTGACTCTGAAAAAAGATTTCAGGGTCAGAACAGATAGTCAGCTGAACCCATGCTGTCGTTATGACACTGTGGGGAAAAGGGCTACTATCATCCTAGGATGCATAAACGGGAATCTTTAGTAGAAGTAGAGGTAATGTTACCCCATACTGGGTTACTGGGACATTGTATCCAGTTCTGGTGTCCGCAAATCAAGAAGAATGTTGATAAATTGAAGAGGGTTCAGAGAATGACTTAGAAAACATGTCTCATATATTCAGGGAGTGCAATCTATTATCTTAAAAGTTGGTTAAGAGGTGACTTGAATACCGACCATAAGTACCTACATGGGGAACAAACAGTTGATAATGGGTTCTTCAATCTAGCACACAAAGATTATAACAAAGTCAAATAGTTGGATGTTCAAGCTATATAAATTCAGACTAGAAAAGAGGCATAAATTTTGAACAATGAGGGTAATTAACCATTGGAACAATTTACCAAGGATTGTGGTGGATTCTCCATCACTGGCAATTTTTAAATCAAAACTGGATGTTTTCTAAAATGTGGGGTCATGGAATTAGTTTGGGGAAGATCTGTGGCCTCTATTATACAGGTGGTCAGACTAGATTACCACAATGATCCTTTCTGGCCTTGGATTTTACCAGTCTATGAACCTGTCCTTTATTACAAAGTAGTTTGTTAATTTTAAATCCAAGTTGATTATTCAGGGGCAGGCTAATCTTGGCAGCGATTTTTTTTAAAAAAAAACAAAACAAAACAAATAAATGAATGTTCAATAATAACTCCTTCAGTTATACATGTGAATGAAATATCACATGTCAGGGCATCATGGGATTGTCACTTGAGTCAGGAAATGACCCCCTTGCTCTGAGTTACAACACTGTACAATTAGTAAGATGCATAAAAAGAACATTGTAACGTTACAGTGCACATTTGCTAATGACCTTGCAAATGGGAAGAGAAAAATAACATTCTTTGATCAACTCTCCAGATACTTGAAACTGCAGTTTATTATTTATGAAGAATGCCCGCTGTTTGTATTCAGAATCAGATTCATTAACTTCATCAACAATTTGTTGTTTTGGGCAGTTGGGGAGTAAGTTTGCTCCAGTAAGCTCAAGTGTGGTCAACACAAAACTAAAAGGGAATGAACTGGATTTTAATTTCTTTTCTTGTATTATCAACACAATTGTTAGTTAAGTTTCAAATACAAGGTTACATTTTGTCTTCAGTTACACTTGTACAACCACCTTGGATAATTTGAAGATAATGAGCCTGCACATCTGTAACTGAGGGTGATACACAAGCTACAAAGAATCCATTTTGACTAATCACACTTCAGGTTTGCAGGGCTGGCAGTTACTAAAACATATTTTTACTTGCAAAAGAGTAAACCTAAGCACATCTGATCTGGAGTCATGTAGACATGATACGAATGGAAGCCACTTCCACTGAGTCACTTTTCACTGTTTCAGATTACAGTCAAACTTCAAAAGGCATAACCTCCAAAGAGGACAAAGGTATCATAAGATAGCATGAAGGATCATAGCATGTGGTAAAAATTACGAAAGGAAAAGTATTAAGCTGAATATCAGGAGACACTTGATAAATGAGATTCATTAGATGGTGGAGTAGTTTCCCAAAAGGAGTGGCAAAAGCCCCCTTTTGCTTGGGACTTTTAAAAATAAATTAGACAAAGCATTAGAAAATGTGCTGTAAAAAGCCTTTATGTCCTGTCAGGGGGACAGAGTAGATATCAAATAGCCTAATACATTAGAACTTTTACACCTCTAATGCTCATGATTTGCATGATGAGAAGAAAAAGCAGTTACCCACATTTTTGTAAGTGACATCAGATATGCCTAACATGATAAATGAGAATATGAAACACTTTGATCTATACAAGAAAAGAGTTCCATATTAATTCAAATATTACCTTCTTCTATTTGTAGTTTCTCTGACCCTTCAATTTAGTCTTCAACACATTTCAAAAGGCAATATCTGAGGCAGGGTGGTGCTAAATTGAAAGTTATAGTGCGCACAACAGTCATCAGTTTAAAAATTCTGTTGGCAAAATGTGCATAGGAATCCACGAAGTTATTTCTGTCCCTGGAAACATCTTCTATGTACTAATTAACACTGCAGAACATGCAAGAATAAGCTTTAAGTATGTTTTCTACAGAACTTTTTTTAGAAGAATTATCCTGTAACTATGTAATCCATAAATAAGCATTTCACCCAAAATGAAATCTACAAGTTGTTAAATGCAGTCCAGAATGCCAGAAGAAATTTTAAAACACAACAAGCATTCACTTCAAAAGTTAAAGTCATGGCACAGTGGGATCCCACTATATTTTAGCATTTCTCAGACTCAACTGTTTACTTCAGTAAAATAAATGAATATTCAGCTGCATGTGTAGCTACCCATTTGAACTCAGTATTCTAAAACAATTTAAGAAGAAGACTTATTATACTTGACTATTTATTTATTTAATTTTTAAGTAAAGAAGCCAAATAGGTGATTACCCGGAAATATGATATTTGAGGTGAAGCAGAGAATTTTCGGGAACATGGTAATCCTCACAGAAAGTTGTATTGTGGTTTGATTCATTGATCTTGATATGCAGGAAATAATACACAAAACAGGTATGGGTCACATGCAGCATGCTGCAATGTTCTTAAACTAATCCCAAATTAACAGGGGAGGACAAAGGGAATGTGTGCAAACTCCCCATTCCTCACCATCTCTTTAACTATCAAGGTACTATGTGGGTCCATAATGGCTAGACAATCCAATCTAACCAAGAGAAAGGAGTGACAACACTCAGCCTTACCCCCAATACCTGGGGTTCAACTTATGCTGGGATACCTTACACCAGGGGTCAGCAACCTTTCAGAAGTGGTGTGCCAAGTCTTCATTTATTCACTGTAATTTAAGGTTTTGTGTGCCAGTAATATATG
Organism: Dermatemys mawii; assembly: GCA_007922305.1. Lineage (NCBI taxonomy): Eukaryota > Metazoa > Chordata > Testudines > Dermatemydidae > Dermatemys > Dermatemys mawii. Next base: position 59,652,766 of record ML677326.1, on the reverse strand, counting down.
TTAATGTTTTTAGAAGGTCTCTTTCTATAAGTCTATAATATAGAACTAAACTATTGTTGTATATAAGGTAAATAAGGTTTTTAAAATGTTTAAGAAGCTTCATTTAAAATTAAATTAAAATGCAGAGCCCCCCCCCAGATCAGTGTCCAGGACCCGGGCAGTGTGAGTGCCACTGAAAATCAGCTCGCGTGCTGCCTTTGGCACGCGTACCATAGGTTGCCTACCCCTGCCTTACACAGTCCTCTCAAAGGGATGAGGGTGCCCACAAGAATGGCACAGTCTGAATGAAACTTAAAACCACCCTCCATCCACAAACAATCCAGGCTGGTGCCATGTTCAGGTTTACCCCAGGATCTGGTCACCCAGTTAAATCCATCTTTTATACTGCACATTAGCTGCAAGTTGCAACAAAGGTTTCTTGCGGGGGAGGGGGGTTTAAATTTCTTTTCCCTTTTAGCTACCTTAACTAACTGGTCAGCCCTCTGGGATGCCACAAGGAAAGTAAAAAACCACAACCCAACGAGAGCCATTCTTCGCCAGCAGGAAAATTTCTTCCAAACTTCTGACAAGGCGATATACCAAGGCCCATAGCTTAGCTGGAGATCCAGCCACACAACAGAAGTGGGAAGGGTAGGAGCAACTATGTGGGGATCCGAATGGCCACCCACTCCTGGGAGAGATCTTTTATGCCCAAAGGAGGTTAATGTGAAGCCACGACAATTAGCTTTAGTGACTCCCCTCAAATTAACTAATCACAACACTACTCAGATAGGCATAGCCAATCCTTTTCCCCCTTGCATGTACTCAGGCAGTCTCATGAGGTGGGATGAGCTACCTCCATCCACTTCTGGTAGGCTAGAGACAAAAACACAAGCATTTCTCTCTCTCCACTTTCCCAGCAGGACCCAAAGGGTTTTCTATCCCCTGCCAGTGTGACTAAATCTCCTCTTGTCCCTGGCTTCTGTTGAAACAGAAGAGCAGAATTCTAAATCAAAAGAAATTTCAAAACAAAGCTCCAAACATGTGGCCTGTAAAACCTGGGACACAGACTGATTTAAGCTGCTATAAGACTATAGCTCTTGTCAGAGACTCTCATTTAAGTTTTGCTATTTTTCCTTTATTTGACTTCCCACAGCTGAAGTGAACTTGCTAGGGTTTCGCAGTAGACTGAAGAACTGAGCTGAAGACAACAATGATTTATCCTTCTATAAACTGGCCAGAGCAGGAAAGTTGTTAGATTAAAGACCAGCTAGTACCTTAAACAAGCAGTGTCCTATTTTATTTTGACCATGTTTCTTCTTTAGGCCATCCATACACAGACAGTAATAATTTTCTTTTGAAGGGGGCGGAAAGGAGTTTAGTTAATGGGTAATTCCTTCTTTTCTGCAAGACTTGTTCACATACAGGTAACATTATAAATGTACCCACTTTCATCTTTTATTACTGACTTATCCTGCTAGCTTGCAGGACTACATTATTTTTTGCATCTTGCCTCCCTCGTAAAGCTGCATTATTTACTTGACGTTAACATCAGTTGTGTGGTGTTGTTGGTCACATCATTCACTTCTGATGTGCAGCTTAGAAAATAAAGTCAGAAATCTCAGCCCATTTTGTAGTAACACAAAGGAAAGCTGTAAAGAACAGTTTGCATGTGGATAAGTCTATGACTGGAATACAGAGGCTCAGCTTGAGCCATCTGAATGGTCTATTATTTGTGTTCTATTTCTTCCATTTGTAAATAATGGGCAACAATCTAGACTTGATTTAAGCATCTGAAACTATAGCATAGAACTAGTGGAAACATATGAGTTAACAGCAAGTGCCTCTTTTCATCAAGACAATGTACTCATACTATGGAGAGACGGCAGCCTTCACTGTAAAGGTTGCAACCAGTTTTTGCTATAAGCTATATTTGAACCCAACAGTAGCTTAAGCTTGGAAAACCAATTTGGCTAAAAATTGCCGGTTTTACTGCATAGGCACAATTTGAAATAAACAGGCATTAAAAATGCATCTCGATTTAATCTCATACTTGTTCAAAAATGGCTTGTTACTATCCCTTCAAACTTTTCATATACTTGAATCTCTCTGCAAACTCCTGCACTGGCTGTCTGAGAAAACTGCATTCAATCATGCAAAGTTATGGCTTTTGTTGTGGATTGCGTTATGGCTCTCGCTAATGTCAATAGGAGCATTATTTATGGATCATCTTAAGAGCAAGATGAGGTGCCAATATATTTGTGCAAGCATGATGCTCTTTGCTGGCTTGCAGAAAGCAAGCAAGCTCCAAGCCCACAGTTGAGATGTGAGACTAATATATTGTCCTGCCTATGGAGTTGTGTTGTTAACCATTCCTTATACAGATGCCACTTTATTTGAGAGAGACATTGTGCTTTTATTTATTACGTGGGCAATGTAAAATGAATGATTGCCCTAACTATTCATTTTTTGATTTTCAAATTCTGGAGTTTTATAAATCATGCAACAGGTCATTCACAGTTGTTACTTTGCAACCTTAAAAGGTGGCTTGTTTATTATTTTTTTGAGGAATGGTTGAATTATTGACAAGAGTTATGATTTTTCTTGACCTTAACCATTAGCATTTTGATCTTGTAAACACGTAACTAACTTTACTCATGCGAATAATCATATTTAACTTGTATCAAGATACAACTAATCAACTTGTGATATACAATAACTAATTTCCTGGCTGATGCTCATCATTGCTTTTAATTGGAAATGATAATTATAATTAATTAAATTATGTTTCATCTGTCAGTGTAATTCCATATCTTATCTTGTAGAGCTGTATCATCTAATCAAATTATGGTTATAGGAAAAGAAAACTGACAGATCCTAATTCATACTGATTTATACTACTAATTTGTCTAATAAAAATGTATAGCAGAACAATCTAGACAAATAACTACATGTAATTATTATTAACCAGTTTTGTGCTGCATTTTTACTGATTTTTCGTGGTAGGACAACAAAGCTCTAACCAACAACAGAAGACTGAATACTGTCCTCTCGGAAGAGACACATATATGTGTATCTTTTGAAGTATAAAAATCCTCTAGAGAAATCTTTCTTTGAAAGTACTCCAAGATCAAGAGCACAAGAAGATAAAAAGAAACAGATAAATATTTACATCACTGTGCAAAACCATTATCTCAATTACACTAATGAAAATATAATGCAGGAACTAATATATTGTACTGTATATGTATATGGTATAGTTAAAAGAGCATAGAACCAAAATTAAGAAGTGATCATACTATTAATTACAAAGTAATATGCCAGGTGAAGATCATCATAGTGCTCACATACTTTTAGTCAGGAAATAAGGAATACCATGCCTGCAAGCTGATTGATAAAAAAAACTAGAGTGTAAAAATAAATAGGTCACCTGCAGACCTAGTTCCAGGGCTTCATTTTCACCTGATAGTACTTCTCTGCTGTCTTCATTTTTAACCTGCATCCAGTCTTGTTCTCCTTTACAGCTGTCTGCTTCGCTCTTTTCCCTCTTGGCCTTTCATCGCATTAAAATCACATTGGAAATTTTAATTATTATTTTTCAATGAGACTGCTTCTAACGATGTTAAGTGACTCTAGTTAAGCCTTTGAACATCAAGCCTTTTCCATCTTTGTATGGTAACTCAGCAAGCGTCTGAATAATTCATGAAGGCAGATGAACGTCTGCTTCCCCACTAAATATACCACACAGATAAATAACTACTTTGAAGTAATACTGTGGGTCCGATTTAACCAACAAAGAAATTCAAAGCTAAAACTTAAAATTGGTCCTTTGTTAGCAATAGTTAAAGAAATTTAGGGGCCCAATACATTATACTCCGTGGGGCCCCACTACCACCCATTTCATGCCCCCACACCCTATTTTACCTCAGTCATAGAATATTTGGGGTAGGGGGTTAAGACCTTGGTACAAGGGTCTCCCCTTCCCTCTCATTTTCCCCAAATCAGCCCTTAGCATGCGGTCTTTAGATATTGCAAAAGGGTCTACATGCATCACAGACCAAATTCGATTCTCAGTTACACTTGTGCAGTCCTGCTGAGTCACATTTTAGCATCTATGTATATGAGAGATATTAGACATACATTACTGCATCCATTACTCATGCAGGAATTCTGCACCATTGCACATACATAGAATTTATAGCCTCTGCAGATTTTTTTGCTTCCCTGGAGAAAAATGTTTTTTTGATGAGGAAGCAAAGGGAAGCCACAAGAGCAGTCATGCAACCCTCCCTGATATTTTGCATGCCCAGGGCAGCCAGCAGAGAGCTAAATCACTGTGGGGTAGGGGGCGGAACTGGGAAAGACCCAGATGGTGACTCCTACCCTGCACAGGGCTCAGCTGCTAGTCTCAGCTAGGCTGGGGAAGACAGGACTTCCTCTTCCACTGCACGGCATCTGGGGCTGTATCAGACCCTCGGCCAGATTTTTCCCCTGGCTGTAGGGAGCTCTGCAAACTCCCCACCCTCTGCCTTCTGCACCCATCACTCCTCAGCTGCAGGGGAAGGGATCAATGTATGGGGAGCTATTCCCAAATCCACCCAACCCCCATGCAGCCAAACCACTCCACCGAGCCTCACCCACCCCTGCACCCAGAACGCCTCCTGATAAGCCTCACTCTCCCTGCACCTGGATTACCCCAACGAGTCATCCACACCCAGGTCCCCACCCTACTGAGCCTAACTCCCCCAGCATCTGGACTTCCCACTGAGCACCCCACATCCAGGCCCCTTGGCCGAGCTCTATCCCTCCACACCCTGACCTTTTCCTGCTGAGCCCCAACCACCTTTACTTGGATCTCCAGGTTGAGTCCCATTACCATTGCATCCAGACCCCCTAACAAACCCCTGTACATCCAGATCCCCCTGCACGCAGATCCCCTACCGAGCTGCCTGCACCCAGATTACCCAACACAGAACCCTCTCAACCCATGCCTAGATACCCTCATACTTGGATCCTGCCTTGCTGAGCCTGTCTGGCCACACCTGGTGCTCCTTGCTCAGAGGGGCAAGGCCCCTGGACTGTGTCAGGGTTGGGTGCAGCTTCACCACTGAGTCCTTATCCAGGTGCGGGGGGGCGGGAAGCTGCACAGTGATCTTCCACTTCTGTGCAGGGAGTGGTCTGTGCCCCTCAATGCCATACTGGAGCCTCCACTTTTACTTGACAAATAAAATTTGCAGAATTTTCAAATATTATGTGCAGAATTCTTAATTTTTTGGCACAGAATACCCTCAGGAGTAAATCCATAGACACAGCTTTAGCCTTCAGCTTTGAGACCCTGTACTACATTCAGCAAGCATTCGGATAGTTAAAAAAACCTTCCATTCTTTCACAACACAGCATCCTGACATCCTCAGCAAATACAACATATTTTCTGTCAACATATTCTAAACTTTCCACAGTCTATTGCTAAAGAAGCTGGGCTATCTTATCTGTTGCCTCATCCCTAGAATTACTATCAGTCTATCACTCCTGGCACACTACCTATTCTATACTGTTGTATGCTTCTATTATACTCTTGAATAGCTAAATTCCAGCAGAGGAGATTAGCATTCTGCAGTTAAAGTTTTATCAGCATTTCTCATTTGCCTACCACAGTACTTTCTAGGCACTGTACATAGGTTCTAGAAAACTGTAGTATGTGCCCAAATGGGACAGTTAATTCTGCCTCCTACACTTTGATATGGTTGTTGGTATCTACAGTATCTGTGAAAGTGCCTTCAGTGCATGTTCAAACAGGACTTTGAGGAGTTTGTTCTGGCTTAATACTCAGAGAATGCAGACATGTAAAGCTCAAATGTGCCTCAAATCAAAAAAAGTGAACTGATATGAAGGAGCTTCCCAGTGATAGAGAAGCATAACAATTGGGTGTTCCTCCCACCCCTAATTAACCGGTACTATTAGTACTATCGCTGTTCATATTCTGGCACTCTTATCTGCAAGAACAAAAATAAAACCAATTTGTGGTCTACACTACACTGCCTGCTGTAATTACATAAAGAAATTCCTTTGTATTGCTTGGCCATTTCTGTTAGTCAGATAGTACTCTACTGTTTTACATGGTTATGTAAAGCAAGGCTCTATGGTAAAGCATAAGGCCAAGGGAAATGAATTAATGTTGAAGTTACTGTGTTGGCATTATCTTAGAATTTCTTGATTTTTTCTGAGCCCTAAAGATGAGCCCTCAAGATGCAATTATACCTCCATGTTTCCCCACACCCAACAGTCTTAATTCCTTTGGGGATCTGAAATGTTCCAGCCATGGCCTTAATTTTGGCAGTGGAAGGAGAGTATAGTTTGTGAAGAAAAATCTATTACATTTTTCAGTTATGTGAAGCTGAAAAATATTTTTTTTCCTATTAGTAAAAAACAAACAGCCCTCCCCAGCATCTTCTCTCCTCTTCACATGCCATATTTTTATTGTAACACAGGCACCTCGAAAATAGCTGAACTTTTATATGTGAGACACAGATATTGCTCTTTTTTAGATTACTTCTATAAACAAGCAGATAAAAATGGGAACTGTGTAATCCCTTGTGTTCATGTCAAGCAAACTGTGGTCACTGGAGCAGTTCCAAGTGACCCATGGAGCTGATTGTTAGTGAAGTGTCTGCCAAACTAATACTGCAGAATGAGATGGGGAGTTTCACCAATTTTCAGCTCACGTTACAAAAGTCTGGCACAGTTTTGTAGACAGTTTTAAAGGAGAAGAAATTTAAAGCACTCACATATGTACTGTGACGGTGTGCAGCCTTTCCAGGTGTTGACTTCTGGAGCTGCAACACCAAAAGAGAGGCAAAGACATTTGGACGAACCGAGAGGGGTCTCAATGACCTTATTTGTATGTGATCTCAATGCTAGTATGTACTACTCAGTTATTTCACAAGTGAATTGTTGTAGGTATTTAGAAGAAAATGAAATACTGTACACTCCAACTTAGCATGGAATTGTTTTAGGGAAAAAATATGGAAAATGCAAGTAGGTTTTAGGTTTCACGGTCTTCACATATTAAAATAATGCCATTATGTGAAAAGAGGAGCAATAAAATTATATTCTTCATATATTATTTAAATCTACATTAGGACTAATTAACCAAGTTAGTTTCATATGTCTGATGTTCTAATCAATTAATAATACCAATTACAGCATTATCACAAAAACTAGCAGACTGAAAATTTTCAAAAAATTGAAATTTTAATCAAATGAGGACAAATTAGTCCTCACTTGTTTTTTTAATCTGTTTTCACCTTTTTTTCATGAAGCTCTAAAATAGAGTTCAAGTTGGAAATGATTTCTAATTTACACAAAGAAATAGCTGTGCTAAGAGCTGATAGGGATAGAACTGTCTGCAAGTACTCTTACTCTGCAGGGAAAAATCTGTATTCTAAAAAAATATAAGTAAATTGCTAAGAAAATGCAAGTGGTAAGTTCATGATTCTTTACTACAGGAAAAAAAAAACTGGACAGGGGACATACTCTTCTTCCATTACACTGCTGCGAATACAAAGTAACTGCGCACTGAAGTTAAGTGGTATTAATCAGATCTACATTGGTGTAAGAGAAAATAGAATTTGGAACTTTGTTCTTCCATAATTACACTGATTTTGCTCTGGGAGCAGTTCATCTGAATTTGTAGAATATTAACATATCACACATCATAAAAAAATGTTGGATAGCTGGACCCTAAAAACAAACAAAAAAACCTGCGGGAAGTTATAAAAAAGTGTCAAGTTTTTGAATAGCAACATGCTTTTTAAAAAATTCACAATACATTCTGGACACCAAACTTGATGGTTAAATATAGCCACGCTTATTAATCGCCTCTGAATGCCGATGAACCACTATGTGTATAACTCTCACTGGCCCCTATACAGTCAATTACATTTCCAAAATAAACAGTTAACAGAAAGCCAAATTGTCTTGAATTTTCTCATGTACAAAAAAACATAAATTGCTTTCAGTCATGTAATTTATTTTATCTACTGCGCAGTTTGAATTGAAAATAAACACACAAAATGACTAAACTAATTGCAAATCGCCTACATCATAGGAGCCAATACGTAATGTTTTTCCAGTGACAGCCAGAGGTTGAACACAGCACTAGCTCATATAACACTGCCTGCTGCATTATTTAAAGAAGTATCTCTTTGCAAAGATTCATTTGGGCTCAGTATCAAGCATTTATAGAATTATACTATTTAAAAGTCATTGCATTCAAAGAAGCAAAATCCTCCTCTTATGAGCAATGCCCATAGGAACTGCGGGCTGGGAGGAGGGCAGATGCGCAAGTGTTGAAGTGATCCGTGTCTTTGCCACCAGTGCAAAACAGGGGCACAAAGCACTCAGGATACTATACAGTGGCTGCAATTAGCATGCACAGATAACAGTAGCAGCCCAATATACATCTCTCCTCTTATTCCAACATACAGTTTTGGACCACGACCTCTGCCCTATTCAGTGACAGAATGGCCACCGTCCAACCCTACCACATCCTTGTTCAGCATTCCTATGCAAAGTCAACATAGAGATGGGCTCTGGAGTATGAAGGACAAGTGTAAAGTCCCACTGTGTGGGTTTCTGACACCCCTTCAAAATGCTACTTTTTGGCCCTTGCAAGGAGGAGTTGGCTTTTGCCTAGAGATGAGGATTTTTACAGGAAATACCAATAATATTTTATAATTTGAAAATAGGAGTTTTGGTCCTAACTCTGTCCTAGATGAGGGACAAGTTCCACTGAAAGCTAGGACAATGAAATGTGTGTATCTGAGGGAAGAATTAACAAATATGTGTTCTAACTCTCTGGAGTATGGTGTATATGAGGGGTGAAAGCTGTCAGAGGAATGCAGAGAGAGAAGGAAAAGACAGGGATGGTAAAGTAATTTTTCTTTACTTTTTACAATTTTGCCAGGGACCCTTTCAAACACTGCATTAGGTCACATCCCCTGATAACAAGACTACTTGTGATATAACAGATTATTATTTAAAAATAGAGGTTGGGTTATTTTAATTTGCACCTCCTGGTCTATTCCTGCCCAGAGTCAAGTGTTATATGATGGCTTTTTGTAGGTGTGCACAAAAGTTCATGTTGGCAACTTTCATTACTAAAGAAAAGCTTTGCTACCACACTTCACAGAATCCATTGGGCTTAAATAACTTATTACAATCCATGAGAAAGACAGATTTCCAATAAATAAATAAATAAAATATTCATGTTTAGAAATAAAGTAGATCAGATGGCAGGTCAAGCTGAGAAAAGGGATTTTTTTAAAAAAAAAATTTTAAACACAGAACCCAGGAATCAGAAGACCTCAATGCTAATTATGGCTCTGCTATTGACTTCCTGTGGAACCTTCTGCCCATATTTTCAAAACATGCCACTAATTTTCGATGCTCAGCTTTAGCCACACAGACCAAAATTCTAAAACTTGCATGCCTAGAGTTACGCACCTAACAGGGCCATTTCAAGAAATTCAGTCAGGGGAGCATGCTCATTTCACATGGCCTAAGAGATCCACTGTATTTTCTTCTCCCACACAGAATTCCTTACACAATTATGCCAAGCTAGATGGTGGAAGTGAAAAAAAAGGCTGCTTTTTTATGTGGAAAACCACTGAATAAAATTCAACAATGTTTTGAATTGTCATCAAAAAATTTGGTTTGATTTGATTAAAAATTAATTTCATTTATTTGGTTTTTCCCCCTCCTTTTTTTCTCTTCCTTTCCTGCCTATCTTTTTCTCCTCTACATGGGAAAAGGAAGAAAAAAAAAGTTTCAATTTGAACCAAATTGAATTGTAACATTTTTTCCCCATTTGAATTGTAAGAAAATTTTCACCTAACAAAAAAAAGTCAAAAATTTCTAATGATTTTTTTTGTGAAAAATGTTGATGATTTTTTTTTTAAATGCGCTCGAGGTGGAAGGTTTTAATTCCATAAAGAATGTGCCTAAGCTTGTGTGTATTCTTTTTCCACCAGGGGCTCAAGCACTGCACAGCACTCTCAATGAACACAGAATAGTTTTTAACCTACATTGGGCAATACTAGATCATGAATGATCAGATACCCCACTGTTATTTCAGCCTGTCCTTTGTGCGGTTGAATGCCAATGACCTACAGATTTCCAGCAGCCATAGGTTTGGTGTTCTTTTCTGAACCAAATGTGGGTACCTAAATTGATACCTGGGCACCTACATCAGAGACATATGATTTTTGAAGATTCTAAGCACCTTGTTTCAGGATTCCTCAGAAAATCTAGCATTTACAAAAAATGGACTAAGTGTGAATTTAGATGCCTATCTTTAGGCATCCAAGTTTGAAAATGTAGGCCCTAGAGCTTGATTTTCAGATATTGAGTCATTTGAAGTCATTGGGAGACAGAGGGGTTCAGCATCTGAAAAATCAGGTCTGTAAAAGTATGCAAAATTGAGCACTCAAAGTAGAAAGTCATACTGGAGAATGTGGGCCTTAATCTTTCTATGACAATGTTCATTTGTAACATGGGGAGCATAAAACTCACCTATCACATAGACTCAATTCATTCATATTTTGTGAAGTTTTTGAGATCTGAAGGCACTATTTTAACATGTCTAACTGCTTTTCAGAAAGCAGCATGCTACTGAACCTTAGGAACTACTCTGAAGAAGTAATTGGATGCTTTGCATGCTAATTTACATTTAAACACCCAGAATGCTCTTCCAGCTGTGTACTAATTCACAGCCTTTGGAACATCTCTAAGGAGATATGGAAAGGGTTAGCTGTGCTAGTTTGTGCATAGAATTCTTTTCTCTATGATTTGTAACACATACTACTAAGTGGAATCACACTGGGGATATCTGCATGTGGCAAACTAGAAAAGCACCTGCACATTACAACTTCATTAACTCAACTGTGAGGGGACATGGCTCGGAGAAAAGCACTTGGAATTCTATTTCTTAATAATTAAGCCAGGGACAAACTTAGACACCAGAATATTAAAAAAAAAGAACATCTGTACTTGGCAATAACCCTGTAAACCTGAAAGCTTCTTTCCACTCCCTCAGCACCCCAAAAGTCAATCTGCAAGTTGTTCCCCACCTGACACCCATTACAAGTATAAAATTGTGTAGGTATCATCACCATGCCCATTCTATCTTTAGGCAGCTGGCAGATTCCTTTTGTTCGCAGGTAGTCAAATTGCATTCAGGTTTGTCTCATTTCTTCTAAGTGAGCAATAAAAGTCAAGTTTTAAACAGAATGCCTGGAACTTCAATGATACCACAATAAAAACAAGGAAAAGAGATGTAAAAATCAGTGGGACCAGATGTTGCAGTTGCATCTAAACTGTTAGAAAAGCACTAAAAAAAATCATCTTGGAGGAGAGAATAGAATCTGAGGGTGATCAATAGGCACAAGATTACTCCTCTGTGGTCACAGTGAAGTTCTGTGGGATCATAACTATATATTATATTGATCTGCAAGAAGGAGGACCTGCATACTATATAATGTCCAGCTGATAAATTAATTACCATGTTCTTTGTTCTTAAAAAGACATTGCTGAATATTTTCAATAATTCCCAGATATCCTTTAGATTATAATGTAACCTCTTGGACGCCTGAAAATCAAATTGACTCATTTTTTAAATGTGTATATACATGGTCATATTACAGCTAGAAGCACATAGGGACAAACTCAGAAATCATAAAGCACAGTATGAATTACACCTAGAGAGGGACATAAAAGGCAATAAGAAGATTTTCTTTTAATACATTAGGAGCAAGAGAAAGATGAAGAAAAGTAGGTTCTTTGCTTAGCGAGGAAGGAGAGATAACTGATGACATCACAAAAGCAAAAGTATTTAATGCTAGTTTGCTTCAGTCTTCACTAAAAAGATTAACTGTGATCAGATTATAATCATAATTAATATTAACAAGGGGGAAAGAACACAAGTCAAAATAGGGAAAGGCCAGGCCAAAGAATATTTATAGATAAAATTAGATCAGGTTGGAGGACCTGATAAAATAAATCTTAGAGTACTTAAGGACCTAGCTGAAGCAATCTCAAAACTGATAACAATTGTCTTTGAGAACTTAGGAAGTTCAGGTGAGATTCCAAAGGACTAGAGAAGGGAAAATATAGTATCTATCTTTAAAAAGGGAAACAAACAGAACCTGGAAAATTATAGACCAGTCAGCCTAACTTTGATACCTGGAAAGATACTGGAATACATTATTTAACAATAGATTTGAAGCGCCCAGAGAATAATAGGGTTATAAAGAATAATCAGCATGGATTTATCAAGAACAAATCATGCCAAACAAACCTAATTTCCCTCTTTGCCAAGGTTACTGGCCTGATGGATAGAGGAAATGCAGCTGATATGATCTATCATCATTTTAGTAAGGTTTTTAACACAGTCCCACTTGACATTCTCATATGGTCTAGATGAAACTACTATAAAGTGGGTGCAAAAGTGGTTTAAAGATGCTACTCAATGGTTTGCTTTCAGACTGGGTGGTGGTAAGTATTGCATCTGCTATTATTTCATATTCTCGTTGATGACTCAGATAATGGAGTGGAGAGTATGCTTATCAAATTTACAGGTGACACCAATGCCGGAGGAGTTGCAAGGACACGATTAGTATTCAAAACCTGGACAAATTAGAGAATTGTTCTGAAATCAAGAGGATGAAATTCAATATAGACAAGTAGAAAGTATTACACTTAGGAAGGAAAAAATCAAATGCTTAACTACAAAATAGGAAATAAGTGTCTGGATGGTAGTACTGCTCAAAAGGATCTGAGGGTTATAGTGGATCACAAATTGAATGACTCCAGAATATTAACCTTTTTCTGCAGCTGCATCACATTCTGAGGTGTACTATCAGAAAGGTTCTATATAGGAGACAGGAGGAAATTTTATCACTCTATTTGTTACTGGAGAGGCTTCAGTTAGAGTATTGTGTCCAGTTCTGAGTGCCATACTTTACGAAAGATGTGGACAAACTGGGGAGAGTCCGGGGACAGCATCAAAAATGATTTTGGAAACCTGAGCTACAAGGAAAGGCTGAAAACACTGGGCATGCTTAATCTTGATGGAAAAGAAAAGACTGAGCAGGGGACCTGATAACAGCCTTTAAATATATTAAGGGCTGTTTAAAGAGGACTGTGATCAGCTGTTCTCCATGCCCATGATGACAAGACAAGTAGTAATGGGCTTAATTTGCAACAAGGGAGATATAGGGAGAGATGAAAGTAAGGTGGTACCGGCCAGTATTTCGTACTGGTAAAAAGCCTGTCCAGCCCCTAGGGCCTTACTTTAAAGTGCTGTTGCAGCAGTGCTTTAAAGGTCTCGGATTAAAGAGCTGCCGTGGCAGTGCTTTAAGCAGGGTCCATTAAAGCAGCAAAAGGACCCTGCTTAAAGTGCTGCGGCAGCGCTTTAACCTCCTGGCCCCTCCTGTGCTCCCCCCGCCACTGCCAGGCCTGGGTAGCTGCTGCTTTTGCTCCCACTGGCAGCGCTTTAAGTAGGGTCCTTTTGCCACTTTAAAGGACCCTGCTCAAAGCGCTGCCAGAACAGGGCTTTAGCATCCCTTTGCGCTCCCTGTTGGCAGCCCTACCAGTAGGGACCTGGCAGGGTTGCGGATGGGGGGTGCAAAAAGAGCAGCAACGTTCAAGCGCTGCTGTGATAGCACTTTAAGCCAAGTCCTTTAAAGTGCTGCCACAGCAGCACTTTAAGGTCCCTGCCCCTTTTGCTTCCCCGCCTCGGCTGCTGAAGGGGGAGAGGGGGAAAAGGAGCAGCTACCCAGCCCCGGGCAGCTGCGGGGGACTACTGATTCCCTAGCTCCACCCCTTCAGAGACCCCGCCCTTTCCAAGGTGAAGCTTCCCCCTCTGTACCTGTAAGTCAAAAAATTTTCTTTCACCCCTGGATATAGGATGGATGTTTAAAAAAATCTTTCTAACTATAATGGTAGTTAAATTCTGGAATAGGCTTCTAAGGGAAGTTGTGGCATTCCTATCATTGGAGGTTTTTAACTCCAAATTAGACAAATGCCTGTCAGAGATGGTTTAGGTTTATATGGGGCTGGACTGGATAATTTCTTAAAGTCCCTTCCAGCCCTACATTTCCATGATTATAGAACTACTCAAAAGTACTGGGATGTAGACATTGATTTTTAATGTTTATCATAAAAAAATAAGCATTTTCTTAAAAAAATATATATATATATATATATGAATAATTGCATGTGATTTATAAAGAAAGATCAGTAAAAAGATATATTTGGGGTCTACCAATCATCTTGGCCCTTTAATGTTACCTTTAATTGAAATGTCTCTTTACTTTCATTATTTAAAAGAATTCAAATAAAATGGCCTTAAACTATTTCATCAAAAAAAAAAAAAAACAACAACCAAAGATCTTATTTATATTACACAAAATATTCAATCCACTCTACTATATTGAAACAGGAACCTTTATTGGTGTTTTGACAATTTGGTAATTATCTATGTAGTCATGAAATCAATTTAAATTGATTAATTGAATTGCTTGTTCTTCTGCATTTTATCAGCTGCTATTAACACTGCATAAACATTAATATTTATATATTATAGAAATTACTAGGAGCAATTATCACATTTTGAAATATTACCCAGAGAAAACAAAATGTCAAACATGATTAAGTAAGCTCAGGTTTTCATAATAAAAAATAATTATTTCATTTTAAGGAAATATTGTGCTCTAAATTAGAGAAGTTTGCCAAGATGAGTATATTCTTAAATGTTAGTGGATTGAATCTTACCTCCCACTCAACACACAATTTGTGTATATGCTCTTAGTCTGTTGGAACTATGCTGGTTTTGAGGGAATGCAGCCTCAGCTTATGAAAAAGGCATCTCAAGTCCGTTCTGTTGCCTCTTGTAGAGACTGTGGCTTTTATATGCACAGTGGTTTTGGGAGCCACTGGGTCTGCGTGATCACAGACTCAGTGGTTACATCACTGGGTCTCTACTCTGCTCCCCTCCCCAGCTTATAGGCAAATCTCTGATACAGAGACATATGCAAAGCTGATGCACAGTCTAGCTTTACTACATACTTGGGGCATGGACTCTGCAACCTCTTCTGTTCTTATTGGCTATGTAGGTGGCAAGCTGAGACTAACACCTAACACGTAAAATGTGCTCATTCCACTGTTACCTCTTCTCTCACCAGTCTCCTTTCCCATTTATATGTTCCCAAGCTGCATCTTATCAAACCTGACTATGAGCTCTTGAGGTAGAGACTGTCTTGCTTGTTTGTACACCATCCACCACAACCAGGGGCATGACACACTACTGCAAGACAAACATAAATAATAAGAATAGAACAAAGTTGCACTGTTTGTGGAAGGAACCTTCCATGGCCTCCTATGAAAGGCAACAATGAGATAAAGCAGAAAGAGATTAGATATTATAATTTAGCAATAATGCTTAATAGAGGTTGTGCGTCAGTTTCGGATCTCACAATACCCTTATGTATTGTTAGAACAAGGCACAACTGCCTGGCAAGTGGCAATCTACTGTGCTAGCAATATGCACAACACATACATCTTTGGATGTCTTACTGTGATTACAAATATGGTCCTACTCTATATTCATGACGACATCTAAAGGAATAAATTAATAAATCTTTTCTTAATTTCCAAAAATTCATGTTAGTTATGGTTTATTAAATCAAAAATACATTTTAAAAAACTGTTCACAATTCAGCAGAGCCTTGCTAAACGTACATCCCTACTATTCTCTCAGACAGCACAATGGAAAGCTTCCACAGTTAATTTTGAGATGTACAAATGTGAAGTCATGACTATGGTTGGGTTTATCCCTACTTGAAGTAATAGAGCCCAAAACACAACTCTTGTTTAAGGTATCCTGTGAAAAATTTGCATTACATCCTTCAGATTCTAGCCCCCATCCAAAACCACATTAAATTGTATTTTGCTGAGAAGAGTTTAGGTGACCAAGGGGAGGAATTTAAAAAATAGTGCAATGATGGAAGATATATACACACACACACACACACACACACACCTACCTTCACAGAAGAACAATGAAGTTAGACTTGAAGGAAACACACCCTATTAAGGTTAGTCCTGATATTCTGGTCTTTGGCTTATATAGGAACCTATTACCACCCCACCCCACCCAAAATTTTCACACTTGCTATCTGGTCACCCTTCACCCCATCAACCAATAATTAACCACTTGGGTAAATCCTAATAAGTTCAGTGAAATATTATACAATGCCAAATACCCATTTTATTCCTTTTTAAGCGAAGAACAAATGAGGAGAAAGAGAAACATACAAGTTAGAGACCTATTAGAAAACCTATTGCACCACCATTCCCTTCACTGCTTTTCTGATATTTTGTCCAGTTTAGTTTTCAGACTCCCAAGTAATGGAACTTCCACAGTGTAATATGTTTTAATTGTACATTTTCCACGGCCAAATACACTTTCTTGATAGTCAGCCTGATTTTTCTTTTCTTAGTTTCACTCCATTACCTCTTCCTCACTTCATGTAAAACACTACAGAATTCTATTCCAACTCTACTGTCTATCCCTTTGAAGCATTAGACTTTTATCTGTTTTTTCGCTTATCTCTTTAGTCACTTACTCAAGCTATACATTAGTTCTTTTAACCTGTTCACCCACTATCCAGGTAATTTTATGGTCTCACCTGTGTAGTATCTGAGCACCTCACAGTCATGAATGGATTTAATGCTCACAACTTTGTGCTCTCTATGTTACAGATGGCAAACTGAGGCACAACATAGCTCAAACAACTGTCCAAGGACTGAAGTCTATGGCAAAGGACTGAAGCCTATGGCAGAGCTGGGAATTGGACAGAGTTCTACCAAATCCCAGTCCAGGGCCTTCAGTACAAGATCATCCTTCTTCCTCTTAGGTTAATCTGTTTTATGCTTTATACCAGTGGTGTCCAATACCTTCATCACTAGCCACATGTAGCTAATAGTCTATTGAATTGTGGCTAAAGCATGTGGCTTTTTTTATAATGTGACTAATAAGAAAAATTCAGAACCACAAGTGGAGTTAACAGTGTGGCTAGCATCAAATTTCTAATTGGACACTGCTGCTTTATACTTTCTGTTGCTCTTCTCTCAACTTCCTGAAGTTTTCACTCAGTCTTTTTGGGAATGAGTATCCAGAACTGCATTTGCACCACAGCTACATACATCTAAGGCTATCACCTTCTTCACTGGGGCAGAGTGATTTTGCATATGCATTCCAAAGTTATACTGGGCTTTTTTTGCAATCACTTTACATTACGAACTCATGTCTAATTTTAAAAATTATTTCTACTGGAGTAATTCTTAAAAGCTCAGGTCAGGACCAAGGTGATTCTAGGACTGTGTAATTCTGTAGGTGTGAAAACAGGATTACAAACCAGATTGTGCACCACAAAGCGCACTCGACCAGCTGAGGACAATTAGAGTGCAACAGAGGGTTGTGTATGAGCTGGCTCTGCTGGCTCTATGTCAGCTGGGGACTCCATCACCTCAGAGGAATTCCCAGCTGTGGATATCCAACCCATTTATAGGCTCTTTGTGTGGCTGGAGCTGTTCAAAAGAGATGCACAACTGAGGAGAATGTGGACTCCGACTATTTTTGTGGGGCCCATGGGAGGAAGTGTATTCTAATCTGTTGTAATTTAAGTGCTATCAATAGGATGACCCTCTGTACTTTTTAATACAGTTTTCTGAGAGATTTTCTTCCTCCTTATTCTTCCATTACCCCTGGTTACAAGATTCTGTCAGACCTAGTCACAATAGAATGAGTTAAGGTCAGAGTGACCTGGGAAGTTTCTGATTTAAATGGAAACATTCAGGATGATCTGAGATTTTGTACAAGATTTCATAGATTTAGCACTCTGCACTCGTTGCTTGAATGTTGTACCTTAGCAGATTTTCTTGCTAGTATTACTTCTGGCAGTGTAAATGTAAAATGTGAATGCAAATTGCTTCTTTATTGCTCTTCGTAAAGGGGAAGCTTGGAAGACAATGCACGTGTTCAAATTAATTGTGTACAATGGGACAAAAGACTTCACAGAGCTAAAATGAGAATAACCCCATTCACCTTTTCAAACAGGCAGGTTAATTGCTTGCCCCTGCCTGACTTACTAATTTTCTATAACTCATTTTCACAGATAGCAGGTAGATTGCGGTCTGATAACCCCCTCTTTGTTTTATCATCTATAAACCTAAATGTATAGCCTAGAGCTATGTGTGCTTTCAATTACTCAGCTTTCAAATGAATCCAGGATTTTTATGGATATGTTAAAAATTAATTTAAGCCCTGAAGGTTCAATGTGAGAATGTTTAAACTCTGCTGAGATGGCTCAGCCTTTTTCTCTTTGGCAAAAAGTATGACAACACATTTAAAACAATTTACAAACAAAGATGCCAGTTGTCTCTTTTTAAGTGGAATAGCCCTTGCTATACAAAAGAATAAAGAAAACAAATGACTAGGAGACAATCAGAAAATACTACATAACAAATATTTTTGTTTGCACTCAAATACCCTTGTTTGCATGTGAATACAAGCGCTCATGTGAGAAACAGCCACTACCCAAACATTCTGTGCAAAATATTCATGTGAACATTTGTTATTAAATTAAAATTAAAGAAGTCAAGAGGAAATTAAAAGAGGTCAAACATGATCTAACCAGATAGCCCTACAGAAATTAAAAAAATATATTTGTCAATACTTTCCCTGTAAGTAACTGCATTCAGCCAGCTGTATTAAATGTATTTCCTTAAGAATTCTGCAGTCTGTAGAAGCCTGTTCAAAGTAGTATATAATTAATTAGGTCAAATGCACACAAGTACCATGGCTGAACAAAACTTCATTGCCTCGAGTAAAATATAGTATCTAACATGGAAGAGATATCTTTGTTTAATGTGAGCCCACTGCAGTAACATGAATGGATTAGCAAAAGTTCACAATGCACTATAGTAACACCATCCGTTCTTTGTAAGCTGGGCAACATGGAATAACCACTTGGGAATGCCTTGCCTTACTCCTTCAACAGTCTAGCAAACAATACTTGTAATCCTTTTGGTTACTGTTACCTGCATTAAGATAAAGTAACAGCATTCTTTTCTGTGCCATACAATTGTTTTCAGACAGCAGAGATGTGTCCCTTTTCATGAGTGACGTAAAACTGGCTGAAGCCTTATGGATTTTATTGTTTATAGATTTAGATATTACTTAATACAACAAACTTATCTGGCAGTCAGCTCCTGTACATGGTCACATAAAAATGCATCTTCTGAAGAAAGCTACACTGCACTATGGAGCTGGATTCTTATTCGACTCTACCCACATTGCCCAAACCCAAAGTTTCTGTCATATATCACTGAGATGCAGTGAAGTGCTTACAAATAAAGACATGAGGAATTGAAACTTTTATAAACAATTGTAAATTAGTAAATAATAATCTTAACTTACATAGCTTTTCATCCCAAAATATCCCAAGCTCTTTGCAAGTTGAAGCCTGTAAATCTTTACTTTGTTAGCAATTCCATTTATTTCAATGGGATAATTCATTTGAGTAATGTTTGCAAGACTGGGTCCTATATACTGACAAAAATCACCTACGGATGGACATGGCAGCAAGGTGTAATCACATTACAGTCAAAATGTATAACAATGAAGGGAAGTTTTTGGGCAAGGACACCAGGACAAACTCTTCATTTTACTGAGACATGATGTGGATTTTGTACTCATTTGTTATGCTAAATGGAGTACAGGTTTTGATCGAGGTACTAATGCAAAAGCCTACAGGTCTCAAGCCTATAAAATAATAGCTTAGACAAATCAACCATAATCTACAGCATAAAGACTTGACATAAGCAACTACCCAGTAAGTAACCTTATATGACAAGGTGTAACAAGACAGAGTGCTGTTATAAGCAAGTGTTGCTAAACTGCTGACAGGTAACTTCAAGATGTCAGTTTACACCGACAGTTTAAGTTAAGAATATGAGCAGATGTTGGACCACGAGAATCCCATGGTAATGATTGACATACATGCTAATAAGCCTAAAATAACAGTCCTCGTCACTTACTGGAGCATAGCACACCAACATTAATAGGGTGAGAAAATACACATAAGGAAAGGGGCTGAAACTGCTACTGACTCTATTAGGCATAAATATTAGCATAACCTTTGCTAAAATGGTGACACTCAAATACTCCCAAGAGATTTCCTGGAAACTATCAGGCCAAGGACCACTCCTAGGTCATCTTATCTAGTATGGGGCTGTCTGCAAAGGATGGCATGTGTATGCAAGTTCTGATTCCTCTAGTCTCTCTGTCTACTTTGCTATATTGTAGTATTTGTGATCTCGCTGATTGTGTTTAAAACTATTACAGATTCAGAAGGTCTTCCCTAAGTGTGAGTGTGTCTCCTGCATACACGAAGGTCGTCACTTCCAACCTAACTTTAATACTGTGGCTGACCTCAAGGCAGCTGAACTCTGCCAAACCACACCATGTTAATTGAAAACTTTAACTAAATACCTAACTGATAGATCAGGCAACAATTTTTAATGTCCCTGTAAGCAGAGAGAACAGTCATTTAAGGTCTTCTCTGAAAAGCTCAAACACAGTAAACTGCATGAAACTCAGGTTACCAGCCTCATAAAAATGAAGGGTGAATCAACTCTGCTGGAGTGCCAATCCATAGTTCTAAGGACCATGAGGGATTCAGAATAAGTTAAACTATCTCCTTTCTTATTCCTATGAATTTATGTATGCTCCACATATTATTCTTAAAGCTACCTAACATAAGCCAACAGTAATGGTGCTGAACCATAGGAACAGACAGTAAGTATATTAAATAGGCTGGCTCCTAGGTTTCCAAAATACACAATTATGAATACAGCATGACATACTCAACTGAATTTTGCAGTTTTCAGACATAGAGAGGGTGAGACATGATAAACAGTGTACAATTTATTATGTCTGTTGAATAATGTGGTTTTGTTTGATTTCCATAGGTGGAATCATTCTGACCTTGGAAATAAGATGTCTTTCTTTTCTTTGTACACTGTAATAGGGAAAATGTAATTCAGAGTGACTGGCAAGTTGTGTGTGGAAATTGACAAGCTGGGAAGTATGGGGTCTGGAAGGTATTTGTTTTCTTATCCTTAGAGAATTACTGAATTGTTAAATATGATTTTATTTCCCCAGGATATATTCAGCATGTATTGTATATGAAGGAAAGTTCCTACACACCATCAGTGCACTGCCTGCACTGGATTTCAAGCAGCAGTTTCTGCATGGCATTTTTGTGGATCTCCTAATACAGCAAAATCATAAGCTTATTTTGCAGCCTTGTTAACCTAATTACATTCACCAATTAATTATGTAAATGAGAAACTAATTAACACAACACCTATCTATCTGTTCAGGCAATTATATGGCCTTAATCACAGTAGCATCCAAGCACAAGCTTTTGGCTTTAACCTACAGAATTTCTGTATGGCAAAGCACATGCAGTATTGATGATGTTATGCTAAAAAGAGTTAAAACATACTAACAGTCTTGGACTGCTATATTCTGTTAACTTGAGCCTACTGTACAGGAAAGTCAGTAAGTAATTACAATATCCCTGATGAAATCAGTAAGCCAATTCTTTCATGTTCAGATCAAGAGATTTTCTTTTTATTTTGACATTAAATTTTACATTTTATCTAAAACTAAATCACTGTTACAGTATTCAGTACTTTCAAATAACTAGGCTGAGCAAATTAACATAAAACTAAAACAGTTTACAGCATGCTTGCTATTCTAGTCCTTCTAAAAGAAACTGTTCTATGCTGTTTCCCTAGTTACTATTACCATTTATTATTTACTATTTATTATATTATACCTAATACATTGAAAAAGCTCTTCAGCTTTCATGGTGATCTGTGACCTGCATTTCTGCATTAAACTACCCTCACTTGACCTTTCAGTTCACACATATGCATCTTTTAGTTGTTGTTACTTGTATGCTAAGCAGCAGGATAGAGGTGGATAGTATAGTATATTCCCAGTTGTATCAGAGGAAGGCTGGTCTGCACAGATAAGTTAGATATCAACTGGTTCATTCCCTGAATTATGTATATGAAAGATTGTGCTGCTGGTTGAAAAAAAAATTTAGGGCACAGATCCAAGGTCTCAGCTCATCAAAGCAATTAAGGCTTATGTCTCATTCAAGTCAATGAGATGGAAGCACATGTATAATTGTTTTAATGAATCAAGGCCCAAACTATTAGAACACATACCGTAGAAAGAAGAGACCTTAACATATATTATTTAGTGTTTTTATTGTGAAAATGCTCTAAGGCCTGAAACAGTGCTCTGCAAATTCACATGAAGACATGGTGCCATCCTTTTTGGCCCAAAGCACTTACTGCAAACACACACACACACAAGTAACTTTACAAACCTGAATATTTCCATGTAAATCAATTGGACCACTCACACACACGAGTGTTTGCGGAATCAGGGCCTAAATAGACAAGACAGATGCATAGAAGGAAAACTTCAGTGGTTTATATCTTATGAGTTACAGTTTAAAAGTTTATTCTCAAATCATCCTCCAGACAAGAGATGAGCAGAGAGCATTCATTTCAAGGAGGTTACTGAGATTTCAGAATTTGGTTTCATTGTGATTTAGACCAAAACCTCCAAATTGAAAAATACTCTGCAGAACAGAATTACTGTTCTTCGCATAGCTCTGCTGGGTAGGGTGACCAGATGTCCTGATTTTATAGGGACAGTCGATTTTTGGGTCTTTTTCTTATATAGGCTCCCATTACCCACCTTCCTCCGTCCCAATTTTTCACATTTGCTGTCTGGTCACCCTACTTACTGCTCAGAGACCCTGCTCCGGGAAGAAGCACTGGAACCAAGGATGCTGGAAACACTGGCAGCCTGGGGAAGCCCTAAATCCCTGATAGCTGAGCTGCAAATGAGATGCAAGCCTGGGAACCAGGACTCCCAGGAGCCCAACTTCCCATCAGCCTGCCAGGCAGGTTGCCATGGAGCTGTGCAGGTGGGCTCATTTCTGAAGGAGTTTTGTTAAAACTGACATGGTCCCACAGAACATTTTGATTTTGATGAATTGAAAAATTACAGCAACATTTTTGGGGAGTCAATTTTTTTTTGACCATGTCTACTCCACACCCTAAGCTTCTGTTCAGGTGTCTCAGCCAACATGCTCCATCAATGCTAACACATTCTGTCTTTCTTCCACCTTTCCCACCTCACAGAAGTAGACTCAGGTTCAGCATGTGAAGGGGTGGGGGAGGTGAAGAGAGGGTAGTGAAGTAGCTACTCAAACACTATCTCTATTGAAGTTACTGAAAGAATCTGAAAGCCTTAGGGCTTCCTTTGCACCCCCTCCACCCCCCGCTGCCACACACACACACACACACACACACTACTTGCTGTGTAAGGATAAAATATTCTAAAGCACCTAAGTGACTTAGGAGCTTAGGTCCCATGGGCTTTCAATGAGTTAGACTCCCAAAGGCCTAACTCAGGGAGCCGCAAACCATTTTTATAATAGGGCTGAGAGCCATTGAATCAAACTGTAAACCCTGTATATAATAGAAACTACTTCAAGCCAAGGGGTGCCACAGCACACCCAGTACCCCTTCTTTGAGCACCTATACCTAAGTCCCTTTTGAAATGGGCTTAAGGTTCCAAGTCATTTGGGCATTTCAAAAAATTTTATGCTAAAGCAACAGTGTTAATGGATCATTCTAACAAGGAAATTAAAGAAAGTAAAAGATATACCAGATGTGTATTCAGTACTTAAAGTGATGTGAAAAACTACAATTTCTCATAATCCAAGAGCAGCTAGTTGGCAAATGAGTGCTTAAATTCTGACATTAAATTTAACCTTTTGCACCATCCTCTCCCCTACTTTAAGACTGTATGATTCTAAAGTATATAAAAATTAATTATAGGCTATTATAAATGTATTTTTTGAGAAACTGTATGCAATCCTATAATTATAAAATGCTTCCTAATGTATGTGCATAAGGATTTCTTGGTATATGAGTGCTTGGCCATGTAAACAATGTTCTCAAAGTGGTTTTTAAAATAACATTACAATTATAATTATAATGTAATTTAGTCAATTTGATGATAAGGCTGAGGCATTATTTTTAACTTGCACTATTCTACCTTATTTTTTATAAGAGTATTAGTTAAAAGAAATGTCAACCTTCATTTGAATTTTCTATCAGTTCTTTTTTGTCACTACCTTAATATATTTTTTCGTTATTTGAAATATTAACTCTAAGCTCCTCCCCATACTTTCATAATAACTCCAGAGTAGGCAGCTACTTTGTAAATTTTTGCACAAACGGCCCCCTCTGGCCGCCTCTATTCCAACATAAAGGGTCGAGAGTCACTGAGCTCTTGTGATCTCTGCCAAGTGTACACCCCTGAGAGTTGCAAGTATGGAGCTTCTTTATGTGACCAACTAGGAATTGCCAAACAGACAGCTGATGGATTACTTTGGCAGCTACTACTAACTCCAGTGACTTACACTTAATAGTCTCCATTTCTTGCTATGTTGCTTAGACATAGTTTTTATACCAACCATAAGATTTTATATCATTTATTTACTCTGAACAAAGCTCTTTAGTGCATTTAAATAACTCACCATTTTATTCCATGTTAAAGCATTGCTTTATATCATCTGTCCCCTGTCTTTGTGGGGGTTTTGGAGGAGTTTAACATTGCACCTGTCCTTCATCAGTCTCCCGTGTCACAATGCAGTGCACAACCTGCATGCCACATCTGCTGAACAGTTATCTTCACATTAATAATCTCCTCACAGATAGCCCTATTTACAGGTTTGGCAAAAAGCCAGTTGAACTGTTGTGCAAATATTAATCTGAAAGGTTTTCTTCCTCATACTACCTCATCCCCACTCTGGTTCTATCTCAGCTTCTTTCCCATTCTAGTGTAAGTCTCACAACACATAATAAACACGGCATGCTTATTGTGTACGGATCTCACTATCTGTTCTTTCCTAACTGTTCTGCTAATCCTGCCTGGTAAAATCATTTACAGGAGCAGAGAGGAGAACCTAGGGTCCCTTGCAAAGACAAAATGTTGCTGGATTCTTTTAAAATACATAGTTTTATATTTTTTAAAGTGCTGCTGTTATATAGCTACACAGTCTCCCTTTAAAGAATAAGAACAATCTCTGGGGTTCAATTTGATTGAAGTCTTTTAAGCAGCACTTGTCTACTTTGGTATAATCTACATGGAATTAGAGCATTCTTCAACCTGAACCAAACAAATCAAGCAACCAAATCAGAGCTTAACCTTACTTCAACTTCATTAATGAAAAATCCTTTTCTAAACAGTATGCAGTCCCTGAGTTTCATACTTTCCCCCTACTTCCTGACCCATACATTGGGTAAGCCTTTCCTCTGCCTTTTCCCCTCTAAGCTCCTTCCACAGTCCTTTGCTCCTCCTTTCTTAGAAATGTTTGAATGAGCTAGTAATTCTCTTTCCTGCCTAACTTAGTATGAAGTTATGACATTAAGAACAGCCCAAGGGGAGAAGGCAAGAGGCACCCTGACATCTAGCAGTGTGTTTCAACTGGCCTGACAAGACCACTGTACTCCACCTCACTACTGTTATCATTTGCATCTAAAAGGAAACCTGTAATGTGTCACTGGAAAGTGCATAACTCACCAGTTATTTGTATTATTGTGTGATGTAGGTGCAACTGATTCAAAGTTATGGACATTATAATTCTTAAAACATCTGCTACTCACACAGGAGCAATCCCACCATACACAAAGGAATGCAGTTTTGCCACTGGGCAGTTACCTCCAAAGTACATTGAAAGACAATGAGAATACATTTATGTATCAGATAAACAAAGCTATCAAGTAGGGGAAAGAGACAGCTTAGTTTCTTTTCCCTGCTGGGATGTAAGTATCTGAGCTACAAAGACAGGAGAATCTAAACCTCAAATAATAGCCAACTGAATCAACTGATTGAATATTAATATATCATGTAAGTGTGACACAGTATAAAAGATGGGTGATCATTTATATTATTATTGATACCATTATTATACAATTGCAACAAATCTTGTACAAAGTGAAATGTCTCAATGGAAAAAAATCAGTCTGTCAACTACGATTATCCTGGTTAAATCAATGTCTCATCTTTACATCTAAAGTTATGAATATTGGTTATGTACTTGTATGTCAAATGCGTTTGTTCTTGGGGTGACACCCATGAGGTAATTTACATACAGTCCCACCAGCCAATTGTGAATGGACTATGCAAGTTTGATGGGCCATTAAAAAGAATCAACTCTCCAGATAGCTTTTCCTGAGGATGTCTTGGACAGCATGGAGCCAATGGCCACCTCTGTGATTTGGAAAAAACATGTATGGGCATGTGATATGGATATGTGACCTTGGACTCCATCTTTGTCAGTAACTTCCTATACACAGGGGCTGTGGGCTTTGTTTGGGACAGTAAATGTCCATGCACGTGGCAGAGGATATAAAAGACACCTGAGACATCTCCATTTTGCCTCTTTCCTCTTCCAATTCTCCGAACTGTGGATTTATAACTAAAAGAAGTATTTTGAAATATGCACTGAGGACCTTCTAGTCTTTTGGAAGTTATCAGACTTTTGGAAACCAGCAGTCTATTCCATCACTGCTATGATCCTATGATCTATGAACTCTGAAAATCACTTGTATATAATATGACTCTAACTATTCAATACCTCTCTTCTTTTCTTTTACTAATAAAATCTTTAGTTAGTTTACTAAGGATTAGCAGACAGCACGATATTTGGGTAAGATCTGAAATATATGTTGACCTGAGGGTAAATGTCTGATCCCTTGGGTAGAGCTTTATGTCTGGTGACTTGGGTTTTCAGCAACACCTCACTATATTAGACCTGTTTGTTTGGATGGGAGCCAAGGGCTGGAATGCCTGAAGGGGACTGAGTTTGGCTTCTTGTTAACCAGTGTGGTGCTATAGAAGCTATTTTGTTACTGGTTTGGTGAATCTAATTAAGGAATAAACCACCAGTCTGGGGGGATTGTCTGCCCTGTTTCTTGCAATCTTCCCTGAGTGTGGTGTTCTCAATGAGGACCAGGCATCCAGTCACCATAAGGTCTTTTACAAATGCTTACAACACACTGATGAAAAAAATCATTGTAAAATGCATGTATTAAAACTACAGGAAGAATTATGGATACTCATTGATATTATGTTTTCAGGTATGTGGCCGCACAAAGGAAGGAATGGTTCCCCCCAGACGGGGGGTGGAGGGTAACTATTTACCTGTCTTCTTTGTATATAAGCATGGTAGAATCAGAAACAATGAAAATTCAGGACTGAGGGTGCATTGGGGTCATCTAGCTTGTGATAATAAGGCTGATGGAAGCCAGAATGGGGAGGAAAACAGGGATCAGAGCAGCTGAACCAGAGCCGTGTAAGCACACAGACACTCAGGGTGTGACCTGCTTGTGAAAGTCCCAGGTTGGGAGCTACAGTAGCAAGGTATTGTAAGGTGCCTGGGGTTGCAGGACAAATGACGGCAACTCCTCACTGATACAGGTTGTACCTTGAACCTGACTGGACAGTCACAGAAGTATCATATGTGCTTTTATGTTTATTATAGATTTGTAATTTCTGCATGAACCTGCTTCTCTTTCCTTCAAAGCACTAAAAGGTATTTCTACTTAAAGCCAACAGAAGATATCTGAAATTTCTAAGCCAATCCTTTTTGGGAAAATACACCAAAAAATTCAATATTTTTTCAAAAGGGAAGGACTAGTATATTATTTCAAAATACCATAGAATAATTTAGTGAATTTTAGCAAGTTCCTGTGATGAAATGCAGCCTGCAGAATTTCAGTGGGAACCATAATCTTTTGGGAATTTAAAATAGAGCTAAAAATTGAAGCATAATTCAGTTTCTGTGAAACTGTCACTTTGTAACACACGTACATAGGTGAATACATACATACATATGAAGTATGGTGCCTTTATTGTCTCTGGGGAGATTACTTACAGCTGCTATCAGCAATTTAAAGCTTACTCAATCTTCTGCAAGATGCAAGAAAAATCCATAACACTCATAGGAGTGAGTACAGAGAGATGAATGGATTTACAGCATTTGTTAAGCTGGATGGAAATTCAGTAAACCACCAGCAGTTCGGTTCCTGATTGAAGCAGCACTTAGCTGGGTAATGTGGGAAGTGAAGCAGTGGAGAAGAAAAGTTAGACTGGAGCAATTCATTTTTGTAAAGATGTAACTCTCTTAATCAGAGCTTCCCACTCTGTAATAATTCCTCAAACAAGGCATAGGAATGAATGTTTATCATGATCATTGTGACAGCGCGTATGTCCTCTGCTCCTATGTTCCTAACACGTCCAGTTTGTAACTCCTGCAATGTAGTTTATTTATATTAACTATTACCCCTTTACATTTCCATGCAGCAATTCTATTTACAGTGGCATACATTCATCATCCCTTTTTTGCCAGAGACAGGAGAAGGAAGAGATCTTTACATGCAGAGATCTCCCTGACCTGGATGCTGCTGGCCTTTCTTTTTCTCCCTTTCCTGTGCACTTCCTTCCTGTGCTCCTTTTCTATTTTTGCAGTTAATGGACTAATTATCTCCTTAGCTCTCCCCAGCCCAGGCTGATCTAGTAATTAGCTACTCCTTCCCTCAATCAGGCCCTCTCTGGAGGAGCTAATTGGATTTACAGTGGCCAGAGTGCTGGTTCTCAGCATGGTCACAATCCTGAAAAGATTTGCTGTGAAATTCTAAAGGAGAAAATGCTAAGAGGTTTTAGGTGCATTGGATTTAAATATAAAAGATCATATATGCACATCAGAATCACAGAATCATATGAAAATGGAAAAGACCTACAGGATCATCCAATACAATCCCTCTTCAAAAATAAAGTCATTCCCTACAGTACATGCAGGGGAACAATGGCTCTTACTGCCACAAAACCTGCCCCCACACCAGCTTCCTCCCTTCTTTCCAAATAGCAATACAGCAGCGTTGAGCCCATGCAGGGGATATCACACTGCTGAGGAGTAGGCAGAGCTCATTCAGATATGAGGTTCATGACTCACCAAGAACTGTTTAACAATCCTTGTTCTTACTATTCCACTGGGATCCCAAGGATATTGCCGCCTTAGAGTTCCATGAACACCCACAGAATACCTTGCAAAGGCAGGTGAGGAGTGTAACTGGAGTTGGGTCCCAAAGGGTTAGTGGGAGCTGGTGAGTCTCATCCTCCACTCCTGGCTACTGAAAATTAACTTTTTCCTGATGTAGTATTCTTTCCCAGGTTCCTGACCCATTTTGCTGTTGTATTTGGGCAATGTGACCCAAGCAGTCTCTGTACCTGTTAATATGTCAGGGAGGAACCCTTCCCTTACATAGAGCTCAATACCTCCTCTACATTACACAGTTGTGCCACAAAGGTAGAAAAATTAAACATTCACTAACAAAAGGTAAGGAAAGAGCTCACAAAGGAACAGTTATACCATGAGTATACTTTAACCAAACAAGGATAAAATTATGGCAACACTGAAGTTGATAGCAATGCTTACACTGACTTCAGGGGAGGTAGGATGTCACCCCAAGACTCAAATTGTACTGTACTAGTATAATTAAATAAGTAATAACAATAACTAGCACCTCTCATCACTTTTTATGCTTTAAAAAGTGTTTAAGATCCATAGCCTCATGTTACAGATTGGGAAATATAGTTACAGAGAGGTCAAGGGAAATCCAAGGTAGATTATAATTATTTAAGAGTTCTTTTGCAATAACACTCAAGGGTCCAATCCAGAGTGAAACCCCAGCATGCTAACTTATATACAAGCAAATACACAGTTTCTAAGCTGGAGATTCTACTGTGTAACAAAACAAGTAACTTACAAAGGTGTGACATTTTGGCTTGCTCTCAGGAATCAGCCAGATGTATTATGTTTTGGAAGAGTCCAGGGATTTATCCCAAACAGTGTATCTGACTTCTTCAGAACCTATGCTCAGGAGCTGCTCCTCTGCAAAACAATCAATCAACTGTCCATAATTCCCTGCTTCTTCCACTTGGCCCATTTTTTGTGCAAATCACACAACTGACATGCATATTCTCTCTGACTCCTCTTCTCTTGCATTTTGGGGCTCTAAATTTCAATCTATACACTTCAGGAGGAATTTGAGACCTATGCAATACAGCCTTTTAAAAGTCATTTTATTGCAAAGCCTTATCAACTGGCATTTTATTAAAAACATGTAATGCGTAACCCAAGAGCTCACTAATCAACGTTGGAACTTTTTTGTCCTCTGGAACTTTATGAACTTCACATAATAAGTGGCAAAGTATTCTTCAATACAGTCTGCTTCTTTGCATGAAGGGCGCAGTTTATTCCCTCTGAGCATTCCTTGGATGGTGGGAGTAATTGGGAATTGTGGGATCCAACCCTATTTATCCATTATGCACTGAGCATACAGCCTTTTCTTCTTGGGGTTCCTTTCCGCTCCAGGGCTTGTTGATGTGCAGCTGCTTCCTTCTCCCTTTCCTGACTCTCAGCTTCCAGGGTTCACCAGTGCTGCTTCTCATTCTTTAGATCTCCAGGCAGCTTCCCATTTTTGGTGTTCATGGTCTTTGTCTTTCTGCTTTGCTAATCAATTTTGGTGTTCATGCTCCTCTTTTAATGTCATTCTCCACTTAGTCAGAGGTTACTTTGTGGTTGCTTTGCTGACGCTCAGGTTTATGTTTTACTCTTGTCCTAATTCCCTTATCCAAAACAAAAAGAGAAAATAATAAAACCATAACCTTTCTTTAACCTGTTTTTGGCCTTCTAACTTGTGAATCACTTCAAACTAGCTTATCAGTGTGAACCTCAATCAACCAGCCAATTAACCAACAAACTGTGTGTAAATCCTGCTGACTACATCACTGTGACATTCTGGCGTTCACTCAGGCCTGTAATGGGTTCAGTCAATGTCTGCCTTGTAACTTGGGTGTCTTATGACTGTGCAACAGCAGGTCAGAACTCTGACCCTAATAGCTTGCTTACAGCCCACGAGCCAAAGCTTCTGACTCTGCTCAACTTGGATACTTCTGGCAGACTGACCTTAGTACCATCCCAGCCCCGAATCTGCCCTCTTGTAGCATCCAGTCTCTCTCATTGAACTCTCACAGAAAAAGGATTAGATTTATTGCCTCTGCAGAGACAGACGAACATTCCAACCTGTCAGCTTTATTAACAAAGGAGCACGGATTAAGTGACAAGGCAAAGTTTTCTAACCATCAGAGGAATCAAGTAGAGCAATGGAGGTAAAAAGCCTAATTGTTTTCAAGACTGAGCTTGATACAGAGGGGCTGGTGAGACTGCCTACAATGGCATGTAGCTGATTTGTGACTAGTAGCAGCAAATATTTCCAACAGCCAATGATGGGAAACTAGACAGGGAAGGCCCAGAGTCACTACAGAGAATTCTTTCCTAGCTGTCTGTCTGATGAGTCTTGCCCCAATGTCGAGGATCTAAATGATCACCACATGTGTCAGGAAGGAATTTTCCTGTGGGTCAGACTGGCAGAGACACTGAGGTTTTACACGCTCCTCTGAAGCATGGGGCATTTGTCATTTGCAGGTTTAAGCCATAGATTCTCTGTAACTTGAAGTCTTTAAACCATGATTTGAGGAGTGAGATTCTGTGGTCTGCAATGTGCAGGCAGTCAGACTACATGTTTATGATGGTCCCCTCTGACCTTAAAATCTATGAGTCTATACCAAGAAAAAGAAATAAAGGTAGGAATAGGTACAAGCAAATAAAAGCGAAAACATGCATCTAAAAGTCCAACAATTAATCTAGCAAGATACAGTCTTTGTTCAAGATGTTTTCTCTCACCCCCAGTCTTCCCTCCAGCTCTTTACTGGCTGGCCTGGCCAGGATCCATCACAGAGATCAAATTGCTGGGTTTCTTTATCTCTTTAAAGTGAAGGAAGGATACCTTAGGGATTTGCTCCCCTTTTCTTTGTAGTTCAGTGAATCATTGAAATGGGTTCTGCTGAAAGGTAATGGGAGATAAAGGTGATTAGTTCATGGGGAGTAGAAGAGCCATGAGATCTGGAAGACAAGTCTCCATGCTGGTTCCTTCCTCGCTGGTAGTTACTACTATGCAAATTATCTCTGCCTGCTACAATCCCCCATACAAGTGAACAACCCACTGAATTTGTGCCCTGCTTTATTTCAGGTGTCTGCCTCTTTCCCTTTTTATTATTAAGAGAACCCGATTTACTAATTCCCCCTGAAATGCCTGGTCTAAACACTCTTTAGTCACCTATTAGAGCATCATCCATAATTTCACACAGAATATTGTTACACATACTTTCCAAAGATATTATTGACAAGTGTGTTATTGGTTTTGAAATGACACTACACCAGGCATCTTTTGTACAAAAATCATTGCAGTAGGTGTGAATACATGGTACTTAGAGCCACAAAAGGATTGGGGGAGGTTATGATATAATTTGATCTCTCTCTCTCATATAGATATATACCATTGTAATTTTTAGTAATTATAAATAGATTCATTGAATACATAAGTATCAGCTAACTTCATTGGCCCCTCAAGCTATCATTAATCAGTTGAGTTGGAAATATAATCCAGACGTCCCAATTACAAGTTCCAACCCCTGCCTGCTTGACTGCAGTGCTTTGCTCTGAGACATTCAAATGAATGACAAATGGGCTCTAAATGCAGATGTTCATGCATTTAAGTTATGCGGTGGGGTAAATTCTCTTTAGGACCCGGAGTTCACCAAACATTACCGCCACCAAAGTGAAGGGGAAATAGGATTCAAGGCTCACAAGTTTTGTTTTTCTCTCACTCTCTCTTCCTCTCTCCTTTTACTTTCCAATAAAGTACATTTCATCTCCAAATAGAACTCTCTCAATTCTTTGGAATTCTATAAACATTAAGTATAACAATCTGGAATAATCTGACCTGCTCTTCAACCCAACAGAATAAAGTACATGAATGCCGAGAAACTAGTGAACTTTGCTATGTTAAGTAACCCTAAGGGATTTTTCAGAGTTTGAACCTCTGCTATATAGCTTGCTGCAGCTCTGTATGTCCCCTCTCCTCCTCCAGCACTTCTGCACACTGCCACATTCCTCTGTAAAGAAACCTGGTTTTAAACTATTATTTGCTTTTCTGTTTTGAAGTCAGGTCCGTGTTTCGACAACTGCTCTCTTCTTTCCGGTTCCCTGTTCCAATGTTTCTTCTTGACAACTCTTTAGTAATGCTTGACTTCAGATGCCTGCCTCATGTAAATTACTGACAATGTTAAATATTCCTGAAGTGGGGGAGAATAAGTGGAAAAACTGACAGATCGTTTGTTTTCACTTAAGGAGCAATTCTCAATCACCTTAACACAAAAGTTACAATAGGAATTTCAATAAAAAGAAAAGTGCCTTCACAGAATAAATGCCCAAGTCAAAACAAGTGACAAAACCTGAAAGGAGGCCAATTTAACACTCAGTTTCACATAACTAATACATATACCATACTGCAACATCTTGGAAAGAGAGTCACAATTGTAAGTCATTTTAAACTTAATTAACTGTTACAAAGTTTTTGAATAATAAACCAACAACCACAGTGCATGAAATAAAAAGGAAGAAAAATTAGTTGATTTAAGAGGAGTCACTGCCAGCAAAGACTACCATTCATATCCAGGAGGAGCCAAGTCTTGTTTTACATCAGGAACTCGGCTTCCACCTAGAGTCCTCTTTCCATTTTAGCAAAGAGAAATCATAAGCATTTCTAAAATTTCATCCACAGTGAATTAAATATTCAACTCAATACGCTTCTAATAGACAGGTACTGTTCAGTATAGTTTTAAAAGAACTGAATACACAAACCATTTTTATTGGTTCTAGAGCCATTTGGCTAGGCGCCAGACTCAGACATGTACTGTATGAATAGTCCACTGACCTAAATGGGTCTACTTGTATGAGTAACACCTGCAGGCACGGACCTTAATCAAGTCACAGTGAGGCAGATTTGATAGTCTGATACCATTTTTCAAACCAAAGAGAGCCAAAGTACAGATTTACCTCAGACATTTTATTATTATTATTAAGACAAGATGAAGATTGTGGCATGAAAAATGGAATGGATGATGCATGACAGAAAAGAAAGAAAACTGGCAAGTAAAAAACCAAAAAGAGCAAATAATGCCAAAGTGATTCAAATATAGAAAGATGAAGGGCAAACACTATCGTCTTAAAATTTATTTTAGCAGTTTTGAGGTTCATCTGCATGCTATCATGAAATGTAACTTTTCACTCACCAAGGTAGAGGTATGTGAAGCATCACCTGAGACCTCGGGTGTTCTTGTGATGTTTGGGAGTCTGTGAGGGTTACGAGCTATCGCTTGACACCAGCCCAACATTTTCTCCTTCCACTTATCCCTTCTCAATTTCTGAAATTCTGAAAATAATTTAGATTCCCTGAAACATTGACACTTTAAGTTTGTTGCGTGCATGCCTTTAAACAGTACTTTAGACTGTCTAAACAAGGTAATAAACATTTTTTACAGAAAATAGTGTAGTTGAAATAAACCATGCAGACAGAAAGAGAATTGTATACTTATAATATGTATTACATGCACTAATGCTATTTCAGTACCAGAAAATTCCCTTATTTAAAATTAAAAATATCCTCTTGCTGAAACATGCCACCTTCTAGAGTAGGTTGTTTTCAGGAATTATATTACAGCCTAGCCGTGAGAATGCTATTACCCTATTACTCCCACAGTAATATTACTCCCACATTGCCTACAACAATCAATAGATATCAAAATTTCATTCAGCAGCCCTGAAGGTGTGGAGCAAAATGAGTACAAAACAACTGGATGAATACCAACACACACACATTCTCAGCCTGAACACCTGGCTTCAGACAGGAAGGGGAATTTTCACTGCAAATAGGAAAAAAAAAATCAACACACATCCTCCTTTAGATACATTAACTATATATAATACATAACCTGAACGGAACACAAATTGTACTTCACATTTGATTGAACATTGTACTTTTCTCTTGGAGATATCTGGCGATCCATCAGTGGTAGTTTTCTATTAATGTGAAAAGTCTACAAGAAAGGTAATACTTTCACTTGTAAAATTTTACAGTCTACTTTTACACCACACTACCCAATTTGAAATGGTATTGTTAGGTCTTTAGTCGAATACGTTACACTGCCAATTAAATATCAAAAATAAGCTGGAGTAATTATTTTTCCACAGCATCTGAAGCAATTAACAATCTGGTGGTTTATAACATTTCAGGATTTAAAACAGGCCATTCTATAGCATTATGAGAAGTAACATAAAAAGGTTTTGCTAACAGATTGATGAGGTATTACTACTCTTAATGAGAAAAGATTTGAATTAAATGGATCTGAACAATATAAATGGGGAAATGATAAAGACCTTTCATGAAAATCAAGACCAAAACGTGTAAAAGAATTGCATTCTTAACAAAGAAAACTCTGTGCACGTGTAATTCTATCCATTTTAGATTTCCGTATAATGTTCATCACTATAGTGATAAATAGGTAAATCAAATTTACCTGCTGATGATTATAACTTCACCCTTCTCGGGTACTAATTATTGACCTACCAGTAGTCCAAGAAGAGATCTCAAGACACAATATTTTGATAGGCATTCACATATCCTGGTATAACCATTGCCAAACATTCTGCCTTATTTAATGCTTAATTA
Source organism: Dermatemys mawii (assembly GCA_007922305.1). Classification (NCBI taxonomy): domain Eukaryota; kingdom Metazoa; phylum Chordata; order Testudines; family Dermatemydidae; genus Dermatemys; species Dermatemys mawii. Next base: position 59,616,868 of record ML677326.1, on the reverse strand, counting down.
AAGGAATTAAATGAATGAGGCAGCCTTTTCTATTGGTTAGAGCATGGAATAAAGTCAACACACGTGGGTAATAGTTGTAGTTCTGTCCTACTTGTGATGGGATAAATCACAATCTCTTTTAGGGATCAGTCCTTCAAAGTATGAGCAGTCTGATCCAGCAAAGGATTTACTCATTTGCTTACATTTAAGCACTGGTTAATCTTACATGCTTACAGATACGTATTATTTAAGAGCTGTGTTGGATCAGAGTGCTCATCTTGCACAATTAAATCTTATAACAAACTATCGGTTTTAGTTTCTTGAATAATGTCAAAAGTAACACATGCAACTGGCAAAGTTTTATGTTTTTTAAAGTAACATGCAAAAATACAGACCTGTGACAAACTATTACTAAATTTAAAAGGGTAAAATATGTAACAATCAAAACAGTCTCCAGGTGCATGAACAGCTGCTGTCTTTAAAATATTAGATACTTAAAAATGACAATTTGAGTTCCAAGTTTCCAAAAATGATTTTTAGTGCCTATCCAAACATCAGATTGAAGGACTCATACACAGAATAGGTTCAGGACGAGCAGCAATACTGCAATCATCCCCATACTACTCTGTCAACATTGCCCAAACTCTAGTCTGGGAAAACTACCTCTAGGTATGAAAAGACCATCCATTGTGTTCATGTTCATTCTATAGCCCTCATTGACAATACAGTAAAGCTAATAATTTTTGTTAAGTGTGATGGCATTTTCTGGTGTTCTAGATACTGGCCACACAGCCCACCAAGAAATTTTGGAATGGCAGCAAATCTTGATCACTATTAGATATGGTCAAAAATTTTGAGAAACGGACAATAATTTAGTCAAAAAACACTGTTTTGAGGAAAAAAATTGTTTTGCAAAAAATCTTGATTGTTTTGAAATTTCTTGTATATTCAGTATAATTTTTAAGATTTGTTTTTTAAAAACTTCATTATAAAATGTTTTGCCACACCGTATATCGTGATTAATGACCGAGTTTTGTCACATGGTGCATGTGTTATTTTGTGATTGGACTTGGATACGTATAACAATTGGGTGACACTGCAATTAGCTCTGTTGACCTACAAGTGCAAGAGGATGAACTGTTGATCTCCTTTTGATGGTACTTGGGGTTGGACTGGGTGCACTGTGTGACTGATCACTTGCCTGTGCAGTTTCTGATAAGGATGCTGAGCTGTAATTCCCTTCCACACCAATCTCTGAAGAGAGGGAATGGATTCAGGGCTGTTTTTAAATTTCTCTGATCATTGAAATTGGTTGTTCCTTGGCTAGTCTCTGGGATTCTGAGCCAGCCTTTCACAATGTGGGTTGAATCATTTGCTAGTGGGGTTTCCACTTAGGACTTCTCAGCTATGCCCCTCCCACCATCAATATGGATTTTGTTTCTTTGGCTGATTAACCATTTTGTGTCTGTGTCCACATGCACACATACATCCTTGGAGCCTAGGAACAACCCAGCTTTTCTCCATTTATTTTAATAAATAAATTCAAATGGTCTCTCTTACAATTTATCTTCTGGGCTCAAATGTAGGAGTCATTCATCAAATTGCTTCATTGTTTCATGTTTTTCCTTTTGACAGTTTTCAATTTGAAACTTTTGAAATTCTTCCTTTTATGCAAGATGTTAAACATATTTTATTTCATGACAAAAATTTCAAAATTCAGAATTTTTTGATTCAGCTGATACTCCTCTTTAATTAGAACTAGTCACTGCAGACTTGTATTGGATTTGAGAGAGTGACATAGAGGCCGAAATCTTCATTGTTGTTTAGCAGTCACCCAAGATCTATGGTCTCTTAAATGCTTTCACGCAGACATTTTTAAGTCTTTTCAAGAGTTCCAAAATGTTCACTGTTCCACTTATTGTGTGTCACTGTAAACATGAAGCAAGGGTTGCATCCATAAAGCCCTATATACCAAGTGTCTAAACAATATTTGACCCTTTGCTGAAGTTTAAATGGTCACTTAAAAAGAAGAAAAGCTTTACTCTACTGGCTATTCATATATACCTTGAGCAATTCAATGATCAGATTAGGAGAAAAGTAAATTGCAAATCTGTTTGTTCCCACAGCCATTCCATCGAGATCTTAGTTTAAAGTTACCATGATTTCAAATAATAAACGCACTGCTTTACTTGCGCCAAACCTCTAGGCTTCGCAGTTCATAGCCCCAGCCCCTTTGGGCTTGCCATGTCAGTTATTAAAGTTTAAAAAATAGCTTGAGCCCTGGCACCTAATTCCTTGAGCCCCAGCACTTCTTTCATTACAGGCTGGTCTTCACTAGCATGGGGGATCGACTGTAGATAAGCAATTTCAGCTATGTTAATAACGTAGCTGAAATCGGCGTATTTACAGCCGACTTACCTGCCGTCCTCACGGCGGCGGCGGTCGGTGGCGTGCTCCCCCGTCAACTCCAGCTTGCGCCTTTTGGCGAGCTGGAGTTACGGAGTCGACGGGGGTGCCGCTGGCGATCGATTTATCGCATCCTGACGAGACATGACAAATCGATTGCCATAAGATCAATCTCTCCCCGTGCTAGTGAAGACAAGCCCTACAAATTAAACACTGAGTAAATGCCACACGCACTGAGTGGTGTGTGCAAGAGATACGCCTCTGAAGAAGTCTTGAATATATGTGATATCATAAAAGAGGAAACAAAAAAGTGAGCCCTTGAGCATGAACATATTTATATAGTGGTGAGAGAGCTAAGCATGCAGATCTTATCTGATCAGCTTGAATAAGTTGAAAAAAAAGGTAAAAGCAATAAAATGACTGGTCGCTGGGTCTCTGAGGCGCTAGCCTTCCCGCACTCTAGGCCAGATCATGAAATCCCTGTTCCCAGTGGAGAAGAGTGACTCATATAAGTAGTCCTACTGAAACTACTGGAACTACCCAGAAGAGTAAATACTTGACAGAGTTCACAGTCTTACTCTGTGTGCTTGACACATTACATGGTTGCAGCCATGGCTGCAGAAATGTACAAGAGCTAGCAGGCAGTTTAAATACGTTAGTCATCATCTCAAAAGTAGACTACAAGGCTAGTATCTTTGCTAAACATTGAAGGTCATTACAGTCTAGCCACAATGTCAATAAATGTATGTTAAGAAAGCAGCACTGAGACACAGAACTAGTGATCACAGAAACTAAACTTCAACAGGATTTATTTTTAATAAGCTACACTAAGATTATTACACTATTTATTTATGTATTGCACTACTTATTACACTACTTACTACACTAAGAAACTTAATGTTAAATTTATTCTGGCCTGTTGCAGGATGTCAGTCTGATTCCATTTTCAAATCAAAGAGTAAAAATACAGATTTATATAATACATTTCTTTATTACTAAGACAAGATGAAAATCGGCAGGGGTTCTCTTAGGATCAGATCATAGAAGTACGTTGGAAGTTTCATTATCTAAAGGCTCAAATTCACAAGGTTATGTCAGCATTATATCACATTTTAAAATAATAAAGATTGTGTCTGATTTAGGGTGACCAGATGTCCTGATTTTAGAGAGTCACGATTATATTTTTTTTTAAATATAGGCTCCTATTTCCCCTGACCCCCATCCCGATTTTTCACATTTGCTGTCTGGCCACCCTAGTCTGATTAAACAAACTATTAGATACATTTTGTTTCCAGTTACATTACACTGAAATCTATGGAATTACTGTAGCTTCAAAATATGTGTAAATGCGACCTAATCTTACCCTATATTTGTCTTTTCTTACAAAGCATATGCACACTACGCAGTGCCATACTGGGAAAAATAATAGCCTTGTCAAATTAGTTTTAATCCATCATCTTAATAGTCTAATGTTACTGCTTTGGCAAACAAATGCACTTTAAGTATGGTTTTATCGAATACAAAATACAGATAGCTTGTAAGAAAATTGTATGTGTGTCCTGGCTCAGTGGTTTAATGCAGTCTTTTCAACCCTGGAGATCTGGGATGAAATCCTAGTTCCATTTAAATTAATGGCAAAACTCCCATTAACTTCAGCAGGGTCAGGATTTCACCATGAATACTTATGTCACAGTGAGTGTTTTTAATGGACTTTACTTAATAGCGAACAATTATTTGTATCAATTAACTGCCAAATTTGTTCAATTGTCCTCTCAAATTTTCTTGAGAGGACTTGGCCTCAGACATAGTGGTTTCGCTACGGGTATAAGAACCCATATCCTTATTCATAAAGCACTGTCAATGTACACACAGTTTTACAAGACTAAGACATGGACCTTACCCTACAGCTCTTACAATAACAAAATGCACATGTGGTGATATACAGAGACATAAGAGGTTAGTTGATAAATCTAGTAAGTTCTATGGAAACATGGGCCTTAAGGAGGAATTTGACTGAAGGAGTTTTGTCAGTGCCAAATTCACACAAGAATGAAAAATAAAATTTAGTAAAAAAACCCAAAAATTATGCTAGTTCTGTCTCTGCATACTCTAAAAGGATGACAATTATGTAGGAGATCAAAGCCTTTTAAAACATCTTATGTTATAAGCAACATCAAGAAGGGTAATTTATTTAGGTAAGCTCATTTCAAATCAAGCAGTACTTGGCTAATGAACTCTATTTTGTGAAACATTACTGGTTAAAAATTAGTTATTTTTATCAATAAACAATTATTTTAGTTTGACTTGAGCTGAAATTACAATATCATCTCATCAAGCTTTTACATTGCTTGGTTTTTCAGATAGTTACCTTGGCATTAATTCCCGGTACACATTACACTTCATTGGGTCACTTTATTCTGATGTCCTCTGCCAACTCTGTAAGTATACCTAGTGGAAGTGCTACCAGAGTGAATTTTTCCAGGGATTCCTTAATGTATGGGATTAAGGAAAAATCCAACAAGTCAAGGGAGTCATGTACTCATCATGCTTGGGATGCCAGTTCAGCCTGAGAATACAGATCTACAGATCACAAGTACACACACAAGCTATCTATCACAATACACAGTTTTGGAAACAGGATAGTCTGGGAAATATTGAAACAAAGTTACAGTGCACAACTATATACTCTTGGAATTTGGACCTTGACGGAACTGACAGAAGACCATAAAACATAGGCCACAGACGTGGTTCAGTGTAGAATGTGTCTCTCTTAAAATCACTACAGTATGACTCCTGAGGGAATTCTGCACTACTGCAAATGCACAGAATTCATATCCTCCCCAGATTTTTTTTTCTTGACAGAATATAGATTCTGCTGGAGAGGGGCTGCATTTACACCCTTTACTGTCTGGGGGTTACTGTGCAGCCAGCTGGCAGAGAGGCTGTGTTCCTCACAGCTTGGCCAGGTGAGGAGGCATGAAGCAGGCAGAGCAGAGCAACATGGGACTGCTGGGGGAGGTCAAAGACCAGAGCTCAGAAGGGCTAGTTGCGGGAGGGACTGGACAACAGACTAGGGCCTGTGCTAAGGAGCTAGTGTGTTGGCAGAATTGAGCCAGGAGCTGAATGAGAGGGGGCAGCAAGGCCACACAGATGCCTGACTGAATGGGAGAGGCCAGTCGTCTGTATGGGGAGGTTCCCCAACTCCCTAACAATCCCCACCTGCGAAACCCCTGTTTCGTACTTCTCCCAGCTACACCCAACAATCCTCCAGATTCACTCCCAGGCTTCTTTACAGCAATTACTTCCCTCCCTCTCAGCTCCTCTGTTACCCCTGACTCCCCCAATCTCTGCACCATGGTAAAGGGAAATAAATTTCTGTATTGTAGTTTCAGTGAATTATTACTGACAGTTCTGTATTACTATGCCTCATAAGGAATTTATGGGTCAAAAAAAGTCTTGACTATTTTTGTCTGTATTCTTACAGACATCCCTACTGGAAGGTATTTTGAAATAAGTTAACAAAATAATTGAAATTGGCATGATTCTATTGTTAGTTTGACAAATAAAATATGAAGAATTTTGCAGAATTTTAAAATATTGTGCATAGAATTTTTTTGAAAGTATTTTTAATTTTTTGGCTCAGAATTCCCCCAGGAGTATACGACGAATGTCCACACATCTGAGACTGGTATACTGAATTTTTTAATTTGTTCAGAATTATTGTACCTGATCTCCTGCAATTCCAGCAGTTAGGAAATCTTAAGTTCACATCAATTTTATACCCAATAGAAAATATAAATTCATTGAGGTGACTTTCTGAGCTACAGCTCTGATGAAAGGTGGACATCCTGACCCCCCCAGGTGATATGCCTCCAAACAACTCTAGGAGGAACATGCTAAAGAGTGGTGCTAACACCACCTTTTTGTAGATGGAACATGCAATCCTTCTTTAGTTGGCTGCACTTGCGGGAGGAAAGACCTGCCCTGCTCGCTTTGGAGCAGCTGGACACCCTGGCAAGGTTGTAATTCTTCCTTCTTGCACTCTGCCTGCAAGAACCAGGATCATGGCTGTATCTGCCTGGGTTCACAATGGAGGGAAGGACTTGTATCTTCTCACCCAATTTAAAGCACCTGCAGACCCTTAATCTGAAAAGTTTCCTAGTTCAGTCCCAATTATTTCATATCTATGGAAATATTGTGTGTTTTCTGTAGCTTTTACTTCTATTATGGAAATAATTTTAGTTCAGACCTAGTAAAATAATATAGAATGTAACAATAATATGAAGTATATCCCACGGACTGGTGGTATTTTATTATGAGTGGTGATTTAAATATCCTAAGGAGAAAGTAGTATTTAAAACTAATTAGCATATATATGATACAAGGTCTAACATGCCAAAAATCAATGTTTGTCTAATCTGGAAAAGAACTACACACCTCTTTCAAGATTACTGTTAGATTTAGGCATTTTAACAAAGGCTGAATTAACACAAAATATATCAGAGGCTGCTGCTATTTCAGTCCTTGGTAAGATGTTATGAATGGCTTAAAACGTTAGGAAATGAAGCACACAGTGTTATTACATGCCTAAGCTAAATGACTCCCTTCTTTGCATTGTAACGTTCCCTCTGGCAATCAATGTGAAAACATTTGTCCAGTACACAAACATACTGCATGATTTGGCACACTTAAATAAGACTGCCAGAGAGGCCCAGGGCTGCAACACTAAGTGTGTCTTAAACCTATACTGAGATGCACTGACTGTGCTACCATATGCGAACAATACCGTACCTGCTGGTTACGCTTGTCTATATACTGCACCTTATCATTCCCTGACTTTCATACACATGTTATTCTAACTGACTCAAAATTCACCAGATTCACTAAAATGCTCCAGCTGCATTGTGCCTTTCTGGTGACATAAAGCAGCCATAACATTTTACTTAACTAGCTAGTTAATCTTGGTTTAGGCTGCCTTGCATTGCTGGAGTAGTGCAAAGCCACCAGAGCATAACATCCCTGTATTTCTGAAAAGAAATTATATTTTTCAGGTTGGAAGATCACTTCTATTTTTAATCTCACTAATAGAGTATGTCAGTGATAATAGTCACTATTGTGAAGTCAGCATGCAGCAATAGTTTTATAATGCCTTAAATCCCATAGTACAGTTTTGTGGTGAATTTTCTTATAATTAGAATAATTAGTTGTAGTAAACCCAGATATCCTCAGTGGCAATTATTGATAAACATTAACCTCCTAAAGACAGCCCCAGTATAGCAACTAATCTTCCAAATAGAAGAATGAGATGTAGATAAGACTGGAATTCCTTCCTTCCTTCCTTAATATGGTTTATAGTGGCCTCAGTGGCTGACTGCCTCAGAAAATTTGAATTACCCTTGGCTGCCTTCTTCATAGCTGCCTTCTGTGTTTAGACAAAGAATAAGAAAATTACCACAAGTTGCCAGCAACATAAATAAATCACACTGGCAATGGTCAGAACAGCTATACAATATCAAATACCCACAGAGATATGATCTATCAAAATAGTTTGGTCAAGCTACTTGGCCAATACTATTAAGTATGAACTGATTTCTTTAAGAGCTAAGGATCAGATTCTGATACATTCAATCACAATCATTAGTACCTGGCTGTGGGAGAATACTGTTGGGGCTACTTGGGGAAGAAGGCCCTGATTCAGCAAGGTACTTAAGCACATACCTGACTTCAAACATTTACTTAAGCCAGTGACTCTGTCACGTAATTTATAACGGATGGAAATGGTATGTTATTTAAAAAAATATACTGTAGAATGCATCTATGAGGACATTTCCAATTGCATAAAGAGCAGACTTACTTTATAATGTGCTTGGAACTTATGTATACCCCCGTGTTCCTCATTTGCTCCATAACATCACTTTAAATACGAAGCAGGTGGTGCATATTGATAACAAATTCTTGGAAATAAAAACCTGGATTTAAATCTGATTCAACATATTTCTAGATACCTCCTTTTCCATTATGTTGCATCTTAATAAAAATTGTCTCCAACATAAAAACAAAACAAAAAACCCTAAACACCCATTTAGGCCAGATTCCAATCTCTTTACTCACAGTCAGTAGTGATACCACTCGGATCCCAATTCTGCAAGCTATTTTAGCATGTCTAACTTTAAGCATGTGATCAGTCCCTTTTAAAGCATAAGGTAAGCCACCTCCTTTTGTAATCAGAAATGCCCCCAGAAGATGCATGTTTGAATATTTAATTGATTCACAGAGTTTAAGACCAGAAGGGACAATTAGATCATCTAGTTTGACCACCTTTTTAGTCACAGGGCATTAAATTTTATTAACATACATTTGGCTAAAGTGCATCTTCCAGAAAGGCATCCAGTCTTGATTTAAAGACAAAGAGAGAGAGAGAAGTCACAGGGCATTAAATTTTATTAACATACATTTGGCTAAAGTGCATCTTCCAGAAAGGCATCCAGTCTTGATTTAAAGACAAAGAGAGAGAATCTACCACTTTCCTTATAGTTTGTTCCAGTGGTTAATCACCCTCCTTGTTAAAAATTTGTGCCTTATTTCCAATTTGATTTTCTCTGGCTTCATCATCCAACCATAGATTCTTGTTAAGCTTTCTTCTGATAGATTAAAGAGCCCTCTAGTACCTAGTATTTTATCCCAGTGAAGGTACTTGTATACTATAATCAAGTCACCCCCCTCCCCCCGATCATCTTTTTCATAAGCTAAACAGATCGAGCTCTTTGTTTCTCTCACTGAAAGGTATTTTCTTCAGTCTTGGAATAATTTTTGTAGCTCTTTTCTGCATCCTCTCCAATTTTGCAACATCTATTTTAAAATGTGGACACCAGAATTGTAGACAGTATTCCAGTACAGTCTCACCTATGCCAAATACAGAGGCAAAAATCACCTCCTTATTCCTACTCAGTAGGATTGTATTAGCCCCTTTTACCACAGCATTGCACTGGGAACTCATGTTGAATTTATCCACTATAATCCCATCACCCTTCACAAAGTCACTGCTTTCCAGGATAGGCTACCCACCCCCCCTTGCACACACACACATCCTGTAAGTATGGCCTGCATTCCTTGTTTCTCGCTATATAATTTTGCATTTTTCTTTATTAAAACACATTATATCTCAACTGACTTATCAAACCAAGCAATCCAGGTGGCTCTGTATGACTGCTCTATCCCCACAATCATCTACCACTGTGCCAATCTTTGTGTCATCCACAATTTTTTAAAAATCAGCAATGATTTTATATTTATTTCCAGATCATTGATGAAAATGTTGACATGTTGGCTTAGAACTCTCCTCTGCAGAGCAACATTAGAAACCACTCCATTCAATGATGATTCCCCATTAACAAGTAATTTGTAAGATCTGTCAGTTATCCAGTTCTTAAGCCATTTAGCATGTGCTCTACTGATATTGTTACTGCTAGATTTTTAATCAGAATGTCAAGTTGCACTAAGTCAAATGACTTACAAAAGTCTAAGTATATTATATTGACAATATTGCCTTTATCAACCACATTTGTAATCTCATCACAGAATGAAATCAGGTTTGTCTGACAAGACTTATTTTCCATCAACCATGTTGACTGGCATTAATTATATTCCTATCCTTTAATTCTTTTTCAATTGAATCCCATATCAGCATTTCCATTATTTTGCCTGGTCTAATGGGTCGATAGCTACCTTACAAATTCCACTGCATTTTTTTAACATTGGCATAATGCTAAGAATATCTCTACACTGCAATATAAGCCTGCATGTCAAACTCAAGCTTAAGCCTACCTTCCACCCTCTCTCTACACACAAATCATGCTAACCCAGGGCTTGGATCCAGGATTCCACGAGTGTGAAGGGTCCGAGCCTGAGTCAAGCTGAGACCCCAGGTTCAAGTCCTAATGCTTTGAAGTGCAGAAACAGCCTAAAAGTATCCCACAATCCGTGGGCCAACTTTTTTGTCCTCTGGACAGTCAAGTTCAGTGGACAGTCAAGTTTTCCCAAACTACTCCAGAAACAAAAGGCTAGAGTGGCCACATTTTTGGCAGAGGGGCACAAGGAAGTCTGGTAGATGGGTGGTTAGATTCAGACCTTCATAATGCAGTGTATTTGCTGGAGCCCCAGGTTGGAACCCAGAGTTCAACAATTCCTAACCTGGGGTTACAAATGAATGTAGATGCTCAGGCCTTAATTAACAAATCCAGAGTCTGCTGAATTCAAGTTCTATTAACCCTGGTCTTACATTGCAGTGTAGTCATACCATCACTCTTCCATTATTATGGAATTTCCTTGGTATTCCAAGATTTATTAAAAATTAACATCAGCGAGCCAGACATGGTATGATTATTCTGTGCAAATTATCTGGGCCAGGTGATTTAAAAATATTTATCCCTTGTAGATATTGCTTAACATCCTCCTTATTTGCTAATAGACTATAAAGCAGATCATTATCCTCAGGTGATCCACACACCACATTCTGCTTCTTTCCAAATATAAAACAGAAATATTTAGTGAGCACTGAATTTTCAGCATCACCATTATGATTTTGTCCATCTCCAGGGCTAGGATTTCTTTTGCTCCTAATATATTTTAAAAAAACCTGCCTCTTATTGTCCTTAGCCCTACCAGCCATAATCATTTCTCGACATCTTTAGCTTTCTTTATCAATGTCCTACATTTAAAACCATTCAATTTATACTGACTACTATATATTTCCTTTTTTCCCCACATTTGTTACATATTGCTTTTTTATTTCTTATTCCTGATGCCACTTTCTTAAATAGTGACCTAACATTTCCACCCTCTTTAATTTACACAACAGAACAAAATGGCAAACCTTAATCATGGAAAATATGAGATAACCCAAGGGGAACAAAAAGCAATGGCACATGATCCAAAGTGTACCAGCACCAATAATGTAATTAATATAGAAATCAAACTTCATTTCAAGATATTCTAAGTCTAAGCTCTCTCACACACACACACCCCAATGCTGCTGTTTCTAGATTTTCTCTTTAATTCCTGTAAAATTTCGGTGAAAGTAACTCTTTTGATCCCTGCTCTCTGTAGCTGTTCAACTAATACTATATAGCACATCTGTCTTCAGTGACTTATGAGTTCAGAGAATTAAGAAAAAAGAGTGATATGGAATAAAATATCAGTTCAGCTTTTATTTTGTATAGCTGATAAAACACTTAATTCCCTCGTTTTAGGAGTCCAAAATAATCATTAGTAGTATTTTATCATTAGTAGAACTTTTGCTACTGGAACTTGTCATTAATCTATTTGAACAAACAAAACATCAAAAAACATACTTTGAAAAATATGATTAATTTTAAAGAAGCTTCTTCAAAAGAAGCTTGGAAGAAACAAACAAATTGTTGGGAGATCTGGCTAAGGACTGGATCAAATCTACTAATTATTTAACACAGTTCAGATGGTGAAATCAAAAATCAAAACAAGTAGTTTGGGGAAACAATTATTTTATTTCTTGTGATTAAAAATGATTTCAGGATTCTTCTGATTTTCACTGACTATCTGCTCTGTTTCAGTGTCTTTCTCCCTAATCACAGGCATGCACACAGGGTGTGCAGGGTGTACTCAGGCACACCCTAAAGTCTAAAAAAAAAGAAGTGCCTTTCAATGCAGAGTTAAAATAAATAAATAAATACAATCCCCTGGGTGCACACCTTAATGGAACATACTGCACATGCCTATGTCCTAATCACAAGTTTCACCTTGAAGTGAAGATGAGTGGTTCCCTCATGCTAAGGACACAATTAGTGGCACTCTGATTCAAATCAAACATGCCATAAAGTGTGTACACAGAGTTAAACACATACTAAAATAGATAGTTAAAAGTGGTCTTTATAGGAGGAATACTGCATGCAAAAACACACAGCAGAAACAGCAGTGATATGCACAGAGGGTCTAGCGTAAGTTAGAAATTTTTAATATAGAGAGCTAATTCTCATTTATTTTTCTTTAAGTACCTACATTTTTAAATGCTTTAAAGCCAGTATATCAGAAAAGAGAAGAGATTCTTACAAGATTTCTTACAATCTTATTCAGAGAAGAATAGCATTTACCTCAGAGTTACAATGAAGGCATAAGAACATTAAAACGTAGACCGATTTGTCTTCACATTTCTTAACCACATATGTCTTTATATAACAAATAAATTGTAAGTTAGAATGCAGTTCTATTTTAAAAGATGTGACACTTAACAGAAACTATTCAGATCTTTTCCCTTTCCCAGTAAAACCTCTAGCATCATTATTTCATTCTTAACTTTAGTGCAATCCCCAGAAGGAAACAATGCCTAGCTAAAGGGAGATAATATCGATATTAACAACCTAATGCCTACATATTTCAGACCAAATTCTTCCCTGATATATGTGGATGCTGCACCCTCTGATATCAATGAGAGACGTATCTGATTATGGCACAGCTGATTTTAGACCATTACTTTATATGCAATAAACTACTATGCCTTTTTTATTGGCTAAATAGAAACCTATATAGTGGACAATGGTGGTGGGTTATTTACCTACTTCTAAACTGTTCTTCTGTTAATCTTCAGTGCTTATTTTTCAAATAATCACCTGATGAAAAAGGAACGAATACTACCTACTACTTGTTTCCCCTGTTTCACTTACCAGTCTCTGTACTGTACCCAAATAGCAGTTCCTTTTCTGAATGGTAAGTTTATCTCTTAGAATCCCTTTGTCTTTAGGTGATTATCTTGCAAACACCACCATTTCAGGAGTGAGTGTGAGGAGACTGAGAAATGATCATTCTAAGTCCAAATTTTCTTTATAAGGCACAATGATTACACATACAAGCATAGGTGCTGACTTCCCCTCTTTCCCTGAGTGCTCGACCCCCGTCTCTGTCCCCAGCACTATCCCCACTCCACCCATTCCAGGAGCCGCCGTCCTGTCCCCACTCCAACCCCTTCTTCAAAGTTCCCACCCCAACTCCTTCCCTTCCCTGCCCCTATTCCAACTCCTTCCTCAACCCCCTGCCTCTTCCCTTGAGTGCACCATGTTCCTGCTCTAACCTCACCTCCTGGAGTGTGCTAACACTGCCTAACAGCTGTTTGGTGGCAGCCAGGCAGGAAAGGCTGAGAGGTAGGTGGAGGAGCAGGACGTGGCACGCTCAGGGGAGGAGGAGAAGGAGAAAGAGAAAGGGGGGGGGGTGAGGGGAGCTTGGCTGCTGGTAGGTGCAGATGTTGTATGATATTCCAAAACTCTTCACTATACCTGAAGAAGACCTACACCAGCAGTGCTGGGCCCAAGAAACAACGTTGACACACAATGACATGTCTGATATTGATGTGATTGATTTAGGTATAAGATTCAGAAGTATGAAACGAGCTGATGCAGAGAAAAATATATAAATGCTTTGAATTACATTAAAAAATTCAGCAGCCACACTAGAAGCTGATGCTGCATCACTGACCACCAGGTTCAATGAATGAGAACTGCATAGGACAAGCAAAGCTTTGGGTTTAACTCTCGGCTCTGTGTCTGGCCTCCTCTGTTCTTTCCTCTCCTGTTGGCACCATTGTCATAGCCCTAACCTCATGTCAGCTACTGCAATTTCCAATTTTTAAGAAGCACCATTTGTCATACCATCTCCTGTAGTATCATCAGTGTCAATAAATTCTAGAAAATACTCTCTGACAGTCAGCATTGCAGGGACATTTTCACTAGGTTCTGTTGTTGCTATAAAATGTACCATTAAAATCATTTGTTCCTTATGGCTGATGTCAGGTGTGCAGTCCAGAATAATAGAATAATATCTTGCCAGCTTCAGATCTGCCACAATCTTCTGTTTGACTTTTGTTGCCAGTAACTGTATGATCTCATTTTGAATTGTTTTTCCAAGGTAGTAGTGTGTGCACATTTCTTGGGTGGTGATTTTTCTTAGTTGCTCCTGGAGTACAGCCTCAAACTCAGCCATCAGCTCCACAATTTTAAGGACATTTCCATTGTTTGGCACATACAGCCTGATCTGAAGTGCCACGCAGTCCTTGGTTTTGGGTAGCAAGCATTCTCACAATTGCAATGAGTCTTTTCAGAACATTCTGCCAGTGAAGAGACACTGATGCAATCTTTTCTAGATGCTGATCATCTATGGTGACCTTTAACCTTAGTCTCATCTCAAGCTCTCTCCACCTATGGAATGCTCTACCTGACTGTTAACACCAATGTTTCAAAGCATTCCCTGACCTGGTTTTTAACAATAGCTAAGTGACAAGACCTAATTACTTTCCAATTGTCCATATCCCTTTTATTTTTCCCTAATGACCAATTTAAAAATATGTATGTGAATGCCTCAGACATTCTAATCACATTTAACCTTTGTCTCTTCTCACCTATTAACTGGCCTATTTGCTCCTTAATTCTATTTTTTTCAGTCTGATATTTGTAAATATCTTACATTTGGTTTTCTACATACTGTGGCTGAAAATAATCGTGATCACATTACTCAGAAGATAACCTAAAAAGAACAACAGTATTATGTAAATAAACACAGTTTACTTATATAAGAAAACCCAGTTATTTAAGCTGTTACAAGTACTTACTGGCCTAACACATTAATTACCTGTAACAGCTTAAATAACTGGAATCTGTTTATCCTGAAAAACTTAGAATCAACCATGTGGTTTCATTTCCTGCTAGGGGTGATTCGGGTTTTGAGCAGTGACCTTTACCCTGTATGTGGCATGGCATATACTTAAAGTGCAAACTTAAGATGTGGGTAAATGTATCATTTTGCCATTTTACTGTAAATGGTAACATTATTTAACATCTCTGTTATTTGGTCTGAATTAATACATAAGTTTAGACATGTAGAGCCAAAGTCTTTGATGACTTCAATGGATCTGCGTCAACTTAAACCAGCAGAGAACCTGGGTCAGCACTCAGTTTATTTATTAGCAGCTGATTGACATATCCAATTAATCCTTGATGATACCATAAGACAAGACCTTTTTTCCAAAATTCCTTGATCCAGCTGTTTCTAGATATTTAATATGTTGTGTAAAGATGATAAATGTGATAATACCAGACCTCGAGGCTCAGTAGGATTGCAAACAGTGTTACTTTCTTCTCATTCACTTCAAAGGTTTTGTTGTTAATTAAAAAAAAAAAGGTGTCTGTTTGCTGAGTCCTACACCCATCTCTTTGAATTTTTTGTCTATGAACATTCAAATCAAGTATTTCACTAGCATACATGCCCTACCAAAAGCCTAGGACTTTACCTCAGACACAACATATGGCAGTATTGGCACTATTAGGGGCAAGTTCATTGCAGGTACTATTTATTATGGATAAAATAATAGCTAACCAGCCAGAGTTTATTATCGTTGTAATGGTTTATAAAATAGACTGAAGGGATGAGGGAGCAGTCTGAAAACGTAATATTCCAACCCATGCAACTAAGCAACAAACACAGCATAGCTCTAACCTATTATGCTTTACCAAACATTTTCCACTTTAAATGTCAATTTACATTTTTATTTTGACAGATAACAGCAAGCCAGGGCATGCAGTTGCTGTAAGAGCAGCATACTCCGTAGTCAAAAACCATTGAGGCACGTGGGCAGGTCTTACATTTAACAGAATTCCCTAGCATAAACCATTTTACAATATCAACCAAAAAAGCAATATTTTTGTAAAATATTTGTACTCTTTGGGGGAAAAAAAACACAGAAAGATGACAACTTGCTATTCCCAACTGAAGCCCCACAATAAGATATAGAATGGTCTTTGATCCATTAAATTTGACAGTCTACCTAAAATCTAAATTTTGCACTATTAAGATGAACTTCTAAGCATTTCCAGTAAGTCTGGTATCAATACATTGGAACACGAAATTTTAAATTACAACTACTAATTCAAAACCTGCACCAGTTCACAATGACTATTTCAGTGAAAGCAACAATATTAGTCATACTAGCAGTCACAGAAACCAGAAAGTTTAGACCATGGTTTAACACTGTAGGAACAAATTTAAGGCTCGATTATCGTGTAAGACACACTTACATGGTATGGAACTTTGTTTCCCATTGGTGGCTGGCTACACAGAAAGGTTTATAAGTATACTATAGCCTTGATTTAATACATCAGGCAGCGGAAAGTCATCAGGCTGTGGAAAGTCATGCTTTTAGATCCAGAGGCCCTGGTTTCCAACCCCACTGCTGAAAAATCCACCCAGAGATGTTGTATTACCATTACAATCTTCTGATCTCTGGCCTCCATGCCACTCATTGGTCCATACGAAACTCCGCTTCCTTGCCTGTTATTCTGAACAAGTCACCCATTTAAAGCTACAATTCAGCAAAGAGACTGAAGTAGGACTACTCACACGCTTGAAATTAGCCCTGCACTTAAATACCTATCATGGCCTAATTAGGTGCGCCTTCTCCACTGCATCAAGTTCAAGTACTCTGCCATTGCCTTCAAGACCATGCATAATTCCATCCTTCTACTTACCACTCTGGCTCTTTTTGTTTTGTCCCTTCAACTCCCTCTAGTGCCGTTCTGATAAATACATCAGACATTCTTCAATGTCACTCCTATATCGGACACTCTCTCTCTTAGATGGTCCAGAGGACCAATTTCCTTTCCTCATTCAAAACCTTCCTGAAAACCCATATCTACTGGGCTACCTACATGTAGCTAGTGAAGATTGTTTTAATTTATATAATGATCATTTTCAATCTTTTTAAGTTTGCAGTGCTTTGATTTTTCTATTTTTTAATCAGTTATTTATCATTAAGGTTAACGATATACAGACTCCATCTTAAACTTAAAATTAATTAAACAAATTTAACTGTAGCCCAGACACCTAGAAAACATTTCAGGAGGAGCAAAGGGAAGAAGGGATGCATGGGTTAAAATAATGTACATAGTTTTTGGCTGCTAAAGTATTTACTTTTTAAAAAGCTCAGATAGGAAAAAAAGATTTTTAGCCCCCATTCCCTTTTTTTTATTTTTATTTTTTGGAGTCTCATTGCCTAAAAGACAACAAATCCAGATAGTCATATGGAAATAGGTAGATCCATTTATGACCTGTAATAGCAGAAGCTCTAAATTTTGTGCTTTGGATTATCCATCCAAATTATAAACTGTAGAAAGTAAACATTACCTTCTTGAATAGCTACTTAGTTTCTTCTTTGTCCAAGAGTGATTCGCTAACATGTCAGCAACATGTTTACACCCCTCATTTTATGTCCCTTTTCCACCTCTCCTGACAAATCAACCATATCTTTGCACTCTTTTTTCTACCTTCTTTGCACATGAATATTATGATTGGGGATAAATTACATGACTACATTAGGCAATAAAACAGATTAATAGGAAAATAAGTAATACTAAATATGTGGGTTAACTAAGATTAAAAGTTACAGAACATTTCTTATGTTGATATTTTACAGTGATTAATAAATTTTGAGTAAATTATCAGAATATAGTTAAGCTTACACAGATGTTCCCTATCAGGTTGTTTCATCATAGTTCTTATAACTCAAAAATCAACCTTTTCATCCCCCTAAATTTGTGTGACTACAGAGAAGGCAGAGAACTACCTCTAAACTGAGGCCCATCTGCCAAACTTCAGCAGAGGAAGTTTCTCTCACTAAGTTATAAACCCAAGAAAAAGGGCTTAGAAGGGAAGTGTCTTAGAATGATGTGCCACCTCAACCTTATCTATAATGAAGCTACTACTCTGTTAAAAGAAGGATACTTTTTCAGAGTATTCCATGAGGCAGCAGATGTTCATTTCAGTCAAAAAGGACTTTAAAATGATTAAAAAATAAAACGTTTAATGTACTAGCCATGCTATATAATGGAATATTGTCTGCTTCACTTCAGCAGAGCGGAAACTTGTTCTGTAAACAGAATGCAAGCACAAAGAGGCACGGTATCACAAGTGACAAAACAACATGCAACTCTCATTGCTATTACCAATAACAACTGCCAGCTTAAAAAAAGGAGACAAGAGTCCATTAAAATGAATGGAGACATTCTCAGAAGTATTACAGTGTTGAAATGTTCAGAGATTAGTCAAATGTCAAAACATGTAGGTGAGATTAATGTCAAGCACTACTTCACTCACTCTGGAGGTTCAACATGTAGGCCATGGTTACACTGGCACTTTATAGCGCTATAAAGCCTCCAGGAGCGCTATAACCTCCTCCCCGTCCACACTGACAAGTCACGTAGAGCGCTATAACTGCGGAGTTATAGTGCTCCTGGTAATCCACCTCCGCATGGGGAATAAGGGCTGTAGCACAGCTTCTCCACCGGGAAGGCAGCTTTCAATCTGGTGTCTTTGTGCCGCAGAGCAGCGGCAAGTTCAGCACACAGTGCCATGAAAGTGGCTTTTCTCATGCAAAAGTTTTGCAGCCACTGCTCGTCATCCCAGACTTGCACGACGATGCGATCCCACCACTCAGTGCTCGTTTCCCATGCCCAGAAGCGGCGTTCAACGGCCATGAGCATGTCCGTTAATGACACAAGAAGCTTCATGTCAAACGCGTTCACCGCTTCGATCTCGTCTTCAGACTCATCACTATCATCTTGCATGTCAAGGATTAACTCCACTGTACATAGAGATGTGCTGGCGATAGTCGTCAGCATGTCCCTAAGCAGTTCTGGATTCATTGCGGCACACGAAAATGGAAGAAGGAGCGCGCTTTGCTGAAACTGTTGAAAGATGGCGCCTGAGGTGGATGGAAACCCAAGGATTGCTGGGATATGCCACAGAGCATCATGGGTAGTTGGAACAGGATGCAGAATGCCCCGCAAGTGATGCCCCCCTACCACAAGGCATTGCGCCAGATCAGGAAGAGGTGCTCTGTGGGATACCTGCCCTAATGTGCTGCTCTTAATGCCGCATTAAGTGCTGCAAATGTGGCCATGCTATACCGCTGGTGCGTCTCAGTGTGGACATACAATAGCGCTATACATATTGCTGTATAAGGGGATCGCTATAACCAACAGCGCTATAATCCTGTAAGTGTAACCATACCCTTAGGCTCCACAGCTATCCAGTGACTACATTAAAGCCAGAGGATGCTAAAGAATTAAATATTAAGACAGTAGCGTATAGCCACTTTATTGACAACCATTATTGAGGAAGTCTATTTAACAAGCTATCAGAACAATTTCTTGAGCTCTCAAAATACTGTACATGGCATTAGCAGTGGTAAATTTATCAGCTAGAACAAAGTGATTTGTATTTACTAAAATTTGGCACTCCTCAGTAAGAAAATCTCTGAAACAAAAATTTCCATCATAAAGCAATTTGCATGCATTTGTAAAAGCATCTCTTGAATTACTAATCTTTCTCTTACAAGATAAACAACTACAGGCAATAGACCCACAGTGCCATTCTCACAACTTGCACCTGGGTTTAAACCCGCTGCTGACGATTCAGACTGACTACTGAGTCTTCTTATTTGTAAGGATTAATTATTTTGTTTCCTCAGTCATTAGTGAAACACCAGTTTGTGCTTCTGAAATAGACTTCTGAAAATGAAGCACTCTGTCTAGTTGCTGATCGGTCTTAACTAAGCAGATAGAAATAACATGGGATCTGATAGCTTCAGGTAGGTTGATTCCCCAACAGCCGTTCTAACTGATCACAAGGTTACACTGCTAGTCTACTGCTTCCTCATTGTTCTGTACAAGAGATCTTAGATACAACGAGACAGAGAAAAATTCCAGTTCTCCTCAGTACAAAGCTAATTTGAATAATCTGTATTTGATTTAACAACTGATTGCAAATTAACTGAAGTATATGGCTTAATGCCTCTTAAGAGGAGAATGGAATAGCTCAAAAAACTGGTAATGTTTTACAGAGCTTTACTTCTAAGCTAAAATCTGTCCCAGTATTGTAGTAACTAAAAGTCATTACTATTTAAAGGTTTTCAGTGACATAGGAGATACATAATAGTCTCCATCATCCTGGTATTCAAGAATGGAGCCTCTTGTCAGGAGCAGCTAACAAAAAAATCAGCCCCACAAGGGGAACTAATTTCAGTGAAAAGCTGAGTTACTGGAGAATCATCTACTCTCACTGCTAGGAGGTGTCTTTGCAGGTAGGGCGGATGAAGCTTGCTGTACCAGTGCCTCTGCTGTATCTGTTCTGTGGATTGAGAGAGAACTTTATTTTCCAAAGGCTGCCAATCTAGCTTTTCTAATAAGTACTAAAATTAATGTAAAGATTTTAAAATAAAATATGGTACAATTCTTCAGTTTTGCTGAGGTAACTGGCCAAATGCCGCCAAGGCATAGCTCTAAGGAATCATGGTTTCAGAATTAATTACATGTATGTGCCTGCTATAGGAATAATCATCATATAACGTTAATACCATAGATTTTGCCATACATTTTTCATCTCAAACCAAGACGCTGTGGATTCAGTAGATATGGGACCAACAGAATAATTGCTCTGCTACAGAGCCAGCTAAGTGAACAAAACATATTCTTCATTCTTTTATCCATTTTTCTGCTCAGTGTGGATAAGAATGAACATGGTGTTCAGTGCTACCTCCTTTTTTATAGTTTTTTTAAGTGTAGATTTTATATAATCTATTGCTTATTCCTCCACCTTTGCATGCCTGTCTGAGCGCATTGCGTAGGGGCATATTTTCTCCCACATCTAACTGTATGTGATATTTTCCTTTGTATTGTTGGTTAAATAGAGATTAAATAAAGTAGTGTTGTTGCCACAAAGCAGATACTAGTTATTTCTATTACACTGCACAATAAGAAAGATTTTACAGTCTGATTTCAAGAACGGTATTTAGTTAAACTAAAACAAAATCAACCTGGTTCAGAAGAGGTAGCTGAGGTTACAGGTACTGTATCCAACACACAGAAGATGAAAGTTAGAGAGCTAATGGGTCTTTTTCAGAAGTGCCAAGCACCTACATGCTGCCAGTGAGTAGTGTAGTTGGCCAGCATCCCTGAATATCAAGCCACTTATTTGGGTGCCTTATACCTCAGTCCAGCAAAGAATGTAAGCTCATGGTTAGCTTTCACTTCAATGTTTGAAAATTTTCACGCAAGCAGGAGTTTCATCACACAGAAACAGTAATCTATCATTAAAATAATCTACTATATATTAGAGGACAGCTATTTTTGTACCTATTCTTAAGAAAAGGCACTAATGGTGATCATTGGAACTACAAATCAGTGAACCTTATTTTACTAGGAAGTAAATTATCTGAAAAAATAATTAAAGAAAGCTATACAGAAGACCAAGATATGATAAGGACAAACTAGCATAGGCAAACTGAGGCATAGAGAGATGGAGGCCACAAGTGTCCACTAATTCTGTGTGCCCAATTTGAGATGCCTTGGATTGATTTTTCAGAGCACGTAATATTACACAGTACTTAATGTGCCCAAAATACAATTCCCATTGACTTCAGTTGTAGTTGTGAATTCTCAGCGCTTCTGTAAATCAGAACCCAAGGTCTCTAGTCAGTCACCCAGAAAACAAAAAATACAGAATTAGTTACTACTTGTGAAAAGTTAGGTTTAAGTGACTTGCCCACTATTATACAGGAGGCCTGTGGCAGAAGCAGGGATAAAATCCAATTCCCTAATGCAGCATTTGACTGCCTTAGCCATGAGATCATCCTTCTTCTTCATTCAACCTGTTTCTTTCATTACACACCTTCTGATTTCGGCAACAAATGAAGAAGGGTCCTACAGACCAGTCTCCATTACTACATAATCCTGATTGATCTCCTGCGCAGGTCCATTATGTGCACTGAAAGAAGCAGGGATGCTATTGGAGAGGCGGGGGGGGGGGGAACAGTATGTGAACACACAAGTAATCCTAATTCTATCAAATCCTAACTTTTGAGTGCTTCACCTTACTATCTCACATTTCTTACCCTGCTACTCAATTTCCACCTCCAGCTCCTTGATTCATTAAGGCAGCTCCTTTCCTCCCCCTGGCTCCTCATTTGAGCTGTCTCTACACAGACACCTGTCCTCCAGTCACCTGCTGGCCTACGTTCCCCTCCCCACTGGTTCCCAGGTCCAATGTGCCCCTTCCCAGATTCCTCATTCAACCTCACCATTTCCCTACCACCACCACCACCATGCAATCCCTATTCCCAACTATTTCTGTTTTCCCTCTGCACTTTCACTCCTTGTCGGATTCGTCTCCCCTCAACCTCCTTCCACCTACTTTACTGGTTTCCAGTCCCAGTCACATTGCCCAATCAGTCCCAGCCTCCCCTCTTATGCCAGCTCCCACTTCCCTTCTTCTCCCCTTTCCACTAACCTCTAGTTCCAACCATTCCCTGTTTCCTTACCCCACTGGTCCAGCTCTCATCCCCACTGCGTTCAGATCAGGCAGGGATTTACACTGCTTGGGCCCAGAAGGGAACACACTGAAACACAGGAGAGACAGGCTCCCTGGTCTCAATTGCACAGCCCATGACACAACAGCAGTGAACTGAAATTGCAGGGAAAGTCCATTTCAACCCTGAGCTAGAGCATGCTCAGTATGGATGGAATCTTCTGAGATGGTAGCTGTGATGCTCTAAGAGTTCTACAGTTCTATTTTTAGTGCACTAGTTCCATCAAAACTAGCACAGATACACCTCCCAAACTGGAATTTCCCGTTCCAGTGAAGACATACACTATGAGATGACCTTTGTAAGGCTGCCAGTACCTGGTCTGGGGAATTATCCCACTGGACAGCAAAAGGGCTTTCCTTTTTTTGTTGCTGCTGAAGCAGCGTAAGGCCAGGATGGAGAGAACCCACATATGGTATTAAAGGTGTTTTCAGATATAAATATCTCTAGACTAAAAAGAGGACTAACAATGCTTAGCAACCACAATGATAGATTATGGACCAGCAGCTCTCATTAAGAATGACTACTCTTCTTTCAGTGATGTCATGCTCAGTAATGTGTGTACCCTTTCTTATGGCTGTCTAGGAACCACAAATGTGTAGGCTTGAATATTCATGGATTTTTGACCCTGTACTGAAGTCCTTGGTCCTGCCCCTGACTATTCTGCATCCTCACCAGTCACAAAGACACTAGGGAAGGAAGCAGTATTTCTATGGCTCCAACCCATCTCTGGATTTTTTAGTTTGTTCGTTCCCCTCCCTGCATTTTTGCACAGAAGGGGAGAGAACACATGGGCCTGCGTAAGTAAAAGTTTCTAAGAGTTTGAACAGCAAGAAGTTATTTCATGTCATATTTCACTATCACACTAGGCCTAATTACAAGAATATATGTTATCTAATCTGAAAAACGACTTGATGAAATCCGTCATCCCAGGAATTTGAAAGTGTACACACATACAGACACAGTGAGAGAGCAGGACATTTTACTTAAGGGAATACAGTTGGTGATTTTATGACAGTTTTTACAAGCTCCAACAAAATGTGGAGTTCACCATTTCCAGTGCATCCTATAACTTATGCCAAACTCCCCCACACAAGACAAGAACATCAACTTCTAGAATTAAGAAATGGTTCAGTGGAGTTTATCAAGAACTTTTCAGTATATACAGGAAGACAAAGTCTATAAGCCATTTCATTATTTTCTCTTTAACTTCAACAACTTTCTGTTTAGGATAAGAGCATCATGGATAATTTCTGATAGAGCTTCAAGTTCTGTAATGCAAGGGGAAAACTCTAATTGATCACATAACCCATCTATAAATTAAATAAATCCATTTTGTGTCTTAAATTAAATAACCACACTATTACTTTTTAATTACTTTTCTGGTAATTGCTACATTTAAAGACACTGTGGTCCTAAGAACAAAGTAAGTATTTAATCTTGAGGAAATAATAAAACCTTTATCTTCACACCATCACCTTTAGAGATTTAATTTTAGTACATATTTCACATGGACAATAAGTATTTTTGTTATGACACACCCATGAGCTTTGTCCCACTGTGATCAATACAAATGACATTTCCTTTGCTACTGCACTTTGTACATGACTAAAAAAGTGTATCTTCAAACAATAAAATGTTTTCTAAGGGGAAAATAGTTACATTTAGCTCTGATATAAATCAGCATTTTTTCTTGTATTAACTAGAAGTGAATTGGGCCTGAGTCTAATTTAGCACACCTCTCCAGTCTCAGCTTTTCCACCCTTATATATTTCATCAGACATTGAAATCAGATTCTACAGATAAAAAAGTTATGTTGGCCTCTCTCCTGTAATGTAATTCATTAGACGATTAACTCATTGAACAGCATTTGAAGAATTAAGGACTTCTAACAAAGTGTAAAACTGTGTTTGTGTAATTCAGATTAAATCACTTCAAAGGAGTTTGTGCCACAGTGGAACAAGATTAAACCACCGGCATGAATATATTTCTGGGCATCGTCTTCTGAAATCTCTCTGCTGCAGCTACAGGATAGATCCAGCCTCTATTTTTACATAGAGCATGATAAGAGTCTGCTTTCACACCTCCAGCCCTTAAAAAATAAAAATAAAATAACATACACATTAAGAGAAGATATATTGATGTATCTCTGGTAACACAAGTTTAAAAACACTGCATTTGTGATAGCCTCTGAAAAGCATTAAACCTCAGAGGTCAATACTCAACATATCCTATAGTCCTCCTGATTTAAACAGGCATTTACATTTTTTTTCTCTCTCTCTCTCTCACACACACACACACACACACTTCTGCTCTTTACATTCATATTATTTTAGCTGATTTTTTAGCTAATGCTATAACTGTGATTCCCTAAGTAATTATAAACACCTGTTTTCAGTTGCACATAATATCTGAAATATTCACCTTCTGAGATAATATTCAGTTTGACAGGTTTTTTTTTAATTTGGGGGAAATGGCATTTTTTAGAACACACACGGATAAATATACGTGCTTGTGATGTATTTTTGAATAGTATCAAAACAAATTGAGATAGAATGCTGAAGTTTGTCAGGAGAATACTCCTTTCTTGAGGAGATATTCATCTTGACATAGCTGATTTATGGCTACATGGTTATTCCACAGGATTTACTTCCTTAATTTTTAGTATGATAGCTAGAGCAGAGAGAGGAGGAAAATATGGACAAAAATTAAAATTTTGATCAGATTTAAAATGTAATTTCACTAGATGTGTTTGTTTTCCAGCCAGTTCTAACACTTGATCAATGACCATTCAACATTATAAATAGAAGAGCTTTCACTGCATTCAAGCACAGCTAATTTTAAATCACAGTAAAAACTGTGGTAAGTTCTGTTTCATTCAAGGTATGCTTACATGGCCTTTTTTGAAGTAGATAGAAAAATAGGCTAATTTAATACACAGTTTAGCATGCACTCTTTCATTCAGGGTCGACTCCTGCACCCCTTGAAGTCAATGGTCCATTGATATCAATGGTGCAGGGTCAGGCTTTCACTGGGCTATTTCACATGGGTGTCTAGCACTACTGAAAATGGTGCAAGGCACGCATCTGTCACTGTGGCATGACATCCTGATTTCATTTCTGGCATGGTGGTGTGTCAAGTCAAAATGTGTAGCCAAACAGCACAATCTGTCATCTTTTTGATTTTCTGTCTCTTTCCTTAAAAGAAAAAAACCTATGATATTCCATACTGAAAATATATTAAAATGACCACAAAAGCTGAAAGATTAAGTCACCAGAAGTTAAAAAATGTTAAAGATAGCCTGAACTGTGATTCTGAAGTTCCACTGTGGAATTCTCTACTGATTGTTTCAGAACAACTTGCCACGCATTGTGTTCAATTTCCTTTTGAAAAGACAGTTTTTCTAACTAACTGCCATCCCTGCAAATTCAACCTCAGCTCTGAAGAGTAGTTTATTTTTTTTCATGCATCAACACCAGAAATAAAGATCCTAAACCAAATTATGCTCTCTTTTTCATCCTTGCAACTCTATGGTCTTTGATGGTTTTTGACATGGGCTGCTATTTGGAGCTTAGTTTACAAAAAGTTAATGATGTACAATAAAGAATAGAATCCAGCTCTCTCCTGCTTGTGTTTTTAGCGCCTGCTGATTTTAAATACGAATAAAATGTAGTTTTGTCATTAAAGGCAATGGATGTAATTCTGAATGCATGCAGAGAACACATATGTGGAGTGAAAAGATCCCATTTTAACTCACTTTTCAGACTAGAATCACTCTTCTCTCTCACACATGCCAATTATGATACAATTTTTAATTACATGATCACATACTATTATAGTGAAAGAAACATGCATCATTCAATTAACAGATTTGAAAGCATGTAAGGCAACAGACAAGGACTCCTGATGATTCTGCAAAATGTTCTGTGTAATTACATAAATGTAAATTCGAAGCAACTCCACTGAAGTACCACGCGTGTTCAAAGTTATGCAGATTGAAGAATCAGGACTTATATGAGATAATACTATTACTAATACTATGACAGGAGTCTGTATCATACTTCACATGTGCAAAGGAGCCTGTTATTCGGTGTAAATTTTAAAATTTACACCGGATATCTCTTGGGGATGATCGGGCAGAAGAATGTAATTTTTTTTCCCCAAGAAACAAGCCAGTTTCCGGAATGGCTGCTTTAGCACTGATAACTGCTTTGTCCACTCACTTGATTAATAAATGTTGCTCCCCACAATGGGAAAATATTTTATGCAACCTTTGTCAATCTAAAATCAGCATTGATTCTGTTGACAGAGGTCATCTCTGAAAGACACATGGGGAGGCTAGCAACTCTAGGCTACTTTATCTCCTGAGTGCACTTCATATCCAAATACTGGCCAAGGATAGGACAGCAAAAAGATGTCCATCAGTATTGGTTATTGACCCCTTTCCTTTTCAATATTTAATATTAATGAGGTGAGGGCTTCAGAAAGGATGTAATATTTCCCTCCCAAAATTCTGAACCAACTTGTATAGTCCTACTTTTTGCAGACGACATGGCTTTGCTGTCCCAAAGTTCCCTAGGCTTGAAGCAAATGTTAAAGGACTTTAGCTCTTATTGTGAAGAGGCATGCCTGACCATAAACTATCAGAAAGCTGAAGTAATTGTCCTTGGTCACAGACCCAGGCTTCCTAAATGGATGATTCATGGCCATTATATTGAACACGTTAGATTTTCCCCTCTTCAGATATTTGTTTTACATGTAATGGCCAATGGGATAAATATGTTGAGGTAGTAAAGAAAAAGCTTTACATTCTATGCAATCAGTTCTGCATTTTATTTGGGTCAATGAGCACAATTTAATCACTCCAGCTCCTAGAGTTTTCAAAGCTAATGTTGGTTCCCAAATACTTCATGGTGTGGAAATTTGGGGCTGGAAGAATCTTAGTAAGTAGAGACTGTGCACAACAAATTTTTTATAAGAATACTCAGCCTCCCAAATTACATCCCAGATCAGGGCAGATGTAGGGGAATGTGCATCTTTATATGTGCATAATGAATAACTTTAGGTAATCATTGAGTTTGTACTTCTACTGTGTATATGCACACATCTACATGTGTACACAGAAGGTAGTATCAGACTAGATACCAGATACCATGGTTATGGGTAAATGATAAAATTAAATGCTAAGCAGGGATTCCTATGGTAAACATTTAACACAAGTTGTCATCCTCAAATACTTCTGTGCATCATATAACATACTTTTATATTTCAGAGCTGAGAATTATATGTCATTTTAAGATAGCCTGTTATTATTAGTCATGACTATTAAAAAGGACAAGAAGCTTAGTGATAACAGTAAAATGTCACCATAGTGATGATTGCCACACTTTTATTTGTAAAAAATGTATTGCTAGAAATACATTATTTTTTTTCCACCCTGGAGTCATTATCCTAAAGGTCTCTTGTAAGTTAGACCTGCTGTGGCAGCTTTTGGGATAGTTTTCCCTTAAAAAAAATGTTGATCTTAAAACTTAAAGAATTTATTTTAAAATGACTGTTAAAGGCACCTCAAACATAACCTAAATTGTTGATTTCTCAAAGCAACTATTTTTCATCTTTTCAAAGAAAAAAGCAGTAAATATCTTAGCAAGACATGATTTTGAGAAAACTATTTTCTCCTTATAAATATAATCACAATGAACATTTTCTCCTTTTAAGAAGCAGGAGGATTATTCACTAAAACAAACATCAGTTTCGGTTTAGAACATTATGCATTGTTGGGTTTTTTAAAGAAACTTGCATAATATGTGCAAACCCAATTTATTAAAGGAGAAAAATGCAGCAACATAATGTTTCAGATAAAATTGCTATATGAGTGTTGCAGGGTGTTTATCTGCTGCAGCTTCTGTATCAAACCTCTGTTGTTCATTATCAGCAGCACTGTGGGAATCTGCTGAATTCAAAATAAGAAATTGAGCAGATAAAATATACCAAAAGTATGTGCCACTGAGTAATTGTTTTGTTGGGGATGTGATCGCAGAGCAAAATGCCCAGAAGTGATCGTTCCATCACCCTCTGTGTGACAGGCAATTGATGTTCTTCAGTGTTCATCAGTGACCATGTTTCACTGCCGTATAACATCGCTGGAAGCACTGTCGAGTTAAAAAGATTTGCATGAGTTATTTTGCTGATCTTTCCTTGGAGAATGTCTCTGATGCTGTTGAACGCGCACCATCCAACTTTTTTTCTGTGCGACAGTTTGCCTTTCTGATCATGGCCCATGTTGACTGCCTAGCCCAAACAAACCTATTTGTCGACCACTTGGATCAGCTCTCCTCCAAGAGTTATTTGGGTTCTTGGCAGAACAT
This sequence comes from Dermatemys mawii, assembly GCA_007922305.1. Classification (NCBI taxonomy): domain Eukaryota; kingdom Metazoa; phylum Chordata; order Testudines; family Dermatemydidae; genus Dermatemys; species Dermatemys mawii. The sequence goes on along the minus strand of ML677326.1, from coordinate 59,587,684 downwards.
CTGATCTCATGTACTTCTTTTTCGACTGGTTCGTTTTTCATCCCACTTGACTACTTTTTGCCTTCAGTTCTTTAAGCACTCTCTTAAGCTGGGCTATATTTTCAGCTATCAGCACTATATCATCTGCGAACCTGAGATGGTTTAGCCGCTCACCATTGATGTTAATCCTGCCTTTCAAGTCTTCTCATCGAAAAACCGATTGGAGACAAGCTGCAAGACGTTGCTGTTGAAAGCAGGCTCAGTAAAATGCAGAGGAAGGGACATGTGGCCTGACTTAGTGACAACAGATGGACTGCAGCTGTATCCGAGTGGTACGCATGAGAACTGAAGCAGCCATCCAGCCGATCTCCAAAGAGGTGGGACGATTTCCTAACAAGGAGATATGGACAGGCATGACAAAGGATGGCCAGAGCGAGAGAAGATTGGAAGACATGTTATGATCGGCTCAGTGCCAACTTATGAAGGACTGACAGTTCAGTGATTCAGTGATGTGCCACTTAAGCTTTTGGGACAATAGATATAAATTTACCAAAACAGCTGAAAGAAGTTACAGGGTGTGGGCCATGACACATCAAAACTATAGATTTATAAACTAGAGCAAGATAATACTTAGAATAACTAGGAGTGCATGATGCCTAACTCTCAAATTTTAATGAGAGTTACACTCATTCATCAGTGGAAGAGTGTACGTTAAAATTAGTGATGGCAAAAGAATTCCATTGTGAAGCTTTATAGCTCCAAGAGTTGGTCCAAAGACCAACTAATATCCTCCACAACGGCGAACAATTGATTATTATTTTCCCTCATGCCCTACTAGTTACAGTTCAATATAACATGATGTTTTATCATACAGATAGCCCCAGGCACTTTATGATAAAATTAGACAGACACACATATTGAAGGGGGGGGGGAAGAAAAAACAAGCACTCTCTACCAGTGTCATTCAAACCAATGTATTTGTGATGAAAATCACATTATCTCCAGGTTAAATGATGTAGACTTGTATTTATCTGTGCAAAACAACTTGATGGATGTATTAGCAAAGTAGGAACCATGACATAATTCTCCAGCAGCAAGCAGCTGAGATAATATGAAAAGAGTTTCTATACTATGTACAATACTTCATAGGTGTTGAGAAAGAGCTGTGTTTTAAGGAACCAGTGAAGTTAATGGGAGCTGGATTGGACCCTAAATAAGCATAGTATTCCAGAGGTGGTTGCAAGGGTCGTAGTTATATCATTCTAGATATTTATCACCCACTCATTGTGTTATCTACGCATGATCACAGTCCCTCCTTATCGAGTATTTGTGAAGTTGAAGGTATTTTGGAATCTTAGAACAGTGAAAGTTGGAACAGAACAACTACTTGGACACTTAACTATTTACCTTCTGCCCCACAATAGGACCCTAAGAAATAGAGCAGGACATAAGAATGTTCTCAAAATTTTGAATTCACATGAGAAACATCTATCTTGGAGATCCATATATTGAATAGCTGCTTTTACATCCTAGTTTTGGACAAGCAGCCAAGGATTTTTAAAAGTTTTCTGTAAGTTATCCAGCTATCCGAGCCCACTTAGTCAGTAGGATGGAGCTGGAAACCTCGAAAGGACAGGCTTTTCTTCAAAATCTTCTGACCTACTTCGTGGTCAGACTGCAAATACCACATGAACAGCCTTCCTTTGGCTATTTTGGCCCTCAGCCATAACCAGGAAGCACAAGGCAGTATAGCTATAGAAAATAATGATAAGAAGTTAACCAAACCTTTCCAAATCTCAACAAACACATCTGAGTTTTGGACAGTGGTTGTGGTCAATTCTTATTTTCTCCAAAAGGGATCACCCGCCCTTTTATATCGTTAGGATGAAAACTAAATGGAAAGAAAAACACCCCACAACTCAAACAGCTCGAGTTTGTGACTCACAATGTGCTCTGAAAAATAAAGTGTCTGAAACATCCTGGGTGTGTCAGATTAGAGAAAACTGCCCGAACTAAACTTTAGGATTTTTGCAGTTGAAAGAAAATGAAAATATTTCCACTGAACTTCTGTAAAGCGTGCTTCACATAACTCACATGTTTTTGACAACATGCCACTGAGTATAGTCTACTGAGTACTGTGCTGAGAGAATGCTAATCAGCCTTCTTTCATTCTTCACATACGCAGCTATTAAAATCTATACTTCAGTGAATGACTGATAGCTGAGCTGTGGAATTACTGGAGATTGTTTAACATCAGCTTGAATTCCAGTGTGTGTATTTCACTAATAATATTTACATGATGACATCATACAAAGATTCTTGAGAACTGGCAAAGGAATGCACTCGCAATAGTCACATACAGCCTTGATCCCACTGAAATCTCCAGCAGCCTTCGTTCTCGGCACAGGTTACATTAGTACATTTTCTAGCTACCACCAAACTGCACCTTCCTTCTCATCCCACTTCACCCCCAAAATAGGAACATGTCCCTCTCCTTCCTTCAGGATTGCTTTAGACCAACAACTCATTTGTAGATCGGATGCAGAATAAAACTAAACGAATGGGAAATTATAATTGCTCATAAAAAGTTATACAGAAAAAAAGAGGAAATGGAAGGATAACTAAACTTGCTGCTACAGCAAGTAATATCTCCTCAGGGTATTACGTAGGCGAAGGTGTTGTCTGATGTCTGCATATCGCAAAGGGCTTAAAGTTAGTCCTACTGTGAGATGGTATTAAAATGTGTGTTATATAAGTATACTACTGGAGACAGAGTTGCTTAACCTCTCAGGATAATTACACCTAATCTAATTTCTTGGAAATATGTTATTGTAGACCAATGAGAACAGAATCTAATTTGACTGGGTGTTTTTTTATTGTTTTATTTTGTTTTTTCAGATCTTAGAGTCTCACTCTTGTTCATTTTAATTTCTTCCCCAACATAAAACATAACATAAAAAAGGCCATACTGGATCAGACCAAGGTCCATCTAGCCTAGTATCCTATCTTCTGACAGTATCCAATGCCAGGTGCCCCAGAGGGAATGAACAGAACAGGTAATCATCAAGTGATCCATTCCCTGTCTCCCTTTCCCAGCTTCTGGCAAACAGAGGCTAGGGATACCATCCCTACTCATTCTGGCCATTGATGGACCTATCCTTCATGAACTTATCTAGTTCTTTTTTGAACTCTTTTATAGTCTTGGTTTTCACAACATCTTCTGGCAAGGAGTTGCAGTTTGACTATGCGTTGTGTGAAGAAATACTTCCTTTTGTTTGTTTTAAAGCTATTGCCTGTTACTTTCTTTACATCTTTACAAATTTGACCTTAAGTGCCTAGAGGTATCTATGCACCTACAGATGCAGACAGCTGCCTACTTTGATTTTCAAAAGCATTTAGGTACCTATCTGCACCTTTAAGTATCTAATAACTTTTTAAAATATTGCCCTTAGGAGCCTAAATCGCAGTGAAAGTTAATGGGATTTAGGAACATTACAACAATTTACCCCTGTTTCTTATTCTGTACAGTGCCTAAACACAACGGAATCCCAATCATGAAAATCCATCTCTCTTACTTGGTGATTAAGACTCTATTCACACTCCCCCTTATATCTCTTCCTTCAACTGGTTTGTATTTTACCCATCCAATTTAGGGACAGACTGCGGCGTCACCACACTCGCACAGGGTAAGGGGCAGTGTATAGTTGTTCTGCCTCAGGGAGAGCCTAAGACCCAGACTGTAGACTCCAAACGTCTGCTTCACATTCTGGACATTGGTACTACCCCTGCCTCAAAGGAAGGTGGGGGGTAGTAATCTGTGTCTTCCTTATACTCCCTTTCTCTATTCCATGCCAGTTCAACTGCACTGGCTAGTGCATTACATCTATGTGCCCATGTGCAGAGTCAAGTCTCAGACAGAAACTCTCCAACTCTTCCTACCCGATCTGCAGGTAATGTGGAATGGTGTCTGCTTCTCCTTGTGTTACACTCTGATATAACTAATCTTTGCAGGGAAGTATGGGGTATCTTAACCACAAAACATGGATCTTGCCCTCAGACTATATTTTGTATGTGCCATGCAAGCCCATGGCACAGTATATAAGCTGTTAATAGTAAAGCAAACATAACCACTATTTGCAGTCTACAGTATTTGCCAAAGATGATGATAATAGGAACAAATAATCTAAGTTATATTTTAGAGAAGCCAAACAGTGATTTGGAAGGGAAAATATTGCAGCATACAATTCCTAATACAAAATGAAGGGAACAATTTCCAGCGTTTCAGCTCTGCCAAAACATGAATATGACTTTTTGTTAAATTACCTATTCAAAATTCTGTATATTCCCTGCTCTTTTGCTTCATTGGCTTTTCTCACTTTAGAGGAAGATATCCTCAGTAAATTCATATTGATGTTCATAAGTGGGCTGAGAAAATTATACTGCTATTGTTTTCTCCTGGAAATGTTGATTGGCACTTGTGTACACCTTTAAATGGTGGTGGTGGTGGTGGAAAGGAAAGGAGGCATTTAAATAATAATACAAGGAAGCAATAATTAGTGTTAATTTTCTTCTAAATAAATGAAATATGGTTCACTTCTTAAGCAGATTTTTTGACTATGCGTCAATCTTTTGTGAAGTAAGCTGGCATTCTTGAACTTGACACCATTAGTTTTCTCATCTTAAACAGTGCTAGTCTCAACTGCCAGTGAGATTTCATGTTTTAGATGTCTTGAAATAATATGACAGTAGAAACTGTATTCATGAGTTGGGTCTTGATGCTTGAGAGCATTCACATTTTAAACAAATCAGAGAGAATATCAATCTTCATAAAAGAATGGCAGAAGCAGTTAAGTTTACTGATAGTTTTCACATCCCATTCATGGCTTGGAAAAGGACTTAAAAAGAGGTGTGCATTAAAGGAACCAACTCTCTCCTTCCTGACAGCCACCCAGGGACCCCTGCCCCATTCACACACATACCCCGCTCTCTGTCCCCTGATGGCCCTGGGACCCCCTGCCACTAACTACTCCCCGCCACCCATCTAACTCCTCTCCTTCCTGACACCCCCCCGGGACCTCTGCCCCATCCAACCACCCTTTCTCCCTGGCCCCTGACTGCTCCTGGAACCCCACCTGTGACTGCCCCCTGCTGCCCCATCCAACCCCTCCTCTCATTCCTGACTGCCTCCCACCCCAGGATCCCTTCCCCTATTCAACCTCCCTGTTCCCCGGCCTCTGACTGCCCCGACCCCTATCTACACCTCACCCCATGACTATTCCCCGAGCTCCCCTGCCCTCTATCCAACACCCTCCACCCACTCCCTGCCCCTTTACCGCACTGCCTCAAGCACGGGTGGCTGGCAGTGCAGCTGCATCAGGACAGACAGCCGTGCACCACGCAGCACAGAGCACAGGGTCAGGCTGTGATTCTGCAGCTGCGCTGCCCTGGGAGCTCTCAGCCCTGCTGCTCTAAGTATTGTGTCGGCGGTGCAGCATGTTGAGGCTGTGGAGGAGGGGGACCAGGAGTAGCCTCCCTGGCCAGTAGCTCAGGGACCTGGCAGGAGGATCCCGCAGGCCAGATGTGGCCTGCAGGCCGTAGTTTGCCCAACTTTTGGTTACCTGCACCATACACTGTTATCTGCCGGGTAGTCCCAGACATCTAATAAAGTTGAGGCCTTATTAAACCCATGTCAAATGTCTCCAGACATCTTTCAGCATAGCCAGACAATGGTCAGACAAGTTCCACATGTGAAAATGTAAAGACAAACTCTGCAACACCTATAGCCAGATACAAAATACTTGTCCAACTAGCTCCTACGTCAGGGATATTTTTTTTTTTTAAGCTAAAAACCTAGAGGATTATAGCCATCTAAAATCTATCACCAGCAGTAGCCACATGGAGCTCACTGGCTGCGAAGAACTACTCCTACTTCATAAAGGGAATGCCAACTTAAACTGGCACAGTCACTCACAGAAGACAGTTCATCTGGAAACTCCTGCTGCATCAAATCAACAGCCAAGAGAGATGACAGCAGCAGAACATCAGTTGGAAACTGTTTCCAACTTTTTTCATCCCACAGTCCAGAGTTCTAGGCAACCAACTGCTGCTAGATTCACAGGCTGTCCTTCAAGGAAGCTGTTCATAATGGAAATGTGAAATTCTACGAACATTAAGTAGCTATTGAACTTAAAACTTGAATTGTTTGAATTGCAATAATTTTTCAAGAATGGAAGCCCTTAAGTTTTAGTCATTTAAAATGTATCTACATTATAAATAGGTCTAAGATATAAAGTTCAGATCCAGATCTGGATCTCTCAATTTTCCCAAAGTCCAAGGAGGGTTATATTATAACCTCATTCCGGATAATCCCTAATTCTTGCCACCATTCACTAATTTAATCTTTAAAAGATAGCATTCAACACATGTGATACGAGACACCAATGTGGAAGTAACCAAGACTGAAAGATTATGGAAATTTGCTTCGACTTAGAAAATGGCATTTCAAATTTAGGTGTGAGAACAAAATTAAACTAATTGCTGCTACTAACTAGAAAAATATGCAAAGTAGAATTAGCATTCAATTGAATATAGATATAGCATCACTGCCATATTCAGCAAAGAATGTAAATTTCACACTGTGGAATTTTCCTGACTAAAGTCAGAAATTCAAGAGACTATCTGGATTTTAATGAACACTAAGTTGTCTCTGGATTTTTTAAATCTTTAAATTGACGAGAATCATAAAAATTACTGATTTTTTGCAAAGAACTGTACAGTCTCAACAGCAGTCAGTCATAGAAGCGTCAAAATGATTTAAGATTATTTCAGTGTTAGATTAGTTTTTATTTATGGAGGTACAACAAAGTTGAAATGTTTATTAGGAGAAACAGAAAGCCAACTACTCTTAGTAGTAATGGAGATGGCTCCCTTGGTATTCTCTCTACTTTTCTTGAACTATGTTTACTACCTAAATTCATCTCCTTGAGGATTTAGGCATTTAGCAAACTAAAAACCACTGGAGCAAATCGTGAGAGTACAATCCATTTGCCACTATACAATGAACCTAAGGACCATTAAGCCCTGCTTGGTGTACATTATCTATTGTGATGTTTGTTTATATACACATACTGTAAGAGTGAAAAGCAATTAACAGCTAATATTTTTTTTACAGTAAGATGCATTGGTGAATCCCAAGGATAAATAGTAAGTGAACACCAGGACTTTGAGGATGTTTAGGGAAAATAAATACCTCCATAGAATCTATATCACAGAAAAAAAAGGTTATGCTGCAATGATGAAAAGTGTCAGTGGATGTCCTTAAAGTTGAGGAAGAAGTAAAATAATATATGAACCACACATGTTCCTCTGTGCAAAGGATCCTTTCCTTAGGGCCTAGAGATTGTGACATAATAATATCCTCATCCGAGAGTCCATCTCAAAATGGAGTTTTGCAGCTGGATACATAAGAAGTTATTATGCTTCTGGCTGATGGAGCTGAGCCTCATTATTTTTCCCTTCAGTGTCCATTATGCCCATTCCCAGTTTTGAAGAAGAACAATGTGTCTACGTTTAAACAAGTAAAAAAGCAAAACAACAAAAAAACCCATCAGCAACTAATCTAGAAGAAAAACATTGTGCAGCAGGAGATCCTGTCTACAATCAGCATGCAACTCCCACCCCCCCACCCCCCGCCTACTCTGCCGTCATCTATAAAATCCACAAACTAACGACAAAATATGCACCCAAAATGGCAAATACATGAAGTGGCCACTTACCTACACAGCTGCTTCCCCCAGACTAGTAAATCATAGAAAGATGTAGTGTTAATTAGCCTTTAAAAAAACGAAATGAAAAAATGAAAGAAACAAAGAAAACCAATTTAAGTGGGCTCCCACCAGCATATCAGATTTGAATAGAGCAGATTTTGAAATCCTGGTTCAACAGCTCAGTCGTTTGTTTGGCTATAGCTTGCTTTTGTCATCAATTTACTTTAGAACTACACAATAGATCTATGATTTGTTGCCGTTAAGGTTAAGAAAATCCACTTTAAAAATATCAACATGTGAAAAGACAGAATGCAAATCTGCTGAAGAAGGAACATTTCATTTTGGGAGAGTATTAAAAAAGTTAGGAACAAAGCCAAATTTTGCCCAAGGGATACAGCAGTCAGTTTTCATTCTATGTGAAATTTTAGGAAAGCTTCTTATATATGGAAATGGATCCTAACATACCTTTCAGGGCTTTTGCCTCTTGCTGCTCAGCTTCTGTGTTATCCAACTAATATTATAATGGAATGCTGAACAGCCATGCTTAACTTATATACAATACATTCACAAACTCAGAAAAGGCTAGGATGAAAAAGAGTCACCATCTATGTTAACTCAGCTGTAAGTCTCTGATACCTATTGTATTCTAGAGCATATCACACACACACACACACAAATCATCATTATGTTTGCAATGTCAGTCAAAAGTCCCGAAATGCCGGAATTGAGGTTGTCCATGCAACCTTAATTTGGCCCCATTGTCCATATGTATTATGAGACACTAATTACATAATTGTTTTTCCCACAGTGTCTCAGCTTCATTCAGTGCATGGGATGGACAGTGCTCGTTGAATGGGTTCCTATTCAATACATCTTTCTATCCTCAATCAGTGTATGCCCCCTGCATTATTTACTGCATACCATCTGTCATAAGTGTGAAGTAGCCTAGAATTATTGTTTACCCGTAACGGGTTAAGATAAAGGTAACCTGAGAGGTGGACAACTGACCAATGAGAAATTCCTCAGGAGACAAAGGATTTTAATAGAGGTGAAAGCAACGTGGGCTACCCCTTTGGCTATGTAAGGAGCAGCAGCACTTCTAGATGCTGCTTATTTTACATTTATATTGCTGTACTGCTTAAAGACCAACTACACTTCTCTTGGATCTCTCATGCAACAAAAATCATGTTGGTGCCCTGAGATGGTCTGAAACCACATCTTCAGAAAACTGTAATTAATCAGTGGGAGATTTCTGCAGCCTCTAAAATGCCACCAATTCGGTTCGCTAGTTTATGCCAAAATATTTACCCGCCCGTTTAAAAAAAAATGAAAAAAATGATTGGAAAAAATAGGAAAAGAAAAATGACAAAGTGCCAAATTCTTCTTTAACTTCAGTGTTGAATCCAAAGTGTTCAAAAATCATGAGTCATATTCCAAAATTCATTTTTAAATATTTTAATCCATATTGGGTTCCTTTTATTTGCTAGTTTTTGAGCTATTAGGGTTCATGTTTTCTAATTTTTTCTCCACATACTCTAGAGCTGAAAAGTTACTTATTTAAATAAAATAATGAAATCTGAGATTCTTATGTGATCAGCTGACTCCAGGAACTTAAGCTTTAAGAAAAGCACCAAATATATCAACTCTATATAAAATTGTGAAATATGGCAACTGGAAATTGTGAAATATAGAATCGTAATCCTCAAAAGTGATGTGGTCCAACAGTCTTGCACTATAAGGCAGCCTGTTTTGGGCAGCAGCGGCTATTTGAATGAGTAAAGCGCTAGAGGTCAATAATTCCACCTCTCTGTCACTGTAAATTTAGAACTTTGCTTCTAGGTCTACTCAGCTCTGAGGACTAGGAAGTGTTTAACTACAGGGATTTGAGCTGCCTGTAAAGCCTACATAATGCCTTTTGTTCTCCCAGAAGATATCATCACCAATTTTTCAGTAATTTTATCCCCCCAAAAAGCCCTCCTACAATATTAAGATACATGATTTTCTCTTGTAGAAATATTACAAATCTTAGTTTAAATATTATACATTTGATTATCTGTACTTGGAGAAACTGAAGCATTTAGCAGAATTATTTTTTCAGAATACATTATTCTGCAGTACTGCTGTGCATGGTATGTTTTTCCTTCTATACTCTGCTACTCTGAGGGGCTGAGTACTCCTGTGACAGATGGAGAGTGCCAAATGAGATCTGCATGTGTTCAGCACCTTGTAGCATCAGGTTCCATATAATGCTGTCCATGGAAATACAGAGAGTGTCCTACAGAGGATATAAGGTTCAATTATGTTATAGTCAGTCTCAATTGATTCATGCTTGATTTATCTGCACATTAGGGTAGTGTACCTGAATACATACTGTATAAGGAAATCAGTCTTACAAAATCCACTCTTTGCACCACTGGTTTAGTAAACTGAAGTAACAAGAAAAAATAAATTTTGTAAATGCCTCAACCCCTGGAGCAGGTGAACGAGGAGAAGTGGGAAACAGGTGAAGCTTTGAATAAAAAAATATATAAATATATATGGAGATATACCTATCTTATAGAACTGGAAAGACCTTGAAAGGTCATCAAGTCCAGTCCCCTGCCTACACTAGCAGGACCAAGTACTGTCCCCTGACAGATCTCTTGCCCCAGATCCCTAAATGGCCCCCTCAAGGGCTGAACTCTCAGGCCTGGGTTTAGCAGGCCAGTGCTCAAACCACTGAGCTATCGCTCCCACCATTTACCCACGAATCTGTTCTTGTTCTACACAGACACGCAATGCACTGACCAACACAGGTGAACTGGCACAACGGATATGGTATGGGCCAGCAGCAAATTACTACTCCCCAGAGCAAGGAGAATTGGATCACTGAGAGGTGTATCTAAGCCATAATGCTTCCTGGAGGTACTGCTGGGGCAGGGTGAGTGCAGATGATGCGTTACCTGTTGGCTAGGGCTATGCTAGAAGTACAATCTCTTTTCACATAACACACTAAGCAATGAAACCTATAAATTACACTGATGTCACAGATATCCTAAAGATATCCTGCCTTGGTTGGAGTGTCCAATATAGTTCCTTTGTCCAATACGTGACATAGCTGTAATCAAAGAGGGAACTGGTACATTCCTTAAATCCCTGTGTCAATGTGAGGATCCGAGGATGCAGATCCAGAACCCAGGTCTCTGGAAGATGCTGGTGTAACGTTAGTAACATAATCTAGGACTGTACAGATCACTGTTGCAACCAAGGTACTGTGGTGGCATCAAAACTTATATAGGGGGCCATATAAGGTGTCTAAGGTGCTGGCTATAATTATGCTATCTGCATCATTTTTGTATTTAAAGTTATGAATATTGGCTCTATACTGTCTGTATCTCAAATGTATGTTATACTTCTTGGTGACATCCTAGACAAGTTGGCGTTAGCTCTGCCTATCCTGCTTGATGGCCCTTTAAGGACCATCAGCTATACAACTGACCCATTGAGAGAAGGCAGACACACCTTGTGACTCAGCAAGGTATGCAGGAACTTGCCAATGTGACTCCAAACTTTTGCTGTAATTTTTCACAGTAAGAACAAGGTGTCCTTACACCGGGAAAAGACTATAAAAGGCTGATGCCTTATCTCCATTTTGTCTTCAATCCTGCTTCTTACCTCTGGAGGGACTTTGCTACAAATGGAAGCACTGAACAAAGGACTGATGACCCATCCCAGCTATGGATGTACTCTAGAGACTAGAGTTGAACCTATTCTATCACTGCTACAAGCTTGAACCAAGAACTTTGCCATTACTGTATGTAACTGATTCCATTTAACCAGTTTTAGCTCACAATATTTTTTCCTTTTATGAATAAACATTTAGATTTTAGATTCTAAAGGATTGGCAACAGAGTAATTTATGGGTAAGATCAGATCTCTATATTGACCTGGGTCTGGGACTTGGCCCTTTGGGATAGGGAGAACATTTTTCTTTTACGGGGGTATTGGTTTTCATAATCAGACATCTCATAACGAGTGGCTCCTGGTGATAATACTGGGAAACTGGAGTGTCTAAGGGAATTGATTGTGTGACTTGTGGTTAGCCAGTGGGGTAAAACCAAAGTCCTCTCTGTCTGACTAGTTTGGTATCCCTTAGTGTGGAAAACCCCCAGACTTGGGCTGTAACTGCCCTGCTTGAAGCAATTTGTCCTGAATTGGCAGTTGGGTCCCACCAGAACCAGCACCTTTACAGCTGGTCTCTAACACTCCCTCACCACCACCAAGGGAGGCAGATGAAACAGAACCTCGCTACTCCTGTAAGGACAGTCCCCACAGGAAATTCTCTGAACCTGAGGTTGCCACTTTGTCTCACACCCACCATTTGAGCCAGTATGTGACCCAGTTGGGTGGTTTGAGCAACTGTGCAGACTGCCTGTTGCTGCTGCATCGGATCCCATTCTTAACTTATTTATTGTGATCACATCTGACCCTGTTCCTGCTCCACTCCCAGCCAGTTCCTGTCTTGTACCTGGCTCTCTGCCTAAGCCTTGCCTTAACTCTGGCTCATCCCTACCCCTTGATCCTAAACATCAGGTCCAATTTTGGCTCAGACTCTTGGCTCCAGTTCTCACCTGCGGTTCAACTCTTGACCCTGCCTCTGGCCTTCAGTGATTTCCTGACCTCTAGACCTGACAGATACTGCTCCAATCCTTAGACCAGAGCAATTGCATTCTAGTTCCTAACAGTCAATGGCTACCAATGACTCCATCATGGTCCTTTGACCTGTCTATTCTTGTTTTGATATAATTTTCTTACTTCCTCTCTCCAACAAGATTGAGTTTATTGGTGGTAATAGGTCACTAGGTCCCAATTCTCCCTGACCTCCAGCATCCCTTGCTAGCAATTACTCAGTTACTGTGGAAGTCCCCCTTTTGGTATGTAGTGACTTGACTCCCCAGCCAGGGCACCAATCAAATCTACCCCATTCTGGGGTAACAAAGTCCAACAAAATATATGCAGTCCAACATCTCCACAAAAAGAGCTTCTTCAGGCCATCTCAAGGTCACTGTGGGTTGCCCACCCTTTGGTACAATGGTGTACAATGTCTCTATTCTATCTCTAGGGTTAGGGGAGTGAGGCATTTCTGTCCCCTTTCCAAGAGGATGGTTGGTAGGGCTGCCCAGACTCTCCTTCTCCACTGGGCACTCCTCCATCTGGAGGCAGTATAAGATACAAGAGTGATAAGTGATATCGAACACCCTGAGTGCTTTCCTACTTGTGCAGACAATCGCTCAGACAAACAAAATTTGTTTACATTTGCAGAAGATAATGCTGCCTGCCTGTTGTTTACAATGTCACCAGAAAGTGAAAACAGGCGTTTTCATGGCAGTGTTGTAACCGGCATCACAAGATATTTATGTGCCAGATGTGTTAAAATTTCATATGTCCCTCAATGCTTCCAGAGGATCTGCATCCATGCCGATGACAGGTTCTGCTCGATAACAATCCAAAGCAGTGCAGACCAACATATGTTCATTTTCATCATTTGAGTCAGATGCCACCAGCAGAAGGCTGATTTTCTTTTTTGGTGGTTTGGGTTCTGTAGTTTCCACAATGGAGTGTTGCTCTTTTAAGACTTCTGAAAACATGCTTCACACCTCGTCCTTCTCATATTTTGGAAGGCACTTCAGCTTCTTAAATCTTGGACTGAGTGCTTTAGCTATCTTTAGAAATTTTACATTGGTATCTTCTTTGCATTTTGTCAAATTCGGCGTGAAAATGTTCTTAAAATGAGCAACATGGGCTGGGTCATCAACCATGACTGCAATAACATGAAATATATGGCAGAATGTATGCACAGACATTTATAATAAAAAAAAGAATATAAAGTGAGCACTGTACACTTTGTATTCTGTGTTATAATTGAAATAGATACATTTTAAAATGTAGAAAAACATCCAAAAATATTTATTAAATTTCAAATGATATTCTATTGTTTAACAGTGTGATTAATCACAATTAATTTGAGTTAATCGTGTGAGTTAACCACAGTTAATCAACATCCTTACCTTTAACTAAATAAACGAAACAGGAGTTTAAATGGTACCTTTCTAACATAGTTGTCAAACATTAGCCCAGTTCAGTTCTCAAACTGGCTAAAAGGAGAGAACATAAATATGGAAAGGGAGAGAAACTCTGGTTCCCACATTCAAAATATAGAGACATGCCCCCAACTGCTAAAATTCCCCCACAACTCTTATCATGTGAATGCTAAGAATGAAACGTTCTGGAGGAATTTAGTATCTTGGGCAAAAATGGATTCTAGACTCCCAATCTGCCCAGGCCAAATGCTTTGCAGTCTCTGCACAGGTTTACAAATTCCAAAATTGTCTTTGTTAACATGACAATCCCTACTGGACATATGCAAAAACCACAACAAGCCAGTCTTCTTGGTGGCTGATTGAAGGGCAAAAGCCAACCAAAGCACAATGTGAAATTCACTTTGGAATAGTGGCGGGAATCTTGCCTGATCTCAAACAGCAAATAACTGAGCACAAAGCACTAAAAGAAGTTGACAACATAATCAACATGAAACTACCAACCAAACACAGTGAGCAGAATAGATCAAGAGGTACCAAACAATAACTGGAACCACCAAGGAAAAGGATTAAAATAATGTCTCTGGGTAGTCACAAAATAATGAACTCCCTTGTTCTTGAAAATGGCCAGTCACAACTCAAAATGGGTGTGATGGCCAAGGGTTAGAGGATGGGACAAACACAACTCCATGTGGAGCACTTAACACCAAAAAAAGAGAAGAACTTCTCCCTCTTCAAAGATTCACAGAGGTATCCATTATCCTGCCAGCTCAGTTCAAAAGCACCACCTTAATGAGTAGAGTAGGCATTTACTTGCTTCTATTCTAATGACTCTACCAGTCTGCATTACTGTTCTATGAATATCTGCAATAAATACTGAAGTTTAAACATTTTAGGTCATGTTTTCAAATGTAGGCACTTACTCTGTTACATCAGATTTTGAATGCTTGGGTACAGCAGTCTCCCTCAAATGTTTCTTCCATTTTAAAAATTTCTACTGGTTTAAAGACATATTCCCTATTCTTTAAATGAGAAGTAACATTGGAACCCGTACAGTCTTTCAAAGCAGAATTTTTTAAAGTGTGACCACAGTATTGTAACACAAATATTACTTTTCTGTAAGGAAAATAGAAACTGAGGACCACAACTGCTTATTTTTGTGAGCACAAGCATGTTTGTATGCACAATGAGTATGTACACAAATTTAGCAGGAAAAACTTGGCCCTCTCATCAGAACAAATGGCCCAATCAGTTCAAAGAACATTCCCACTATTAAAGTGGGGAAATAAATTATTTTAAAAAGGAAAAAAATATCAGTTAATACTGTCTAAAACTATCAATTTTCCACTTTGTTAATGTAAAAATGAAAGTTTGACAGTTTGTGAGAATTCACTAATTTGGTCCATGGTGAAATGTCACCATTTCCTCTAGCACTCATTGTATTCATAGCAAACGGGACAACATTCTGTTCTGGCATAAAGTCAGGTTTTCATGCAGTAGTCTCAGGCAAAACATTGCTACTATCTTTGAAAAATGGCAGTTTCTCTCTTGCACGCTCTTTCCTCTTCCTCCCCTCCTCATCTTCCACTGTCCCTCTAGCTCCTTACACTGTCTTCCATGGGAAACAAAGAAATTAAAATATTTCACCAAATTTTTAGCTGTTGACAAAAATTGTAAAAATACTTGACATGTTAAATAGCAAGTATGAAATGTGCCAATAGATATTTTTCAAATACCATTTTTCAAATTGTACAGATAAGAATAGACTAGGGATAGGGAAAGCAGAGGCTGACTGATAAACTTTGATTGAGTCCAACGTGCTGAAATTTTTCATATAATAATAAACGTTTTTTGGCAGGCTTACAATAAATGGAGCCTCATAAAAGAGCAGAAAAAAACCTACAACCACCTCTAAGGGTATGGTTACACTTACAAGATTATAGCACTATTGGTTATAGCGGTCCCCTTATACAGTAATATGTATAGCTCTATTGCATGTCCACACTCAGATGCGCCAGCGGTATAGCATGGTCACATTTGGGGCACTTAATGCGGCATTAAGAGCAGCGCATTAGGGCAGGTATCCCAGCATTCAGCTGGGTGCAACGTGCTTTTTAAACGAGGGGGGTGAGGGGGGACGCGTTGTGTGTATGTGGAGGGAGAGAGACAGTGGTTTTTCCGTTCTTCTGAAAGCCTGTCAGGGAGCCTCCGTTCACAGAAGGCTTTGTTTTCACACAGGCTCCCTCCTTAAACATTTGCACTGCTTATCTGCCAAGTTAAGAGAGAAACTCTAAAGAGGTACTTCCGCATTCCTCCAGCCGAGTTCAAAACAAAGGGAAGAGACGTCAATTGCCTTAAATGGCTCTAGGCATCTCCAGAGATCACTTGTAGCGCAGTGGGTGTCCACATTCTTGCTGTAGCGCTACAGCAGCTGCGCTACAGCCCTTATTCCCCATGTGGAGGTGGATTACGAGGAGCGCTATAACTCCACGGTTATAGCGCTCTACGTGCCTTGCCAGTGTGGACGAGGAGCAGGTTATAGCGCTCGTGGGGGCTTTATAGCGCTATAAAGTGCCAATGTAACCAAGCCCTTAGTGATAGGAAGCTGCATGTTATATTGGTAGCTTCCACTGAGAAAAATGTGAATACACCACACTTCTGTACTTAAGCCATTGCATCTGAAAGAGATAACGCATTAGCTAGAGAGACAAACTTTTCATTGCCAGATTCAGTAGATTATTCCCACACCTCCCATTATTACTAACAGACGTTGCAGTTCTAAACTGCAGTGTACAGAAGTGAAAGTTTACCCCAGAGATTTCTTCTGCTCTAAGAATAAGTATCCCTGATGAACTCCACTCAAGAAGGAATTGTAAATTAACTATAAGAAACACTAAACTGGAAGAGTCTGTTCCCTTAGGCAAAAGGTTTAGAGCTTGATTCAACACTGTCTTGCACCTTGTGTCATCATCAACATCTGGGCAAGCTGGTGTTAAACCCTAACAAATCAAATGATGAGTTTTACACAGTTAATCGTAATTAATCACTTTTAATCACACTGTTAAACAGAAGAATATCAACTGAAATATATTGAATATTTTGGAAGTTTTTCTATATTCTAAAATATATTGATTTCAACTACAACACAGAATACAAAGTGTACAGTGCTAACTTTTTTTTATTACAAATATTTGCATTATAAAAATGATAAACTTTTTTTTTCAATTCACTTCTGCAAGTACCGTAGTGCGAACTCTGTCATGAAACTGCAACTTGAAGATTTTTTTGTTACATAAATGAACTCAAAAACAATGTAAAACTTCAGAACCTACAAGTCTACTCAGTCCTACTTCTTGTTCAGTCAATCGCCAAGAGGAACACATTTGTTTACATTTACAGGAGATAATGCTGCCCATTTCTTAGTTACATCATCTGAAAATGAGAACAGACATTTGCATGGCACTGTTGTAGCCGGAGTCACAAGGATTTATCTGCCAGATATGCTAAACATTTGTATGTCCCTTCATACTTCACCTACCATTCCAGAGGAGATGCTTCTATGCTGATGATGCTTGTTCAAAAAAATGCATTAATTACTTAGGAGCTAAACTCCTTGGGGGAAAATTGTATTTCTCCTACTCTGTTTTGCCATTTATCTTATGTTATGGAAGCCTCAGATGATGACCCAACAGATGTTATTCGTTCTAAGAACACTTTTACTGCAAATCTGAAAAACACAAAAAGGTACCAATGTGAGATTTCTAAAAACAGCTATAGCACTCAACCCAAGATTTAGGAATCTAAGGTGTCTTCCATAATCTGAGAGACAAGGTGCTTTCAAAAATCTTAAAAGAGAAACACTCAGATGTGGAAACTACAGAACCTGAACTACCAAAAAAGAAAATTAACCTTCTGCTGGTGGCATCTGACTCAGATAATGAAAATGAATATGCGTCGGTCCACACTGCTTTGGATTGTTATCAAGCAGAACCTGTCGTCAGCATAGACGCATGTCCTCTGTAATAGTTGTTGCAGCATGTTGGGACATATGAATCTTTAGTGCACTTGGCACATAAATATCTTGCCATGCCTGCTACAACAGTGCCATGCAAATGCACTTTCAGATGACATTGTAAACAAGAAGCAGGCAGCATTATCTCCTGAAAATGTAAAACAAACTTGTTTGTCTAAACAATTGGTTGAACAAAGTAGGAAGACTGACCGGACTTGTAGGCTCTGAAGTTTTAAATTGTTTTGGTTTTGAATTCAAAATTTTGGTACATAATTCTAGGTTTGCAAATTCAACTTTCATGATAAAGAAATTGCACTAAAATACTTGTATTAGGTAACAGAAAAATACTATTTATTTTATTTACAGTGAAAATATTTGTATAAATAAAATACATATATATGTAATATATGTATATATATATACACACATATAAATAAAAATAAATATAAAGTGAGCACTGTGCACTTTGTATTCTGTGTTGTAATTGAAACCAATACATTTGAGACTGTGGAAAACATCCAACATATTTAAATAAATGGTATTCTCTGATTGTTTAACAGTGTGATTAATTGTGATTAATTTTTTTAAAGCGCTTGACAGCCCTACTTCTTTTATTACATTATAATTAATAATTTTTTTAGTGTTGACAATGTGCTCATTGCTACATAGTAAACAAAATAAAGTTAGCTCTTGCCAGAAATATCTTACAGTCTAGGAGACAGACACACAACAAGAAGAAGGGACGATACAGAAGCAAGGATTGAGTAATGTGTTTTATGGGGTTGTGGGTATTTAATAAATATTTATAAATGTAAACCTTTGAGGACTCTCAAATGGGGATATTTAATTAATTGTATGGTTGAAATTAGCCACTGAAACTGTTGCCTTTAACCAGAACTGGATTTTTGACTAACTAAACTTGCAGCTGAAGGAAGCAGTCGCTTCTTGACAAGAGCTCCAGATCGGAGACCAATCTCAAAGTGAATCTTAGAATGCAGAGTCTGAGGCTGACTAAATGCTGTGCTGAGTAGCCAATACAATAAAGAGAAGGCTGTGCCCAACTTGTTCTAGAAAAAACACATAAGCACAAGGAATGGGGCTAGCGGAAAAAGAGAGGAAGGACTGACCAGAGTAGAAGCCCCCAGAAATAACCTTACCCGGGAACCCTTAAAGCCAGTCCAGTCCTTAATTTGAAAAATCTCTTTAATCCCTTTTACTCGCATTTCACTGGGATATTCTTGTGTTCTAGCTGCACTTTTACACCCTCACAAAATATGACGTGTACTAGATTTGAGACTGCACTTCAAGAATCTCCTATGCAGTTGGTACATCATTCAACACTGAAGAGATTTTAAAAAGCATATACATAATTGCTATATATAGTTTCCCACTTCTATGCAAAGTGGGTAATAAATAAATGATAATATAATTTCCCACTTTGTATGCAAAGTCATGAAAAACACCCTACCATTTCTGTAGCAAAGGTACAAAGCACAAACATATGGATTCAAACCTCCCAGTTTTTTCCCAAAGCTGGAGTTATTGTTTCCATAACAAAGCTCTTTATAAAGGGGAACAATGGTGGGTAGTATGGAGAGCACATTACCAGCCTTCCAATTTCCAGACCAGAACGCAATCAAAACAGCTCCACTGAAGAGCGCAATTTATGCACTAAAACAGTGTTTGGGTAGACATCGACTATGCCCTGGCCTAGACCTTCAGGCCATAATTAGGCACATCTCTGAAATGCAAGTGAATGAAAGAGGATGGTCCAATGTAAACAAAAATATATTTATTAGCTAATAAGGGAGAAAAGTTTCCATTATTTATCAGCAAAGCAAATATTTGGACAAGCAAACTTTTCCATTTATTGCTCTTCTAACCATTGACCAATTTGTACTGTTATTCCAGCAAAGCACCAAAAATACACTGTATCTCAAAACTAAGTGGGAAAACACCTTTTGATCTCAAAACTATTGAAAATCTCAGACAAATGCTGAAGTGAAATCTAAA
Organism: Dermatemys mawii; assembly: GCA_007922305.1. Taxonomy (NCBI): domain Eukaryota; kingdom Metazoa; phylum Chordata; order Testudines; family Dermatemydidae; genus Dermatemys; species Dermatemys mawii. The sequence continues at coordinate 59,567,837 of ML677326.1, read as the reverse complement.
TGAAAGTAAATCCAAAGTAAGGCGTTCTTCATACATTTTTAAACTTAGACTGAACAAACCCACTTCAAGTGAGCTATCAGGAATTATAACTACAGACTTTCTCCACAAGGCTTGCAGGCAAACTTTAGAAGTAGCAAGAAACACAGCTTATCAGATTTTAAGCAGAAGTGACTAGTAATGTAGAGAAAAAAGGTGGCTAGTGAGATATGGGCTCTAAAGCTTCAATTGTTTATCAGTGAGAAACAATTTTAAAATCAATAGTCCTATTTGGCACACCCCCAATACACAGTCACTCAAACTGGTTAAATGTGCTGCTATCACCTCTTTTTCATAAGGAGCCTGACTGCCATACTCAGTAGCCACTGGCATTTATGTAGTCTTATCAGGCAAAGCAGCCAGTGAAGAACTGTTATAGTTCTACAGGAAGCAAATAAAGGCACAGCAAGCAATTTCCTTACTGCTAAGTGAAGACCTATTTGCCATTCAAAGGAATATCAAGCATCAACAAGGAGCCAAAAATGGTTTAAACAAAAAAACTCTAAGTTTTCTTTTTTCAGTTTCATGAAATTTACTGACATCCAGGCCCACTGTAACTAACCAACACAATGCTAATATCAAGACTGTAGGACAAGAATCAAAAGATTTAAATAAGAATTTACCTTTACAAAGCATCTTAAATCTAGAAGACGCCTAAGTACTTCACAAACTAATTTACACACTATACTTACTTTAATTACAAGAAATGACTGTAACTTAGCTCCATAAAACTACATAAAAATTTGGGTCAGGAAATGGAGAATAGCTTATAATAGCAGCTACAGATGGAATTCAATGTAATTGTTGAAATTGGAATGTGTCCAAGAAAATTGGGCTAATGTCCCAACTGTTATGGGAAGTGCCACAGGCCAACAATAGATGTCAGGGATTTGGTTTTATATCTTATCCAAAAGATGGCAGCTCCAGCAGTACAGTATGCTCTATACCAGGCTGGAGCATTTGCTCACCACAGACTAAAGAGAAATCGTGTTTACCAACACCATTTTCTGCAACCCTAGTTAGTATGAGTACTCTTGCTCTATCCTCTCAGATAAAAATAATTATCTTTAAGCATTTGTGATTTGGTAACCCTCAGCCAGCGGGTCTACAAAGATCATTAAAACCCCAATACTTCTGGTAACTAATTTGTGAGAGTTAGCAGGCAATAAATGTAGAAAGGCAACAAGGCTGTCTGTTAAATTACATAGATGCCAACATTGGGAACTGAATTTCAGAACTTCAACACCACAAGTATCTGCCATCTAAGCTGAAGAATAATTTCATTAATTGTCAGTAGTATTAGGGCTTTTTTATCCTTGGCCATGTGCTAGAAGGTGACAATCATGAATAATTTAGCAGGCCTGATTCCAGCCAGCAGAGAGGAGGACCATGGTACTCTGACATTACCTCATTTTTATTAGTACCTGATTAATTGCATCTGCATTGTCAATAACCTAACTTAGGCACATCAGCAGCTGCTCTGATTTTTTCCCTTTAGTAATTATTAAAATAGCTGTTGCACTTAATTACATAAGTAAGTAAAACCATCACCTCTTCATCTTACAAATTACATTTAAATATAATTTATTCTAATTTTGCAACTGACAGTATATACATATGTGATTTTTTACTACTGTACCTGTTTTCAATAAAACTGAAAATGTGACAGGTTTCAAGTACCAAATAGTTCTGTATGTAGTTCCCAATTAACAGTGAGAATACTGTACAGATGCACATGACCACTCATTTTCTTTAGTAAGCAGCTAAATATGTGCTACTTACCAAATATTATCATTTTATTTTTTAAAAGGAATCTTCCTTTTTATTTGAGTAATTGTAGCTTATATAAAGGGAATCCAATTTATGTTCAGCAAGAACATTCAGCTACCAGCATCCTCTTCATAAAGCATGTCAATAATTTCCAAGCTATTTGTGAGATTTAAGGTAAATGTTAGCAGTTACTTCAGCTTGGCATTTCAAATAAGTGTTAGCAGTTACTCTAGGCTGGCATTTGCAATCACCATTAGATGTCAGCTTGATTTCTCACTTGAACAGAAGAGATCTGTTTAGAAAAATAGTATATGCTCTTTACACTAAACTTATGCAAAACATTTCAGTGACAGACTTATTAGAATGCAATTCTCTTTTAAAATACAGATATAGACTTTATAAAAAACATAACATGTTCAAATTCAAATATCATACTGTCTCAGGCTCCCCGCTGGCTGAAGTCTGCCCCTGTTAACGTGCCAGGGCTTAAAAGCTGCAGATCTGTCACTATTTTGATGTATATGAGATTATAGGCCATTGGAGAGGGGAGAGAACCATTGATGGGACACACATGGGGACTCTGCTTCCCCTTTGAACCACAGAATAATGTGCTGGTATATTCCATGTTTTATCATGGAAGAGAGATGGTACTTATAAAGATGGATGCACATGTTCCTACAGTCTATGGATTGTAATCACAGATGCAGAGCAGCTATACTGGTGTTCCATACCCTGTTGTCAAACTGGTGGGGAAGAAGGGAAGTTTCTTCCTCCTGCACCACTAACCTCTCTACAGGAATTCAGTGCAAACCTTTGTCCAGGGGACTAGTTTTTGTCTTTTAGCTCTGCCTAGGTAGCATATTCTACAGGAATATTAATTTGTAGTAGTCTTAAGTATAAAGTTAACATTTACCGGTAAGCTACCCACGGTATTCCTCCACTGCAAAGAATGGAACATAACAATGGAAGCTCTAATGATGTGGTATCTCAATTGCTTGTAAATATTAACTGTTTAATGATAGCTACTATACCATTCTTCAGGATCTTTTGTTTATTAATCATCATGCTAACAATATATTTTAAAACAATACTTCACTTTTGAAGTGATTTATTGTGAACACTTTAAAGCAATGGCATAATTCAACTTGCAAGTTACTTTGCTGTATATCACAAGATTGACTGACTGATGTCCATCATTTTCTTACTTTCTTACAATATCAGTTTATATTCTGAGAAATAAGCTCATGTTATTTTTGATGTATGCTCATGGGCAGTCATTATGTTAATCATTTTAATGTTATATGTTCTGCAATATTCTATTTCCAGAAAATATTAGTTGAGTCACAAATGTAGTAGATAGGTACAAAATTTATCAATGCCAGGGAAAGAATTTGGTTTGCTTGTGGTTACCATTTTTTCTGGTCATATCATGCTACTTATTATCCTTTATAATCACAATTCATACATTCATCCGGTAAACAAAAATGGTGAGAGTCTGTTTCCCCACAGTAACAGCAGTAGCTTACTCTTCTCTGTAAACTCTAGATTGGTGTTACATATTGGGTCAGATAAGCTTCTATTAGTTGCTTTGGCTAAATTACTCAAACACATACAAATTACATTTTCAAGCTCATTTTTCCTCCCTTTTCTTTGCAAAGTCAGGCATAGATGGAGACTCCTTTAGGTACCCCTAAGCATAGGCCCTTGGTTAGTCAAAAGAATTTATCATAAGGGTATGTAAGCAACTCTTGCTCATCTACCCTGGGTTTTTGGAGACACATCCATAGCACTTCTTTAGCCTGTCATTACAGGAAAGGAAACCCAAAAGCTCTCCAGCACAGCTACACAAGTACTAGCACTATGAGGATTGTTCTGCCAATCTCAACTCATTGATGCCTCGATTTTCAAAAGTTTTGACAAGTGGACAGTGTTCAACTTCAGGCAGTGGTGCCCTTATTTTTAGGACTGTTTTAGGAGTCACAGTTGCAATTGATTTTAACAGTTCAGTTAACAGTTTGCACAAACACACACTGGGGTCTGAAACATAAGTGGACTCCTTTGAAAATGTAGACTTTAGCATTTTCCCATTCGCATGTGGGATGCTGCACATATAAGTTAGGCATACCTAGGAGTTTTTGTTTATTCAGAATTTTTTTGGGGGAAAGGGGGTTGAAATGAGTGCACAAAAATTTTATATTATGTATATAAAATAGAATTCTAATATAACTATAGGTCTCTCAGGGCCTAAAATATATAGTAGCAAATTCATCTGTCTTGCAATTTCCCTGAAGTCAATGGAATGACACCCAGAAAGAATTTGGCTTATTCTCACACACAGGCGTAAGGCAAAATATTTATTTGCACTCCAGCTTTTCAGAAAAATGTACACTGAAAAAAATCAGTATAACCATGGAATATAAAAAACCCCACAAGTTTTAGAATGGCTGCCTACAACCACCAATTCATTCCTCATTATTTACAAGTACCCTTTTTCTACACAGTGTTGGTAGAGGAACATATAGAGAAGGACATGTAAAACTTGCTCAACTAAACTTTGTGGGCCAGAGCCTGGCCTGCATTCCTGAATGCAAAGCTGCCCTAAAGCTAGTGGAAGATTCTCCTTGCCTTGAGGAAATGTAGTGCACAGCTATTACAGTAACTCCAGTAACACTCACCTCTCCATGTCGCAAGTGCATGGGATTGGCTGTGGGCAAGAGGGTGTGACTGTGGTCCCCTCATTCCCTGAAAATCCCTGGCTCTCAGAATATTTCCTTGGGGAGCCTTCAGGCTTCATTGCTTCTCGGAACAATGCCAGCGCCCAGAGCCTTAGGATTTGGGATGGTAGGTGCAAAAGTGGCACAAAGCCACTTCTGTCCTCCACTTTTCTCCTGAACTGCACAGTGTGCACAAAGAATGGACCTGGCTCTTTATTATTTACATTTTATGTAGAACCCTACTGTTAACCATGACTTCAACAATACACAGTGAGACAAGCTGACCAGAAAATGTATTATGTGGCTAAAAAAAAAGTTGAGCATCTTTGTGGGAGTAAAAGCGTGGATGCAATTCAGTGAAACTGCACATCACACTCTTAAGTGGCAGGCTACTTTGCGAACATACCCTCATATACGTACACCATGTTGGTGCTCCCAGTATTGCTAGAATATTCATGTGGTTGAGGGCTCTAAATAACACTGCAGTTAATTATTGAGAATGTCTCAGTATCAGCCAACCACCTGTTTTAAAAGTGAAAAATCCCTTACTGAAATAAAACATTTGGGGGAAGTGCTCCCAGGAAAGACTAGCAGTGGTGGGTTGTGACTAGCAGTGGTGGGTTGTGACTAGCAGTGGTGGGTTGTGAACTTTGCATAGTTCTGAGATCCTTCTGTTGGCTTAATCAGTATTCACCTGCCCTTCACACTACTATACACTTTGAGGCTAGTAACACTCCTTCTCTCACTGATGCCAGTCATGTGAATAGACAGGAACTGAAAGGTTCCTCCATAATCTCTAACGCAGCGATTGGGGAATTCCCTACCAATCACCTGTTTGAAGACATACATCTTTTACACCCACATAGTAGCCAGGGATTATGGAGCATCGTTGGACTCTACTCAGGGAATAAGAGGGTGCATTTTCCTGTTCTACTAAACTAGCCTTCTAGTTCTACCATCCAAGATGATCTTTCTGATGGCTAGAGGAAAGTGGCTTTCAAAGACACTTTCCGGTCAAATAAAAAAAAAAAACACATCCTGCTGGTGGAAAAAGAGGGGAAGCAGCTATTCAGAGGTCCCTAAAAACCCAGGAGAAGGATAGAGGGATAATATACATCATGAGCCTAGCAGGAAAGGAAGATTGCTACTGGAGACAAAAAAATAAAATGTGGAATGGGATGGGATGGAGGAAGGTTTCTAGGTGAGTGCAAGAGATAACAGAGGATAGAGAGAGAGAATAGCTAGGAAGACAATGGACATTAGCCCACTTTGGTTCTGGTGAACCTTATCAGATACCCACAAACACAGAAGAATCCAAACCAAGCATACATTTCAGATATGCTTAGGGTTTTATCTGAACAGTTTGAATTGCCCTTTCCAGAGCTGAAAGCCCTTGAACAGACATCCCTACCACTTGATCTAAAAGAGAATCTCCACTGGCTGTTAGTAACATTAGGTCTTTTATCCTGCATAAAATTGAGGTTACAGGACAGAGAGAGGACCATATAGTTGAGCAGATCAGACATGCTGTCCAGCAGAGGGCAGTTTTGAATATGCATTTTAACCAAGACTCTGCAACAGGCACAATTTTAAAAAATAAATAAATAAAAATAAATTAAATTTTCATGAACCTAGTAAATTCTGCAAACTAGTTTGCTCTTCTCAACTATACATCTGTACGAAAAACCTGCAAACATTTGTACTCAGAGGTATCTGATTCTTTCCAAAATGATTTGATTCAGCCCTTCACAGGACAAAAATCACCCACAGTGGGGCACAAGACAATTCTACTGATTCTAGTTAACTCTGTGTGGATATTAAACAAATTTGTTACTCTGTCAAAAATAATTTACATCAAAAATTAGAGAAAGCCACTTTATTCTAGGTATCATTTTACATTTTAGATTTTCATATATGAAATCTTAATTTGAACACTTTCCACTTTAATTTTTTTTTCCATAATAGTGATGAAGACTGAAGTTTGTTCCAAGTGCACAAAGTTTGATAATCACTGATTAGCACAGTGCATTTGGAAAAAGATACTTTTTTTCCCACTTCTAGGGAAGGATATTGTCAAGGATATTCTTCACTGAAATTTAAAATCAGAAAACAATGACTGCTACATTTGTCTTAAGCCAATTACCAGCCCAAAAGAGTTTCTCAGTCTAAAAATCAGTTAATAAATCAACCAATATTTTCCACCATCATGCAACAAGCCTGGAAACATCAGTCATCTGTTGGTCTCTAAAATTATTTCTTGAAAACTAAGTCATATAAATCATTAAAAAGGGGAGGTTGTAAACACCACTTCTCTTTGGAAATTCAGTGAACTTTATTACTCTTCTCCCAATTCATCATTAAAATATTCTCATTTGTTTTCTCTACAGCCACACTTGTTTTCTGGATAGAAAGATTAATAAACATTTTTTTTCTGTTCTGGATGTTAAAGATTAATTGGGAATATATAACACACAAAAATTGTTTAAGGGGGATGGGCAGCTTTAGCTGCTACAGTATTTATTTCTGATATAGTCTCAGCCTCGCTTTTTTTGGTAAGGTGTCACTACTCCTGATAGGCATTTTAAACTAGAATCTCTGCCACCCATAAAACACTTTTCAAAACTTAGGAACAATTCTGTAGATTTTTACCTTTTATGTGCATCTTTTTCATTATATTATGACTCAAGAATGTTCCCTTCAATAGGCGAAACCTGATTATCAATACTGGTGGAATGCTTGTTGGTTTTTAATCATCTTTTTCATGAAAGGTAGGGGACAATGGATGAAAAACAAAGCAAATGGATGCATTTTAAATGAAAATGCAGACTAATTTGCAGGCTATAGAACTTGTGCCTATATTTAATACAAGGAGTACATGCATATTAGTGAAATAGACTAAGGGAAAACATATTTATTATGTTAACACTAAACAGGAATCTTTCTAAACTATTCCTTCCCGCACCACCAACCTCCTCCCCTGCCCCCCCAAGAACTAGGAAGAAGACACTAAAATATTCAAACTGCCTTGACATCTGAAAATATGCATGTGTATACAGAATAATATCCATTGTCTTTCAATGCAAGTGGGTTATATAGCTCCTAAGATCTAAATATTGAAATATTTAAATGAAACAACCAAAAACATGCTACTGGCACCGCAATTTGCAACATCCTCTTTCAGCAATAATCCCTAAATATTTACAAACCACACCCTCCCCCCCCAACACACACACAATCCAGAGATGCATTTTAGTATATTATTATTAGTTTTATAGGAATTCAGTTTCAATCTACTAAAGAATGCTGTGATCATGTGTAGTGCTGGTCCAAAGCTACAGCACAGTACCTCTTGTTGAGCAGACAGAAATGCTAGCTACTGTAGACTGGCTTTTCCTATTGTATTGAATCAAAACACTTCCTCTTACCTCGACTTCTTTGCTCTTCTCTTTGTTTCTGCCCATTGAACTTCTCCCATTGCTGGTGGTCTCCCGCGCTGGGACTACAGAAATCTGTTGGAGGGGCATTTTGACAGTGCTGCAGCTTGCCAATACCTGATTGGATGTCTTATATCTTCACTCCCCCTGAGTAGCCCACCTGTATAATTGTTCATATCCTGGCTTTGCCAAGCTCAGTTTCTAAATAAAAAGGGGAAAATATTATTTGAGAGACTGTAGCACAAGCCAGAGTCTTCCATCAAAAAAGTAAAGCAAGCCACATTTGGGAAAGAAAAAAACTGCACAACATAATAATCCAGAGAGTTTTGCATTCTCAGACAGACGAGTTATGCAAGTAATAACTACTCTGCCTTGTCACTGGAGCACCCTTTTCTCCCCCCTCCCCCCAAGAGCATTGTGGGAGACAATTCAATTTCTGTGCTACCTAATAACTGTCATGGAAACCAAGGAAACCTAGGTCTCACAGGCCCTTATTAGCAACTGCTTCCCTTTAATGGCACGGACTCCCATATTTGCAGCGGCTGCCGCTTCTGCTTGTGTTTCCTGGCTGATTCCACAGGAGTCCACTAAGCACCCAGCAACATTGCATCGAGCTGACTAGGTAAATAAGTATAAGTCTGAAAGGCTTAGTGTCCTATTCTGGAGCCAAATCTCCTCCTTGAAAAGCACGGATAGCTTGCTGTGTCCTTCATGCGTCCACAATAATCTGTTTAGGTCAAAGGATGTGCCTTGAAGTGAAAAGCAGCAGTGAGCGAATTAGGTGTGAAAAGGAAGACAAGACCGGGACCAATTGCAAATGTGCCTTTCAGTGGTTGGCAGTAAGAAGTTAACTCTTTCCCATACCCTTCTCTCTCTCAGACAGCACCAGAAGCAAGCTAAGCAGAGTAAGTGACAGGCACAGAGCAGAGCACACGTGGCAGTTTTACACTTACACATGCATTCTGAAAGGTAATTTGCATGAATGTATTACACCCAAGAACTGCTGCTCTTCTCAGGTTCCAGAAACAAAACCCAAGGAATGGTTTCTTCTCCCCACTTGAAACTACAAAACAACAGAAGCAGTCCAGTGTCATATTACACGAAAGCAAAGCTGTTTTAGAAATTTCTCCCTCTTAAGAGTACTTTGTTTGATGTATCTGTTTTTAAAAACATTTTTTAAAACTTCTTATGGTATGAGAAACAACTAGCCTACAACAGAACAAATCATATTCTAAGCAGTGCTTCAATAACAGTTATGGGTGCAATAGAGAAAAATCTAAATAGAGCAAGCACCAAGGTCTTTTATGGGCAATTTACACAGTAAATAATATGTGAACAGGCTCTACCACGTGTTATGTATATATATTGGATCACATTATTTATAATTTTGTGAAGAGATTCTCTTAACACTTAAAAAAAACCACACAACACTGTGTCAACTACACTCTCTCACTTTACTGGATTAAAATAGCCTACGGGAAAGTACCCAGAAATAATAGTTAAGACCTGGTTCACCATTTCATTACTCTTGTTGTGCACCAGTGATTTCAGTGGAGTTACTCTTGCAAAAAACTGGAACAATGTGAAGGTAAATGAGTCTCTTTGCAGACCTATTGGAAGGCATGCATGTGTGTTACACCCTTTCTGTGAAAGCTGCACAAAATATACCTCTGTACAGGGGAGACATAATTACACTAAATATAAATGACATCTATTTGCTTTAAATTTTTGATTCCTTTATTGGATTTTCCACCTATTTACATCCAATTCACATATGTTACATTTTAAAATTAGTCTGAAAAACCTTAGACCTTGAAACACATACAACATCAAAGGGGAATCTTTTCTGAACTTGGAATATAAACTAAAAAAATACTGGGATTTAAGCAAAGCACAACTAGAAACAGTTTACAAAAACTGTTCTATACATGGATCAAGTACTTTAATGGCATTTCGAGACAAGTAAAACTGTATACCATATTGCTGAGTTTAGTTTATTCATACTAAGTAATGTTGTCATCAAGGTTAACAAATCCTTATTAGCCTGTCTAAAGTTTTAAGTCTCTGTACAAACTATCTTCCTGCTCTTAAAATCTATAGGATTAGAAAGCCCTGAATCTAGGTCTGCTTTGTCATGAGAGTCATCCACCTCTTTCTTAAAGCAACAGCAGAACTTTATTATTTGTGTGAGGGACTTGAAAGTGAATTTTCCAGAAAAGCGCAGAGTCCAGATCTGCTTCTTTGAGGAAAAAAAAAACAAAAAACACTAACTTTGCTTTTCATGCAGTACCATTCTAATTCTTCATTTTAAAGAATCTGTTTTGAGATTCAAATCAGAGATTTCTAGGTTAACCGGTAATCCATTTAAGACCATCCAAATCTCTTTTAGTGAGCCAGAAAAAGAGTTTACAAGGTATATGACAAGCAGTTGTTGGTAAGCTTGACTTTTTCCCCTCACTGCAACCTATTTAGTTTCTGAACCCCGCAATTTATTCTAAAACAAAGTCAGATCTAAAGCAAGGCAGATGCCTTTCATAGGCACAGGTTAGTTGCTGTACTGCAACTAAAATACACCCCACCCTCATCTTCTTCCTGAAGTGCCAACAACAGATTTTAGGAGGAATATTTTACCCTTTCAGTGGCTGTTCCATTAATAAAAGGAAGTCTATTGTGACTTCTTTGCCATGTGTCCTGTTGTGGTGCATAGATCGGAGGTTCTATCCCAAATCACAATCTTTTAGTCCAACTTTGTTTTCTATGTACAGTATTTGTTCACAAATTTGAAAATGTAATATTTTAAATATATTAAATATTTATTTCTAAGAACACCCCAGGACCTCTGAACAGCAATATCCTATCTAAAGACTTTTTGGAAAGATAATCTTGATTTGCATTTATAGCATATTTTAGCCAGAGTGACTCTTGGCTCTCTGAAGTGATTTACAGAGACTCACTTCACATCTCACTGAAATGTAGTTTCACCTGGGGTTAAACACTACAGAAGAGGAGTGCAGGATAGGAAGTGCAACTACAGGGGAAATGTTAGGTAGATGGTATGTAAACTGTGCACCAGATTTGGAAACCCTTCCCCATCCTGAATAGTCTCTTATGCCATGAACACACCCACTGAAATCATTGAGATTTAGGGCAGACAGATGTCCAGAAAGTCCAGTCAAAAACGGATCTGAAGGGGGTGTCCAGTCAGATCTACTGACCTGACACCCAAAGTCCAGTTACTGCAGGTGGGGGAGGCACAGAGTCATCACCCAGGCCAGCCCCTATTCAGCCAGGGCCACCTCTTACTTGCATCAGGCAGCTGCAGCTCCCAGTCCCAGCTCTGCAGGCAAATCTCTCCTGACTCATGCAGGGACAAGGGAAAAGCAGTGAGCAACAGCGGGTGGGGCCTCAGGGTGGAAAGGGGCAGGGCAAGAACAAGGCCTTGGGAGAAGAGGTGGGGCAGGGATGAAGGCCGGGGTAAGGGGCAGGGTAGGTCCTCACAGGGAAGGGGAGCTTCCAGCAATCCTGCTGGAGTGTCCAGTTCTTAAATATTACAAAACTGGTAATCTTGTTGAGACTACTTATAGAAAAAGATGTTGTTAATATGATCATTGGCATCTGTTCCTTAGTTTCCCACACTGGAACTAGGCTAGAAGGTTGAAACTAACAACACTTTTGCCAAAAAAGAAAAAAAAAATCAAATCACCACTTTGTGCCATATGTCCATCAGATTCTGGCTATGTCACCATAACCAGACTTAAAGGGCCATGCTAGTGAAAGAGGAGTGTAGCTTCCAAAGAAGGTATGGTTATAGGAGAGGGGCATGGCTAGGATGCTCTTACACTGCCTCAGCCTCCTGCTGTGGTTGCAGCTTCCTGAAACCTTTAGTAGCTGCTTTGACCATCCTTATACTCAGTAGTCCCAAGAACAGGTAAATACAAAGGGGAAGTTTAAGTCACTTTTTACAATCCCTCCTTCAACTTGTTCTATGTCCAGTTCAGATAGACCAAAGTATCTGCTTTAGAACTTCCAGTTGTCCAATGATCTCAACAGTATGCTGGGGTATGTACTTGTTAAACTGACCAGTCATCGTGGGACCAAAATCTTGAACATAAAGGAAAACATAATTCACAAGAAGTCAGCCCTCAATCCTGGCTCCCCAGAAACCAGCACTGTTCACTATTCAAAGGGTCTGCTTCATTCTTCCACATACTGCGCCTGGAAGGTAAATGCCAAGTCAAGGCTTATGGAGAAGAAATGTGATTCATATGATTGAGGCTGGAGGTGATGGATGCTCTTTTGGCCACTACTTACACTCCCGTGCTTGGATCAACCACACTCTTAGTACAAGTAATCTGCATGGGCAGATTTACAGGAAATCTTGGGTAGCCTGACTATTTTTCAATTTTTAATACATGATCTTCTTCTCATACCCCTTCGCATCAAGAATAACTTTGGTGAAATAAGAGGAGAATAAGCCCTATTATCTTGCAGGATGACATCATGATATTAAATAATATCAATGAAGTTACAAAATCTAAACTAATTCCCTTTTAAAATTAGTTAAAACACAATTTACAAGGAAACTATTACAACTATTGCTTTCCTGAAAGGTTATTTTCATGCTTTTTCTTATTGCACTTCTTTATAAAAATGGCACGTGTTTGCATGTAATAGAAAGATTTTAGAACAAAGGAAATTATAGTAGTGGTAAGTAAAACAATTTGATTTTTCTCTGCTTCCTTTCATTTTTGGGCAGTAAAAGCTAGGGACAATGTAATAGATTTACAGATTTGAGGCTAGATGCTCAGGTGGCGAAAATCTAAACAGCTCTGTTGAAGTCACTGTTGCTACACTGATTTACTTCACATAAGGATCCGGCCCTTTCAACAGTAGTTAAATTATCTGTGGGCAGAGGGGGTTGCAGAATGGCCTACACAACAGAGAAACCCTGTAGTATTTGGGCTGAAAGTAGCATACAGGTACAGCTGCCACATAGGAGGACCTAGACAATTACTGTGTCCCAAGGACATGGACTCTGCACTGTACTGAAAATTTTTCCAGGAAAGGAACACTGCTGATGAGGCAAGACTGTGACATGGAAAAGGCTGTAGTGTAGCCGTATGTATTCCTGAGTTGGGAAGAATGAGTTTCATCTCCCCAAAAATTGTACAGCAGGGCTGCATAAATTCTGGATTTTTTTTTTTAAGGCAAACTTCACAGATGCTGAAGGAGTTAGTTTAGACTTTATGTCAGCACTTCTCTTTATTAACTACCTAAAACTTCTGTAATAAACTTAGTAACACATCTCCACAAGAGTTGGATAAATGTAGCCCAGATGATGTTTCCAGGGTTTGACTGGAAAAGCTGTTAGCAAAATTTTATAGCAAACACCATATGAATTTTGTTCCAGGGAATCTGTGGTTGCTCCGTAAATACCCAAGGCCTACTTGCAAACAGAAGAGCGATGCACAAGTAGCAAAGCTCTCTCATTTTTCTCTCTACTATTTTATCTCCCTTACATGCTGTTTTTCTATGAGTCTTTGGCAACGTAGCTTTTTTTGACATGGAAAAAAGTAGTGAACTCGAAAATGTCACAAGAAAGTGCTACACCAAGTAGTTGGGCTTTTTGTGCATGGAGAGGGGGAGGGAGGTTAGTTAAGTAAAAACATTACTCTCTTCCTTTTTCCCTACTCCATGCAACTAAGGAAGTGATTAAATCACAGCAGCACTACTTTTATAACATCTCCAAATCCATTCCTTCCTCTTCATCTCTGCCACTAAAATGCTGGATCCATGCCCTAGTCACCTCTTCCTTTTGCTACAGCAGCCATTCCTTTGCTAGCCTCCTGCATTCAGACATTGTTTCCTTCAAATCTATTTAGTGTGCTGCAGCTAAATTAAACTTCTTTTCTCACTGCTCTGACTGTCTAGCACCCCTTAATTTCTGCTTCTCTTCATAGTTGAATTTCTGAACTGGTTTCCATTTTCTATAAGCATCAGATTCAAACTCTTTATTCTCATCGTCAAGGCGATCCAGAGCAATCTGCCCTTCCCTAAATCTCAATAATTTCTCTTCTGCTGCTTGTACTCTTCATTATGCCAGCTTACTGTAAACTCATGCTCCCTGATCTTGTCATCTCATAAGCTACTCCAGATATTTTATTATGCTGCTCTCTTCCTATCCTTCTTGACTTCTAATCTTCATCCTCAAGTTTTCTTAAGACACAATTCTTCCATCTAGCCTTGAACACTAACCTAAAAAAACCCATTTAAAACAAACATGTATTTAACATGACATGTATGAAAGAACAGCATAACTCAAGATCTCTCATGGCTGTAACATTTTTCTTCATAACTTAATTGAATAATATCAACAAGAAAAATAATGTTTTATCTAAGAATTAGCTGGGCCTTCAAGAAGAGCTCACCTTTGTCTGGTTTTATCCCAAAGCAGGAGATTATGGGCTACAACAAGGCCTGCTGGGATGAGGAAAACAGAAAATCAAAAGGTAGACCCTATTCTTCAGTAAAGAAATCTAGAAAGAGCAGCAGCTTGCTTAGTGGTCCGGGCTACAGATCAGCATGGTTCCAGTCTGTAAGGAATCTGGGGAGAGGAGTCTAGGAGAGTATCTGATGTACAGTAGATGTGGGAGAGAGTGACTTCAGAGAAAGACAAGTACACCAGGGTTGGAAACAGAACAGAGAAAGAGTGGACATACCCCTCCGGGCCATGACAGAATGTGGGCAATCAAAAAGGGGCGCCAAACGACTGACTTTGAGAACCGCTGCTCTAAGTGGTCTCAGCACCATTAGACGGGACATAACACCACACCCAGAAGGCTCCTGGGTTACATTTGCTCCAGGGGTAACACCCTCAAGGAAGTTGCATCCAGTCTATCCAGCACATTGTGAATTGACTATTCAAGTTAATGGCCCATTAAAGGACACTTAGTTCCCGCAGTGGGTATAGAAGAAGCTTGTCTACCTACCCTCACCTCCCACCCACCAGTAAGCCTGTCTGGAGAATCTTTTAGCCAGAATATGGGTAACACTGCTCCTATGACTTATCAAAACATGAGAAGGCATGTGACTTGCTCATGTGACCCTGGACTCCATCTTGTGCCTGTAATTTTGCACAAACTAAGACCAAGAGCATCCCCTCCACATGGGAAAAGGTATAAAAAAATACCCTGGAAGCATCTCCATTTTACCTCTTTCCTGCTCTAAACTCTGGCCTATGGATTTACACTAAAAGGAGCATCCCAACCAAAAGACTGAGGACTTGCCAACGTTTTGGAAGTTATCAGAGACTTTACAAGAAAGCACTTATTCTGTCACTGCCTCAAACCACATACAAGAACTTTGCAATGAGTTTATTTGTTTTCCTTGTTCATTTAAATTCTCCTCCTCTTCCTCTTCTCTTATAAATAAACTTTTAGGTATTGGATACGGATATTGGATACGATAAGCAACAGCGTGATTGTTAGGTAAGATCTGAGTTCTATATTAACCTGGCCATGTGGATGAGCTCTTGGGATTAGAAGAACCTTTAGTTTGATTAAACTGGTTTTAAATAACCACTCATCATAAAGTCTAGTGTCTGTAGGATGAAACAAGGTCTGGGGATACTTAAGGAGACTTCATTTCTGACTTCTTATTAACCAGCATGTTTACTTTTGTTACTGGCTTGATATTTGGAATGGGTCTGCCACCAGTTCGTCCTGGTATTCTCAGCTGTGACCCCTGAGGCATAGTGACAGTATGTAAAATAGCAATTGTATAAAGGCAGTCACTGTACCCTCTCCCCTGTTATTAGTAAGTGTATCAAGGCAATACTGATCTGCAGAAACAAAATTACAAAGGAGTAAATCCTAATATAACTAGAAATAATGCCAGCTACAGCAGAAGTGTTAGAGGTTTTCCAGCTTGCTACACATCCATTTGAATAAAAAAATAATGTGTGCACTAAACCACTAGTAAGCAAGACGAGGACACTGCCCACAGAATCACATATAAACCAATAATAATACTGTATAAGAAAATAAGCTCTGTCAGTAGGATTGTCAGCAGATTTAGAAAGAATTTCTAGACAGGTTCCCCCCTCTCCATCAAAAAATGAATCCTATCCACAGTTAATATTGCTTGGTTCTAAATAATAAAAGTTGCCTGATGGAGACCACAACTGATTATGTCAGATATAGAAGTTAAAGTAATGAGAATCAAAGCAAAATAGAATTATTCCCACCAACAGATTATTTTTGTATCAGAAGAGAACACAACTCCTTTTCAGCTACATAAAACAAAAAGGAGAAAGAGAAAGACCAAGTGAGAAACATACAGGGGGCCTGGCATCTTAGTGGGTTTATACTCAAGAGCACAAGTTATCTGCTGTGAACTGTAGCTTCTCTCACATTTACACAGCTTGGACACAAATGTGGGAATTAACTGAGATGAATGTCTTTGGAAAGTTTTTTCCTCTGTTGTGCAAAATGTATTTATCGTACATTATTACACATCAATTCAGCATCAGCATTATTAGTTTATTTACAATTCTTCCTCTTCAACAGAGATTAAAAAGGAAATCAATGCAGTTACAGAGAAGAATAATGCACTTGCCACTTGTGAGGTCTGTGCCTATATATTGCATACCTGCAACGTCTAGCTCTCCATCTCCACTGTGACATGGAAGTGATAAGTCAAAAAAGCAAGTTTGAAAATATGGAAACACAAGGTGTGCAAGTAAAACCCAAAGACATGTTGTAAGATATGATGGCCTATTACATTACCAACAATGTTAAGTACCATACAGTGCTAAACTGTATCTCAATAGGAAGGGTTACAGCAAGCAAAAGAGTGGATTGATGCAGGGCAAAAAGTTCCCTAGTGTAATTTTCAGCAATGAAAAAATAAAACTTCCATGGCACACCATGTCCTTCACTCAGCATGGGCGTCACACTGGCATAACTTACATGAGAATTTCCCTATACTATATATAGTTTAATGAAACTCTGCAAGTGCAGCATGATGGCTCACAATGTCTAGGCTGACTCCCTTTTTCTGTATTTCAGCCATTGCGAAGAGAAGTATTTTGAACAAATTATAGGCTTATCTGGTGCTTTATATACAAAGGAAAGTGAAACTGGCAGCTATAGTTTATTCTAAACAATGGCAGACTGGAGTGGCAAAGAGCTGTAGAAAAAGGAGCAAAGAAGGACCTCCAAGCCAGGCAGTAATGGCTGTGTTTCTCCACCATCATTGCTGTGGCCAGGGTGGATGGGGATTTTCTCTACATACTCCGGCATGTGTGGGGTTGGAAATGGCACTGCTGCATTTCAACTTGTTATTTTCTGGAAGATCCAGCTGCCTCAGTGCTTTGGCCTGCCACATGCACTGCCACCTGCCAAATGTTCTCTCTCAGGTCATAATGAATATCACAGGATTCTAAATTCAAACACCAGAGCCAGCAGAGGACATCCTGAGATTGCCTCAACTCCTGTGCCTTTTCTAGTGGTGGGTGTCATGGGCTGTCCCCATTTAATGCGCCACCTGATGTACTGGGATACCACTGAGCCCATCTGTTCTGCCAGCCGGAGTTCCCTTTACCCTGTCCTGCTGAGCCAGGCTCCTAAACCTCTTCGAGCACGCACAGAGGCAGGTCCACATACAACTTCAGAAAGACACAGACACTGAGATCAGAACTGGGAAGATTCAGCTTAAGGGACTTGCCCCAGCACTCTGGTGCCCACCTCCTTTGGGGTGCAGATCCAAAGGTATATTGTCTTGTGTAGTACAGAAAGATCTGCAAGCGCAAGCTTATGAAACTTCACCCTCCTCCTCAATGTGAAAGCATACAGCTCCTTGCTCCCCACCTCCCCTCCAGATATGGATTGCACTAAGTGGGTTATGTTATAAACAAGAAAATCTTATTAACTGCAAAAGACAGATTTTAAGTAATTGTAAGGGATAGCATATAGAAAAAAACAGATTATTGAGCAAACAAAACAAAACAAAACACACATACTCAACTTAAGATCTTAAAGAGACTGGTTTCAAGAAGTAATTTCTCACCCTAAATGTTACTTTAGGCAAGTTGAAGAGTTTCTGTAGCTTAGAGTTCCAGTTATTTCTTCTTTCAGACTGGACCCCCCCTATCTCACAGTCTGGAATTACCCCTGCCTTTCCCCACCAGTTAGATCCTTTGTCCTTCCAGGTACTTCAGCAGTCTTTCTTCTTGGGTAGGCAATGGAGGAGTGTGCAGATTAACCCTCTCCTCAGCCTTAAAAAGGATTTCCCTAAGGCGGGAAAATTTTTGTTTGATCCCCATCCCCCTACAGAGGGGAAGTACTAGCACTGTCCAGGGTGGTATTTTGTATCGGGTGACAGGACCACGTGACCTAGTAGTGTCCCAAGATTCCTCTCAGGAAGGAGAAAGATTAGTATCTTCACAGTCTTATTGTTTCTTCCTAATGGTCCATGAAGGCTGTGATGACAAGTTCTCTGATGCGTGGTTCCCAAATACACATCCAGTTACAACTGTTTAATAGTCAATATCCCTAACTTTAGATACAGAAATGATACATGCATACAAGTTGGATAATCACATTCAGTAAATCATAACCTTTCCAATGATACCTTACAAGACCCATCTTGCATAAAATGTATCTTATTTAGGTCATATTTATATCATAACCATATTTCTATGAAGAATATGGGGTGTAATGCCAAAGTGGGGGGGGCTTCACCGCAGATGGATCTAAGTTCCACTGAGCCCTGAGCCCCCATCCTACCGGGAAGTAGATCCATAAATCAAATCTGCCTTTAACCTGCCAACTGATTGGATGGATCTCGGAACACCTGTAAATCCAGTGGCCTCCTGGGAAATCAGTGTTATCTTTCCAAAGGAACCAAGCCAGAAATATTTGCAGTTAACATCAATAGATAATTAAAATTCATCATGTAATTAAAAATGTAAAATTAGAGTCCTTGAAAGATATTTGTGCCCAGCAACTGTATGCATTACAAGTTAATCTATACGAAAGTTTAACTCTTGGTAAAAACAATGAAACAAAATAATTTCAAAAAATCTAACAAACGTTTACCTAGCAGCAGCTTGGACTTGATGTGATAGTTATGTTAATAACAAAACAGTGCTAAAATTGTATAAAATGTAAGCAGTGAGAAATAAATCTCTTGTCTGCTCATCAGAGTTTAAAAGCAGTAAGATCAAAACATTTAACAAAAATTGCTTATGTTAACAGTACCTTTCAAATCCACTGTTGAGTGTTCACTTTTGTAGATGAGGATGAGGATGTTGAGGAGGATGATGTTAATGATGATGGACACATACAATCCAGTAACAGCACAAAATTTGCTCTTATTTGCAATTCTGTCCTAACACACACATTTTATAGGTTGTTGATGTAAATACCAACTAAACAACAAGCATATGTTTATCATCTACCTTACCACAGTCCCCCAAAATGGGTGAGCAAATGAAGGTTGAGAGTTCTAATGCTATTCATAAATGAGAAGTATTCAGTAGAAATTGTACTAATAGTATTTTTTACTCATAATATTTTATAAGAGGCATTGCAGTTTGTGACCCAGAGGATCTGTAATGGTATATACACATATATCCTCACACAAAAAAACCCAAAACTTTGAGTGAAGATTGGTACACATGTCATACCAACTCAAGCCACAAGCAAGCAAGCAAATATGCAGTTAAGTTATTCAAACTCCCCACATACTATTATTGTGCATTACTGACTAGGATATCATTGTGCCAGGCCAAATTTGGACAGAGAGAAAATGAATGCTCTCCAGTGAGAGCAACAGATTAGGGTTTGTTTGTACAAAATCAGAAGTTGGTCAAATTTTTGTTAATTTTTTCTCTAAGAAAATAAAGAGGTGAGAATTTCAATGCAGCCATATCATATCCAAGAGAACTAATAATGTTTTCAATGAAAAGCAAGTTCACAAGAAATTGACTGTGGTCTTCTACATGAGGATCATCACCTTAATCATTTAAATAAAGGAAAGGTAAGAACTTTAATGTAAATGAGCCACTAGAGGGAGCTCATATATCCATATGAGTGTAGTAGAAACACTGAAACCAGTAAAAAAGTTGAGTCAACATTTTTTTTGTAAGAGTTACTGACTTAATTCAAACAAAGCACATTCCGTAGCCCAGGGGTCGGCAACCTATGGCACGTGTGCTAACAGTGGCACGCGAGCCATTTTCCTCTGGCACGCGGCGGAGAGCTCAGCCTGCCGCTGCTTTGGGGTTTCCCCGGCTGGCCCCTTGCCAGCCGGGGTCCGACCGCCTGCCCCACTCAGCTCCTGCTGTCAGCCTGGGTTTCCAACACCCAGGCTAGCAGCGGGAGCTGAGTGGGCAGGTGGTGGGACCCCGACTTGCAAGGGGTCAGCTGGGGAAATCCCAGAGCGGTGGCAAGCTTAGCGCTCAGCCTGCCACCACTTTGAGGTTTCCCCTCCAGGCTCTCCTGCCAGCCAGGGTCCTGCCACCTGCCCCCCTCAGCTCCCGCTGCCAGCTTGGATTCCCTAAACCCAGGCTAGCAGCGGGAGCTGACTGAGGCAGGTGATGGGACCTGACTGAGGCAGATGATGAGGGCTAAGCGCTCAGCCTGCCACCACTTTGGGGCTTCCCCTGCAGGTTCCTGCCAGCCGGCTGCCAGCCTGGGTTCCCTATACCCGGGCTAGCAGCAGAAGCTGACTGGGGCAGGCTGCGGGATCCCAGCTGGCAGGAGTCTGCGGGGGAAACCCCAAAGCAGGGGTGGGCTGAGCCGCTCAGCCTGCCCCTGCTCTGGGGTTCGCCCTGCTGACCACTTGTCAGCCCCCTCAGCACCTTCACCCAGGCTGGCAGCGGGCTGAGACCCCAGCTAGCAGTAGCTTGAGGGGAAAATCCCAAAGCGGGGTGGACTGACCCCCCTCAGCTTCTCCCCTTCTGCCCGAAGCCCCACCCCTTCCTGACTGGCATGCAAAGACCTGAGGAAATGCAGACTCGGCATGCCACCTCTGAAAGGTTGCCAACCCCTGCCCTAGTCCATAGCAAACTATATACTGAGTCAATTGATTATGTTTGGTTTCTTTATCCAAATTGGTTTAGTCAAATGAAACATATTTTGGGGATGATAATTAACTTGGGAAGTTTGTGAGCCATACTACACAGAAAAACATGACACACACTTTTTTTTGAAATAAAGGTAGTTCCTAGAAGAATTACTAAATGAATTACTAAATGGTCTAAATATTTTTGAAGTTTATATAGTTTTTCCTAACAGCTATAGAAGTTTCAGTGCAGTGTAGCTGTAGCCACCTTGTTCCACAATACCCCCACTTCTGGCCTTCAAACAACCCCCCACCTCCTCAAGCTCTTGATCAGAAGCAAGATCCCCACAGACCAGGACACACCAATTAAACCAGTGCCAGGACCTGCCAGAACAATGGATGCAGACTTATCTTCACTGTTACAATGATCAGCACCTCCCAAAGCACACCCTTTGAGAGCCATGGATCCCATGCATGTGGTGTATCACATCCAGGGCACTAAATGCTCCCAACAACTGTAAGCGGGTGAAGTCCAACAACCACTACACCCTGGAATGAACTCTCACAGAAAATGATCAGACAAAAACACCGTATCACCTGTGACACAACACGATCACTCTGTATCTGATCTATCAGGCCACATCCTCAAAGGAAACCTGGACAACACTTTCAAAAGACAAGCCTGGGAGCTTAAATTCATAACTCTGCTAGACACCAAAAATCATGGACTGTAGAGATACACTGAATTTATGGCTTATTGCGAATGTCTGTAACCCCCAAACTCTTCTTTTTGTCCTATGACTGTAGAGTTGACAACAGACCACCTCTACCTTGACTGGTCCCTTAGAATACGTGCTAATTATTTATGCTAAGCTATCTATTACACCTTACATTTTGCTAGGATGCAGAGTATTTGTTTCAAACTTGAAGGTGAGCTCTGTCTCAAAAACTTTTCTCTCTCACCAACAAAAGTTGGTTCAGCAAAAGATATTACCTCATCCACCTTGCCTCCCCAATAACAGTGAACAGGTTTTTAAATAAGTCATCACTAGAAGCTCACCAAAAAACCCTCAAATTTGATAGAAGTAGGTTGATAAAAA
The DNA here is from genome assembly GCA_007922305.1 of Dermatemys mawii. Classification (NCBI taxonomy): domain Eukaryota; kingdom Metazoa; phylum Chordata; order Testudines; family Dermatemydidae; genus Dermatemys; species Dermatemys mawii. Next base: position 59,545,715 of record ML677326.1, on the reverse strand, counting down.
CAAAAACAAGATCCTCTCTCCCCTCCTCATTTTACATCTGTGCAAGAATTAGAGGATAAAACCTGGTTATACTATACTCCAATAAAATTTGCATTGTATCTTTTGTTTGTCTGATAACCAAACTGAAAAGAAGAAACAACATGGGGGAGCAGAATGTTCCTACTTTTGGCTACATACTTCTCCATGACTAAAAGAACTAGCAAATAATTTTTGGTTTGATATTTAATCCAATAATGGTAACACCACTCCAATAATTGCTGTGCTACTTCCCATCACATTCAAGCCTACATGGTCACTAGGAAATTAAATATTCTTATGTAGCTTACTATCTCATAGCTATGATTCTTATTGCATTTTATAACTCTTCATTACAGTACTGTGATGTCTTGTTTTATATGATGATCAAAGGCCCCAACCCAGCAAGCATGTAAGCACATGATTAACTTTAAGCATGTGAATAGCCCTATTGACATTAGGAGACTACTAATATGTTTAAACTTAAGCACATGATCAATATGCTAAGTTAAGGCTAAACTGAACAGTAAGAAACAGGCTTAAACCCATGCTAGACTTCTGATATCACCTGAACAAAAGCCTGTATTCCAGAATTTCCAGGTGACAAATATTTACAAGACACTCAGAGACCAGCCATTCTTTGTGCTCAAAAAATAAAGAGTGCTGGAATATTGGAACCTATCTAAACATAATAAACTGGAGCAATATCCTTTTAGAAATGATGTACAAAAACATTGCTTTTATTTGGCTGAATGAATTTTATGTGTTCAAATCTGACAAATCTTTGTAGATCTACATATGGAGTGAATACCTTATATATTTCTGTACAAAGTACAATATGGCCCAAAGTTCTTGAGTCTTAGTTTTCTGTATGCCCTCCATTGCCAGGTTCCAGAAAGTTACTAGAGTAAGTGTGAGGGCCAGAGTTGTTTACTCTCATCTTGTCTGTGTCTCAACTTTTCAGGGGATACAAGACCAATCTCAGTGTCCCATGACATTAATTTGCTCTCTTAGGATTTCAAATGCTACTCAAAACAACTTTTGTCTATTGGAATTTTTTTTTCTTAAAGACAATATAAAACATCTTGGCATATGGCCAACATAAAAACTTGGGGTGGAGTTTACTCTGTATCCTTAAGCAGAGCATCTACACCAGGATCTAAGTATCCCTTAAGTCTCACTTAAAACCCATCTAAAGAGGCTTGTGCTGACTCTCAGAACAGAAGCTTCACCTTTGTTGAGCAGAACTTTCAATCAATTGTTCAGGTCAACCCAAAATGATCTAGAAAAAATTGAAGTTGACCTTTAAAGTACATTCTATTATTAATATGGCTCATCAATTTTTCTGAGAGTGTTCATGGACAAAATCAGCACAACACACAAAATGAAAGCAGCATCATTTAGATAGTTAGAAGCAATAAACCAGGGTCACTAGTAGAAGTGGAACATGGTAAGGCTGTTACCTCATACTATGCCATGAAACTAGCCTCTCGCTATATGATGTGTACTAGTTAAGGTTCCTTTTTATTGCTGAATATCTCACCAAGTGTTTGGCTATCATGAAAATTTTTGCTGCAGTGTATTTATGGCCAGCATATATGGGATATCACTCAACAACATTAAAAATTATTAACAATATATTACTAGAAAAGATCACCAGAAGAGAACTAGGTCCTGGACTTACTTGTAGATCTTGGGGTTATTTATTTCATACTATTCACGCTAATATTAAGCGAGATAAATTTGCCTCTGTGCAAAGGCCTGCACAAAGCCTATGAACCACTGATTCCTCAATATACAGTCTGAGTGGGACTTAACTGGTGAATAGGCCTTGTGCTGGCCTTTTCCCACAGGGCTGACTATCAAGACTGGTTTAGATATGCTGTATCAGAATGACTTTATTTACACACACAAGTCAACATTCTGTCTTTGACGTGACGCTTTCAACTCAGCTTTACAAAAAAAAGGATAAAATATTGTCTTTTCCATCCAGTCATTGTATCTGGGCTAAACAGCTGGTAAGTAGCTAAGTAATATGGTAACTGGACAACATTAATGCATTTTGTATCTTCACCTACCAATCAGCATTTTTTTTATTTTTATTTTTATTTTTTTGGTACAAAGGAAGACTTTGATTTTACATTATGAGCGAAAGGCATTGAGATTGTAGTTTTAACCTCCTCCTTGATCCTCAAGCTATACCAAAATAATTCCTCTCTTGGGACTCTCATTTTTTTTCTGAGATTCCAAGTCATAACACTCTATTTAGTTCTCAGTTATTTTTAAAAAGTTACACCTAAAGAATAAAAATGTCATGTCAAAATCATGTGACACAGCATATAGATAGTGAGTTTCCTTCATTCGGAGCTAAAAATGTGCCATAGGTTTTGTACAAGCTACATGGTTAATGTGGGGTCAAGTGAAAACTGCAATTTGTGCACGCAATTAACTAATTTGGACATGCAACTAGCTGCACACTTCAGGACCGTATCCTACCTTCAATTTTCAGAGAATTCCTATTAGCAGTAATAAACATTTCATCCAGGGAACTTTAATGATCATCAAGATGTACAGTGTGAAACATAATACCAGTGACATTTACCTTAAATAGATCATCTAAGGGACCAAATTTCAAGAACTCTGTATTGACAGAGCTCTCTGTAAAGAGGAGGTTTGTTTATATTTTTCTTAACACACTTTTAAGCAACTAGATATGTACATAGGTGCTGCTTTAAGGCCATCAAATATACCAGCTGAAAATCATTTCAAACTTCCTGGAGAAACGAGCAGGCACTTTGATGTGCAGATTTCTAAAAACATATCAATGGCATAATCTGCTTTAAAATAAAAGGGCAAACCAACTCACTACACAAAATGACAGCTATTTTTCCGGAAAGAAAATCACAAGACAGTTGAACATGAACTGAAACGAAAATGGTTCAAAGGGAAAATAATGCGTTAGGACACCACCACCAACACTGACACATTATGTAAAAGCGGAAAAAATAAGTTTAGTTACTAAACAGAAACTGCCAAATAAGAGCTCTTTGCAATATCAAAAAACATCCATGTGGGCCTAACTTATCAAGGTCTGATTCTGTAGCCCTTATTCATGTGAGTAGTCCCTTTCAATTCAGTAGTTGGGGTTGCTCAATACCTCTGAAAATCAGATCACTTATTAAGTGCCTGGGTCTGGAATTAGATATTGGATTTTCAAACAGAACCAAGGGAGTTAGATACCTATGTCTCACTAAACAGTAGTGGGAATTGGGTACTGTGACTCTAAGAACCTCTTAAAGCTAATTGGTAAAGATTTCACTGTTCCATAACAGTAACTTCTGACAGGCCTGACAAACTCACTGCACCTAACTCATTGCTTTCACAGTAATTATCCAGAGAGGGTTAAATGAGGTATCTAATAAAAGCATATGTCACACTGATTCCCATAACTGTTGAGAGAGACATGCACAGATGACATTTAAGTTGTGTGTAAAACATTTTCAGTACATATAAAATCTGCACCCAAGGCAGAGCTGACAAACAGTTTTGGGTCAGACAAAGGCTGTTGGTTCATCTGTAACTTCACTGGCTATATAGATTGAACATTGTAGACCAATACAACAGAAGCCCAATTTGCATGCAAGTCAACAGGGGGATGGGAAGTCAACAGTAGACAAGACTCTGGAGAATAAACCTGAGGTGGGGGTATCATCCTGACTCGGGGGCAAAACAATGAATTTGGGGGGTATAAGAGGATGGCAAAAATCACACCGTTTTATGCTTCACTAAGCAAGCAAAAAGAACAGTGCTTTTTGCATTCATGAAGGGGGGATCTTAGCCATGAGAGCTGGAATCACTGAAGTTGCTTTAGGCAAGATAAGCTCCGTTAGACAAAGGTTTTTAGCCTGTTTAAGTTGAATTTAGATTCTAAGCGTGTTATTCTTTTTATTTTATATATAACCATTTCTGTTTCCATTATTATCCTTATTCACTATCTCTTAAATCTGAGACTTAGATTGTATGAATGTCTGCACTATAAATATATATCAGTGCTGTGATAGTATACTGGAGCTGATCCTTAGTTATACCAAAATGGTGTGCACACTGTTCCTTTGGGGATATTCTACCTGGTAATTTCTGTGAGTGTCCTTTGACAGAGCTGGATACTGCAGGGAGTGCTCAGAGGATTCAGGGCTGAGGTGTGACTAGTGCTAGCTTGCGCAGGGAGGTTGAAGTCTGCAGAGAACGGGAAGGTGGTACCTGTGTGGCCAGAGTCTGCTGGTTTCAGGGAGCTAATCCACAGCAGACACAGATGGGCTGGCTCACTCTAAACTCCCCAAAGCAGGGTACCTTTGATGAGTGTCAGAGGTGCCTACTTTAAGCCCTTTTGAATATCAACTATGCCAAATTGCACAAAATTGGAAAATGTTGGACCTTACATTTACTTACTGCAGGATTGCATATGGCTAAAGTACTATTCTTAATAGCTCCTTTGCCAGCTTGTTTTCTGTAAAAGTAGGTAACAATACTGAAACACAGACTAGATACACCTTACCTGGTTTGAAAATTTCTTTCATGTTAGTGATGGAAAGAACCAGTTCAAATAAAATAAGTGACCACAATCTTTTTCAAAACTCAAATTGAACCTTTTCTGAGATTTCCAAAGCTTAGTTAGCTCTTCCCCTCAACCCCACTCACTTTCATATTCATGGATACCTCTTCACTTTCTGGTTCTTGAAAGAACTGAAAGTGCAAATGCCAAGAAAGGAGGTATACATTGCATTTCCATCCTGACCAAAAGCAGGAAGTACCAAAATATCACAAACAAAAAACCTGTTCCCATGACATTTCAAGTCCACTGTTTGGACTTTGGATGACTCCTGGATGCTTACATGAACTAAATTCCTGAATTTCCCAAGTCTGGCTCAACACTAAGTGTCTTTTGAGAAAGCTTTTAAAAACAGATGAAATACATAACATTAACGAATAAAGCATATCCTTTCCCCTCTGGAGCTAGTTTTCAATTCACATGCCCCCTGAAGTTCTGTATGGTAGGAGTTTACAGGACTGAATGTAAACACTGGTCTTTGCTTTCCTATCACACATATCTGGCAAACACATTTAATCACTGAAAACAAGTATAAATAGAAAGAAATATCTGATTACTATTAACTGTACTCTCCAATATCCCGAGACTAACCATATCATAAGAAATGGTTTTCAGGAGGGGACTGAAATTAAAATAGTAAATATTTAATGAAAGGATTAGAAGACAGGCTGCAGTTTCAATTAATTTTCATTGATTATCATATTTTGCAATAATATTCTTAAACAAATATTTTGGTAAGTTATAATTCTTGTTAAAGATGATTTTGCCTAAAATATATTTCCCCTGCCGATCAAAAATAGTTTCTCTTGTTTCTACATCTTTTTTCTTTTGTTTTTCTTGCATCTTGATAGGCCTAATGGTACACTCTGCTTTTTAAATTTCTTATCCTGCTGGCTTTTTCTAGCATGCTGTATGAACACACTGCAATAGCCATGAAAATTCACACCTTTTCCTGTCCCGTTGCAACTCTCTGATCTGAAACAGAAAATCTCTCAAATAAAAAATAACTTCTAGCAACCGTTTTTTATCAGTGTCAAAAAGAATTGAAGTGATACATACACCTGAGAATAAGACCAATGATGATAACACAGTAACACATGTATATGAGGAAGATTAGAAATCTCTTATCTACAAGACCCAAAGAAAGGAATGAAGGAAGTTTGCTTCCTGCTATACCTCATCTAAGACTGAAATAAAGCAGTTGCTTTCTAAATCTATAAGACAATCACTGGCTTACTAGCTTAGAAATCAAATTCCAAAAGGTCACAACAACCAGGCACAGCTATTATTGACTTCAGGTCAGAAAGATTCATTATATTCATGATGACAAAGTAAGATTTTTCCCTCTGAGCTCTTCAATGTGGAGATCATATTTGGGTCCCATTAACAGTTGGGTTTCAGTCCATATTCCAACTGTAGAACTTGCAGCTACTACACAGGTGCCTCCCAGTCCCAATGATGCAGTGATGGAGCCCTTTGCTTTAGGAGAGAAGTTGAGCTTTCTCACTTGCCATTAGACTCATTCCCATTGCTGGCACTGCGGGTGCTAAATCAGTACTGAAGTGATGAAAAACCATGTCCTTTAGATTAAATAACCAAGTTTATTCAGTACTATGGATGCCGTTAGGTTATACATACTGCACATTCATAACTGTCTGCTTTGGGTTTTGGCTGTCCAATTAATAAACTTGTGCTTGTCCTGACCCATTATCTAAACCACCTACCACAGAGCAGTTTGGAGGACACTGACCATATCTCGTATCTGGTAAGATACTATATTTATGTACAAACCAAACCTAAACATGAAGGTTTTTCCAAACTCCAATCATCCTCAAAATGTACATGTGCATCTTCTGTGTATTTGGGTATTTAATGGAAGGTAATTTATCGCTATTTAAGCAGATGAGAGCCTACTCAAAGGTTCATAGGAGGCAAGGAACAAATTATCAAAGGCCTAATAGGTGGGTTACCATGGTGATGAGGCACAAGAGGCAAGTTATCTAGATGCGTGTAGCACAAGTTGTTGGCAACATCTGCTACCCTGGTCTCCGGTTTCCCTGCTACTTCCTCTCTCTTGTATCAAGTGGCCAGATCTGTAATGCTTTTGCAGAATGAGTTACTGTTGTATTAGGTTACTTATTTTGCTGTAATAGGTGCCTGCAGGAAGAGACATCAAGATACAACATAGCTGCTTTCCCAAAACAAGCTGGAGTCTGCAGATATTATAAAGATTATACCAGACCCTGACTCATACTTGCACCAATTTAACCTGTCCTGAGCAAAAAGGAGAAAAGAAATCAGTTTGAAAGTGACCTATTCAAACAGACTTTAGGGTTGTATGTGAATGCCATTTTGTGTGTTCCTACCCTTTGTGTGTCTTGTAGATTGTGTGCACTTCCAGGCAGGAACTGTCTCTTTTGAGGCATGTGTGTTACAACTAGCAAAATGGAATCCCAGTCTCGATTGGAACCTTTAGGTAGTAGCATAATACAAATAAAACCGCAGTCTAAGTAGGAAAGTGAATACACTGATTTCAAAAGGATAGAACTAGAAAAATCGATGCCTCATGCCATTCCTACTTCCCACTCTCTGCATAAGAATAATGTTGAAAACATGATCTGAAAAGATAGTGATATTCTTTTTTCCAATGAGAACACAGCTAAGTATGAAACTACATTAAATAGGCAAGTCTTGGGGTATATTTATTATAACAATCCTATCAGACTGTTCCCATGGATCATTTAAACACAAATCAAGGAAGTATATTACATGCATAATCTAACAGGCTAAATCTGATGAGCTCATTAGAAAGTCCCAGAAAGCCCAAGATTTTGATTACAAAAATTAAATTTTTGGGGAAAAAAGTCATATTTTTCTCTCTCTTTTTTGGTGGGAAAAGGGGAATCTTGCACAATTAATTATAGTACAGATGGTTGACATGGGATTGCGATTTTCATGGTGAACACTCCAACCCTTTTTGTTTCATTGACCAGTTTGAAATCTTTACAATATCGTTTATACTAAGAGAGATTTAAAAGGTCAGGATTATTTACCTTAAAGAGGAGATGAATAAGAATAAAAGGACATATAACAATTGATGGTATACAGAAGGTACACAGGGGAGTTACGTTGAGGGAGACTAGAAGAACAAGGGGTCATCCAGTATAACTCAAAGGTGGCAAACTGAAAACTGATGAAAGGAAATCCTTTCCCCCATAATATACAAGTAAACTGTGTGACCCATTGCTACAGGGTGTCTCTGAGACCAAGAATTTTGCAAGATTCAGAGAGGAATTGGACTTGTACATTGGCAACAAGTATATCTGTGTTATAGATACAAAATCTAAAAATAGAGTTTTGGGTGCACTTCAGATGGGATTCTTCAGGGCTTAAGTTTATGTCTATATTAGTAGTTAGGAAGGCTATGTCTACACCTATAGAGCCATGTAGAGTACAGGCACTACACGTGTAGCTACATGCCACAGTGAAAGGAAAGCTGTATCCACGCTCGTCACTGGGGTGTGTAACTACATGCTGCAGTAAGAGGCTCTTGTAACAGTGTGACGGTCCCAGGGTATCCAGGACAGTGTCACCTTATTATCCTCATGCTGGAAGCAAGGGGAGTCTTGCTTATGCCTCAACTGGGTGTTGGGTCCCTGACACCACCAGCCTATTAGACACCTGAGCATACTCCTCCGGGCAGGGCTGTCCTTAGGCATATGCAGCATACGCAGCTGCATAGGGCACCATGAAATTTGGGGCACTTTCTGCTGGCACTAGGCCCCCTAGGCTGTCCTGGACCCCACATCACAAAGCATGAGGCCCCCTCAAAGCACAGGTCCTGGGACAGTTGCCCCGATCTGTCTTTATGGATGGGATGGCTCTGTTCAGGCATATCAGACACTCTACTCGCCTAAGCCAAGCCTCCTCATCTACACTGCTAGTCATACCCACGTAAGCTGACTGTGCAGTGCCTTTAGTGTCAGTCTAAGAGACTTCCTTAAATTATCACACAACTTCCTAGGTATTTTCCTCTGAAGCATCTGGTCACTGTCAGAAACAGGATACTGGATTAGATGGACCCTAGGTCAGATCCAGTATGGCAATTCCTAAATTACTATGTTGTTTATCTTCTGCACAACTCCTCATGCTGAGAGGAATAAATTAGTATTTGCTCCCTAGTTACAGCAGAGCTGATAAATCTGATCATTTCCCCCTCCAGCCTGTGGAACCCGTAGGCATGCAGAATAGGCAGGGATAGCACCATAAAGGGTGGCAGATCTCTAATCTATGTCCTAACCAAACATCCTTCTACGTGGCTTGACAGAAGTCTCCACTGCTACTCCTTTGAACACCCATAATCAGCCAAGGCAACTGTGCATGACAAGTAGCCAGGTTGTCATTGGCAGCACTCTGAGCCATGCAGAGAGGAACCATAGAGCCTGAAAGGGAGTTAATGCTGCCCCCTATGCAGAACCTCTCTTTGCAATTTTTCCTGCAGTTCTCAGCTCAGCATGTGAGAACCACATTGCTTAATTCTGCTCCTTCCCATTCCTCCACTTGCACACCTGACTGCTGCCACCTTTGCCATGGGGATGATTTGTGGAGGAGAACACAGAATGGGAAATATCCCATGTTGCCAATTTGCCCTCCAGGTGAGCCCACTGTGGCTTTTTCTCTTAAAACATGTTTCCCTCCAGTGGATGGGAATAACGCCTAGAGGTTTAAATGAACAAATATAAACAAAATGAGGATATCATACCACAAAGTACCCCTTGTGCATTTAGAACCATAGTGTACTCTGAGTTTATGAGAACAGATCATAATATGAGAATAAATGCATTGATGTATTTGGAAAATAAAATGCTAGGTCCTATTAATGCGAGACCTTTCTACAGCACTCAGCTATCAAAAACTTTGGTGAAATGTAAGGAGCGGCTACTATTTGTATTATATGAATTATTAGCAAAGTACATAGTAGCAAAGTTATAGTGGAAAAGTAATCATGTCTGTCTTTTATGCACTTATCCCTCTTTCTCCCACGTACCCCATCTTCTTCCCCTCAATTAATACTACTTTACAAGGTTTTCTTTTCTCTGTTTAAGAATTCAGCTATTCTTCAACATGAAATGATCCTACATAAAGGAAAAAACATCAAAGCAACTGTAATTTAACAGGAGAAATAAGCCAAAACTATTCCAGCAGCAAATGTCCATTTTGTTTGGTTCAAAACATCATTGTTGTGTTAAAAAATAGTTTACAGTGAAATGGGCATGTAAGACAATATGAGCTACTGTAATTTATTTATTTTTGTCTAGTAAGCAAGTGTCACATTCTCTGTTACATATTTGATCTGCAGGCAGAAAAGAGTACAGGATCAGGAACGAAAGATCATAAACTCCTCCAGTATGCACACTAACTACACCTTTTCCAGGGAAATGTGAACCATTGGCAAAAGGAAGCCAGTTTGATCTCAGCAAAGATAAAGCTGAGTGAATACTGTGGGTTTTGTTGGACATTTTTTATAGTCAAAAATATTTGTTCATTTAAAAAAAAAACCCGTTTCAAATGTATACACTTAGTATTCACTGTGTGTGAACTTTACAGTGAGTGATTTTACCAGAGGAGATTTTCATTTAAACAGCAATTTTAAGTGAATATTGTAGACTATTCTAGGAGGAACAATTTAGAATTAATACTTATGAGTTTTTGCATCATACACCTGATTATAGGAGTACGTTCATCCGGTGAGGGGACAAAAACCCTGTGTGACAATCAAAACAGCTCATTTTTAGAACATCAGAAATTTGCAGCAAATTACTAGTGGACAAACTACAGTCCAAGAATGCATAGCAGAAAACATTTTAGTGAATAATTCTAAATAATTTTAGTGAATAATTCTAAATAATAAAAACATTCAAGAAGATTGCAGTCCGTTTGTAGACAATTCACGAACAAAAAGAGAAACAATGTGTCAGAGAAATTGTTCTATGTAGGAGTTGTATAAAGCCATTTACTCTGATGTTTACTGAAATAAAAAGAAGTAGTGGCATGTTGTGGGATATGCTAAAATAAAACTCTAACAATATTTCTTAATCTACTATAAACTATGTCTCTCAGGGATGTGGATTTTTCACACTATGGACAGACGTAGCTAGACCAATGTACGTTCCTAGTGTAGACCAGGCCTTAGACCAGGGGTAGGCAACCTATGGTATGAGTGCCAAAGGTGGCTTGCAAGCTGATTTTCAGTGTCACTCACGCAGCCTGGGTCCTGGCCACCAGTCTGGAAGGCTCTGCATTTTAATTTAATTTTAAATGAATTTTCTTAAACATTTAAAAAACCTTATTTACTTTATATACAACAATAGTTTAGTTAGATATTTTAGGCTTATAGAAAGAGACCTTCTAAAAACGTTAAAATGTATTACTGGCACACGAAGCCTTAAATCAGAGTGAATAAATGAAGACTTGGCACACCACTTCTGAAAATGGGATTTGGGTTCTTTAACAAAACTAAGGATAATTTTTTCAAACTCCTTTTCTTTAATAGCTTAACAGGCAGCCAGGACTTAACTTTGCTATTGTCCAAGTTTTCAGTGGTGTTTCATCATTTGTTTCCTATCACATCTGCCCACATAGAATAGTGTGAGAAATGTCAAAAGTCAAATATATTTTTGTAAAACCATTAGATTCATGGAATCTGCGACTCCAATGGGAGCTGAGACACGAGTTTGAACTTGTCTGTAATAAAGTAACTGAAATATAGTGTAAAATACTCCAGCCTATCTTAAGTTAAAATGGAGAAACACTTCACAAAAATAAAGAACTAAATCTAGCAAACTTTTTGCAGTAAAATAATCGGGCCACATCCAGAGGTCATTACTCAGGATTCTGTAGGAGTTTTGCTTGATTAAAACTGAGTGAGGACTTCAAAGATCTCTTACAGACAGACAGTTGTTTCATTTCTGGCCCTATCGATAACAGATTTGCTTCTGTTTTTAAACAGCAAGTTAATGAAACTAAGAAATGTAATGAAACTAAGAGCCAAATCCTGAAGCATTAATATGCACCTATTTTGGGGCCATTTTAATCATGTGACAAAAGTAGCCAGATTTCAACTCAAAAGGATAGATTTTCCAGAGTGCCTGAGTTACAGTCACTGTACCTACACTTGCAAGTTAGAGTGCACAGACTCTGCAGCTGGAGCTCTTGGTAACCCAGCTCCACAAGAAGCATAATGCTTGCTGTGCCACAGCTAGAGTGCTGCAGTGTCGGTATGGATGCCCTGGCCTATTAATGTGCTCTAACTGGCCTCCAGAAGTGACCCACAATGCCTGGTCGTCACTTTGAGCCCTACTGTCCTGCCCTCAGGTGACCAACCATCAGACCCACCCTTTAAATTCTCTGGGAATTTTGATAATCCCCTTTCTCTTTGCTCAACAAGGCCTGGAGTGCCAGCTTCCAGATTGCAATAGCCACCCTCTTCTCCACTAGCAGGGCAGCTCTCAATCTCGTATCCTTGCACTGCAGGGTTGGGGGTGAAGTCACCACAAACAGTCTCACGAAAGTGGCTTTTCTCATCCGAAAGTTCTGGAGCCACTCCTCGTCGTCCCAGACTGGCATGACAATGAGATCCCACCACTCAGTGCTTGTTTCCTGAGCCCAAAAGTGGGACTCCACAGTGGTAAGCATGACCATGAACGACACAAGCAATTTCATGCCGTATGCGTTTTGTGAGTCGACATCATCCTCAGACTCCTCTGTCAGTTTGTAGCTTAAGTAGTAATTTGACTGCAATTTGTGACATGCTGGCAAGATTCGTCAGCATATTCCTCAACCGTCTGGGCTCCATTCCCTCAGACCGAAAGGAAAGACAGAGCGCGCAGTACAAAAAATGTTGAAAGAATGCACCAAGTGTGGACGGAAGCACAGGGATTGCTGGGATTCAAAGCGATGCATCACGGGGCGTTGGGACGGGACTGAGAATGCCCTGCTCCCTCCTCCTCCTTTGCATAAACCACAGCACCAGAATGGGAAAAGGTTCTCTGTGGGATAGTTGCCCATAATGCACTGCTCCCAATGCTGCTGTAAGGGCTGCAAATGTGGCCACGTCAATGCGCTTGCAGCTGACAGTTTGAAACACGGCAGCCTTTTCCCTACTGCGCTGTCTGAGGGCTGATTTACCTCACAGCGCTCTACATCTGCAAGTGTAGCCATGTCCATTGAAAAGGCCAGCTTTTATCCTTTGACTTCTCTGCTACCATCATCCTGTCCCAATTGCTTCTCTGAAGCAGCTTAAAAGGAGATGAAGCATGGGCCAAAATCTAGGCCAAAGTTGCAAGAACTTTCCATTGATGGACTGTATTACATCAGCCCATCTAATATTTACATAGTGTAAGTTAATATTGTCTCTGTGACAAATTGCATTATTTCATCTCCTAACCACTTTCAGAGTTTTACTCTATGCCACTAATTTTTATGCTGATGGGGGAAGAAGTTGATCCAAAGATGACCTAATTAATCTTTACAGGGCAGTTCAGGCTTTTGTTTCTTTGAGGCAAAGCAATGTGTAGCCTACTTCTTAAAAGGAAATCTGTGGAAACATTCTCTCTTTGCTCATCTTAATGAGTCAAGTGTTTTTAATTGATTTCTGCTGCTTCACTCATCACTGGGACTCAGCCCATTTATCTCCTTGTCCGGAAGAATTTAGCTGCATTCTTGGCAGAAGAGATAAATCTGGTTTAAGGAACTTTCCCTTTCTCCTGTGTGGCATATTTGAATCCTTGCTCTACAAAGATGTAAGTGATATTTGTGTAGGACAGTAAATGTGAAAAATGAGGACAGGGAGCGTGTGTGTGTGTGGGAAATAGCACCCTATATAAGAAAAAGGCCCCAAATTTGGGACCTATAAAATTGGGGCATCTGGTCACCCTATATTTGTGTGTCTTTTACAATATTATACAGCATCATCCCCATTTCTATGTTCTCTCTCAAATCTTCAAAGGATGCACAAATTTAGAATTAAGTACTGAATAAAAGCATAACACCTTAAAGTTATATGGTCTAGGCCGGGATGGGCAAACTACGGCACCATCTCATCCAGTCCCCGCTTCCCTGGCTGGAGAGGCTTCTCCCAGCCCTTCCCCACCTTTCCCCATCTCCGGAGCCATGCACGGAGCCAGACATACTCCCCCAGAGCCATGCTGCCGTGCAGGCAGCACTCTGGAGCTTGGGGGGGGGGCCACACTCCCACGGGGCAGCATGTTTGGCTCCGCATGGATTCAGACATGCTGCTCTGAGCAGCATGATAAGGGGGCCGAGGGGTTAGAGAAGGAGCAGGGGCTCCAGGGGAGCAGTCAGGGAAAAAGGAAGCAGGGTGGGTTGGATAGGGGGTGAGGTCCCTGGGTGGGATGTCTCTGGAGGGGCGATTGGATGTGGCATGGGAGTCCTGGGGGTCTGTCAGGGGCCGGGGGGATGGATAGGGGTTAGGACAGTCAGGGGACGGGACGCTAGCGGGGTTGGGTGGGGAGATCTTGTGGGGCAGTTAGGGTGGGGGTTTCTGGAGGGGGCAGTTAGGGGACAAGGAGCAGGGAGGGTTGGATGGGTTGGAAGTTCTGAGGGGGGCAGTCAGGGAGTGTGAAGTGGGAAGGGGCCAGATAGACGACAGGGTCAGGCTGTCTGGGGTGTTACAGCCTTCCCCACCTGGCCCTCCACACAATTTTGCAACCCTGATGTGGCCCTCGGGCCAGAAAGTTTACCCACCTCTGGTCTAGACTAAACAAATTCCCCCTGTAATATTCTCTAGCTCCATTATGACCAATGTTGTTAAAGTGTGCCCAGATCCCAAAACTTTGCAGGCCAGACTATAATTAATAGTATGCAACATCAGCCAAGCATTTCAGTTCCACAAAGAGTGAAGCACATCTTGTTGCTGGCTCTTATTCTTAACTGGCCTTCCCTACTATCCAGGTCAACTGTCAAGTGGTATTCACCAAGCACAGCAAGGACACGTGTAGAGGGAGCATCCAACAATCTACTATTTTACCTTTTAAAAAACAAATGATAACATATTGAATACACAAATCAAGAAATGCTCTTCATTTTACTAAAGCTAAGAAACTGTAAAATCTAAAAATTAGGAGTGAACACCATTAATACTCAACACTTATCCCAGATCCTTCCTCTCTCCTTACAGGAGCTCAAAACATTAGCTGATTAATCAAAACAACTGCCCACTAACCACTTGCTGTACAGTTCTTTGTAACCATCCTTTCCCATCTACTGCTGCTACATTTCCACTGGTACCTCTCTACACTTTCCACAGCTGAACATGTGCATGAGATTGTGGATGTCTCAACACTAATTCCTGGGGCAATCGCTGATAATTCCCATATGTATACGGCTAATGGAGACACAGAGGGTGGCCTATCAGTGCACATAAATTCATTAGCATGGAGTTAACAGCAAAGTGTGTCAGCATATTGACAAGGGAATGAGATGTCAATACTTCCGCCCCCTTCCAAAAAAAAACAACAACTCAACAAACTTTAACATGCAAGAGCTATTTCCTCTCCCCCCAGTTATGGAGACATTTTGTTATAATCAAATCCTCTAACCACCACAGAAGTTTATCTTTCTTTAGTGGAGCTTGTCCCCTTATTTTCACCTTCAGCAAGTCATAGTGTTCTCTCATTTTAACAAGGCATGAAATTATGCCTGAGACGTAAATTATCCTCAGGAACACCAGCGACAGATGTTGCATTTCTTAGTGTCATCAGTTTAGATACATCAATTTATATTCCCCATTATGTCCTTTATTTAAAAAAATCTACATAATAAGTAATGAAGCAATAGATGAAAGACCTTTGCAATCATTCATTTTTTTTCTGCGTCTGCAAGACAGCTTTGTACTAGCTTATGATCTGGAAGATGCTTACTGTATGCAAAAAAGGTCAAAATTAAAACTAGTCTCCCCTTAAGTACATTTACAAAATCCAACATAAGATCCTTGGGCTAAATATTGTGTCCTCTTAAAGTTTAATTCTATATCTAATTTTAACAAGACATGAAGACATAGAAATTGGATGCAAGATACCTACAAAACCTTCCATCTAGAGCTGTGCAAAATATTTGCATAATTTTAAACAGAATAAATCTGTGCTTTTTGAGTTTGCAGAACTTCTGCATAAAGGCAAAAACACTCATTTGCCAATCTCCCTATATTATTAAAATTTCAATTCTTTTTCTTAGGGTACATTCATGAATTTTAGGCTGAGTTGATTAGTTTTCATCCCATGCTGAGTTCAAATTTTTGGTGAGTGGTTTATGACTGACTCTGAATGGCCATGAATAATCACTGGGCCAGAGAAAGGGCAAGAGTGACACTATAGCCTCGTAGTTTGGGCTTTCATCTAGTAGGTAGGAGACTTAAGTTCAAATCCCTTCTCCAATTACTATTTATTGACTGATTGATTGAAAGTGAAACAGCTTCAGACTGAGCATGACCCACACCAGGTTATCCCATAGCCTAATGCCTCATTCACCACTCACCTTGTAGCTTCTGCAACAAATGAAGCAAGGGTCCTCCAGACAACAACAGCCTCCTTTGTGACACAGTCTTGCTCCATGCCTGGAACAAATCCATTCTTTGCATCGAATGAGATGGAGCCAACAAAAACACACTATGAGCTCATGTAATTAAAGATTGTATACATAAGGGGGAAGAATGTACAGGGACCCTCAATTTGGTCATATTTTAAGTTCTGAGTGCTTGAAATTGCAACATTAATAATTTTATTTTAATGTAGTTTTGTGTCTCCATAATTTCCTAATTTTTTTTAAAAAAAGGAAACGAAAATATTTCATTATTTCACATCATACTGACACTGACACAGACACAGGACATCAGCAGGGCTGGAACCTTTAGCTCCACTATACAGATCGCTGTCTTTTAAGAAAATGGAGTAACTCAGAGAAATAGCATGTTGACATTCTTATATTTCTTTCATTGGACCAGTCAACAGAGAAGTATAAAACATGCTTCCTTGGTAGGTTTTACAGATATTTACTGACAGGAGAAGACAAGTGAGGCTCAGGAATTTTGGGCTCCATTTTCATGACCTAGAGGGGACTGTTCTTAGTAATCACAGACTTTATGTCTGTTCCCCCACCCCCATTATGGGGAGGGATAGGTCAATGGTTTGAGCATTGGCCTACTAAACCCAGAGTTGAGAGCTCAATCCTGGAGGAGGGCATTTGGGAACATGGGGCAAAATAGAGACTGGTCCTGCTCTAAGCAGGGGGTTGGACTAGATGATCTCCCGAGGTCCCTTCCAACTCTGAGATTCTATGATTCACACCTTCTGCCCCACCTCTTCCTATCTGTCCCAGTTCATTCTCTTTTGCACCTAAGTGTCTCTACTCCCAATCTTCTCATCCCAGTTCTGGTCTCCCCTGCTGGCTCCCTCTCCAAACATACTGCATATTATATGTTAATAGTCCTTAAGCAAAGCTGTTAAAAGGTAACTAGTAAAAGGCACATGACAGAAATGGAAGATAACAGACATTAGTCAAGAGGGGGCCAACTGTGCAAAAAATCCAGCAAAGAATTCTGTTCTCTTGTTCATTCTCCTATTAAAGCTAATTGAAGTTATGTGCATAAACCCCCATGCATGAAAAGTATAATAAACCCCAAAATAGCATAATGAACTAGTCATCAGCTTGCTCTAAAATGCACAACTATTTGGTGAAATTATTCAGTTTGGATAATAAAGCTAAAGACAAGCAGTTTGATCAATTTTTTTTAGAGCATTTAGGACACTATCAAATAAGATATGTGCTGTAACAACAAAACTAAGTGTTGAACCTCAGAAAACATATGCACTACTTCATCAGTACTCTTACTGAACTACTCTGGTCCAAAGTGGAAATCTAACCTCATCTAAAACAAAGATTAAATAAAATGATCTCCGTGCAACTTTCTGAACACAAAGGACTTTACATCCCCCATTTCAACTGACATCATTTTGCTATCTTTCAGAGCTCTAGACTGTGAAATTAGGCACAGTCCTGAGCAAAAGATGATGTAAACACTCAGCCTGTCTTCCAGGAGCACCAAGGAACAGAAAAGTACCTTTAAGTGACAATACCTCCCCTGCTTCCCTCCTCCTGAGCAGATAGTAAGTTACTGATGGTCATAGGCTATCAGCAAGTTAGCTTTGACCGCAAGAGTGAAGAGAAATCTGGGAGCATCTAACATAGCCCTGCAGTAAATTAATACCATCCTGATGTGGCTCAGCTACTCTAGCCCATAAGAACATGGGATGGAAACAAACCTCTGTTCATTCATTGCCCACCTACTTCAGGGAAGGATCAAACTGCATATAAGCAAAGTTACTCACTTACATGCCTTGACGCAAGGACTAGGGGGCTCACACAGGACATAATACTGGGAAGGGTTTATATTCCCGTATGCAGGCATACAGTCCAAACAAGAACCTAATCCTAAAAGAGGCTGCACTGTTTCTTTTCTGTATGTTGGACACTTGCTGGGTCAGTGATGCATCTACAGAATCTTACAATTTTTCTTTCAATTTTACTCTTCAGGTGTGATGATTAAATATGTGAAGAGGGAGCAGTTATAAAAAAATAAAAATTAATAATTAAATTTTAATTAAAAAATTAATAAAATAAAATAAAAATAAAATAAAAAATAAAATAAAAAAATAAAATAAAAATTAATAAAAATAAAAATTTTAGACCACATCTGACCTGTGCTCTGTGAAGTCTGTGAGGAGGGGGAAGAGGTAAAATTGGGTTTAAGAAACTTCTTTGCATTCCAAACCCTATCCTCTGGCTAAGTGTCTGTGAGGCCATTTCCAGATGTAAAAGAAAGAAGTCTCAAGGCTTATCTTTCTTACAGCTTGTGCCAGTGTGCCCCAAGAGCCCTTCTTCTGCCTGGTGAGGTTGGTTGGTGTGACTTCCTGGCCATGTCCTCTCATTCCCAACCTAAAGGACAGGAGGATGACGACGTACGAGTCAATACTGTGACTCTCCTCGGAGGATTCCTCATTGGGCTGAATCTACTGGGCTTCCAGTTGTTTTCTGTTACCAGAATGGCATACTAAACTTCCATAGCCTGAGATACAAGGGGAAATCCTACCAGTCTCAGGATACTTGAAAAGGACAGTGGCAGTTGCATAGATATCCAGGAATCTCTCTCTGTCTCAGGAATTGGGTTCAGGTTGCTGGTTGGGACTCTACAGAGCGTAAGAATGTTAGGATGAGCATTGTATTGGGGGTTAGGGGAGTGCAGTTGTAAGGGAAGGCAGTGCTACAGAGATTGCCTTCATTGCCTTCTCAGAATTTCCTATCAGTTTTATTCCCTTTCAGTCATGTTAGCAATGGACTAAGGGAATATATGACGCATAGAAAGGAAGTCTGAAAAATAAAACATGCATGTTTTTAGAATGTCAAGAGTCAGAGTAGTGCTAAATTGCCATGAATCTACAGCATATTTAAAGATATTGGGCAATTTATTAGCTTCCTAAGGACTACCAACCCCCCCCCCCAAAAAAAAAAACCCACCAAACTCCACCACCAAGATTTGTGGTAAATTTGAGAAGTGTAACTGTGTAAACTGTAAAATACATAGAAAAAAGTTAGTGTCTGTACACAGAAGATATATTATTGTAGCAGTTTGATAGTTCCCAAGAAACACTGACTGACTTTTCACAAAACATATCTGAAGTAAAAAACAACTATGCGGGTAGCTGTTAGAAGCAGATGGAATTCCAACAGACAAGCAGTCGAGCAAATTCAAAAATATATCTAAAATCCCAAATGTCTCAAAATCAAATCAAAGAACTTCTTGTATCCTTCTCAGAGAAGGCTCAACCCACCAATGCATGAGAGAGTACAATGGAGTAGGTGTAGTGTGTGTATGGATAAGAGGAGAATAGTAATCTGCTATTGGTAAAATACAGTGACAAATTATTACCTCTTCGAAGAATTGGGGTGGGGAGGATCTATTCCTTACTGGCACTACTCCTGGCTCAATACAACTCCACGCTTCCATCTCACTGTACATACAATAAATGATCATGGCCAAAATTCTGTCATCCTTGCTCATACTGTAGTCCACAGCCCCACTGAATTCAGAAACTAAAGTAAACTGCTACTCAGTGCAAGGTTAGCAGAATCTGAAAATCCTCAAAACAAATGCATAGGAAGTGAAGGTTACTGCTGAGATAGCAAATTAAAAGTTTTTGTATGTTGAGGTTTTAACAAACAAACCACCCCCAGATTACTTTGCATCAGAAAAAGGAGTATATTCAAAAATATTTCCTACATTATTGGAAATCCACATTTTAAATTAGATTTAGAGTACATAAGAATTAAATGCACCTTATCTAATAAAAAGCTTAAATGCAGGAGGTTTACACAAATCATTAATTCACATGCACAAGGGTACTTTTAAACATGTGGACAAAAATGACAGGAATTATGACAAGAGAAGCAGAAGCAAATGTCACTCCTATAATCTGTAAGAACCTTTTGGCTTTATTCTGTGAAATTAATTCAAAAAAATTTGATGACTGGGCTTCTGTGATAGTCTGTACCATTTTACAAGACTATGATAAATTTTATACAAAGGTATGCCTTGTAAAGCATCATTTGAAAATTCATAATTTGCTGAACATAAGAAGGGCCGTACTGGGTCAGACCGAAGGTCCATCTAGCCTAGTATCCTGTCTACCGATAGTGGCCAATGCCAGGTGCCCCGGAGTGAGTGAACCTAACAGGTAAAGATCAAGTGATCTCTCTCCTGTCATCCATCACCCCCCTCAGACAAACAGAGGCTAGGGACACCATTCCTTACCCAGCCTGGCTAATAGCCATTAATGGACTTTGCCTCCATGAATTTATCCAGTTCTCTTTTAAACCCTGTTATAGTCCTAGCCTTCACAGCCTCCTCAGGCAAGGAGTTCCACAGGTTGACTGTGCGCTGTGTGAAGAACTTTCTTTTATTTGTTTTAAACCTTCTGCCCACTAATTTCAGTGGGTGGCCCCTAGTTCTGCTATTATGGGAACAAGTAAATAACTTTTCCTTATTCACTTTCTCCATGCCACTCATCATTTTATATACTTCTATCATATCCCCCCTTAGTCTCCTCTTTTCCAAGCTAAAAAGTGCTAGCCTCTTTAATCTCTCCTCATATGGGACCTGTTCCAATCCCCTAATCATTATTGTCCTTGTAAAATGTGTATGGCAACATCATATGTGAAGTTATAAGATTATACTGGATAGCATTAATAAGGTTAGAAAAGCAGACACAAACCAGTTCCTCAGAAACAAAAGCCAAACTGACACCTCAGCCAGGTGTCAACAGAATCAAATGGACTATCATCTGGTAAAGCATCCATCCTTTGGCAGGAAGAAGGGAGTGAGCAAGAAATGTACACATCGTCCAAGAAACAGTTGCGGGTTGTTGTTCCCCAGACCTCCTGTCTTCTGAACCTCAGATGAAGATGATCTTCAAAGAGGAAAATGGCTATAAGAAGTGAGAACAGAGGACACACATCACTCTTCCTCCTTTGCTGTGCTCATGAAATTAACACCTGAAGAACGAAACAGCTGTAAAGGGCACCTCAGGTTGAAGAGTTGAGGGGATAAAGCCCTTCAGAAGTCCAGGTTGTACTCTTGAGTAATATCATAGCTTCACAATACTAATCATTGGTCTCATGAAAAATCAAGAAAGTTGTCCTTATTGTATGTATAAGCGGGTTACTTCTCTGTAACTATTGTTCTTTGAGATGTGGGTGCTGTGCGTATTCCATTCAGGTATGCACATGCCCAGTGATCCAAAACTAGAGAACCTGGTTTAGTGGTAGCCATCAGGGAAGCACTCATGCCCTCTGGGCCTCTTAGGCCCTCCTATGACAACATAAAGGCAGCACCTCCATGACCCACCCCCCATCCCCATTCCTTCACTTCAAAATGCCAGGCTTGAGACTGATGTGGTGGGAATGGCTGGTGCATCATGGGATACACCCTGAAGAACAACATTTTTTTCAGAACAGATAAGTAAACTACCTTTTCTCCTTCAAAAGGTTGTCGGCGTGTATTCCATTCAGGTGATGCACAAGCAGTTCAGAGAGGTGGTGGGGCTTGGAGTTTACTTCAATAATGAGGGTAGAGTAGCCTTCTCAAAGTTTGCATCTGATCTAGATGTCAAGACTGAGAACCATGATCCATCTCATCTGTGCTCTTATTGAATGAGCCCATAATGTTGGTGGGGGTGTAGTGCGAGTTACTCCATAAGGATGGTAATACAAGAAATTATCCACCTGGAAATCATCTATGTGGAGACTGGTTGACTTTTCATCCAATCCGCATAGGAGACAAAAAGTTGAAGAGATGAATGAAATGGTTTAGTCCTTTCTAAATAAAATGCTAAGTACCACCCGACATCTAAAGTATGAAGATACTGCTCATGTACATTTGGGTGTGTCTTAGGGACACTTAGGCAGAATCTTTGGCTGTGATCTTAGGGACACTGTCTTTGAAGACCTGAAGACAGGAGGCCTGTCTTTTGCTAAAAGTCATTAAGGCTTGTAATTTGCTGACTCTTCCTCAGAAAGTTATAGTCACAAGTAAGGCTATCTTCTGGGAAAGGAAAGACCACAAGAAGGTTGCTTTCATCTCAAACTGAGGACACATGATGAGTGTGGCCAGCACATTACTAAAGTCTCACAGTAGAATCACTTCCTTTACAGGAAGAAACAGGCAAACAATACCTTTCAAAAATCTCATTACCATGGAGTTTAAGAAACTGACTTTCCTTGGATGGGAAGATGGAATGCCAAAACTGCAGTTAAGTGAACCCTCCAATGAGGTAAAAGCTACATCTGAAGACTTGAAATGTGGCAGGTAATCCAAAATGTACTGAAACACAAGCAGACATGAGTTGCATTCCCTTCTATGTTGACGAAATCTAAAAACATTTAAACTTAGCCAAATAAATAGACCTTGGAGATTTCTACTAGGTTTTCTACTATTAAGCAGGATGTTCTCAACTACTTCCAAGCACTGCCCATTGTTCTCCTCTAGCCAAGTATCATTCATGCCAATGAGGTGCAGCCTGTCAATGCTGGATGAACAACACTGGATGAACTTGAATCAGTAGGTTGGGAAGAGGAGGAAAAGATCTGGTAAGTCTGAGAAAGATCTGACAGACTGAGATCAGTCTCAGACTGAGAAAGTTGGAGAACCAACATTGCCTCCACCATGCCAGCACAATAAGTTTCAGTTTGGCATGGTCTAACTTGAGTTTCATGATATCTGGGAAATGAGGCGGGCAAAGACATACATTAAGTCTTCTCCCCAGTTCAGATGGAAGGCAACCTGGGCTGAGTCCCATTTGGGAACAAAACTGATGACATTTCATGTTGTCCTTTGTTGCAGATAGGTCAACTGATAAGATGTAGTATTCCCCAAAAATGGACCATGTTGCTCTGTAGAGATCATTTGTGATTGTCTGAGAAAGTCCTGCTGAGGCGGTCAGATAAGTGGTTTTGAGAGCCCAGTAAATAGGGATGATATTTTCCTCAATGCAGAAGTGACAAAACTTTATTGCCTCCTTAAAAAGCTGGTTGGAGTGGGCTCCTCCCTGCTAGTTCACATGGTGGTGGTATTTTCTGTGAGCAGGTGAACCACTGCTCCCCTGTTCTGATTTCAGAAGGCCCAACACATATTGTAAGTAGCCTAAAGCTCAAGTTTGTTGATATGATAGGATGCTTTCTGCTCCAAGACCTGAACCTTTAATGTCCCTAAATGTGCTCTATAGTGGATATATCAATAACTACTATTCTGATCAGTGGAGGATGGGCCAAGGGAACACTCTGGCAAACTGTTCTGTTCACCGTGGTAGTGAGTCCAATATCTCAGTAAGAACTCAGACAAGTCTGTCCAAAGACTAGCAACTTGTCATTCATGCATGAAGTTGGTTTAAGGTGCAACTGTATGCTGAACCACATATGGGTATACAGCCACATGGCCCAATAACTTCAGGCATACATTGGTCATGATATTGGGGTTCAGAATTCAAATAGGCTGCCAATCTGAAGATGGAGGACCACAAGCTGGTTGGGTAAAAGTCAATTGAAATGGTCTTCTGTTCAACTCCTTTCCCCTTTCCAGAGTAGCGTTGGTGTCTTGATTGGTAAGGTGCAGGTGTGAAATATCACTGAGGACACTGTTGCTGCTGCTGACATACAAAACAACCCCTCTTTGTGGCAGCATTATAAATCCCCAAAGAACACAGTTGTTTGTGAGCCCTTAAACAAGTGGTTCTCAAGATTTTATATTGCTGACCCCTTTCACACAGGAAGCCTCTGAGTGCAACCCCCCTCCATAAATGAACAAAAGCTTTTTAAATATTTAACACTATTATAAATGCTGGAGGTGAAGCGGGATTTGTGGGTGGAGGCTGACAGCTTGTAACCCCGCAAGTAATAACCTCAAACCTCTGAAGGGGTCACAATCCCCAGTTTGAGAACCCCTGCCTTAACCAAATGCAAAATCATCTCTTGGTCAGAGAACAAACGCTGATCATCAATGGGTAAGTCTTCTTACACTGGATCCCTGGAGCTATGCTGGAATTCTGCCACCACAAAGCCTCTCATACAGGCAGATGCCATAACTCTAGTAGCTGCATCCACTATATCTAATCCAGATTGCAAAGCTGTCTTGGCAAGCACACTACCTTCTGCAATGAGTGCTTTGAACTTCTCCCTAGAGGATCAAAGTTGCTTGTCTGTGAATTTTGCTGTTAACTCCCAATTCACAAAATCATATTTGAACAGCAGCTCCTTCTGAGCTGCAATGTATATTTACAAGGAGGAGGTTGATTTTTCTCCCCATGAGAAAAATCCCCTGGTGCGCGGATTTGTATCTCCCTTGTCATGACCTCTCATTATCTGCTTTTAGAACAGAGCTACCGCAGGATGTGAGTAAAGGCACTCAAACCCCTGAACTTAGTAATGCTTATCTGTACATTTTGCTGTAGGCATCAGTGAAACTGGGGTAACTCTGCAAAGTCTTAGCAGGTTCTAACAGAGCTTCATTCATAGGGAGAGCTGCCCTCTCCAGGGCCAAAGACTGAAAAATATCTACCAGTTTGTCCATATTTTCTTGTTCAACATGAAGACCCAAGGCTGAAGCCATTTATCTTAGAAGCTCCTGATGCTCCTTAAAATCTTCAGATACTGGGGAGGAAGTGAGGTGGATGACGACAGAAGTGGAACCACTGGAATCACCTGATACAAAACAAGTTCCTTTATAAGTGGCTCTGTCTGAACCTGCTCTGAGGAAGAAACCTTTGTGTTAGTCTGTAACGTAGGCAGCTCAGCAGATGGTCAGACAACCTCATCCTGAGCAGGTCGAGACTCATCACATTATTGAATGTGAAACATCCCATAGGTTCCATGGAGGCGATTGAGGTACAGGATTGGTGGCCAATTGGCAGTAGACCAAGAGGTCCTCTCTCTACTGTGGGAACAGTGCTGATCCCGGTATGGATTGTGGGCCATAGGGAAGTCTCTGCCATATCCTAGAACAGTGCTTGGAAGGCAAGGGAGAGGGGAGGATGTCCCTTAACTCAATCCTGATGAACCCCGCCCCCACAAAGTCATCAGAAAGCAACTGGGGAACCACCCCAGGTGGAGCAAACAAATGTCCTCCTCACCCAAAACAGCTGCTGCATTAGCAACAAGATCAGTAGAGGGGTTAGCACCCTAAGGACTCCCACTCGGTAGCAACACCGAGGATGGCATCAGCACCAAGGTTTGTACTGATCCTGAAGATGTGGTCTGTACTTCAGTTCTTGTCAGTACTAAAAATAACAACTCTACTGATGGTAACAATCTGAAAGCAGACCTCAAATGTCCACTCTGATTTAGGCAGTGCCAAAGATAGTGCTAACAACTGAAACACATCTGCAATCACTCTAGGTGATACCGTCCATATGGACGAGGCTCTGGCAGTTGAATGCTCCTGAATAATTGTGGAATGAGGAACAGAGGCAAAGCAACCCTGACATTACCTAGCATGCTAATGGCATGGAAATATTTGATGCCGACGTCATTGCTACTGGACTCAACAGAGTTCTCACCAAGGGTTTGATACTAAAATTCTGGTTTACTCACATTAGCAATCCGCATGAGTACAACTATTGATTACATGGGGATTACACTTTTGCTGGGGACTTTTGATTTTAAATGGGACTTCTTCTTTCATAGCAGTAAGGATTGCATAATTAGGTACCAGGTTTTAAAGTGTGTGCTCTGATAGGATTAGTAATGGACAACATTTAGGAGTGCAGTATACAGCTTTGTAATATAGTGACAAACATGTGTTCTTTGCAAATATTCTGAACCATTTACAATCAGGCTTCATATCCAGTCATAGCACAGCCCTGCCTGCGTGGGGGTGGATGTTCTCCTTTTGGCCTTAGAAAGAAAACATCCTCCACACTGCTAGCTCCTGAATCATCCTTCAGCTCCATTTATGTTTGCCTGCTGATGACATGAATAGTAGTTGGAATAAACAAAGCAGCATTTCTCTGGATCCACATGTTTCTCTGAGAAAGTCAATGGGCACTTGCTATTCCTCACTACAACCCTTCATGTGTTAAGTTCTCAAGGTTCAACACTTCAGCAGCTCTCTCAAAAACACACATTCACACACACAAGACTGTATCATGCCACTGACTTCAATATATCCTGTAACCAACAACAAGCTGTCAAAAAAATTAAAATCCACAGGAAATTGTTCACAGCAAAATGAGAGACACTTTGCTGTATTGAAGGTTTCTAGTTTTCTGTGGTTATCAAGCCAGTCTATTACTAATTCAGGGCTTGCATAGGCTATAAGACAATGTTGATTGGAGAATTAGTGAAACTATGACATTCTATCAAGATAAGAAAAGCTGAGTAACTAACCAGGGAAGCGCTTCTAATCAAACTGTTCACAACTCTGATTTTCCTTTGTATCTGTTAACATCTATTTAACTACATTCTTTCTCCATCACAGCATTTAAACATCTCCTGAGTCTTCAAACAAGGAAAGAAATCTTACAGTACACATGCTACAAACCAATGAAGACCACAAGTGACATACCTGATACTTCTAAGGACTTGTGTACACTCCCACTTTTATCAGTATAACTAGCATCACTCAAGAGGTGTGAGAAAATGCACCCAAGCAACATAAGGTGACTGAAACGCTGGTATGGACAGTTCTTTGTTGGCAGAAGAGCTTTTCCACTAACATAACTACCATCATTTGTCAAGAATCAGAGAGGTAGCCGTGTTAGTCTGGAATTGCATAAGTGACAAAGAGTCCTGTGGCACCTTAAAGACTAACTAAAGTATTAGCACATAAGCTTTCGTGGGCTAATACCCACTTTGTCGGGCATGCATCCGGCGAAGTGGGTATTAGCCCACGAAAGCTTATGTGCTAATACTTTAGTTAGTCTTTAAGGTGCCACAGGACTCTTTGTCACTACCATCATTTGTGATAGTAATTTTATTATGTTGATGGCAGAGTTCTCGCCTGTCAGCGTAGAGTGGCTTCACGAGCGATTATACAGTGGTACAGCTGCCCTGGTACAATTGACATAAATTGCAATTAAAAAATTAATTGCTATTAATCACAGTTCTAATCACACTGTTAAACAATATAAAACTAATTTAAATTTATTAAATATTTGGATGTTTTTCTATATTTTTATATATATATTGTATTGTGTTGTAATTGAAATCAACGTGTGTGTGTATTTTATATATATAAAATTTACAAATATTTGCATGGTAAAAAAGAAAAATAAGAAATAGTGTTTTTCAATTCACCTCATACAAGTACTGTAGTGCAACCTCTTTGTCACCTCTATTATTGTTTGACTGCAATTAATCGCACAGTTAATCACGAATAGGTTTTTTAATCGCTTGACAACCCTAACTAAAAGTCTACCTAGCAATAAAGGACTTGACAATATGGGGTTCCACTAACTGACTTTTTCTTCCAACCCTGTCTGCTTACCCTCAAACATGGTCACACTATTTAAAAATTAGACGGAGTCCAATTTCCAGATATTGCAGCTGCCTGGTATTTGTTGTCTAATATGCCATAAATATGCCATTTCGCACAATATGGGTTTCACATGTTTTACCTCATGTCATATACATTTTTCTGATGGCATCCCTTGGTCTGTTCCAGTCAATTCTGCATTTTTAGTATTTCCAACAGTATTTTTTCCTTAATCTGTTGCCCTCAGAGAAGTGCAATTATAATATAACAGATGGTAAGTGACTTGGAATAGGCAAGCTGATTCTAACTTCAACCCTATTTCTTTTTTTAGCCTAGTAATAGGTTGTTGGATCTCTACCTATCCCATTTGAATTAAGTAAACTCACCAAGCAATATTAAAAACTTGACATATTTAAATATCAAGCAGTGTTCATAAAGCAAATATCCTCCCCTTCTCTTTTTCCCAGCTAGTTGTAAAAGCTCACATGAAGTGTCCTGGAACAACCTGTAAGTTCCTAACCACAATTTTGGCACAACCAAAAAGGAGATGGCATTTGTGACGTTTCTCTCTATATGACTTTATGAAAATATGCTAATGAGTGTGAATATAATGCAACTGGAAGATGCTTCATGCAAAAGGTCTCTTGTAAGGTATCATTACAAAGCTTATAATCTGAGTGTGATCATCATATTCGTATAAATGTATCACTCTTGTATCTGAAACTAGAAATATGAAATACAACTCTGAGGTCCTATTGTAATTATGCAAAGTGTGGGCCATTAATGGTGGTTTGGAATCGATGGCTCCCATAAACTAAGACAATTAACTGTAGATGGCTCTGTTTACCTGTAAGTCTTCCTGTACGTGTGCTGGCAAGTAGGTAATGAAGTCTTACAGTGACATGTGATCACATCACCTGAGATGGAATCCATCTTTAATCTGGTGCTTGTCCATTTAGAAGGAGGGATGGGAACTCAGAGAGGGACAAAGGATTCCCACCTTATGCAAAAGATATATAAGGGGGTGAAACAGAACAAAGAGAGCAGCAGTCATAAGAAATCTGCTAGCGACCACCTGAGCTAGAACTAGGACTGTACCGAGGAAAGGACTGGGCCCACATGAAGGGGTGGTGAGTCTGTCAAAGAAGCTTATTGAAACACCTCTGAGGGTGAGATTTTATTTGTATGCCGTTTTCTACTGTATGAGGCTTAGACTTGCATGTTTTATTTTATTTTGCTTGGTAATTCCCTTTTTCTGTCTGTTATTACTTGGAACCACTTACATCCTACTTTTTGTATTTAATAAAATCATTTTTACTTATTAATTAACCCAGAGTAAGTATTAATACCTGGAAGGGAAGGGGGCAAACAGCTGTTCATCTCTATCAGTGTTATAAAGGG
Source organism: Dermatemys mawii (assembly GCA_007922305.1). NCBI lineage: Eukaryota > Metazoa > Chordata > Testudines > Dermatemydidae > Dermatemys > Dermatemys mawii. Next base: position 59,516,598 of record ML677326.1, on the reverse strand, counting down.
CAAACAATTGGTGAGCTTTTGCTCACCAAAAAGCATATACAGTGTAAAATGGATTTATTTGGGGTTAGGACCCCATTGGGAGTTGTGCCTCCAGTACTCAGATACAGGAGCACTTCTTAAGCTGTTTCCAGTTAAGCCTGCAGTTTGTGGGTGACATGGTTCAGACCTGGGTCTGTGTTTGCAGCCAGGCTAGCATGTCTGGCACAACTAGGCAGGGCGGTGAAGCCCTAAGTTACCAGGGAAAACGGGCTCAGAGGTAGTCTCAGCACATCAGGTGGCGGTTCCCAAGGGGGTCTCTGTGCTCCAACCATCACAGTATTAGATGGAGGCAAAGATTTACACTTAATCTTGGGTGAAAAGGAACAATCTTTGGGCATTTAGTCAGTGCTATGTGGATATTAATACAGTGCAGACATGAAAAACAGTTTGTGAGGCTTACTATGAAGTTTCACTGCCTTGGGACAACACTGCTATGAGGATTGCCTTCCCCACTCTTAACTCTAGGGTACAGATGTGGGGACCCGCATGAAAATAAATTTTAAAAAAAGGAAATAACCCCCCAAGCTTATTTTACCTGCTTATGTTAAAACTTCCTCCACACAAAGATATTTCCCAAAAATCTGAGAAATTCACGAGTGAGATAACACAAATATAAAAAGAAAACGAGGAATACTTGTAGCACCTTTGAGACTAACCAGTTTATTTCAGCATAAGCTTTCGTGGGCTATAACTCACTTCATTGGATGCATAGAATGGAACAAACAGAAGTAAGATGCATTTATACACACAGAAAGTAAAAGAAAGTTGTAAATTACCATACCAATTCTAAGAGGCTGTTAAATTTGGATGGGCCATTATCAGCAGGAGAAATAAAAACCTTTTGTAGTGAAAATTTACACTGTATCTTATCAATGTCTGACAGTTGATTAGAATCTGTAAAAGAGACTAAACTAGGAAAATGCAATCAATTAGTATAATGACAAAGCCACTCAATGTCCCTGTTTAATCCTTGGTTGACAGTGTCCAATAAAACAAACTGCTTTGCCTGGCTAACTTTACTTAGTGTTGCTGTTTAGAAAGATTATAGATAGATGGAGAAAAGAAAGCTGTCTGATTCACCTGATAGTTCCAGAGCGAATAACAGAGAAAGAAAAAAGGCTTTCCTTCCCTGCAGGTTTGAAAGCATCTTTGGTTCCCATTCGTTCCTTTGGCCAGGTGTCAACCAGGTTTCCCTTAGTTTAACCCCTTATAGGTAAACAGGAATTCTAGGCTACTTTATACTTATGACAACTGCATACAGAACTGAGGTTTCAAATTATTTTAAAAAATGATAATGAAATTTCTATCAATTTGTGTTTCGGTGCCAGGAATTTGGAATTACCATAAAAACTGTCTCTGGGATCATTTCAGCACTGCCTAGATAAAACTAGGAAGTGTTACCAGAAAAAATATAAAAAACCAACAAATTTCTTGGAACCTCCATAAAGGTTTGAGCTGGGGGTTGACCAGCCTTTGCAAGTTCAGGAGAGAAGTTTTATTTTTATCCAGACATCAGTTTGTCCAATAAATTAAAAATACCAGGTACAGTGGTATTTTCCATTTGAAAGTACTTAGTACCTCAAATTCCGCAGTAACCCTAATTAGTTAGGCATTTAAAATTTTAAAATGTTAAATGCTAACATTGTCATGGAAACCACTGTATGTTAAGAAATCAGTTTGTCTAGCTAGTCAGTCAGCAATTTAAAACGTAATGCTATATTGAAGGGGAAATACAATATAAATGGAGACACCAGGGAAGTCTCAATATATTAAAAAGATTTACATGATTGCTGTAGGCTATTAAGTAGACAATGTTTACTGGACAGTTAGCTTTTGATCATGTATAAATAATACAGTTTATTATTTTTCCCCAGATATGATTTTATGCATATTTGATTATATAAGATCTGGGAAAATCAAGAGATTGGTAACAGGATACGGAGCCTTTCATCTCTGCATTTTGGGTTTGTTTTGTAGTTAAAGCACTGAACTGAGACTAAGACAATCTGAGTTCAATTACCAGCTGTGCCACAGATCATGTGACAATGGGAAAAACAATCACTCTCTAAAATAGGGCTACTAATCCTTACTCCATGGAAGTGTTATCAGGACAAAAATGTAGGGATTGAAGGAAGAATGCAATGCAGGGCTGGTTAGGGCTGTTCCCTGTTAGTAGGTTTATCCTACCCTGATGGCTGACAGATGGTTCTGCAGATTGACAATGCTCACCAGCTACCTTCACTCTCTGCTGCTATTGCAAAATCTTGTGCTGCGTATGCCAAAGGAAGACTATCTCTATAACATGGCCTCTTCCATGGTGCATGCATGGAGAATGCTATAAATTGTGTCCTCACACACACCATACGTACGAGGCCATGTTAGGCAGAGGACATTATTTTGTCTTCACATGTGGATTGGGTAGCATTTCACTCACTGCAATGCTCTGTTCCAGGTAACTGCTTCTGGGGGAGCGGAGGACTCAAGGGCCAGATGGAATCATTCTGCAAGCCAGATTCAGCCATTTGTACCATGGACAATATTTTTATTAGCTGCCACAAGAGAGAGGAAGTCTCTCCAAAAAGAGAACTAAGGCACACTGGAAATGGCATTGCTAATCTTTATTACAAAACCTTTTGGTGCATTAATAACTTTGAAAAATAAAGTCTGGTGTTCATTACCTTTTGCAAGCACTAAATTCATCTTTTAAAAAATAAGATTATTTCACTGTATAATGAGTAACTACAGTTTAGCACGTCATGAAACATACAAAACTGGTAGACAAAATGAACTGTCAGCGTAGAGCCTTAATAAAGGACAAAATTGATCACCACCCACTACAATACAGCAATATAGGAATAGAAAAAGTGTGGAGAAAATCACTTATTGGTGTTTCCTTTACATAGAATAAAAATGCAGATGTTCCTAAAGTAAACAAACCCTCTCCTTGTGATAATACATTTTCCCATTAAATTATGACAAAGAGGAACTTATGAATAAAGCAATCTCTTGGCAAATTGCTGCTATGGCAGAACTGTGCATGTCCCTTCAAGATTCTTCCTAGGTACATTTCCTGAAAACAACAGAAATCAATTAATGACTAAACAACTGTCTGATAACAAAAAGCATGCATACTTGCAACTCAGAGTGTGTGTGAATTGTCCTTCAAAGCATGTTAAGGCTGATGATGCCTTTAAAATACTGGGCTATGTCTATGAGGCTCTAGGAGCCATGGAGCATGCATAAATAAGCACTGAACATTCTACAGCTTGAAGGAATAGAAACACATTCCTGGTTGTTTTGGTTTTTTTTATATGGTTTGCAGCACTATCCAAAGTGTCATCCTTGAATTCATGGGAGCACGAGAACTGAATCATTATTGTCCCTATGTTGACGGTATTGATGGGGAAAGGCTCTAACTGCCCCTCTCCCCACCCCACACACACATTCAGAGGCTGGCTGCAGTCTGAGGAAAAATATATATAATAATACACACAGGTACTTGTATTAAAAGGTAGAAAATAGGTCTATACATTTTTGGCACTTTTGTTAGACCCATATATGATGTTTCTATAAACACATATTCCTTCATTGTGGAAATTCATAATATTTCAAATGTTTGTGTTTGCTTAAATATGTTACATGTTCTTGAAAACTATCCTTCACTCTGGAAATAAACATGTTTCTCATGGACCCATATATTAATCAATCAATCTTCAGTATGCTGTTATTAGAAGGAATCAGGCCAGATCCCCAGCTGGTGTAACTTGGCAGCGTTCCATGGACATCAGTGCAGTTACATCAGTTTAAATTAACTAAAAATCTGGGCTACCATACAGAAGACATTCCTTGGACTAGGCCCATGGAAAATGTTTATATAGTAATTTTTGAATATCTTCATGAGAAGAGAGCATGGAGACAGACCCAACAAAAGACACAATATAAAGAAATCTTTTAGATTAAAAAGATACCCTTTCACCACTAGAATTTATGCATCTTCAAAAGGGGATCAGAATTTGAGAAGAATTGACAGATTTACATTTAAGTATTCAAATTTTTCATAAACACACAAACTACAAAAACACAATGTTAATGTTCCAAATATTTATTTCACAAAGGAGAAGGTAGAACATTAAAACCTTCTGCAGTCATTACCGCTAGAAATCCCAACCACTGAAGGTAGTGTATTCAACATAGAAATACAAACACACACACTCTTATATTTCATTATAGATGAAGAACCAAAATCCATGTGCTGTGTATGCAAAAACCTGACACAGGCCCAAAGTTCAGAGTTTGGTCAAGAGTCAGAGGCCTAGCAAACGATGAACAATATTGGCTAAGAAAAGCAGAACAAACAAGAGACAACTTTGCTTTTTACTAAGATAAGTATGGTCAGCAAAATGCCAGATGGGAAGCAGTAATTGGCACCCTTACCTGCAGCTGCAGGCAGACCAAAGTAAAAGGGCTGACTATGCCTACGTCTATGTCCACTCTTTTCAAATGAAGAGATAGCCATACCGTCCCCACATACAAACCTTGAGGTCATGGAGAGGTACAAGCATGTCAGTATGAGATATGACATCCTCCTTCCTCGATACCAGTGTCCACCTTTAGAAACACAAATAAGCAACTTAAAAACAATTTCTATTGCCATGTATTTTTCAATGTCTTTTTGCTTTAACTCCCAGATATGTACCTGTTGGATAATCAGAGGAGTTACTTCATTCCTATGGACCCCAAATCAGAATTCAACATATATATTTTATACTAATAAACTTTATACATTGTTTAAAGGAAAACACCTACGTACTAATTGTATATCACATATTAAACTGAAACCATGTGCAGACACATTATGTAATCTTTGACTATTGGCTACGGTGCTTATCTTGTCTTGCTGCTAGACCTATACAGGGGCTTGGGACCTCCTACCCCTTCACTTCTCTCTACCCATGAAAATCCCATGTAATCTATTGTAATTAACTGATTGTCAGTGTCTCTGAGCCCAATAAGCAAAGTGACACTCCGCCAGCACTATGTGTAATAAACCCACATGCTTGATTCTACATGGTGTCCATTTTCATTCCTTCAATAGATACGCCATTTGATAGATATTCTGTGTGTATTTTGCTTATATTCCCTGCTGAAGCATGGGTTGCATATGTACTGTATTCTCTTCACTTTCATATTGCTAGACTTTATGCAGAAAATGAGTTGGTTAAGTTTCTACGGACGTAGTCTTAGAGGATAACTAATTTTCAGAATGACTGGGATTTTTGCACAATAAAATCTGTTTGTAATGCCACAGAAGAGCTTTTAGCAACAGAGAACGAGTTAACTAACAGGAATGGTGTCCCTAGCCTCTGTTTGTCAGACGTGGGTGATGGATGGCAAGAGAGAGATCACTTGATCATTACCTGTTAGGTTCACTCACTCCGGGGCACCTGGCATTGGCCACTGTCAGTAGACAGGATACTGGGCTAGACAGACCTTTGGTCTGACCCAGTATGGCCTCTCTTATGTTCTTATGACCAGAAAACCTGAAATTTAAAGGATTTCCCATTCCTTTCAATAAATGTATAAATCTGCAGCCTTAAGAGCCACAGGAAAGATCGTTTACAGATAGAGTAATCAGGGACATTATTTTTCCATGTAAATTGAAAAATAAATAGGATGAACTCTGAAGATCACTAACTTTTGAGAATCAAATAATTTGTTGGCTATTTCCTCTTGGCCATCAAAATAAGGTAGTTTTACCTCAAATCATTAAATTAAAAATATTATGAAAATTACTGAAATTAAAAGCAAAGAGCTTTATAGCAAAGTGTGACCATTCAAAATTAATCTACTGACTTCTCCATCCAAAATGTTCGCAGTACTATCTATTGAATTTTGTTGCATTGCTTAGTGATCATGTTTTCCTGTTCTTTCACAAAAAATTACATAACTCTTGTTCAATACCTGTATCTGTTTTATTTAGCCTTGGTCCATCTGCTCTGCAAATGTTCTTGTAAAGCTGTCTCCCATGGCAACACTAAATATCATGCAGTTCCCTGTCTTCTGTTGAAGCACTTTCCTCCTGACTGATCCACTTCAGAATTTCAAGTAGTCTCGTTTCTATAGTAGTTTTCTGTTGTTGTTGTTTTAAACAAAGTCTATTATATGAAATTGCATTCCATAAAGCCTCAACAACAGTATGGAAAACAGAATTACTAGTTGTTAAGTTTTAGCTGTTCTTTTTTTAAAAATTAAATGGTTTCATTTCAGAAGAGCATTATGAGAGAATCATATGTAAATCCTGTAATGCAGGATTAGCTGGGTTATTTTATAAACAACTGCAGTTCTGAAGATTTCACTTCATTAAACCACTCAAAATATTAACTATACATGTAGTAACATACATTTGGCAAAACAAAGTTAACGGACTTTTTATTCTATATAAGCTGTAAATTACAAGGTTGAGAATTAATACCTGTAATTACGTCTTAATATAGCAGTATTTAAACTCCGTACAGACTGTCCCAGTTCTCTGCCTTCATATTCACATTCCTACTTATTATTTGTTCTAGAGGGAAATTCACAATATATACAACATATTGGTGATATTTTATTTTTGAAAACAGTGAGCCAAAATTGTGCACGGATATATACTGCATACACCCCTACTGACTTTGTTCTGTTTACGTCCACCAAAATTTTCCACTCCAGCCTGAAATTCTGAGTGCCCCAAATTTCTGGGAGCCTAACTTTAGAAACCTAGTCCTGGCTTTCAAAAACACTGGGCATGTTCAATGCCTTCTTAAGTCAATGGGAAATGCTGAGTACTTCCAGAAAAATAATATTCAGAAGGTGTCAAGGTGAGCACCCAAAATTGAAACACCTGAACATCACTGATTAGTTTTGAACATATTGACTGAAGTGTTCAATGTGACATTCACCACCATGATATTGGTTGCAAACATTATGCGTCAGAGAAGAATTGCCCCATAAACCCAAAATGATGAATGAGAATATGGGCCAGATTCTCAGATACACCCAATATCTTTTGGATTCAGGTGAGGTGAATGATTGAGAAAGTGCTAGTTGTAAGTTTCTCTACTTTGAGCCCAGTTCTATACCAGCCCCCCAATAATTTGGAGCAGACTAAGGGCTACTTTAAAATACACTAGCTGTTCTGGTTTTTCATGAGCTGAGAATAGCTGAAGCACAAAAGTACTCCACCCAGACATCATCCCTCCCTACACCATGCTCCAACTTAATCTCTGCCCCACCCCCTTCCCACCATGTGTGGCAATCACCAGCGGAAGAGATCCACAGACTTCCTGGCACCTTTGTGCAATCAGAGTGGTAAAATGGTCCTGGATCAAAGTAAAAAATCTGAACCTGTAACTCTGAGTAAATATATGGTATAAAAACAGATACACGATAAAGGTTTATATGCATGCTGTTCCAGATCTTTAATATTTAGAATTGAGCTACTTTCAAAATATGCTCTTGAGTTGATAAGGATATTTGTCTGTTACCCTTATAATAGGTACTATAACTTTTAGCACTTGATTTGTTAAATGGTTTCATAGCCACATATTTACATGTGTATTTTACTCAAATGTTTCAACCAAAAAATATCCAAAGGGTTACGAAAATGCATTGAAACCTGTAATTAAGTATCTCTAATAATCTATAACTATTCCCTCAATAATTTGAGGAGGGTTATTACATTTTCATTGCAAATTAATTGCATTACCACCCATTTTCCAGATATTGTCAAGTCATAATTTTAGCATTGGACTTATTTTAAGAGTAACAAGTGACTTCACTTTAATGCTGAAATATATTCAAATCAAAATATTAACTGAATAAAATTCCAAAAGCAGTGGTTTGAACTGAAAATGGAAAATAAGTTCTTAAAGAATTAAAACCTTTTTTTCTTACTTTGTCTCAGTCAAAGACTAAAATTCTCATGTTATTATAAGCCATTCAGGGAATGGCTAAGCAACCAGTACTGTAGTCATTTATTCTTTTGTCCTTTTAAGCTTTCAGGCTGCTGTGTAGCCATAGTAACTCAGTCTTTTCACTCTGAAATCCATTAGCTGGTTTCAATACTACCATAAAAATCAAAGCCAGAGACTTAAAAAAAATTTTAAAAATGGTAAAGATTCCTGAAGAAAAACATTTCTTTATCTATCTTCTCACTGCTTCTTTTGTAAGCAACAGTACTCAGAAGGGCACAAAAAGGCAAAGACTAAATTTAAAAACATAGTTTTCACTAGGCAAGGTAGAACACAACAGTTTTGAAAATCTGGTCTATACTATACATCAAGGTAATACAAACCAGTGGGTAACACTTTTCATAAAGTTATCCTGTATTTGAATATGGTACACATGTGAACTCAACCCTGATCAATGTGTAACTCTGACTTTAATTAAGAAGAATTCTACATATGGAAGAACTGTTGGACTGAGTCCTATTAGTAGAAAGCAGGAAGTCAGGCACTAGTATCCAGCATCCTTATGCAAGGGACTTAGTTGAGTGTTTGTGTTGTCAAGTACATGAGCCCTACACGAATGTGTGCTGCAATTTTTTCTGAATTATACTAACTGGCAGACGTATAGTTTTCCAACAAGGTCATAGAGAAGTTGAACATCTGTCTGGAGAACAGGTAACCGGGTCAGAGATGGAGATGATCTCTGCAATAGCCAAGCTTTGGAAGAAAGTTTAGACTGAAGTTTATATTGTGTTATTTCAGTTCCTAATGAAGCCAGACCCCAGGCCAGGGATAACATTGGACTTTATATACTGAGCATGTGTATTTGCAGTGTTCAGAGCAGGGCTGAAACTCCATCCTGCTTACAAACTTGTTTTAGAAAAAGGAGATCGTTCTCTCAGTTCTCAGTAGGCAGATTTACAGTTGCTTATTCATCACGAGGTATTTATTTGCCATATCAACTGCACACAGCAGGCCAAACTAAAAGAAGGTTCAAACTGCCTCCTAAAGCTTCTGCCACAATTTTGCATGCAAAATCATTTACAGTTACATTAGACAAAATCAGAGCATCTAACTACCACACTTACATGCACAACTGCCATCTGCTCACCCAGATACTGCATTCTATCACTGCAAAAATTGGGGTGAAAACACTGTAGGTACAAATTCTTGAAAATGTAACCTGTACAATGAAAAAGTAATTTAAATTGCGGAAACCTTTAGTACAGTATAATAGAGTTTCATACTGACAAATTTTAAACAGTTTCTGACATATTTTTGTTTAGTTTGCAATTTTTAAGATTAATAATAAAAATGTAGAAGTTTTATATAATATTGACTAGAAGGATGACAAAGCTTATTACCACCATCTTTCTTTGTTGAGATGGGATTGTTATGTTATTTCCACTCTCTAAACATTAATTTAAGTGTGTGTGCTTATTCTGGTTTACTATACTGAATAATATGAATATTCATTTTGAACAGTTCTTTACTGTATGCATAGCCAGGTCTGTAGCTTTGCAGTAAGAATGGACTCTTCATTGACTACATATTGGAAACAAAATGGAACTGATTTATTTTAAACTAATCACCTCCAGAAATGTGAAAAAAATCCCCACTGTCATATATAATGAGTATGTGTGCACACACCCACTAACCTTCAAATCACCTTAAGTATACAGAATATAGTATATTGAAAATGAGGGAAGGGGAAAGCGGGGAGAAAATCTCCAGTAACCTACATGCATTACTTTATTTTTGAATTTAGTTGCCATAATAGTCTGCCCTGGACACTGAACCTGTGCTAAAGGATGGTGCAAAGGACACGAATTGTGGCTGGAACTTCCAACCCACCAAGCAGGAATTTTAGCCAAAATTCTTCCTCTGATGCCTATGTCAGAGTGGTATCTTTAACACCTTTGGGGAGATGCAGCATGCTCTCCTTTCTGAGCCAGGCCAGGTCCACTAGCTGCTGTGGACGGGAGTGGAACCATACCCAGACCCCCATCAGATCCCATTCCCTTTCAGACAGCTAGTAAAGATGTGAGTAGAGAGAAAGAGTAATACTCTGGGATTTTGACCAGCCTCTGCACAGGGGTAACAAAAGGCAGAGGGAAACTCCTTGGGCCATAGAGCCTCTTCTGTACATTGTTGCAGATGCAGACTACGGTGACCTTTATTTTGGCATTATGATATAAAATCATTATATTGATCACAGGTGAAAATATATATATATTCCACAGAGACCGCTTGGAAAATCTGATGCAGGACAACTGTATTAGCATGTGTCTTTCCCACAATGTCTACAGAGTTGAAATTCATTGTGGAAGACTTGCCTTGAAAGAATCCAGGACACAGTATTAGGAGGTACTGAGTGCCTCCTTGGTGTGTTGAGCACTTTCAGCTTTCACTGACTTTAATGCAAGATTGGACCCTGCGTCTTGATATAGGTAACAGGTCAATTAGTTTGACCGTTATTTCCAACTCTGGACACCCAATGATTTCCAGATGACTCTATAATCCGGGAATAGGATTTCTAGCTATCATCAACCCAAAAATACAGAAATTCTTACGCTCTTTTGGTCTAATGCCATATTCCTCAGTCAAGTAAAAAAAAAAAACCACCCACAACAAAACTTCCACTGGCTTCCCAGCAGTCAAAGTCATTTTCACATTAGCCTGGCTCTTGCTAATTTGATTTAACACTTGAATTTGTTCTCTGTTCAAGTAATGTAAATCATGATTTCAGAAAGGGCGGGGGGAGGGAAATGATCCATCATTGTAAAATTGCTTTTTTTGCAATTGTATCTTCCATTAAATTTGTTCCATTGAGGGCATGATTGTAGAACATCAAACAGCAACAAAAGGCTTGTAACTCTCAGGCAGCATGAGGATGTTAAGTCACATGTGACTAAGTCCACATACGATGCCGCTACAAAGCAAATTGATAAATTCAATACATGTTTAAGAAAATATATAAAAAATTAATATAAACAAATATTTTAAGGTGTGAAAAATGTGCACATTCTTTTGAGACATTTCCATTTCATTTTTTTAATCTTAGAGTTTCAATTTTAAAGCAGTCATTCTAGGGAAAAAACACAAAAGGTGATTCATAAAAGATGCTCAATATAATATCTCCACAGCCACCAAGATATTTTACAAAAAAAATAAAATAAAAAAAACCCTATGAGGTTGTGAAGCACTAATTGTGATATCCAACTACTTCATTCTGGCTTCTTACTCTACTGAAGTCCTTTTTAAAACAAATAAAATCCTTGACTTTCAAGAACAGCTTTTCAGAGGATAAAAAGGAAGAGAGCTGTGTTGTTTCATTTTGAAACAAACTAGAAGAGTTAAAAAGCAACAGCAGGGTCCTCTATGAAATAGATACGTCTGAAGATCCAGAGCTAGGTTAATGAATACTGAGAGACTTTCCAGCCAAAAATGCAAACAGGATCACTGCTGTTCTCTTCTTCCTATCTTTTCTATGACTCTGGGGAGCAGTGGAAAATGTGGGCAGCATGTGCGAGAACATTGCCCAGATGAGCAAGATGTTATTTACTATCTCTCATCCTGGCACAAGAAGAGCCCACAGGGCATTTTCTACTGTTTACAAGTGCAAAGAGGTCAATCATCAGCCCACCAAACTGACTTCTGAGTAAAGGTATTTCTGGGTGCAGGTTCCACGCTGTCTAACCCAACTTTGCCATGTAAGTCTTGGTGTTCACCTCCCCCTTGATGGGCAATGCAAATCAGCAATAGGAAACTTTGCTTCACCAGTACAGAAGTTGATTTTCCCTATGAGGTAAAGCTAATCATGTTCTTCCTAGTTTATTTATGAAAACAACAACAGACACATTGATTATCATGACTGGAACTCATTTGACATCCATGGAAGGAACATTTACCCAATACCTCAGTGAATCATTGTGATCAAGCTGGAATAAGGCTTGATAAAAGCATGATGAAAGCTTGATAAAAGCATGATGAAAGCATAAGGCTCTCTCTATCTGGTTCATTTTTTCCTTAAAAAAATTCTGATTCTCTGCACTCACCAGCTGAGGGAGTAGAGAATATACAATGGAACCTTGATCTCAGCCAGGATGAGACAGGGTGAGACACAGCAACATTAATGGGATTAATGGCTAGGTTGCATTTGAACTTCATTGAAATCTATCTATGTTTGATATCAGCATTTCCAATAGGCTGCAGACAAAATTGGATTTTTTTGCAACACCAGTTTCCCATATTTTGTTACTACTGCCTTACAGAGTCATAGTCAGTCATGAGTATCATCTCATAGCCGCAGCCTATTGTCAGTCAACTTAATCCCAAAAGGTTCCCCTGTTTTCCCAAAATATTTTAAAAGGTGTTTGAGAACATAGGCACACTACTTCATTAAAATCAAAGTAAGTGTCAAATACAAGAGCATTTGGAAAATGTACTCTTGTCTCTGTAGCAATGCGTATTGTATTTTGGCCACAGCGAATATCGGTGAACTCATATACACTGAAAACACTCTGACATTTCAAAGTTATGATTAATAGCCAGTCACTGACCATTAGTTTTGACCTACCGACCTTTATGATAGATTATGTAAGGATGATGCATTTCTAATCATGCCTTCTTTCAGCGCTCAAACAAAAAGAAGAAAACAAAGGGTTCCTCAGTAATGTCTATATAAAAAGGCTCAGAATTTCTGGTTGCTTAGTGAGACTTATGAAATACCATACTCCTCTTCCCAACCATACCACAGTTTGGGTCAAAAAATATCCCTAGACCCTAAATTTACAAAGAAAGTCTCTGAATAGGACTACATTTTGAACCCCACACAGTGTTGTTCCCCTGAGCCTGCAGACACACAGGAACAAGAGCAATGAAAAGCAAGATGTGTGCCATTTAATAATAAATAGAAAGCGTAACTATGACAAATTTCAACTAGAACACTTATGTCATCTACTGTCAGACTAGGGCCCAATTTGCAAATGTCGAGTATCCTCAATTCTCAAAGTCAATGGAAGTTTAGGGCATTCACCAGTCTGAATGATGAGGCTTATATCTAGGCTAATGTATTTATTTCATGTTGCTACTTGTAAAGTATCAGATCTGTAGCAGGAGTTCTACATTCTCCATTCCCTACCTTTCCTATCACTACCTAGTCTATCCAGCATTGCTATGGCCAATATTTATTAATCATGCTTAGTATGTAAAACACAAGCTGTATTTCCAGTTACTGGCATGCAATTAAGACCCAACATCTTTCCCCTAGGAACAGAGTTTTTACTGGAATCCAATTGTTTTCTTAGCATGAAGCAGGGATTCCTCAGGACCAAGACAGACTCATTCATATATGCAGAGGAACACTTTTTATCCCATACACATTCTCTGCCAAATGAACATATGCTTCTGGTTATAGAAACTGCCTCACTCTCAAGGCATCTGATGGTCATAGACAATAGGCAGACAAACAGTGAATCCTTCAGAGAGAAATCTTCCAATAAATTACTGTATAATTTTATACTGGAAAATAACCAAAAACTGAAAAACTAACTGGTGTGTTTGACTGAGGACAAACAAAGCCTGACACACCAAGCCAGCTCTGTATCTCTATTTTACACTATCCAGTCTGTACATCACAATAGATTAGAAAAGGGAATTGGAGACAAACAGATGAGATCTAGGTGGCAGAAAAATCAATCTAATCTAGATAAGACTGAGGTGATACTGGCAGGTTAGGGAAAGCAACTAGAAATTAGTGAGTGGATTATATCTAGCCCATTTGTTGTGGGTTTGTGCATGCCATTTTCAGCTCAACTTCACAATCTGAGGGTATTGCTGGGTCTCCAGCTGCATGGTCACAGAACAGAATTTAGGAAGGCTTTTTTCACCTTTCTCTGAACAGCAGATTGTCACAATTTCTTTCCTGTTCAGATCTTGTTACCATAATCCATTGCTTAGTCACTGCAAGACTGGATTATTACAGTGCACTGTCCATAAAGCTACATTTTAAATCAACCTGGAAACAATCTAGAGTAGAGTGTGGCAGCCATTCATGAAATGGCATATCTCACAGGCAGCACGTGACATCAGTCCTTTGTGATTTGCGTTGGGAATGACTTAGTTTAGATAGCAACCTTCTCCTTATATGATACTGTGACAGATGTGGTCTGCACAGGTCTTGAGTTGAAATCCTATGAAGGGGGGCACACTAAGAGCTGATATTTATGGGTTAGTTGAAATATCAGTTGAGTTTATCCTGGATTAACTATTTTCTGGTTTTGTAGAGAAAAGCTTCCAATTTTCTCTTATGTGGTTGTATTTTTAATTAATATAAAAGGTTCCTAAATTCTAGAATAGAGGCTAGAAGCGCTCTGTCAGAGTTTTGTACTGGCACTCCTTTTCAGTTGTGTCACATGAAAAAAATTAAAGTAATCAAATGAAATGCCCCAGAACAAAAATATTTGTTACACGAGAAATACAGTTCTTTATTTCATGTGGAAACAGAAATAACAGAGTGTATCAGTAGAAGACCAATGGGTACCCAGAGGCAGATGAAAACACTATACTGTTCTGAACTAAAAAAATCTTTTTATTGTAGTGTATTAAGAACACAAAAATGCAGATACAGAATGTGCATCACTACAGGAGATTGATATAAGCTTAGGCTTGCATGTACAAATATTATTGTGTCTGGGTTCAGCAATTCTGCCTCTTAATCTGGCCATATGGAGTACTATTGCTACTCTCTAGGATACTAAAGCTATTACAAATTCAGGGTTCACTGCTGCAACCATTATTCACACTGGCAGCCATTTTTCAAGCAAGTACTCTGACTGAAATCAATGAGAATGCTTCAGGGGTTAAGGTTTGCTGGATCAGGCTTGTATTAACCAAACTGAATTTGCAGATAGTAGGAAAAGGAATTCCATAAGCAATGGGAAACTGTTGGGTTTTTTACTCTTTAGTTAAGCACCTTTGTGGGTTTTTTGACCATGCAATTCCAAGGCCAGTCTTGTGTCACAAATACTATAGAATCACAGAAAATTAGGGTTGGAAGAGACCTCAGGAGGTCATCTAGTCCAACCCCCTGCTCAAGGCAGGACCAATCCCCAACTAAATCATGCCAGTCAGGGCTTTGTCTAGCCTGACCTTAAAACCCGTTAAGGAAGATGATTTCATTACCTCCCTAGGTAACCCATTCCAGTGCTTCATCACCTTCTAGTGAAAAACCTAATATCTAACTTAAACCTCCCTCTCTGCAACTTAAGACCATTACTCCTTGTTCTGTCATCTACCACCACTGAGAATAGTCTAGATCCATTCTCTATAGAACTCCTTTTCAGGTTGTTGAAAGCAGCTATCAAATCCCCACTCATTCTTCTCTTCTGCAGACTAAACAATCCCAGTTCCCTCAGCCTCTCTTCATAAGTCATGTGCTCCAGCCCCCTAATCATTTTTGTTGCCCTCTGCTGGACTCTTTCCAATTTTTCCACATCCTTGTAGTGTGGGGCCCAAAACTGGACACAGTACTCCAGATGAGGCCTCACAAATGCCGAACAGAGGGGAATGATCATGTCCCTAGATCTGCTGGAAATGCCCCTACTTATACAACCCAAAATGCCGTTAGCCTTCTTGGCAACAAGGGCATGCTTTTGACTCATGTCCAGCTTCTCATTCACTGAAACCCTTACGTCCTTTTCTGCAGAACTGCTGCCAAGCCACTCAGTCCCTAATCTGTAGCAGTGCATGGGATTCGTCCGTCCTAAGTGCAGGATTCTGCATTTGAACCTCATCAGATTTCTTTTGGACCAATCCTCTAATTCGTCTAGGTCCTTCTGTATCCTATCCCTACCCTCCAGCATATCTACCACACCTCCCAGTTTATGTCATCTGCAAACTTGCTGAGGGTGCATTCCATTTCATCCTCCGGATCATTAATGAAGATATTGAACAAAATTGGTCCAGGGACAAACCTTTGGGGCACTCCACTTGATACCAGCTGCCAACTAGACATGGAGCCATTGATCTCTAGCCACTGAGCCTGATGATCTAGCCAGATTTCTATCCACCTTATAGTCCATTCATCCAGCCCATTCTTTAACTTGCTGGCAAGAATACTGTGGGAGACCGTATCAAAAGCTTTGCTAAAGTCAAGATATATCACATCCACTGCTTTTCCCTCATCCACAGAGCCAGTTATCTCATCATAGAAGGCAATTAGGTTAGTCAGGCGTGAGTTGTCCTTGGTGAATCCATGCTGACTGTTCCTCTCCTATAAGTGCCTCAGAATTGATTCCTTAAGGGCCTGCTCCATGATTCTTTCCAGGGACTGAGGTGAGGCTGACTGGCCTGTAGTTCCCCGGATCTTTCTCCTTCCCTTTTTAAAAGATGGGCACTACATTAGCTTTTTTCCAGTCCTCCAGAACCTCCTCCGATCGCCATGAGTTTTCAAAGATAAAGGCCAATGGCTCTGCAATCACATCTACCAATTCTTTTAGCACCCTCAGATGCAGTGCACCCGGCCCCATGGACTTGTGCTCGTCCACCTTTTCTATATAGTCCTGAACCACTTCTTCCTCCACAGAGGGCAGGTCATTTCCTCCCCATACTGTGCTGCGCAGTGCAGTAGTTTGGGAGCTGACTTTGTCTGTGAAGACAGAGGCAAAAAATTCATTGAGTACATTAGCTTTCTCCACATCCTCTGTCACTAGGTTGCCTCCCTCATTCAGTAAGGGGCCCACTCTTTCCTTGACTTTCTTCTTGTTGCTAACATACGTGAAGAAACCCTTCGTTACTCCTAACATCTCCTGCTAGCTGTAACTCCAAGTGTGATTTGGCCTTTCTAATTTCACTCTCGCATGCCCGAGCAGTATTTTTATACTCCTCCCTGGTCATTTGCCCAATCTTCCACTTCTTGTAAGGTTCTTTTTTGTGTTTAAGATCAGTAAGGATTTCACTGTTAAAGACAAGCTGGTTGCCTGACATATTTATTCTTTCTACACATTGGAAAAGGTTTCTTCTAGCTGAGCAGTTTGCACAAGTTGTGCCCTTATCTCACAACACACTTATAACCATAAGTTTGACTACTGTCATTTCATCTTAGCATGGCCTCAGCAGGGTTCCTCTGTTGCTTGTAACTTGTAGAGAGTATAGCAGCCAGCATGTTTACTGGCTTGAGCAGCACTGACAATATTACGCTCACCTTGCAACCATTGCATAGCTTGTAGAGAATGATTTTAGGATGGCAATATTTGAAACTTTCTTCATATGTCTTATTGATGCAGGTATCTGCACTCTGACCTCACCTACTTTCTTGGCAGAACTCATTTTAAGATGATGGGTGGCAGCTTTTGCTCTTGTATTCTCCCCAGTATGAAATTTGATCCCTCTTGGACACATGCCTTGTCCTATCTTTCCAGCATCTTACTAATAACAGAAAGCTTTATTTTGCAGAGGTATATGCTTCCATCACTGTTGATTTGTGTGTAGAGGCCATTATCAGCCCTATTTCAAGGAACCCATCTTTGATCCACTACAATGAGTTACAGTTAGTGCCTTCAAAATTAAAACCAATTTTGTGGGGCTTCTCTCATACATAGCAAAATAAAATGCCAGGCGTTTTGTTGTTATTTGGTTTGAAGTTGCATATTGGTGAAAGGAATACGTTAAAGGCCCAACATTTTTCTTCATGTTATATTACTTATTGTGTGATGGTTGACATCTGTTTCATCGTCTTGGATTCTTATGTGATTGATACGATTGGCCTTCAACCACTTCTTCAGGTTAAGTATTGACTTCCAATATATGCTACATTTGCAATAGCCAGTAAAGTTCATCGGGTTGGCATATATAAAGGACAACTTAGGCTCCTTGGGGCTCATCATGCTGTGCTTTACTCATTGGAATAGTCACACTGTTTTTGTGCTTTGTTTGGCCTTCATTTAGGTCCTCAGTAAAGTGATTTCAAATTTACTCAGGTTTCAATGGGCAGGCTGTTGTCATGCTTACAGACTAGTTGTATCTGTTTATTCAGCCTTGGTAAAAGCAACAATATTTGCCCTTCATTATCCTGCAAAAATGTAATTTGACAAAAGAAATCACTAAATCCCAGTCATACTTGGCACTCCAAACTAAACTCGAAAACCTAGCATTTCACTCCTCTATCTGAAAACATCTTTGTCAGTATTTGAAATTCTCTGTGAAGAAAGCTGTAACTCTTGTTTTTGTATTTCACACTTACATGAAAGTTATTTTGTAATTTAGGTGATAAATTACTCATCATTAACCTCCTTTGATGTTTTAGTTCCATGAACTCTGAATACATTTGACTAGCATTTAAATTAATAATCAACCGAAAGAAAGTCAAAGCTGTACAGTTCTTGAATTTGAGACATGACAAGAAATATCTAGAAGTCAGAAGAGGTGCAGCAGACCATCTCCTACTAACTTAAACATGTAACATTGTAAGAAACTGGTACAAAGTATTATTTAACATGGCCACTGAACCCTGGGTTGGCTAAGAGACAGAAGTAGGCTGAGATCTGGCTTCTATTTCTCTCTCTTCAATGGACTGGCTGTGTGATCTTGGGCTAATCACATAGACCCAGATTCAGATACCCTTACCCAAACTGGACACAGTGGGGATATTTGAGGATAATGTCCTACTCAAGGTAAAAAGCAAGAGTATCAGAATATGGTCATAAATCTCTGCATTTCAGTTTCTTTTATATATAAACAAACACACACACATACAAGATGAGAAATACTTGTGGCACCTTAAAGACTAACCAGTTTATTATTCCTCGTCTTATTTACAGATACAGACTAACATGGCTGCTAATCTTAAACTACACACATATATAAACACCAAAAGCAACAGTCTTGTAGCACCTTATAGACTAACAGATTTTAGGGATCATGAGTTTCGTGAAGTGGGTCTTAGCCCACGAAAGCTCATGGACCCTAAAATCTGTTAGTCTATAAAGGTGCTACAAGACTCTGTCGCTTTTGCAGATCCAGACTAACACGGCTACCCCTCTGATATAAACACCAGTGAATGGGTTTTCAGGAGAAGATGCTGCAAGTTTAGATAAAATGTAACACCTTGGAAGTGTGCTTTCTTGAAAAACAAGTACATATAATTAATGTCCTGCTCCCAGCCAAAGTCCAACGTATAGAACAGATTCCTGCAGCCAAAATCTAAATTGCGACTCAATTCATTCATGTTCTTGAAAAGGTGAGGAAGCAGAAATCCCAACCACTCTTCTCTCAGCTCCCGTTCTCTAACTAGAGATTGTGATTCTCATCTTCATATTCATCCCACAAATCAACATGGCACATCCTTTACTCTATGCTTGTCTGTGCTAGAGTAACAGGGCTAAGTACGTTAACTAACCTCTACCTAACTACAACTCCTCTCTGAATATGGATGCATTGTCATGCCTTTAGCTTGACTGAGATGTACACTTGAGTTTCCCCTAAACAACAACAACAAAAAATAATTGTGCAGAGGCACTTACAACTGAATATAATACTATAATAAAGCCCTTTCAAAAGGGATAGTTGGGCACATTTTACTAAGTTAGGCTTAGTTTAATTGCTTACAAACTGAAGAGAAGCAAATAACTGTGATAACCTAAACATATCTATAATATCACTACCAGTAACCATCGGCACTTGGATACTGAGATAGTGGATAGAATGTTGAAAATGAAGGGCATTTTTACAAGAAATCATAATCCCTTTTTCCATTTTTATAAGATATAACTGGCTACAGACCCAAGCCTGCAATCCTTTTTCACAAATATAGTAACTACTCAACTGTATAAAGATTACTAATGTAACTAAGTGGGTTAAATACTGTTATAGTGGATGTTCAATAACATTGGTTACAGAAGGAATCAGATCTTATTCTCCTTTAACAGGAACTGTAATACAGTGCTCTTTTTATGAATCTAGGTAATGAATCTTTACTTCTCATCTATCTGAAATACCTCTATTTCCATGGGTTGGAAGATATTATTATTTAATTGGAAGAATACCATTAAAGTACAAGACAAAAACATGAACAAAAACCAAAGAATGCTTGATATCCATAGATTTCAAAAAGCTTTCCAAAGGTAAATAAGTAGTCTCTCTATTGCTGGGCTGTAATTCACTTGCACCAGCAGAAAAAACTGTGTGTTTTTTTATCAAAAGAGCAAAACAGCAGATTTCACCTGGCAATATTGAACTCTATAGCTCAATAGCCAGCATCAATCTATGAATACTTTGTAAGTGTGCTACGAGTGCTCTAGTATATAACTGAATAAAGCAACTAAGAACTTTCACTGACCTTTTAGCTCCCTGAGCTTTCATGGCTAATAGACATTTTCTCAAGTCGACTTTTCAACTTACGTTCTCAAAGTTTGTTCCTCTCTCCCACCTCCCAATGATTTAATCTCTCCTGAAGTCACAGTCAGTGAGATCATCAAAAGGGGGTCGGGGTCGGGGGAAAGACCCACAAGAATTTAGACAGGGCTGAGCTCTCTTTCTCTCACCTTAGCTTTTTGTATAGTGCCCTATGAATGCAGTATCTAAGCACTGAACAAAATTAAACAGTATAAAATAATGGTATAAAAAGATGTGTTTCCCTCTCAGTTGTACTCTCCTCCCTCATGCAGCGTGAGCACAGTGATGGTTTCTTGAGAAAAATCTGGGCTCCCTGTATTTTAAGCTCCTTGATTTTTTATGACCAGGCCAGCTGGCTCCAGAGCCTGCCTTATCACCTCAAGCATTCTCAACCCTACCATCAGGGAGGTTCAGGGGCATAGCCAGGTTTCAACAGCAGGGGCAGCGACCACAAAAAAAAAAAGGCGTCACCAAAAAATAGGCACCACATCCAAAAAAGAAGGTGCCACCAGAATAAAAAAGGCGCAACTTCCAGCTGGTGGAGCTGCCCCTGAAACACCACCGGACAAACCCAAACCGATGTAGCGGGTATGGATGCCGTAATGCTGCCGAAATAATTGGAGCCCTTTTGGGGCATTTCGGCAGCAGCTCCATGAGTCCCCCTGCTCCAGCCACCCAGTGAGTGGGTGCCACTTTTGAGAATCTGGCCTTAGGGGGAGAGGCTGCTCGCCTGGGTCCCACCCAGCTACGCTACTGGGGAGGTTGTTTACTTGACAACATCCATGTACTTCTATCCCTAGATTAATCAAACAAGAATACTAGCAAAAGGTTTCAGTTGCACCTCTTCCCCGCCCTCTTCCCTCCCAGCTAGAGTGTGGTTTGTACTCTGTACCAGCACAGGGAAGAAGAGAGAGGAAGAAATTCTTTCACTCCTAAATGAACTACCTAAAGTGAGTAGGGTTACTAACCCAGTTACTCCCTCCTCAGAGCAGGTGGGCAGGCTGTGGATGAAGGGCAAAGTCTTAGTTTTACAGCCTCTTCCCTCACTGAATGGCCAGACCAGCTGAGCCAGTGTTTGCTGAACAGTAACAAAAGGCTCAGGTAGACAAGCAGTAAATTACCACCAGTGACACGAGCAAGGATAACATAGGTAAGGAATTATGATTGGGAGCTATGCTTTTTACAAAGCCTTGCTCAGGGCATGCCCTAAACTCAGAATCTAGCCCTTAGTTTTTATGGTTTGTTTTATCACAAATGGTCAATTGTGATCCA
Organism: Dermatemys mawii; assembly: GCA_007922305.1. NCBI lineage: Eukaryota > Metazoa > Chordata > Testudines > Dermatemydidae > Dermatemys > Dermatemys mawii. The sequence continues at coordinate 59,494,909 of ML677326.1, read as the reverse complement.
TGAAATCTGTTACTGTGAAAGCAACATAACATCTCTGTACCCATCTGCAAAGCTAAGTAACTGATTTTCAAGGTCACACAACAAGCCAGTGACCTTCAAGAATGGAACTGAACTGCGCTCTCCTGACTCAGAAACCTTTCCAAATCACAGCAGACAACAGTGAAAACAATGGGGAAGAACTACATCTTTAAACCCAAATCAGTTGATTTCTCTCCCCAAAGTCATCTCTTGATATTTACAAGCTTTGGATGTAGTCCTTTCTCCACAGAAAGTCAAGGGGAGTTTATTATTGATTTCAATGGGGCTAGGATTTCACCATTTCAGTTTGTATTTAAGCTACACTTATCTGTATTTTAAATTGAGGATTTATTGAACAGTAGCTCAGCTTTCTTGTTCATATCTGAAGGTTTTATTTTAAGATTAAATTCAATGTCAGTGTAAAAGAACACCTCATATGCTCACATTTACATTAAATACATAGTAGGTTTTCATGGGAGTTCAGGTCTTTGATGACCATCTTCTCCTTTAAAAAAATATACAAAAATAGGAACGAAGCCTATATATTTTACAAACAGGTGTTGTGTTAACTATTAGCTGTCTTTTTACTGCATATTCTTAGGATCATGTTTTACTCAACATAAGTTTCATTTGATCCCCCAGTATGTACTGTAATTTGTTTCAGTGCTGAAATGAAATGAACTTGCCTCAAGTTTCTGCTATCCAGTGGTGTGGATCAGTTGTGACAATTTTTTAAATCATATGTACATAAATCACTGACTGATAGCCCAGCTCAGTCAATCAGTGTCTTGTTTTAATGATAAAGGAGAGGGGATACTATGATAGTACAGATGGGCCCATGCTGCAGAATTCCAATCAGAATCTAAATTGCCATAGATGGTAAAATGAAGGTTGGTCACCATATGCATTTCCCAATCTGTTCTATACACCTAGTTCACACAGTTGAAAAAGTCCAAATTCAGCCTTTTCCTGGGGTTTGGGTTTATTTTTCTTTTATTTTTTAAAGCAAAAGTAAGAATACCAGGATCCACTCAAACCTTCTCTCCAGGCTTGGCTGCACCTTGGGTTTGCTCTCTGAACTGCTTAGCCCATCCTCAATCCTCTCTCTTCCATAAAGCCACTCTCTCTTCCCATAAACCTTGGTGAGATCCTACAACATCTGCCTCCCTCATAGAATAGAACTAACTTAACAAGCATTGCTCCTAATGGGAAAGGGTTATCAGCAAAGGGTGTTTCAGGTAAACACTGCCAGCCTGTTACAAACTCAACTCTAAGCAGGGCCAGCTCTAGGCATCAGCCTGGGAAGCACATGCTTGAAGTGGCCGTTCGTAGGGGGTGGCACTCAGGCCAATATTACGGCAGCATTTTCCACTCCATCTGCCTATTTTTTTTATTTTTTTTTATTTTTTGCTCAGCCAGCACTCCAGTGGTTTTTTAATTTTTTGCTTGGGGTGGCAAAAAATGCTGGAGCCAGCCCTGACTCTATGTAATTAATATAGCAGAGATTTAATGCATCAGTTTCTGTAGTAAATTAGCCTACCGGTGTGCTTATCTTAAACATGAAATGTTATCAACAGAGAATTCAGAAAAAAATTGAAGAAAATCCCCATCCAAAAAAGATAGTATTTAGCATCTGCTTCTATTTCACACAAGTTCTCGCAACACTGTACTTATGCAAAGGGCATATTGATATAGTACAGCACAGATGTACATTACTCATCTAGAGATACTGTTCATCCTTTCAAAGGACACAGATTTTGCTAGTAAAGCAAACACCTCAAACTATCATTACAAGCCAGTGCTATATTATATATATATATATATATATATATATATATATATATATATATATTCAGAAGTTTCGAAACTATAGTTATTGTTCAGCCACAGAAGACAGATGATGCTATCATCTGGTTTCTTTTTTCAAAGTTTTCTGGGACTGATTTGCTTAAGCAATCAAGGATTTCAGCTTAAGTAACTTTACTGTGTTAACTAAGATCAATGCAAATGAGCTCTTCGGTGGAACTAAAATAGTGATTTGCCACCTGTATAAATGCATTATCACACACTAATACAAAGAGGATGTCGTCACTACAGATAGGTAACTTTTAAAAGGTCTTAAGGTTTGGATGTTGCAAGAAGCTTGTATAAATGTTTTGAGCCTCCATCCTAGCACCCGATTCATAACCCTCTAATAGGGCCTGCTCTCCTCTCCCTGCTCATATCCTCCAAATAGGTTCTGGTATTCTCTTTCCAGAATTGCAGCACTGCATGCTATCTAGCTACGTTCTCAAGAATGCCATGCTGAGTCTTGACAGGTTTGAGATTACTACATTAGTAATTACTTCAGCATCAATCCCTGCATTTAACAACTCAAACACTGTGCAGCTCTTTCTATGCCATTCATAAAGGCTGCAAGTTGTCTTCTTATTTTGGCTTGCATGAATTAAACCTGAACTATTTAAAAAGGGAGCTGATTATTTCATTCCAGTTCCTACTTGAAACATCACAAAAACCACCACTGTAATTGCCACTGACAGGCAAACCTATCAGCTCTCTTAGCAGAAAGTTCCAAGGGCTAAATGGGCATACGGACTGAACATCCCCTCACAATTATATCTCCTCTGTCTAAATCAGTCCATTCCTTCACCTCTGTAATACAGTATTAATAGAACAGAAGATTTCAGTCTCTCAGGCTGTCAGCCTGGCACCTGTCAAGAGCAGTAAAAGTTGGTTTTAAATAAAAAGACTGTAGAGTTTTTTAAAAAGTATTCTCTTTACATGAAGCAGAGTTTGTTGTTCAATGCAGACTTGCCAAATTTTATCACCTATATGCCCAATGCAAGCAACTTAATTCCCTCACCCATGCATATCAATATCACCAGTTTATAAAACACCATCAGTATCGTCATAGTAAGGGGCAGGACAAGAGTTTGTGGGGGGTTCGCTTTGACTGGCAAATGTTCATAACTTTCACGACTCTCATGGTTGATTTAATGGTACACTGTGCAGTGAAACTGGTTAGACCCAGCAGAGGACACCCCTTATCGAAAAAGGCCTATTATGATTGGCAAGTTGGGTTTTATTTTTATTTTTTTGATGGGGCATATTTGAGCATATGTACTTTGTGAGGTCCCAGCCACATACATTATATTAAATAGGAAGGAGGAGTTAATGGGGGGCAGGGATAAAAATAATAGAGACAGTCTGGGGGCATAAAAGGTTAGAGAGAAGAAATTTTAGGCAGAGGCTGGAATGAAAGAGGGACAGTTGTAAAGTCTTCTCTCCTTTCAGTGTACTATGCTGCCCTTTTAGCAGCAGAGCACATGGAACTCTAGCCACTCTCAACCAACTTCCAGCATAAAATCTAAGTTGGGAAATGTTCACGGGCAGATACTCGGCTCGTGTAAATTGTCATAGCTCCTGTGATAAATTAAGGAGGGGAGGGTAGCTCCTTTTTACGGATATCTAGCCAGCCAGTTAGCTACAAAATCCCTGCTAGCAGATGTTCTCTACTTGCTTTACCTGTAAAGAGTTCAAAAAACCCAAAGATAAAAGGCAGGGAGTGGGGCACCTGACCAAGAGAGCCAATGGGAGGGCTAGAACTTTTTAAAATTGGGGGAAAAAAACACTTTCCCTTTATCTGTCTGCTGTTCTCTGGAGAGAGAGGTAAGAGCAGAGATAGGGCTGGAACTATGCTGTAAAAAGCTTTAAGCCAGGTATGAAAATCACCAGATCAAACTTAAAAACTACTTATTTGAAACCGCAGATATGAAATTAGATCAGGAAATGTCTAGGAATACGTGATTAGGTTTACCTCTTATTTTTTATGGCTTGTGGACTCCTGTGCGCTAACCCCAGGTGCTTACGTTCTGCTTGTAACTATTAAGCTGGACCTCAAGACAGCTATCTTGATGCTTAGTCCCTGTAATTGTTTTCTTAACTCTACCAAAAAGTGTAAGTTCCAAATGTATTTTCTTTCTTTTTTTGTTTTTAACATTTACCCTTTCTAAAGAACAGGACTGGATTTTGTGTCCTAAGAGGTTTGTGCATATGTTGCTTAATTAGCTGGGGGCAACATCTGATTTCCTTTGTTGTCTTTCTCAGCTCTTCCCCAGAGGGAGGGTGAAAGGGCTTGATTGTACCCCACAGGGAGGAATACACAAATGCGCCTTCCTGGGTCCAAAGGGGTTTTTTGCACTTGGGTGGTGGTAGCATCTACCCATCCAAGGTCACAGAGAAGCTGTAACCTTGGGAATTTAATACAAGACTGGAATGGCTAGTAGTAATTTTTGGAATCCTTGTGGGCCCCCACCTTCTGCACTCAAAGTGCCAGAGTGGGGAATCAGCCTTGACAGCACCACTAAAGTCACTGACTCCTGCAAGTACATCAAATCTGGCTTTCACTCCCCACACTGGCCGCCCATAGAATGTCAAGTCAAGTTCAAGGTTTCAGCCCGTATCATTGAAGCACAAAATCTACGCCCAGCAGGTCTAAAAGACTGCCTTAAACTCCAGGAAAAGGGATGGAGTCCTACTCTACTGGCACAATGGAACTTCCAACAAGAGGGGCACATGCAGCTTATCTGTGAAAGAGAAAGAGCTTTTTCATAGGCCAGTCCAGAACAGTGGTATGAACTCTCAGGATTTAAAGACCATCACAAATCTCAGCAGTTTCCACCCTTAGTACAAGACACACTTCTTTGACCTGCCTTCTCTAAAATAAACACATAACAGGGTTTCAAATATAAGCAAAGAAAAGACATCCGATTAAAGCAAAACACTCCACTGTAGACACAGTTCTCCCCCTGCAGAGAGGATGAGAGGAAGAACAAATGACAATACAGATGTTGGTCACCTTGCTTAATACACTACTGGAAAGCACTCAGATACTATTGCAAGGAGGGTTATATGAGAACTTCTAGACTAGAACTATTGCAAGACTGGGGCCTCGGTTTTTAATAGTATAAAATGAGCTGTTAATGGCCTCCAGGCCACAAACTCCTGCTAAAAAGGAGCAAATGGGCTATTGAAGACTAGGAGAAGTAAGGATGGCTCTATATGGTCCAGGAATTTTTTTCCCAAAAAGTTTATTTATTGTTTAATATTTTCTTAGGTTCAAAGACAGGGTAATTTAAAAAAAAACTGTTTTCCTACCAATTTCCTCATACATTTTCACCAGAAACTATTATTCATAGTGGGAAAATGATGATTTTAAAAAAAATTAAAAAGTTAGTGAGCCATATCACAATGGTAATAAGCCACAAAAGGGAATACATTAAAAGAGTACTGAGGTACTTCTTGGGTTTTGAAGGCACTCCACCTTCATTGTCATCTCATAATACAAGTACATCAATTAATGAAAATCCTGTTGTGGCTTAATAAATCCCTATTAAAACACACATATGGAGTACAACTGTCACTTGGCTTTAAGCACAACTCCAGAACTTTTGCCATACCAATGGTTTTTGCTCAGACATTTGTTTAAGAAGCTCATTTTGTGGGTTTTTAATTTTGTCATTATATATCTTTATTTCAGTTTAGAGAAATCTATGTTTTAATTATCAGATAAGCAAAACTCCAATATTTCAGTTCTTACTCTCATGTGGATTTAAAAAAAGATAGTATATTTAATTGTTTTTGATTACATCTGGTTGATTAGATTCATAAACGTACTATATATGAGGCAAATTCTCACAGGACTAGTCTCATTAAGAAGTCAAATTACTATCTTGATTACAAAACCTTCTCATGAACCTTAGAATCAATAATACTCAGAATATTCTGAAATCTTATGTGAATTTATGAAAATAATTATGCTTTTCTTTTGTACAGTATTTAAATAGAAAAATCTAAGTTTTCTTTGGAATTAAAATTATACTAATTCCTTAATTTTTCATCACAGCAAACAGACACATACACACACACACCCCACACTCATTTTGATGCTTAAAAATGTCAAAGGAAAATCCATTTAGTAAGTATACAGATAAAAATCTTGGGACCTACATAGTGAAAAGCTCTTAAAATTTGGTAACAGATTCTGACTTGAAGTTTAATAACAGAAATGAAGTTAGAGTTATGGAAAACTTCTTAACAGAAAAGATAATTAGACAACAGAATGATCTGCTTAGGCAGGCCATTGGAGGATCATCACTAAAAAGATTTAAAATAAAACAGCTGAGGGCCTCATGTATAAAAAATTCTGCTTCCTTTTTGGGAGATGGTCCAAGGTGACCCAGTGTTTATTTTTAAGCTCAAATTGTTCACAGTATTTTCATAGTATTATGTAGAGCAGTAGCTCTCAACCTGTTCATCACATATGGGTCACATATGCAGCCCACAATGTGTTACATAGGCCGCAGGTTGAGGACCATAGCGCTCTCCTAAAACACCCCACAGCTCCCTACGTCCCTCACCACCTTGTCCAGAGATCCCTCCACAGAGCGGGGCCAAGAGGGTAACCCTGGGCATCGGGCTGCGCAGCTAGAACCCCTGGCACTGGGCAAGAAACAGAGTCCTATCACAAACACGGAGTTCCCAGCGCCCCCACCCTGTCACAGCTCAGAACCCCTCTTCCCACCAAACTAGCCCACAGACCCGCTCTCCCATGTCCATGTCTTCTCATGCAGCACTCATTAGCACCACATTGGCAGGAGTGCTCCTGCAGGATGCCTTACACTCTCTCTTCCCTCCCCTCAGCCAGCCCTGCCCAACTTTAAAAAAAAAAATTTGTTTTAATTTAAGCACACAGCTGGGCTGCAGCTGTGTGCTAATTGGGCCACAGGTTGAGAATCACTGATGTAGAGTAAAATAATACCTTGATTCTATCCAACTATTGGTTCCAAAATGGGTACAGAAAGCAGTGCCACAAAAGTTTCTTGTTTCAGCAATTTGGAAATACATGTTTCTTTTTGCTCACTTGCCTCTCCCACCCTCTAAACCTTTGCAGAAAACATCTGTGACAAGGAGCATGTCCAATACAGAAAGTCCTTAGCTTATTTTTGAAGTAATGAAAAACAACTTTCCACATAAAGGTAAAGAAAACCTGTCACCTTTAATTCTAACTCTTTAGTATATGCTACTGTGTTAATAATCCAAACCACTGTGGGCAGCTGATTCAGCACAATGGTTCAGGACCAGTTCATCCCTGTTGTCACTCCATTTATTTCAGTTTTGAGAACTGCAATAGAATGACAGCTGAATTTGGCCTTCCTGCAGTACACAGATGGGTGTAAGCGGCACATAGGTTCAAACAGGAGTTGACTCTCCCAAAGGGTCCCACTTTGGAAAGGATCGTTTTAAATTCAGGACAATGCTGAATTAGAGCCTCTTTCTGGGGCCTGGGTCATACCCCCTCCCAACCCAAATCAATTATGCTTGCTTTTGGGCTGTGCTCTTCCATTCATTGAATACATCAGGGGTTACAGAAATCTTTGACAATGCAGCTCATCATGCTATCAGGTCTTTCCACTTCAGAGGAACCAGAGCTTTCACTTACACATCAGTGAAAGCTGGGGCTAGATGCAGCCCTTCATCAACATCTTCACATTCAGATACAAAATATTTCACAGAACTCTACAGGCCACTTAGCATCTCCCCAACACTGTAAACTGAAAAAACCCCAAACCATCCAAAACAAAACCCCCAACTTATTTCAAATGGATTTCCCTTCCCAAACCAAGCTAGACCAAATTAGAAAAACAGGCTTATTTTGACAAGAATGAACAGAGAACTTGTAAAATGTCAGAGCATAAAAACAAACAAACAAAGGTTCTGTGCTGTTTGTATCATATCAGTGAGTTAGGCACTTTGGACATTTGTATTTGATTTCCCTGGTTTGATCAATTTGAGACCTGCAGCCATATTGCCTCGTGCTTGATCCCATCAGATCTCACAAGTCTAGCAGAATCAGGCCAACTATTCTTTAGATAAGACTCCATTAGGAAAAACTAGCTGCTTCAGTTGCTGGAAATTCAGCAGGCACATGCATCTGTAAGAGCAACCCAGTCCCAGAGGGGAAAGAGTCTCCCTTGTGTTTAACAATGAATCTCAGTTGGACTGACCAGCTCAGCTGTATCCCAACTCAACTGTTGTCATAATCTGTATCATAAAAGGTTTTATGCAAGATATCATATGCAAACTGGTAACACACTAATCAGTATTATTGTGCAGCATGCATATGGGTGTTAAATTAAGAATTTTAAATAGGTTCCAAAATATATTCCTAAAAGATGTTTGGCAAATGGGGCTAAAGTCATGCCCATATAGCAAAGGAATGTGGTTCTGTTTGCTTGAATGTGTCTCCAGTGTAAAGGGATAAAGGAGAGAGACAATGAAATTATGTTTACATGCAAGGTAGACAAAGGCATCAGCCAAATGAGAATGAAGGCAGCCATTAACACTCTAAGCAAGAGGTGGAAGCTGCAGCTCCAGGATATCTTCCTGCCTCTTGCAGTGAGGTTATTGAACTTCAGAAGATTTAAGCAAGAACAGAAAGACATTCTGGCATCCATTACTAGGCAGATACAAGAGGCCAGAGCTTTTGAATATCTGAGAAAAGTGGAACCTTTCAATCAAGGGGGCTGAACATCTTTGGAAACTGAATATAGGTGAGAAACCTGCTTGAACAAAAGACTGTAGTTTGATAAGTTAGACTTTAGTCTTACAAACATTTTTACTTTTGATTGTTCATAATCATTTCTATCCCTTCTTCGATCATTCTATTTTATCCCTATCCCTTCTATTTGGTATCCCTTAAATATCTGTTGTTTGTTAATAAACTTATATTGTTTTATTATGTGTTTCAGTGCAGTATTTCAAACTGAAATGCAAAAACCTCAGCTTAACAGGCTGGTGCTGTATACAGTATCTTTAAAGGAGCAGCAAATTTGATAAGTTTTTCTGAGCGCTAGTCGCTCAGATGAGGGGATGAGCACTGCAGAGAATGACTTTTTGGGGAGACCTCAGGACTCAAAGGGCTGTTGGCGTCATCCTGCAAGGAGTAACCAGGCTGGTAAGAGCCAGGATGAGGTTTGTTTGTTCCGATTACGCTGTTGGTGTCAGTGCTCTGAACTCAAGCTGTACAGCAGAGGCTTCCAGGGTTAACAGGCAGAGGGTGACAGAACCTGTTATTTGTCTGAGCTGAACCCCAAAGCATCATAGCACATTAAATCAACACCCCATCATAATACTGGGAGGTAATTGGCAATTGGTACATGGTTTGCTCAACTGGTATTCTAATTGGTAAATGGCATGACAATACAATAGCCAAAACATTTCAACTTAATATTATAAATTTAGCCAAGGCTATAAATTCAAAATGAAACAATTTTGACCTTATCAAAAGAAAATGTCATCAAGTTTTTCAAAATGAAATTCTGGTATTTCATTCCCTGAGAAATTTCTATGTTTGGTCCCAAGTCAGAACACACAAAAAAATAATGGGAGTTGGGAATTTCCCAAGAACAACAATCCCAAGTTCCAACCAGATCTAGCTGCAAAGCTGAACCCAAAGGCAAGATGGAGATTAGAGTTTTCCACTTCCCTTATCCCAGTTTCTCCCTGTAAGAGGGCAGGCTTCATCTCTATCCTTTGATGCCCCAGAAATCTCTCAGACTCTCCAGCAAGTGGCACCTCAATGTCCTCATTACAGTCTCATGCAGAAAAGCATTTACAGTGTTTCTTGCCCTTTAGCCCTTTCCTACAGGAACAGGGAGGGACAAAACTCTTCCTTCCTTGAGATCTCAGCACATATTACGCTCAACTAGCCCAGGCCCTCCCACCTCACTTCTTCCCTGTGTCTTTAATATCCCTCAGCAATGGCTACATGGTTCATCAACACCCCCCCACCCCACCCCACACACACCCCAGCCTGCATCTTACCAGCCAGCATTCTCTAGAGGAACTCATTGTTGCTAAGTGATGAGATGCTAGCTCACCTGTTAGCTTCCAGCACTCTGTCATACTCCCCCATTACTTCATCTCGTGTTTTTGTCTTTTGTTCCAATTCTCTCTCAGTTGCCTTCATCTCAACTGTGTCTCAACTCAAAAGAGCAATCATCAGCTCTTTACATTGCCTGAAAAACCAAGGCCAGAGCAGGAAGCCAAACATGGACCAAAGCAGAGTAAAAGCTCTTCTATTATTTTTGTTGCTGCCTGCAATATAGTGTGTTTTATATGCGAAATGAAGGTGTGGCACATAAGAGTGTCAATAAGTGAATGATCTTTATTTTCTGGCCCTGAGCACCTAACATGGGTCAAGTTTACAAAAGTTTAATATTCCTACCACATCAAAGAAGTTTGTATATTTTATATATATATATATACATACACACACACACACACACACACACACCATCTTCGCTGGCTAGTCCACTTCAAATATAAGGGGATTATTCTCCCTTTCTTTGATCATTTGTCAATAACCTCTCAAACTCTCAATGGTTTTGGGATCATAATCTCTTCCTATTCTCAAAACAGTTGCTTCTGCAGTGTTCTGTTAAGCTGTTGAGGTGGACCCACTATCTGGAGGGTGAGTTTTTAAAATGTAAATGAAATGGTGGGCATACGACTCCTTCAACACAGGAGCACACTACCAGGAGCATCATGCATATTCTCAGGTAATGGATTCAGTATCATCCTTGGTTTCACTTGGAAGTTTTCTCTTCTGCCTGTACGTTTGATCTTCATAGGTGGTGATGATATGCAACCCTTTTTGTACATAGTATAGCTGTTACCTCAGCAGGTTGTCTAGCACCAGCTCTTGGAAATTTAACACTCTCTCCCACTTGCAATGGAATGATTATTTAGTATTTTTGTTGCAACATTTCTTCTGTTTTAATATCCTTTATGGTTTCTTTAATGGTGAAGAAAATGAAAAATGTTTTCATTTCAGTTTTATTTTGGGGTTTCTTAAAAGTATAAAGCAAACAATTCAAGGAGGCTTGCAAACCAAAACTGCAAAAAATAATTGACCAAACTACATGCAGACCTAGTGTGACCAGATAACAAGTGTGAAAAATCGGGACGGGGGGTGTAGGGTAATAGGAGCCTATACATAACAAAAAGCCCTGAAAAATCAGGACTGTCCCTATAAAATTGGGACATATGGTCACCCTATGCAAATCTCAAATGCTGAGCTATACTTGGTAATGAAAGAGGAACCAACTGCTGCAAGGGACCAAGGGAGAGATGCAGTTATTAAAAAGATATTTTATGTTGGTCAGGCATATATTAAACAGGTTGAAGCTGTTCTTCATAGCAAGCCTGACCTTAATGATTAGGTCAGACCTCTTTCAGGTCATTTCATTTCTGCAGGATCCTCTATATTATTCAGAAAAGAATAGTGACGTTGGGTACTGCAATTTTTGGGTCCCAGTTTTTGAGATACGTTACCAGAGGCCTGATTTTCAGGAACTGCTGAGCACTCAAAGAAAAAGGCAACCAAAAAAATCCCAACCCACTCATTTTTAAAGATCTTGCCCGTCATAACTCTGTTCAAGATAATGTGGGCCAGATCCAAAGCTCACTGAAAAGAATAGGAGTCTTTTTAATTGACTTCAGTAGACTCTAGATTCAGGCTCCAAGGGCCTAACCAGCATGAAATATTCAGGGGTAGGCAACCTATGGCACGGGTGCCAAAGGCAGCACATGAGCTGATTTTCAGTGGCACTCACACTGCCTGAGTCCTGGCCACTGGCCTGGGGGCTCTGCATTTTAATTTAATTTTAAATGAAGCTTTTAAAAACCTTGTTTACTTTATATACAACAACAGTTTATTTATATATTAAAGACTTGTAGAAAGAGACCTTCTAAAAACGTTAAAATGTATTACTGGCACACGAAACCTTAAATTAGAGGGAATAAATGAAGACTCAGCACACCACTTCTGAAAGGTTGCCGACCCCTGGTCTATATGGAACCATGCCCAACTTATCAGAATCATACTGAATGGCATAAAATTATTCTATTCCCCCTAAAACAGAATTTCCAAACGTGAACCCTTTAAACAGAATACATTTGCCAAATCGTACAGCATCTGTTCTGCATAATATTAAGCTATCTGAATTCTACTAAGAAACACAGCTTAGTTCATGAGGTCACTGTTGACTAAATCATAGATTTCAAGACCAGGGACCATTGCAATCCTCTAGTGCCTCGTCCAACCTCCTTTACAACACAAGCTATGACACTCCTCCGAAATATATTCCTGGAGTAAATCTTTTAGGAAAACATCCAATCTTAATTTAAGAATTACTGCAACTCTTAGTAAATTTTTCCAATTGTTAATTACCCTCACATTTAAAATCATCAATGGTTTAGAATAAAGAAATTCTACATTATGCATAATTTTTTTAAAAAATCACTAAAAACAGACTTTTGTCGTAACAGTCACCATTCTACCCTTTGAAGTGTTTATTTTGTTTGGATTTCATACTTTTTCTACAGGTATCTTTATTTCATACAGAAAATTATAATAAATTTATTCCCATGTTGAGAGAGCTCTCTCAGTCCAATAAAATTTTTGCCAAAGCCCAAATCAAGCATAAAGCTCAGCTAAAAGCTTTATTTTTCAATTCTATAATCCAATCATCCAAAAACTGCTTTAATCAAAATTCTGGGGCTTTCAATATACCATTTGCTCCAGGCATCAAGTTTCAACATGCATCCTCAAAGCTCGAAACACTGTCACTCACATTCCAAAGATACAATACTATCACACTCAAAACGATCATTTCTTGTTTCAAAAGGACAACCCTCTATTGTTAGCAACATCCTGGCTGCTGAACATAACTATTGCCTATGCTTTAACTTAGTATGTGAAACTAAGAAATGTTGCATCTTGGTGAAATACTTCAATGATAGTTCAGTATTCTGTTCAGTTAGAAGAGCAACAAAAAATGAGGAGGAAGCCTGAGAGAGAGATGTACCAGCAGAATCACAGGAAATAGAATGATTACAGGATACAATATCCTTCTACATGTGCTTGAAGAGTACATAGAAAGCAGGGAGAGTCACTATTTAGGATGTTTCAAGATTGAATAACTAGGAATAATGGGCTGAAATTAAGAAAAAAAAGGCTAAAATGTCAGTGAAAACTTTCTAACAGTGAGATGAGACTGTAAAACAGTCTCAAGGCAAGTGGTACAAACTGAAATTGTGGAGTCATTAAATGTAGGACAACGAAAGAATATATAAATAATTCTATCCTGTGAGAGGGATTGAAATGTATTTTTAATAGCGATTTTTTTTCCAACTCTGATTTCCATGATTCACCTAGCATTTTCTGTTATAATGAATATTCTCATAGAGAAACAAACAAACAAAGATTAAATTTTCCTCACCCCATGAAATAATGATTCTCATCCTTTTCTTCTAAACTTTCAAATTCTTTGCTGCTAACTTACATACTTAAAACATACGCAACTGCAGTTTGGAAAGACAATATTTTAAACATTTTTTAAAAATGGGAGTCACAGCATTTCTTTTTTAAAAGTTGGATCTTAGGATATATGGATTGTGTGACTCATTATGAATAAGCACAGAAAAAAAACCCATGGGGTTACTGTGAAATAGGCTGTTCTCTAATAGGCTACATATATTTTAAAATAGTCCATGGTGAGTAATGAAAGTACTTAATGTGCATGACTAGGCTAAGTGACAACTAAGGGAGGACATGCTAATTTACAGATATTTGAAGGGCATGACTGCTACAGTGAATCCTGGTTTCAATGAAGTCACTGGGCTTTTACCATTGACTTCAGTAGGGTCAGGATTTCACTTGAGACAGACAAATCATATAGATGTGTACAAGTACAACCAGGAGTGACAGGTAAAATTAAGGGTGGAGGAAGGGAAATGTAGGTTCAATATTAGAAAGACTTCCCTGGCAATAAGATGAATATAAATATTATTGACTACTATAAAACCATCTCCAGAAAGTGTTCAATGCCTCTTAACTTTGGTCTTCACATCCCTGGACATCAAATTCTAGGAACTGCCAAGTTCTCCCTTAGATGAACATGCATGATTAACATTGACTATGCACATACCCAAGGATAAAAGCATGCATTATATATATGTAGAATTTTAAACCTGCACAAGGGTCAAATTATTCACATGATCAAACTAATGATTTTGTGCAAAAAATACTTTGATTAAATGAGAGGTAATATTTTCAGAAAGTATGGTCATCTATTCATACCATAGGAGATGTATAGGATTGCTTCATTGTTTAGGATTGTGATTAAATTTATTAATACAAAGTCTAAAGTAGTCATAAGAAACAGGTGATACACAGTGGTTGCCATTATACAGTTGAAATGTACTCAGTTATATTCAAGAAACCATGGATATATTTCAGATTATAAAAGGACAGGACATCAGCTCAAATACTATTGTATGGCAACTCAGGATAAGTGTTTTCTTTGTAATTGTTCTCTCTGTGAATCCAGTTCAGCTGTACATTTTCTGCAAGAACACCCAGGTCAGTGGAGCTACTAATGCAGTAAGGTACTATTCTCTGTGGATAAGTGGACAATATCAGGCTCTGTGTGTTTATGCATGTGAAGTATATTGTTAAATATTTTCCTAGTTGGGTTTTTTTAAAAAGCATAAAGGAGGAGGATAGTAGGTTACTATCTTTGTGCCACAGGGGAAAAGAATTCCTAGGATGTTTGTATGTATAGCTGGGGGAAGAGGCTTGTATGTATGTTTGTAAGTTATGTGGCATTTTACTTTCACTGTGACTCCTACAAAGGCTGTGTGCAACAATTTCCAGTGACATTTGTTTGGACAATTAAAGATTGAATGGGAATAATACATGGAATGTAAACTTGTCTTGGAATTCGTACCAATTCCAGGTGCATCACTCATAACCAATATATGAGAGAGAGAGAGAGAGAGAGAGAGAGAGAGAGACTCTCCCTCCTCCCCCAAGCAATTATTACAAGCAAAACTAGTCACTCATTCTGTTGGAAGTTCAAGTTCACCCTGCTCAGGTTTTCTCCCTGTGCCAATTCAGATGTCATCATCAACATCAAATAAACTCAGTCCCAACTTGAAATTTTTAAAATTTTATCAGCATTTCTCAGCCTTTCAGTAACTTACATTTGAATATAAAGAGATTGCATTATACCAGAACTTACTGTCGGTTTAGTACCTTGCTCCCTATTCAAATTCTCTTTGGTTGTAAAGTCAAATACACATTGTAAAATTTGATGGACAAATGCAAACCTACCGTAAGCAGGTATAGTACTTCAGGTTGAAATTTGTTTGTATACTGGTAGACTTGATTCTGTTATTGTTTAAGATTATACTTAGACTTGGAAGGATTAGATCAGTACATGCCAGTAAATATTGTAGATAATAGTTAAAATTTACAGACGATAGGCAAAAGAAAAAAAATGCTGCTTGAGAACTTAGAGTATGTCTACACTACGAAATGAGGCCGATTTTATAGAAGTCAATCTTTAGAAAGCAAATTTTATTCAATTGTGTATGTCCCTACTAAGCGCATTAAGTCATAGTGCATCCTCAATACTGTGGCTAGCATCGACTCGTGGAGTCCCTGCAGTCTCTGCTGCCCATTTGAATTCTGGGTTAAACGTCCTATGCCTGATGGGGCAAAAATATTGTCACAGGTGGTTTTGAGTACGTCGTCAGTCTCACCTCCCTCCCTCTGTGAAAGCAATGTCAGACAATCATTTTGTGCCTTTTTTCCGGGGTTACCCGTGTAGATGCCATAGCATGGCAAGCATGGACCAGGTCAGCGCAGCACCGCTGTTGTGAGCATTTTAAACACCTCGCATATTATCCTGCACTACATGCAGAACCTGGCTAGGAGACGCCAGCATGAAGACAATTGTGAGGAGGACATTGACACAGATGTTCCTTAAATCATGGGATATGGCAATTGTGATACCAGGCGGCTCTGGGTTTTTGGGGAACCAGGGCACAGTATCCAGCCTGTCTGACTCATGAAAGATACCCTCCCCACTCCAGTCTCTGTTTGAACCAAATCTGATCAGAGAAAAGGTTTGCAGAGAACAATGAAGGGTGTTGAGAGACACCACAGACTCCTCCTGACAAGGTGACAAGATGAAGACATCTCGCTTTGCATAAGGAATGGAGAACTGAGACCACTCCCCTAGCCTCATCTGCATGAAAGATGGACAGGAATTATCATGAAGAATGAAGAAAAGAGAACTGCACTGAACTCTGGGACCTAAAAAGCAGGGATGCACTGCATTATGGGAATCCCTGCTCCAAATGCTAATGAATCTTCGCCTGCACACACCCAGCTCAGCAATTATCAGAGCAATTCTAGTAATACATCTCTGATTGATATCCCAAAATACTGAAGCGACCTGGGTATATTGTGAGCTCCCTGAGAAAAACACCACCCATAGCCAAGAGTGATCAGCTCCTATTGTCTATCCTAAAGCAAACCCTTGAATCCCTAGTTTACTCATAAACAAATTGTTCTCCCTTGAACCTTTGTATTTTCTCTATAAAACCCCCTATCTGTGCCCAAGTCAGTGTTCTGATGCTAGACCCAAACTCTGCATCAGTTCTTCTGGGACTCCATCATCACCTAGCTCAGGGGTCTCCAAACATTTTTGACCGCACACCCCCTGGTAGAAAATTGTTTTTGAGCATGCACCCCCATGGGGGAAGCCCCGCCCCCATCCATCCACACCCTCCCACTTCCCCCCCAACTGCCCCCCTCTAAACCCTCCCTCCTTTTCCCCTAACTGCCCCCCTAGGGGCAGTACCCGCTACAGTGCTCGGCTCCTAGGTCCCATCTCAGCTGCAGCGCTTGGCTCCTGGGGCTGGGCCTCAGCTGCAGCGCCTGGTTCCCGGGCCCGGGTGTCAGCTGCAGCTTGCGGGACCCAGCTCCCGGGGCCGGGGCTGCAGCCACAGCGCGTGGCGCCCAGGCTGCAGCTGTGGCACCTCTGGCCGTGGCTGCTGCTGTGGCTCTTGCAGAGGAGCTGCCGGGGCAGCCTGGCTCCTTCTGCATTATTGGAAACCTCCCGGGTTTCCAGTATGACAGGAGGAGCCGGGCTGCCCCAGCAGCTCCTCTGCAAGTGCTGCCCCGGCAGCAGGAGGAGCCACCCTGCTTCTCCTGCAGCTGGGGCCGCTGCTGCGCTTGCAGAGGAGCTGCCCGGCTCCTCCAGCTGCCCGGGCCGTGTATGCCCAGGAGTGGTCTCATGCACCCCCAGGGGTGCGGAAACCCGTTTGAAGACCACTGACCTAGCTGATCATGCTGGGGGCTCTGCCTGCCTCCAGGACTCCGGACCCTGAGCTACCACCATCATCTGGGAGCACTGACCAGTTCAAGCCTCATGGAATGGGTGAGATTCTCTCTCAGGTATTAACCTTTAATATGTAACTTGTTTGTTTAGCCCTCCTTTTGTGGATACTCTTATTATTCAATAAACCTTTATGGTTAAGTTGGTTGTTTCTCTCTCACTTTCTGAATTGTACTCATTTGTGTCTGTAGCTTTCCCCATTTACTCTTCAGCAACACTTCTTTCACCTAAGCTAAAAGATCCCTCTAGTGCCCAAAAGTACTGTGGGGTTTGCTCATCGAGTTGGTTACTGTGAAAGTGGGATAGGGACATGTTGAACTTGGGGCACATGTGGGGGGGGGGCAGCTGAGAGTGCTGCTCAGCTCAGCCCATTGAGACCAGGAGCACATAAGGGTACCAGCGTGAAAGTGCTGTTTAACCCAGCTCAATGAGCACAGGGACATAAAAGGGGATTAGCTGGAAAGTGCTGATTGACCCAGTCTGGGGGGTGGGTGTGGGTGTCTAGTTCTAGGGCTGGAGGAACCCAGTCCCATGGAACCTAGGTCCTGCAGGATAGCTCCACTGGGTGGGGACTTGCAGAAGGAAGGAGTAGAACTCCATGTGACACCCACAAGTGACATAAGCAGCACATTAATAGAATTACAGAACACCCCCCCACACACTCCAGAAGAGTAACCCAAATAAATGAGCATACCCCAAAGTAATGGGCACATTTGGTAACAACTGGTACATCATGGGGGCAGCTGGAGAAGTTGATACAGTGGAATGGCGATTCTGGGCCCGGCGAAGAAGCCCAGACTGGTGGGACCTCATAGCGTCGCGGGTATGGGATGATACCCAGGGACTGCAAAACTTTCGTATGAGTAAGGTCACTTTCCTGGAGCTTTGTGAGTTGCTTTCCCCTGACCCTGAAGTGCAGGAATACCAGGATGAGAGCTGCTCTGACAGTTGAGAAGTGAGTAATGATAACCCTGTGGAAGCTTGCAATGCCTAACTGCTACTGCTCAGTCAGGAATCAATTTTGAGTGGGCAAATCTACTGTGAAGGCTGCTAAAATCCAAGTAGCCAATGCAATCACTGACCTTCCGCTAACAAGGGTAATGACTCTGGGAAATGTGCTGGTCATAGTGGATGGCTTTGCTGCAATGGGGTTCTCTAACTGTGGTGGGGCAACAGCTGGAACACATAGCATGCCCTGTGTGATTTTTGCATATATATATATTAGCATTTCTTCTTTCTCATCAGAGCTCTGTCTGTAGAGATTCTTTTTCCCCCATACAGCAATCAGATCCAGTGTCTCCTGTTTGGTCCATGCTGGAGCTCATTTGCTGTTCGGGAACTGCATGGGCACGTGTTCTGCTGAGCTCACCACACTGATCAAACAGGAAATGAAATTTAAAAGTGCTCCCCAGTGAGGAGTACAGCAGTCAATTTTAAGAGCTCTTTAGGTCAATGGAACAGGGTTGGTTGCGTAGCCCATTGCTTCAAAATGGACCTAATGCAGCTAAATTTGACCCAACTGTGTAGTGTAGACCAGAGCTTAGAGTCAAAACCCAGTGATTTAAACTTTTGAATTACGCTAGTTACAAATGGACTAGCAAATGAATAGCAACAACAGTTATACTTTGTTAATTTAAGAATATTTACTTTGCATATTTTGACAGGTGATGGTGACAGCTTGTATTTTAATAGCTTATCAAGTTTTAACTTTTTAAATCTCAACATCTACTATCATTAAATAATTGTCTGGACCTATTCACCCCAACTATAAACATTTAAAATGCTTAAAAATAAAAACATTGATATTGTCCATCAATTTCAAAAGAATTGTCAGGACTAATTATACCACAATGCTGTAAAACTCTTTCTTGTATTAACATCCCATAAAGTTCTGATTTTGATTGAGAAGCTTATAAGTATTAGATACAGCCAAATAAATCCAGGCTGTACCTCTAATGATAGAAATGGCAGTTCAGCCTGGATGAATTTGGTCTAGTAGTTTTTTCCATTCATCCCTGTATTGATGAAGCTAGGATCAAATCATGCACAGTGTTTAAAAAATGCAGGAATGGCTATTGGGCCAGATAAAGTAGGGAGAAACAGTGAGGGATTGAGACAGTATCTTTTTCAACTGTATTAGGAGAAGCTTGACAGCTGCAAGTCCCATTCCACCCATACTTACAAAGTTGCATCACAGAACATCTACCCCTTGCTGGAAATGCCAAGAACAAAAAACTGAAGAGTGTTCACATAACAAGGCAGTACACAAGAATGTTCATCTTCTGGAGGGGGGCTTTTTATTAGAATCAGTTTAATATTCCATCAGGATTTACAACTTGAGTTTGAGGCAGAAATTCTTGGAGATTCTTTAAGGGGTGTGGGTGTGTATCAGCAGTGCTGGTTTGAGATCTACCTTCACAGCTAAGAGGATGATCCAGTCTTTGTCAAAAGATAGTGTTCAACACTTCTAGTTATGGGTAGTACTAGATTACCTAATTTCCTGGATTATTTCCTTATGTGCTGTCTTTCCAATGAAAAATGCCCTTGACTAACTCTCTCCACGCAGACTGTACAAATAACTCATTATGACATTATGGATTTTATCCTACCCCAATTTCACACATGTGGAGGACTCAGATGTACAGAACTACTGTAGGCTATGGTGGGTAAGAGGGTGGAGTGCAGGGGGTGGAGAAGAGATACCAGAATTCTGTGCAGGGAATCTGCATCCCTTCTACATTGCAGCACACAACTCCATGAGTAATCCTAGAAATTGTGTGGTCACTCATTTTGGAGCCAAGATAGGTGAAGTGGAAAGGGGTAGGGCAGAGCAAAAGAAGACTGCTACTCCGCTGATCTTAAGGTTTTTCTTGCCATGCAGATGAGAGGCACCAAGGCTAATTCAGATGCTGCTCCACCTCCTTGAGGAGATAAGATTAGTCTTCCTTCCTTTGTCCCTCTGTAATTCCAATACCTAGACAGGTTACTCATGCTGGGTACATAGGACAGAATTTTAGTTACATCAATAAACATCTTTTTTATTAAAAACATTGATGACTTTCAGATATATGAACTAGCTCTAATGTTAAAATGACTCAAAATATTATTACTCTTTTCTTTCACCATATGGCAAGCACTAATGGATCTCTCGTTAATAAATACAAGTTCCTAATCAGGAGAAAGGGGATTTTAACTCTCTTTTTAAAATTTCTTTATCTAACAATGCAAAATATTCTTACAGCCGGATGCAAAAAGCTCAGTCAATAAACATTAGATTTCTCAACTCCACATATAATTAATTCAGTGGATCTAATACTCAAGTTTTTCCATCAGTCACTACTTGTGTAAATCTTCTACTGAAGTCTGGGGCAAATAAAGTCTTTGGATCAGGACTGAGCCCACTGAAAAATGCAAATTGTGTAAGAAAGCAATTACTACCACTTATGGATTGAGTTTGTTGTAGCTGGGGGTAATATTGGCTTCTGTAGCGGACCCGATACATTTAAATATTTCACTTATAAGCAAAAGATAGAAAACACCAATTTATAACATCATGAGAAAGGTGAGAGAGCTTCTAATAGAACTAAGAATTTTGCAATTAGCTTTTGATAGGTTTTAATTCATTGCACTTCAGTGTTTTTATTTTTTGTTTGCATCAGTTAAGAAGCAAAAATACAAGCAAAGAAAGGGCTGACTGCTAAAAGAATGTAGTTGGTTACTTCACAGCAAAATCAAGTGCACAGTGAAAATAAATAACCAAATACCAGAGGAATAGCTTTATATTTCTTAGTTAGAAAATGCCAATATAAATTTTATGCTGTCCAATATAATCTGTAATCTGCTAGATTCTATGGTAAACCTAGAAAAATGAATATCACCTCATTATATACTCTCAGATAAGAAACGGGACCCAAGAGCTGAACAAAAGGGCTTACTACCAAAATGTCAGGCAGTTATTACTAGCTATAGTTTAATGCCTTGAATGGGTGCATTCATAGAATACTTGCTATGAACATATGAATTAATTTGAATGTGGAAGCTAACAAGCTATTTCAAGAAGATTGCATGACTGATATTACCTTTATCACTTCTGTAATGTACTTACATCTTGCATATCATTACGTTCTATGTATCATTCTGCCCCAAATGTGATAGTTGGCCATAGAAAAAAGTGTACTTTTAACTAGCATGACCATGATTGTTAAAGGAGCAGAGAATAATGCATAGTGTATATATCTGATTACCTTTTAGAGTAGTGGATTACTGTGATGTATTACAATTTTAGAAAAATAATCTTGAAAGAACCTCTCTCATTTACTGCTTAGTGAAAAAAATCCTCCTCTGTAGACAATAAACTGAAATAAATCTTGTGAGAAAAAGGTAAATAGTTTGAAAAGAGGTTAGGGACTGAGCTTTCAAGGTGACAGACTAGCACCTGCACCTACTTTTCTTTCTGTGGAAGAAAAGTAGCTAACAAACTTAATTCACTTGCTGGAGAATTCTCTGCACCTTGAAGTCTTTAAACCATGATTTGAGGACTTCAATAGCTCAGACATAGTTTAGGGGGTTATTATATGAGTGGGTGGGTGAGATTCTGTGGCCTGCTTTGTGCAGGAAGTCAGACTAGATGATCATAATGGTCCCTTCTGACCTTAGAGTCTAAACACCCCCACCATCCTGGGCTAGGGAGGAAGCTATGCCCTTTGACAGAGACTGACCCAGCCAAAATAATCATGCACTTGTCACCTCAGCTAATGTAACATGCTGTCCACCTAAGCGTTGAAGTGATTGCCTGATGAATCTTCAGATTGTACAATGTGCAGCATCTATATATATATATATGCAATACAGAGTCTTGAATAAGTCACTCCTTAGAGCTTTCGACTTTGAACTGGTTCCCTGTCCACTTTTGAGACCTAATGCTAAACTTCACAATAACTCTGCACTGATGATAAAAGCTAAACACACAATTTATAGGCATGCCACAAGGCAAAATGGAGAACATAATCATTGCAGAATTTGTGTATTTTTATGCTTTTTGTTGCACTTAGAATACCATAAAGTTATGCAAATTAGACATAGATCTGACCAGTTGTGATTCTGCTACAAAACAATGTTGAATGTCATTAACAAATTAAAACAAACAGGGCTACAGAAACAACTGGTCTGAGGAAGCCTTGTCATTTGGGCGGCTCCAAGCCTGAGTAAGACCACACAGGTTGGAAAATCAAGAGCAAGTTGCTTCCTTTCCAGTTTTACTACTGTTGGACTTTTGTTGTATTACTCATTTCAACTTTGTGTTAAATTTTACTGTCCTTGAAATATATTGTTCTTTTTCAAAACAAATATTTTGAGACAAGGGGAGAACAGAAATTAACATGCTAAATCTATAAGTCGCAAGGTATAGATAGCATTACAGAAAATATAAAAAGCTCTGTTTAGTTAGGCTGATCTGTAGCATAACAGAATTACACAATACTGACCTATTTTTATGGCAAGGAAGATAATGTGGTGGAAAGATACCGTTTAACCCATTCTCCTGATGACTAACTTCTCAGTATATAGCCTTCAGAAGAGCTGGGTAAAATTTTTCTGACCAAAGTTTTATTAATTGAAAAACAGTTTTGGTTCACCTAAAAATAATGTGCATTTGACACAAATTCATTGAATAGTTTAGGCTAAAATAATAATCATATTTGAAGCTGAATTCACAAAACCACAGCAACCTTCCTTATAACCTTCTAGCCCAGCAGCAGGGGCACTCACCTGGGATGTGGGAGGCCTGATTTCAGTTCCCTCCTCTGACGGACGTGGAGCAGGAATTTGAACTTAGATCTACTACATTGCAATAAGGCCCTATTCACCAGGGTCTAGAATATTCTGGAGTATTTCAGTCTCCCCTGTTGAAGCTGTCCCACTGTACATAAATTATTAAATAGCCCACGGAGCACGAACTGGACTTGGATTTCTCCTCACCTAGGTAAGTGCCCTAACCATCTGGTGTGAGAGAGAGTGCGTGCGGGCGTGTCTCCGTTTTGTCTCCCAGTGACTAGTTAAGAACAAAGGAAAACAGCTTAAGCAAGGCAGTCAGACCCCATCCCCATCTTAGACTACTATATAGATCAGGTTATAGCACTCACCCAGGAAGCAGGAAATGCAAGTTCAAATCCTTGCTCCATAGCAGGCAGAAAGGGACAACTGAATACAGGACCCCCACTTCCCAGGTGAGTGTCCTCCCCACGAGGTTCAAAATTGGAAAGATACCTCCCCCCATTTTGTGAATAATTTCCTTTGCTTTTTATATTAAAAATGGCTGGAACTGAAATGTCCTGTTTGAACTGAAACAAAATTTTTGTCAACCTCCAAAAAAAATTGCTAAAGGAAAAAAACCCCACTTTTGGTGTGGGTTGAACCAAACCCCAATTTTACTTTGGGTTTTCAGCACTGCCAGCAATCCAAAAAAACCTGGTTCTTCACCCAGCTTTCTGAGCCACACCTTGACTGCCAACCACTAAGTGCTATGTCAGTTATTCATATTGTAAATGTCCTTTAGATAAAATAAACATGCAGAGCTCTTTAAGGCATTTTTGCTTCATCCACATTTTGAAGTGTTAGCATGAAACAGAGTCTAGCTGTTACTAATATGTGCTCTATTTTAAAAAGTCTATGTTTTTGTCTTTGGGGACGTTTAGGCTTGAAAAACAACATTTGTCAGCCAAAACTTTAACATTCAGACTGTCCTTGTTTGGCTGAGATGAGAAATAGAGCTTAGCTGAGGAAAGAATGGCTGGCAAAGAACTGGGTTCTAACATTTAATGAAAAAGTATGGCTGGGTTTAGGAGTATTTTTTTCAGACATTCAAGTGAGAAATTGCCCAGACTGCTATGCAAAAATAAGCCTGTTTTAAGGAAAGAGGCGATATAACATTGCCTGCACTTGCATTTTCTTTTAAACTTCCCACAGTTGCACCTCCACAGGTGCTAATGGGAATGCTAATGTACGTAGACCACCAGTGGTTGCCCACATTGTAGCCACCTTGTCATCTCACCGCGTTCCTGCTCAAAGCAGGATGCATGACCCTGTGGTTAGACTGAACTAAAAACTACCACTCCCAACCCTTATATCCTTATTGCAACCACATAGGCTTACAAAGCTTGTATGTTAAAAAAGTAAATTTATCAAATATTGAGTGAAATATTGTTCTAGGCAAGTAGTTTCAAGTCAGTAAATTCTGGAAAGCAGACAGGTGACAGCAACTCTGATCTCTAGGACTGTGTCATTGTAAAGAAGTCAGTTGCATGAAAAATGCAATACAAGAAGATATGGAGGCAAAAAATTAAGTTAGTATCCCATCCATCCACATGCAAAACAGTTACTTTCTGGCAGAACTTACCATTACCACTTCAGACGAGATGCTAGTGTCTTACTGTTGACACTAATATACACTACATTTTTCTTAACTGTACTTTTCAGGTAAGGGGGAAAAAACAAAGTATTCTAGTAAGTAAATATGCCCAGCTGTTGCATTTTGTGTCCTTCTCTAAAAGCCAGCTATACTGAAATCTTCATTTTCACAGTTCGCAAATGCCAGTGTTCATCTGTGCTAACATTCTCAGAATCACAATCGGAAGATGTACTAGAGGCATCATGAGCAACAATCATTTCACTTTTAGCAGCTACATTGTAATCATTGTTTCCGTTACTAATACGAGGTGATACATTTCAATAAGAATGTAATGTTGCTGTACCAAATCCAGGTCAACAAACTGAATTACTAAATAAATCTCTCTCTCTCACACACACACCCACAGAGAGATCTGGGATTAAAACCATCATCCTTTCACTCCAGCCATATCGTCTTCTACTTCTTAAGCTTAACAAAAAAGCCAATACCTAAGAGTAGTTCTCCTAACCACTCTGTAGACCAACTTTTAAGGCAATGTCACATTCACTCATACACACCAAGTCTGTACATTACAGCCTGATATAGCGTACAGAATTTCAGGTCCTGAATTTTATAAACCACAGCCTCCCTACATTAAACTGTTCAACCCCTCTGTCTGGAGATTAAAACATTGTTTTGGAGAAGTTGTTAATTGTGGCTGTATTTCTCTGTCTGTAGCCATGTGACCACATTTTCTCACTCAAGCTGCTGTGCCACCAAACTGTTTTGCCATTACCTTACATTCCACGTAACCCCATCAAACTTACCTTGACTCCATAAATGTCAACAGTACAATATGAAGTCATGGCAGAATTCATCTTATTAGATTTGAATAGCAATAGAAGGTGATGAGAATGGAGATTGTAGGACTGTATCCATCTCTATTCAGATCACAGATGCTCTGTTACTGAAGCTCAGCTACTAGAAAAGTATACATTGTAAAAATAAATAGTAGAACACTTCCTTGTTAAGGAACTGTTTTCGTTTGGTTGGATTGCTTTTTAAAGTTATATTCTGTACTTCAGAGTTTCTTCTGCCTACTTGCAGACAGATCATTCTGTTAGAAACCTCAGAGCAAATAAAGAAAGCAAGCAAACAGTAGTATCATATTTCCCGCTCAGCCAGCAGACACACACACAAACACATACACACTTTTGGGCCACAGAATTTGCTCCACCACATACATAATGGAATGAATCCCTCATTACTGAGGGTAATGGCAACTTTCTGTACTGAAGAATTTTGTGTTTGGGTTCTAATCACTTTCATTCACCTATACATAAATTTTCTTTGAGGTACACTACCCTTGGTAGTCTGTATTTTGTTGTTTTCTGCAAACCCTATAGTTTTCAATGGTAATAAGGTACCTTGGATTTCTGAGCACATGATCAGAAAGTCTATGCTGTACATAGGGAAGCAATTAATTTTTTTCTAGCAATTCATCTATATTGGAGAAAGATAATAGATCAGTTCTGTAGGTTGAAGTTATGCATTCCTAAATCACAGATCATGACATCTCAGTACCATGGTGCTTTTGTGCCAGGATAGCTAGAGGGTAATTATACGTCCGAACAACTTCACAATTCAGACAGGAAAACAAAGATGAGCACTGAGGTTGTTTTAAGTCCCATCAGAAATCTTTTTCTCTGCTACAAGAGGAGTATTAGGTATGTGGAACCAATAAATCAGGACACCAGGAAAAGTCAGGTGTGCACTAATTTTTTCCTGTTTTCTATCAGAGAAGTCATCCAGGAACACAAGGTTCAGGAAACCTGTTCACCCTACAAATTCCAGCTGGGGTCTCTCCAGCACCAACATGGCTGGCTTTTCCAACAGCAATTCTTTGTAAAGCCTGTTTCCTTGGAGAATACCTTCCAGAGGCATCAGCCCTGCCAGGAAAAGGCAAACATTTTCAGAGCCTCCAGGTTAGCCTCTTGCTCTCCCTCTCATCACCATCAGTCACAGCATGAGCCCAGTGCAGACTACAAGTTTCCAGATTCATTTTTCAAGTACTGCTCAGGAGCTGAGATGCCTTCCCTTCCCCCCACCCCTAAACAATGGCTCACATCTCAAGCCTTCCATAGACCAGCTCTCCCAAGACATTTAATCAAGAGAGGTCCTTCTCTTCCTCGCCACAAAACACACCATCTGACCTGCAAGGTGGTCTCAGCCCAGTATCCAGCTAGCAATGGAGGATTCCCAAGTCCATCATCAATTGTCTTGACTGCCACCTGTTTCATTAACATAGTGATGGTATTCATAAAAACTATTTCCCCATATCAGCATGCCACCCATTCATTCACCTGATCTTTAACAGACCTGTGTCCACTCACCTCTTCTTACTGTATCATTCCCTTCCATCCCTTATAGCTTTATTATTCTTACGTAGACAATTTTGCTAGCCATCACCAATGGCAACTTCTACACAGAAGTGAATCAGGCAGTGGGGGATGGGGGAGGATTATTGAAGGAGGATTTCTAATCACCTCTATAACGTCATCAGATAAAATTATTTCTTAGTATTACTCACCTTGCAAAAATCTCTTTAAGAAAGACAACTTAATTTATTAGCCTTCCAATCCACCAACTCCCTTAGCCGTGGAAGTCTGTTGCTCATACATTTGCAGGGCTCCAGACAGAGCAGCTAAGAGTCCCAAACTAGATGTTCATTTTCTTTTTAATTAAATATTTCTGCACTTTGAAAATATAGAGGAAAATATGTAACTGATGTAACAGAAAAGCTTCAAGCACAGCAGATAGTTACAATGGACATGTAGCAGAGGAAAAGAAAAATAAAAAATTAAGGGAGACAGGTGCTCTGTTTTTCTTCCCCTTACTGTTACTACTATCCATCCAAATAAAGGCAAATAAAGTAATATAAATACTATATTACCCTTCAGTCCAGAGGGGTGGACCTACCTGAAGGCACAGATAAAGAAACCAGAGCTGCAATATCTATATTTCACTATTTTATACACCATCCACATTCCTAACCCACACAAGAAGCAATAAGAATAGAGCAGTAGGATAACTGCATCTATAATCTGGGCTTCTTTTTCCTCTTTGTTGTCTACACTGACTCATGCAAAGACTTATTATATTTTAATACAGCAGTAGCATCCTAATCTCTGAGATCACTTTAGAAACATATTAAGGGCACCGCAGGTGGAAGGACACAGTGAGTTTTGATATACATCTCTGAATACAATTCAGGAACCTGCATTCCTATATGCCAAGAAGCTCTTTATTAGCTGATAGCAAAGACAATTAAATAAAACATAATTAAAATGCAAAAAGATTCATTTAAAAATGTTAAGACATAGTGTCTGTCAAACTATATTTCAGCCAATTAACTGCACACACCAATGGCCTTCACCTTTTAATTATCTGCCGTCATCCTAAAATAAATTCTACTGGAATGCAATTGAATCACCAGCTTATCAATTCATATGTTCCATACAACATTTTCAAAATATTATAATGGGAGATAAAATGTAAATGGTTCTTAAATAATTTCTGACCAGCTCATAAGTCCAAAGAAAACAGAAAATGAATTACATGATTTCAAACTCCTGAGGGGTACTAAAATGATTAAACTACCTCACCTATCTGCAAAGTAGTTTACACTACAATCTCTGTCTGTCACAAAAGGAAATGCTCTCAAGGGTCCTACAGGAAGTTCTTTAGTTATATATTTTTGGTTTGTATGTTTTAAGTAAAGACATCTTGCTCAACAGAGCAATTAAATTAAAGCTATAGGACCATTCACTTAGTGTTGTAGCAACCAGTGAGGTCTTGCACTTCTACTTATCTGGTAAGTAATGACCTTTTCCCCCACCTTTAGAACTGGATTGCTCAGAGTACTTGTAATGGGACATGGAGTTTTTCATTTCTAAATATTTGCTTCAGCTACAACTACGATCTATTTGGTGGTCTTGGCCAGATCTTGTAAGAGAAAAATCCACATAGAAAATCATGAACAAGGATAAAATGGAGATGAAAAATAACTATGCTCTCACAACTAATTAGTTAATTGTCCATTTGCTACCTAAAATTTGTTGTAGGTTCAAAATTAGAGGCAGAGGACTGCACCCATAAAATATTAAATTAGCTGCAATATTAAATTCCATAAAAGTTCCATAAAATATTAAATTCCAAAAAAGTTGTGGGAGATGGCACCTCTTCATCTCTGTGGAGGTGGGGAGCCATAAGCAGTCAGCAATTTTTGCCACAGAAGTACTGCTTTTCACTTAGCAAAACAGAGAGTGGTAGTTCCCTGTGGAACTCCAGGAAATGAAGGTCAAAGAACAAATTTGGCACATACTGTCTCTATTGCTCATTGTGTTAAGACTCAAAAGTAGAGAAAGACAATGAGAAAAATTATGCTGTTATGGTTCAAACTGCGGTGTACCTTTGACTCCCTCAGTCACTCCGCTGGATACTCTTTCCAAATGGCACCTGTACTTCCCTCAGGGTGGAATCGCACAATTCACTTTGGGTCCCCACATCTCAGCACTCCCATTCACAAACTGTCTCCTCCGTAGATCCAACTGGATTTTGGCCCACACTATGGACTTCTACCTAGGACTGGTGAGTAAGATTAAAATACAGTAACAAAGGACAACTTGTTTAAAAATGATGTGTTATGCATAAATCCATAGAAATGTAACAGAGGGAAAGGGTTAAAAAAACAAGTGGGTCTATACACATTGTCTTAACTAAAGATTAGCTGTTCCTTCCAAGTTCAGGTAGGTCTCCGTCTGGAACTGCTTTTAATTAATAGTCTCTTTTCTCCAGGTGGTTCAGTCTTATGAGTCCGGGGGCTAGTAACCTCAGTGCAGGGTCAACAGTTTCCAGCTCTCTTCTGGGGTTGGCAGAGAAACCCAGGCCTGCCCACTGCTCAAGGTTCCCAGGCACGGGATCAAGCAGACCCTGTATCAAGCAGTTAGAATCAGTGTCTCCCAGTTGCTTACTGCTTTCCATGACTACTGCTTACTCCACCTCTCTTGTACACTATTTCCCAGACTCCTGCTCTATGATTCTCCTTCTTCTCTGGGAATCCATCCTTTCTGGGAAGCTTCCCATCAGTCTGTTACTGAGACCTGCCACTCCCATTGGTTCCTTAGCCTCTTTGGCAGCCACCCATCTCTTCTGACCTACAACCTTTTTAAACTGCCCTACTGTTGCTGGACCACCAATTAGCCTCAGTTAAGGAGACAACTCATCTCTCTGTGACACTGTTAGCCGGCAGGACAGCATAGCAGCTGTATACCCCATGACAGCCCCCATTGCCTCAGGCATCCTCCCAGCACTAGGACTGGGCAAGGCACAACTGAAAGGAGAAACTTTAAAATGGTATTTTAGAGAAAAACAACATTAAAATCTAGGAAAAAGCAGTAAATGGATTGTTTTACTTTTAAGATCTTTACTTTTTAAGTAAAAGTTAAAACCTGAAATATGGTAAGTGGGTCATTAACAAGTCAGATTCTGTACCATTACTACTAACTAGTCAAAGATTACGTTTAGGCTATATAAAGAGGAGAATGAAATCATACTGAAACTCATCCTAGCTTTGAAAAGTTCATGTTTAGAAATGAATCTGGATTCTAATTTCACATCTTGGAAGAGTCTCTATTACATGATGCCAGTCTGATTCACATAATTGAAATCAGCACTACTGCCTCTAACTGCTGTGTTTATGAACAGTAGATAAGGTACCACTTCCACATGGTCTCATTCTAGCTGAATGTTAATTCAAATACCAAAATAAAGTATATATACACACATATATACACCCACAGACTAGTATTTATTATATTTAAATACTACACGTCTCAGTTATGTGGTGGAAGTCATGATTTGCAGACTTAACATTTTGCTGAACTTCTATCAAAAAGAAAGGCCTTCAATATTTGAATGGGCTTTACACAATGTGGATATTCTACTTTATCAACTGTTCTGACCATTTCCCTCTACTCAGTTCCCTTAATCTAGAGATGCCTTATTTGAAACCTGCCTGGTGGGACCATGAAAGCAGAATAGAGGCGGTGGGAGAACAGAGCAAAAAGGTCTGTACCCGTCAGAATACCCCTCCCTTCACTCAAGAACCTGGAATTGAGCCCATTATTCTTGAGTTTTAAACACTCTTTTGCTGTCTAGCTTTGCTGATGGATTTCTCAGCTATTTGCATGTGCCTTCATCCTCATCTAGTGGCATATTCACATAGAAGACAACAGCCTTCTATTGCTACCTGTTACTCCCTTAGCTCAAGTGGTAGAAGACTATGTTCTAGTCCAAATTCTGCTGCTAAACTGTGTGGGGAAATTAATGATGTTCCACATGAATGAATTTGCATTCACTTTTAAAATGTAGTTTTTAATGTAAATTTTCTATGTTAAAGAACATAGGCAGCAAAGTCAAGAATTCAGATTAGAAAATGCCTCAGTTAAGGTTGTCCATGTCATGGTAAGAATCTTCCATTAAATGATCACATGCTATTTTTCCACATGACTCCTGCCTCATTTCAGTGCCCAGGATGGGCTGCGCTCTAGGAATGAATCAAAGGAAGTTGTTGTCAGCAGTATCCCATCCTTATTTATGGCAGGAGTTAGAAAGTATGTAGTGAATGAAGCTGGGATATTGGAACAGATATTGTAAGACAGACTAAAGTTGCCACATTTCTGAAATATGTGCTACAATACCTAAAATGCATTTGGATGGACTACCTCCCCCCTTCAACCACAGGAGGAAGCATCAATACCTATGAAGTTGAAATTTTTTTTGTTTATTGTTTTTTAAAAGCAAGCTTGAAACCACCATTTAAAAAAATCTCAGTTCAAAGCAACTGACATGAGGTCCAAATGCCTTGCTACTGATGCGTCTCATGAGACGGATGAACAGAAAATACAGTTTTGATGCGAGATGTGGTGGGGAGGGTGTAACTTAAAAAATGAAAGTGGGGTCAGGAATGGGGGAGAAGAGTTGTAGGTGTCTGACCCCCAAAATGGGCTCTGGAGGAGAGGGGGCAGAAAAACACGAACTGGATTGTCAGAGGGGTTTCTTTAACTCTAATCCTGAGGGGGAGGGGAAGAGAGAAAAAAAAGAGTGAGAGTGAGAGGTTACAGACATACCTGCTAACAGATATTTTGAAATAAATTACCAAAATAATTGAAAATGGCATGATTAGGTAGGGTTATTTTTGACAAAATTTACAGAATTTTAAAATATTGTGTGCAGAATTTGTGTTTGTATGTACAATTTATTTATTTTTTGTGCCAAATTCTATCCACAACATTACAAACAGTTTTAGGACAATTTGATCCTATGTAGGTACTTATTCGACCCCATAATAGTACACTATTCCAAATGATTAAATTTATTGTCAGCTTTGTGGAAATAGCAACAACAAGAGGGCTGGAATTCACAACTTTGGCTGGAAATGACTAAACATTGATATAATTAAGGTAACTGATGCAAAGAAATCAGTGAAGAATTTGGATACATCACCACCAATTTCAGGTCCAAAATGGAATTTCTGGTCAGAGTGAAAGACCCAAATGCCAGAACAGCCAACAGCCCAGTGGTTCAGGCACTCACTAGGTACGTGGGAGACCAAGGTTCAAACCCCTGGCTCTAAATCAAGTAGCTCCTAGATACCAGGTGAGCATCCTAACCATCAGGTCATTGGCTGTTCTGCGGTGGGACCTTTTATTTTATTTTTTTTTATGGAAGTATTAAAGAGAGGACTCCTTTTGTTCTAAAGCTGAAGGAAAACAAAATTCCAAAACCTCAAAATATTTCACAAAATGAAAATCTTATTTATGGCTCAAACTCTGGTAACGAAGGTGGAAGTCCTCTTTTAGATTGGCACCTTCCCCCACAGTTTGTGGCTTCACTTCTCCATGTTAGTGGCACAAACTGTATTATGTGCTTCTAGCTTTGGAAGACCTGTATATCATGTATGATTTTAAGATCACAAATAGTGCAGAACGGACTGTCAGACCTGTTGAAACTACACCAAGAATATGGTGAGCAATAAGCTCAGGGAAGAGGAGGTGGATGTTGATGATACATAGAGAACATCTTGAGTCAGACAAGAGGGTCATTTATTTAGATAGAGCCAAATTTTCAACAAGTCATTTGGTATTTGTGCGTAGTACAGAGTTTGTATTAAGAAATGGGCTCAAAGTATCAGAACAGTCACATGATACTGGTGCAGAGACACACGAGATTGACTTGCCTATTCTGCAGAAGAAGTGGTTATTAGATAAGCAAAGAAAAATGACACATGGAATTATAACTGTGCTTATGCTCATTTCTGCAGAATACTATTTTTAAAAAATCCATTAAATGTAAAGATGATATTAGCGCTCTGGTTAGATCCTCTGATTTGGAGTGGAAAAAAAAAAAAAGTATCTACCACAGAAAAAAGGGGAAAAAGAGAGAGACATGCAAAGTAGTGAGGGGACAATTATTTGCATTACAAAAAAAAGGATTTGAACAAAACAAACGGTATAATTGCAGTTGCTTGGAAAGCTAAACCAAATAAAAAAGACTGACATTCTCTGTCAGTCTTTCATTTGAGGAAACAGAGTCTGGGATTAGGTTAATTACTGATCAAGAAATAGCTTTAACTTTCATTACCCAAATGTTTCATGATTGTACATAAGCATGCATTCTGTGGTTCTCTTCTGCCATTAGAAAATTAACTGTAGCTATCTGGCCAAGCATCTTAGTCCTGATGTCCATTTATTTCACAGCCAGGCAGAAGCAGCATTGTGTATGAGAACATAATTTAATGTGAAGCATTACAGAGGATAATATTCTTAAAATCAGGATGGGATTGGCATGATTAACTGAAAGATAAGCTGCAACGTAAAGAGGAGCATTTGAGGGTCATAATTATGGGGGAAGAGGGGAATCTTTCAAAACTGTATCTTGTGTCGAAAATACAAGTGTTACAGAGGAATTGCATTCTAAAATATGAGCAGTAAGATGAGGAGTCAGGCAATAAATTAAGCCTGAATTCAGAGTTTAATCTTCCAGATGAAGAAAATAAAAGCCTTTCCAAGAATCAATTTAGCAAAAGCCTTCTCTTTTCACTGTCAAGTGTTACACAATATGTCAACATACAAAATGCCTTGACGACCAATTCTCTTTGGACGCTACTGTCCCAATCTGCAACGTTGCCATCAAGATACAATTCCTACAAGTAAGTAACCTGCTGTCTGAGCTCCCCATTTTTCACAAGAAAACTGCCATTCCAGAGGTCACTTTTCTGACAAACAAGATTTGTCTGTAGGAATCTTGCTAGCACTATTTTGTAAGACTGAAATTACTCTTCCTCTCAAACTAATTGATAATATGTTACTAACATGTATTTTGTTGTATCTGGATTAAAGAAAGCTGCATTTGTTATAAATTATTCATTAAGGGCCATGCACTACTTTTGACCAACGTGCAGAACTCCACAAATATCAATGGCAACTCCTCTTATGGACTGAGGTGTTTGAAAGGGGGGAAAATTAGAGAAATCTTTTTAAAAATATAATTCCCTTTACCTGATATTGTTGTTCATTAAATAGGTCCATCCTCCCCTCCCCTTGATTTTACATAGGGCAGAGACAAATTTAACAATATTAGCTAACTTCTGCCACTCTTACATTTTATTTTATTGTGATTTTAAGTGGCATATAACCATAAAATTACCTCCTTATCACCCACAATAAAATTATCCAATTTAAAATGTAAAAACTTATAATAGAGCACAGTGGGGCAAACTTATAAAGGGTCTCCACCTGGCTTATTAATTTACATGTGCAAATTCAGTGTTAGAATTATTGATAGGATCTCTGAATTCCAATCCAGAATCACAGCCCTATTGTGCTAGTCACAATACAAAAACAATGGAGACTGTCCCTGTTCCAATCATCTTACAGTCTAGGCATCAAAGTACAGAAGGGGACAAAACAGACAAATGCCATGAGAGTGGGAGAGTGAATGAAATAACTATACATAATGAGGCAGAAAAACAGATGCCTCTGCTCACCATATACATGTGCATATATGTATGTGGCCATCATAGCACCTATGCATCATGTGTGTAATTAGGTTCCATTACTGCAAAAGTATAGCATGCCTCCTAGAAAGTATTAACCATCCTCCACTGCGAGGGGACAAAGATCTCAAAAGATCAGCCATTCACTGAACTTAAACACCTGCCTGAATGAGTGTGCATGTATGTAAACTAGTCAGTCCAACACGTAAACATGTTTAGAGTCCTGATCTAGTAAAACCCTAAAGCTGTATGTAACTTCAAGCATGCATATCAGTATTCACAATTACTGTAATGCAATATTATATGGCCACTACAAAAAACAGCTGATCCGATAATGAACATTTAATACTTATACAAGATCTGCATATAAAAACAAACCTCACTACAAGAAATCTGCAAGCAGAGGTAATTGGATATTTGCATATGGAAGATCCTTTTTAACTTTTATAGCCAAATTCTGCCCTCAGTTACTAGAAGAGAGTTCCCCTGACCCTTGTATTTGAACAAACAAAAACTTCAATTGACCTTATATGAAGCAGTCATCATACAATGTAATAATAATTACTATAAAACATGTGTTTTATAAAGGAGGTCAGTATCTTTTCTCCCATCTGTAAAATGGGGATAAAGGAGACACAGCAAGTGACTTGCTCAAGTTCACCAGCAGGCCACTGGCACAGATGAAAACACAAAATAGTTCTTCTGAGTCCCAGTACGGTGCTTTATCCCACTGTGATGGAAATGTAGCCACCTAACAGTTCTAACTAGGATGTATCCATTTTTCATAGGCATTGAGGAGAAGCCACCACATAAAGTTTTCCTCCCTTTTATTTTTAAATCAATCATATGCCTTTGAGGAGAAAATAACTTTCAGCAGGATGGTTACACCTCTTCATATTGTGTGAGAGAGAAGAGGGAAATAAAAAGGAAGTGTGATTTCATAGGTTACTGTTTATAATAAATTTTGAAAAAGGATACTGTATACAAGGGAAAAAGACCAGCAATGTACATTGCTACTTTTTCCAATTACATGGGTCTTCGTTTGCTCTGAATCTACTACTCAGATAGGAGGAGCAATAAACAGGTATCACGCATGTTGGACAGTAGTAACTAACGTAAACCCAAGAAAATGTATCTACACTTTTTTTTTAATTTACAATCATTCCTCTTCATATTAAAATTGACCTAGACTAGTCCCTCTTCCCTCCACACACACAACTCCAGATTCCACCCCTTGTGTGAAGCGCTTTACATTGCGGCCACAGCTGGGATTTCATTTTAGAGAGATTACTCTCAGCACTAAGTGTAACACTGACAGACCCCCAGTCATCAGCAGTTGGGATTGAACCCTGGGACCAGGGGAGCTTAGTGCATGAAGGTCTAGAGCAGGCCTGCACAACATGCGGCCCGGGGACCACATGCGGCCCGCACGGGCTCACTGTGCGGCCTGCGGGTGGTGAATAGGGGTGGGGCAAGCCAAGTGGTGGGATAGGGAGAAGCAGATGGGGGCGGGGCTTTTTGGCCTGCAGCTGTTTTTTTTTTTTTTTTGCAGTAATATGGCCCTCGCTGCTTTCCGAGTTGTGCAGGCCTGGTCTAGAGCATGAACTAAAAACCAACTCTCTCTTAGCTAAGGCTGTAGAACAGACTCATTTTAACTCTGTCTAATGGTCTCCAGGCCACTAGATGGGATATAACACCACATCCAGAATGTATATGGGAGTACATAAGCACTATGTTCAGCTGCAAGTATTTGCAAGAATAGGACTCAATATATTGTACTAGAGAAATAGCATGGGATTAGAATTCAGGTACTCCTAAAATTTCACTTTTGGATCTGGCACAGACTTGCTGTGTGGCCTTGCATCAGTAATTCTGTAGGACAGATTTTGCGCAATTACACTTGTATAATTCCAGAGCAACAGCAGAATTTGGCCCTGCAGGTCAGTTTTTGCAGCTGGAAAATAGGAGTGCTAGTTACTACTTGTACTATTTCATGGCCCTAAATGAAAAATCTTAAATCCAATCATCCCCTGAACATTAAGAACATTCAACTCTGGATCCAGACTTCTGAGCACTCCACTCCCAAGAACTGAAGCAAGCCCTAATGTATTATACAATGCATAAATAAGTGCCCTGCTACAGACTAATAAGAACTTCTCCTAAAGACACTTATTTAATTTCTCTTTTCTGGCCTTTTAAGTGATCCCATTGACTTATTTAAAGCTCATCTAAAAAGGATCATAGAAACCCGATCTGTACAACTAAAACACCACTAATAAAAAGGTGTTGTTTTGCACAGACATGAATGATCTAGGTAGCGAAAACACAGCCAGATCTTTGTTCTAACTGCACACTTGTGTCCCTTAAACACTTCAGCACACACACTGTTGATGCAGCTCATTTACTACACTGCCCTTTTAGCCTCTCATGTGCAGGGAACTCATGAGCACAGGTTTACAGAGAGGCTGTCAACATTCTCCTTGTTGAAGAGATGTGAGGAAATTATTTAAAATATTCTTTAGGGATATATGACAGCCTGGAGTCTATCAGTCCAGTAGATCTTGCTGCCTTCCACAGATTCCTGCAATATACTTTGCAGGCTTCTAAGTTGCTGTGTGGCAGAGAACATTTCACAATCCTTTTGGCTAATTATGAAGCAAACCTATATTACTTTAATTTGCTAATTGCAATTATTTTTCATGTATATAAACTAAATATAAGTTTTGCATGGCATAAAGAAAGTGACATTTTTCAATCACTCACTTCCTCTTATGTACTGTGACAATAATTTAGTTTTTATAGTGAGAATATTATGGATTTAACAGGTGACCAATAATAAACTCTGGAAAATATATTCTGTGACAAAGCTCCAAGTCTGTACTTGTGGGTCCTGCGCTTCCTGGCAGATTTAGGGGCCTCAGAAACTCATCTAGGTCCCAGAGTGACCTCCCTTTCTCAGTATAATTGGCAAGAGTCACCACCTAGTGAGTTACCTTCATCACAGGCCAGTATGGAAGATGGAAAAGGGGGGAGCCCAAGCCCGCCCTTTACTCCGGACTCCAGCCCAGGGACCCTAATAGTATCAGCTAAGATGGCTGACCTTTTAGGCACAAAACACAATACAATTCCCTGGGCTACTTCCCCACAGCAGTCCCCGCTTCTTCAAACTCCACTTCACCCTTACCTCAGGGCCTCCTTCCTTCAGTATGATATGTTGTCCAACACTCAGTCTCACCAACAGCATAACTTCCTTCCACAGCTCCTGACACCCACAGCCCACCTGACTAACTGGGAGGTTTTTATCTGGTTTCAGCCAGTCCCTGATTGGCTTCAGGTGTCCCAATTAGGCTAGCTGTTTCTACTCCTTTCTAGAAGGTTCTTAATTGGCCCCAGGTGTCTTGATTGGTCTGGAGAAGCCTTTGTTTGGCTATCCAGGGAACAAGGACCTGCACATCCTGAGGCTGATATACCTGCCTTCCAGCACTCTCCTATATCCTTCTGGTCTGACTCCGTCACAATTCATTCCTATCAAATTCATACAGACTTCCTGCTAATGAAAAACTACAACCAGCAGCATGACAAGCTTGATTAATTTCAAAAGAACAAAGTCAAAACAAATTTTAATATAACCGAATTTTAATCAATCATTCAGCATCATTACCATTTCAGTTCAGCATCCTTTCGCTTTAATCAATGTCTTCACCTAGATGTTTCGCAAAGCAGCAATATTTACAAAGCTCAAATCATGGAATGCTGTAATCCATGTATACTATCATGCAAGTTCAAAATGGGCTTGAGTCACTTAAGTCTGGTCTATACTGAGAATTAGGTTGATGTAAGCTGCCTGATAAATGTCTATGTCTCCATTACCAGGACCATTCTCCCAATGTACCTTTCCTGTCACTTTTTGGCTTAATTACTCTACCTCCATGAAAGGTGTAGCACTTAAATCCATGTTATTAGGTCAGCAACGAACCAGTAAAGACAGTGCATTGCTTATGTCAACTTTACTGGCCTCCAGGTGGTATCCCATGATACTACACTGTGACCGCTCTGGTGAATGCTTTCATCACTGCTGCTCAGCAGCCAGGTACACAGGAAACAACTCTTCCCCATTAAAGCACTGTGAACTTTTGAATTCCTGCTTTTTGTTTCATCAGCTTGGAGAGCTTGCCAGCACAGCTGATTAGAGTAACCAACATCCCAAACAGCCTAGAGTACAAAGGAAGTGCTAGATTTTATTGGTCTGTGGGGAGAAGAGTCTGTGCAAGCACAGCTCCAGTACAGCCATAGAAATGTAG
Source organism: Dermatemys mawii (assembly GCA_007922305.1). Lineage (NCBI taxonomy): Eukaryota > Metazoa > Chordata > Testudines > Dermatemydidae > Dermatemys > Dermatemys mawii. Next base: position 59,455,774 of record ML677326.1, on the reverse strand, counting down.
ACATCTACTAAAAGATTGCACAGGGCATGGGTGACCAGGGCTACCCAGGGACATACAGCAGTACCACATGAAAATCAAAGCGCTTCGGCGGGTGTACCAGAAGACAAGGAAGGCGAACAATCACTCTGGCTCTGCATCACTGACATGCCGCTTCTACAATGAGCTGCATGCAATTCTCAGTGGAGACCCCCCCAAGAGCAGCACAGATACCTCTGCGGAGTCAGAGTCCCAAGCCACTGCAGGCAACACCGACGTGGTGGTCGAGGAGGAGGAGGAGGAGGAGAATGGGACACAAGTGTGCAGTGGATCCATTCTTCCAGAGAGCCAGGAGCTGTCTGAAGCCCCAGAGCAATCCAAGTCCAGCCAGTTGCAGAACAGCATATGGCCAAGCATAATGCCAGGTAAGGCACCTGTGGTGAGCATGCAATTCCAATTAATGTGGGGGGAGGGAAGGGGTGTCACATGTTCTTATTCTCCATTTAATTCTTATTTAAAGAAAAGGATGAGGTACAGTGGCTATCAGCTTCCCAGTAGCTGTACCAGCCAGGTAGAGGGTGCCCTGGGGAAAATACTGTCTATGTGCACTGGGATGACCCTGGAATCCTCCACAGATATCTCCACGAAAGTTTCACAGAGAGTTACTCTACAATCCAGTGCAGGTGGTTTCTAGGGAGGACTGCCTTATTTCTTCCACAGCAGGACGACACTTTCCCTCACCACTCCAGTATTAGTTCTGCTGGCATCATCACAGTACAATGTATAAAAGACCCAATCCTTACCTGGCTGTTTGCAGCTTCAGTTCTCTTCCCACCTCTGTTGCCCTCGGGAGGCAGATATCATAGAAGGTCAACACAGGGGATATGGCGGCCCTTTTCATTTCAATTGCTCAGACTGCCAAAAGTAGTGCATGTGATCCCACCTCCATGTTCTTTTCTGCTCCTTCACAGATTTCCCAGATACAGGGTAACAGGGGTCGACATTGAGCTTAGAAGCTGCAAGCCTTAGCCTACAGCTAGCAACACCGAAAAGGAGGGCGGGGGGAGACAGAAGAGAATTTTTCGCTTGTGCACTCTCACCGCCATAAGCCCACTTCCTGCACTGTCTTTGCCAAGGCTTGAAATTTGGGAGAGTCAACAGTGGTCCCCGATTACCGCATAACATCGATATTACAAAAGGCTGTGGGCCATTAAACCTGTGCTTCCATCACATGTTGCCCACTCAAAGCTGAAGACAATACAGCACCTCTGTCCCCAGACCATTTTTGCCAGGCATGGTACATGAAACCAAGTAAATGACTACCCTGGGTAAATGAAAATGTTCTACCTTGTACTTCAGTGGAATACGGGGTGCGATTTTTATATATCAGCTGTGCATTAGACCCTGGTTATATACGGACAATGATTGTTTTGGGTTTTCCATGTCTTACAGCTGAAAGTGTGACCTTCAGCTCATCCTCCACACCAGAGGAAAGTCTGTCACATTCTTCTAATGTAGGACAAAGAACATTTGATAACATGTTTATGAATGCCTCTGGGACAGTGAACACCACGCAGAGGGCGTGGAGGATTTCTCTCTCTGAAAAAATGAGCATGGACATTGCAAGCAGCAGAAAAGACCAGGAGTACGAATGTGGCATGCAGCAGGAGATGCTGTGTAGTCTAAAAGAACAGACATGTTAAGGCGATTGGTAGACACTGCACCAGCAACCCTTTAAACAGCCATAGGCACATTCAGTCACCATTTTCTGCACCCGTTCAGCCTATTGTTGAACAGCTCCTTGCTTTTGTCCATGTTTCCAGCTTCATGAGCCATGGAAGCAAGGGATATGCTGGGTCTCCCAGGATTACTACTGGTATTTCAACATCACCAATGATTTTCTTGCATTCTAGAAAAAAGTCCCCGCTTGCAGCTTTCTGCACAGACCTGTGTTCTTAAAGATGCAGGCATCATGCACCTTCCCTGACCATCCCACATTCATGTCAGTAAAACACCCAGGGCCAGTGTAACCAGTAGGCAAACTAGGAGGCGGCCTAGAGCACCAGGATTTGGGGGCATCAAAAAGCACTCAGGCCAGGGAGCTGCATCTGAGCGCCATGCTCTGCTTGTGGGGAGCAGCGGTGTGCGAGGGCTCCATGCCCATGTCCTGCGGGCGTGGGGAGGCACACAAGCACTCCGTGCCCGTGTCCCGCTTGGGGGGACGCAAGGGCTCGGTGTCCCACTGTGGGGGGGTGCAAGGGGTCCATGCCCATGTCCCCGGCGGTTGGGTGGCTGCGGAAGATGCGGCTGAGCCTGGATCACCCCCTGACCCGGGAGGGAGGGGAAAGGGAGGGCATAAGGTGGAAGTTTCACCTAGGGTGCAAAATATCCTTGCACTGGCCCTGAAAACATGCCTCCCCCTCCCCCCAGTAATCCACCAGCACATGCAACAACAGTGAAAAAAGTATCCCTTTTTGCTTATGTACTCTTTGGCAAGGTGCTCTGGTGCCAAGATAGGGATATGCATGCCATCTATCACTCCACTGCATTTAGAAAATCCCAGTGTGGCAAAACCATCCAGTTTGTCCTGCACATTGTCAAGAGTCACTACCCTTCTTACCAAAAGGTGATTAATGGTCCTGCGTACTTGGATCATAACCACCCCACAGAAGATTTACCAACCCCAAATTGATTCCCCACTGACTGGTAGCAGCCTGGTGTTGCTAGCTTCCACAAAGCAATCGCCTCTCACTTCTCCACAGTCAGAACATGTCTCATTTTATGGTTATTGCACTGCAGGGCTGCGAAAACTCTGCACATAGTTCCTGGAAAGTAGCCTTCTGCATGCAACAGTTCTGCAGCCACTGATAGTCATCCTTTAACTACAGACCACTGTGATCTCAGCAGTCAGTGCTTGTTTCTGGGGACCAGAAACAGAGCTCCACCATGTCCAGTTGCTGCGTGACTGCCAGCAGCAACCGGGAATTATTTCATTCTATGAATTCCAGCAGGGCTGCTTGAAGGATATTGCCCTGTTGTGGCTTCTCTCCTGCTTCTGGAAACACCGCAGAATAGGGCACATTGTGTTTGTAATGCTCACAACAAGAGTAGGATCCATGCTTCTCAGGAGATGGCATACGCACTGCTATGCCAGCCTTTTGGGGGAAAAAAAAAAGGCATGAAATATTAGGGTTTGCAGTTGAGATGGCGGGGGCAAAAACTGCATCATGGGATGTTGAAGACATTTCCAGCCTCCCTTGAAAAAATGCTTTGGTCCCATGAAGCATTACAAGTCTTTCCCAAAACCCCTGAAGTGAGTGGCACTGTGGGATAGCTACTCATGGTGCACCGCTGTTAGCATCGATGCAAGTGCTGCTAGTGAGAACACACTCCACTGGAATAAGGAGTGTGGTGTGGACATGCTCTAGCAACTGGATTACTGTAGCGGCTGAATGTTGACTTAAGTTTGAAGTGTAGACATGTCCTTTGAATGAGCACCTGGCCCCTTCCCCACCAATTAAAAAGTTCATGGTGTTCTATTAGAGGATGGGATGGTTTGACCCACTGTAGATATAGGGGCCCCAAAAAGGTGAATTCTAGATCTAAAAGTGGGTTTGGATTCCAAATTACCCTCCCCCCAGCACAGTTAGGTAAATTTGGATTTAAGATTTATATAAAAGCCCCTCTAGTACAAAAGCTGCATATCCACAGAAATAGAACCACACCTTACATAAGCATTGTTTCAGGTGAGTGATTTTTCCTTTCTGCTTTGATTTGAATATTTGTGGTAGCATCTAAAAGCGACCATAAACCATCATCATCCTGCTCCCCGCTTCACATTTTTACACCTTCAGCTTAGCAGGCAAACCAGTGCACTCATCTCACCTCCCTTTCATGTAAGGGAGGTGAGATGAGTGAAGATTCATGTAGAGAAAGTCTGACAAGAAGTTACACACAAGGACAAATAAATGCTTCTGGAGTCAATTAGCCTAGTGGATTTATTGTCCACAGAAACAGAAAAAAGGTTCAGGAGAGGAATCGCAGCAGTCCCAAGGTGGTTTTGGTGCCACATGCATGTAGCACCTCATGCAGCTGCCTCCATACCTTGTACCTGAACTCAGGAAGTGTTATGATAAAAATTCCAGGTCAAAAAATTCAAAACTACAGCTGAAACTCCATTTTTAACTCACCTGAGGTCACTTTCCATCCACTACTTATGGGGAATCTCTATCTTTACTCTGAATTTCATGTCACTTGTCCATTTCTCTCATGAGGGCAAATATACAAAAGCCTCTTTCAAAATGCCATCCCTCTAAGCTGCACATTATCCACTGAATACTTTCCTTAATATTTTTGAAAAAATGTGAGTAATTTTTTTAAGTGATCCTGAAAAATTCTGAGGGACAAAGTCAAAACCTCACTCTACAATTTGTTGTATAACAAGAATATAAATTATATACATTTCCATCTCTCTCTAATCCTGCTGCAAAGTTATTTTATAAGAGTGTCCAATTTTCCTGTAAATTGAAATGCTGGGCTGACTAAACTGAAGTTCAAATCTGATGGCAAATGATTCCAGATACAGAAGCACAATAAGAGAAAGTATGCCACCTACAAATAATTTGCATGTTTGAAACATAATAAACAGCTTGTGCCTCTGAATCAAGCTACATTAATCATGCATTCTATTCTTGTGAAGAAAACAGATGAGAATATGCTGGTAGGTAGGGTTGCCACCTTCCTGAAAATGTAATGTAAAATAATTAACTGCCACAGAAAGCATTAGTACTGCCTAGACCGCCACAAATTCAAGGCTCAGAAGTGAAATCTGAGTAATTTCTTGATCTTTTAGTAGATTTCTCTTATTGGCAAAACGGTTTCAGCCCGAGTCTCCCCATGCTTACACAGGTATAAAATATATACTGTATCACCCCTAGTGTCTATATACATTCCTGATTAACTGACCAGTTCTTTTAAGTGTTTGAAAGCATGACTGTATTTGAATGCAATCTGGTTGATATTTATGAAGGTCCAGGGAAGTATTAGATATGTTTGGACTTCCTTTTCTTAAATTACCTCTAAAAATTCCCAATATATTTTGGGACCTTCTGTAACCTCCTGATTACAAGATGACAGTTCCGCCCCCTGTTGGTAGCATAGAAAAAGGAGCCCACTGTTTCATCAGCAACAGTACAAGGAAAACTATCTCCAGCACAACAGAATATGTTGATACAGTACGTACAAAATGGGAAATAATTGCCTAGGAAGAAGGAAGGCAAAAAGGGATCTAGGAGGTGGACCACAAGCTAAATAGAAGTCAATAATGTTACACTGTTGCAAAAAAAGCCAACGTCATTTTGGGATGTATTAGCAAGAGTGTTGTAAGCAAGACACGCTCTACTCCATGCTGATTAGGCCTCAACTCGAGTACTGTGTCCAGTTCAGGAAAGATGTGGACAAATTAAAGAAAGTCCAAAGAGCAAAAGAAATAATTAAAAGGTCTAGAAAACATGACCGATGAGGGAACATTGAAAAAATTGAGTTTGTTTAGTCTGGAAAAGAGAAGACTGAGAAGGGACATAACTGTTTTCAAGTACATAAAAGATTGTTACAAGGAGGAGGGAGAAAATTGTCCTTAATTTCTGAGGATAGGAAAAGAAGCAATAGGCTTAAATTGCAGCAAGGGAGGTTTAGGTTGGACATGATGAAAAACATCCTGTCATAGTGGATAAGCACAGAAGTAAATTGCCTAGGGAGGTTGTAGAATCTCCATCATTTGAGATTTTTAAGAGCAGGTTGAACAAACACCTGTCAGGGATGGTCTAGATCAAGGGTCTCAAACATGCAGCCTGGAAAGCCCTTCCCTGTGGCCCACCAAGCTCCCTGCCCCCCACACCATCACCATAGCAGTTTCTGGGAGGGAGGCGGAGGCTTCTCTGCTGCTTGGCCGGGCCACTGCCAAGCCCCGGCTTCCAGGTGCTGCTGCTTCAATGAATGAGCTGGGGGGGCGCTTCCCAGGAGCCCTCTGCAGGGGCGGCCAGGAGCGGTAAAGCCAGGCTCCCCGCCACCCTCCCACCTCCCTCTGCGAGAGGCTTACCCCTCCTGGCCACCCTGCAGAGGGCTCTTGGGAAGCGCCGCCCCAGCTCAGTCATTGAAGCTGCAGCAGCAGCGCCTGGAAGCTGGGGCTTGGCAGCGGCCCAGCCAGGCAGCAGAGAAGCCTCCCCACTCCTAGGTGAGCGCCGCTGCCCTGCGAGTAGCCAGAGGTGAGCGCCATTCCACAGCTCTCTGGCCGGCTGCAGCTGCCTGGGCTTGCTGTGCTGCGCTGCCCCCTGCCTGCCATGCCCCAATACCAGTATCCCCTGCAGAGAGTGCCAGGCTCGGGCAAAGGGTGGCGGGGAGGAGAGTCAGGGAAGGCTGAAAGGAGATGGAGAGAGGAGATGGGGGGACAGGGAGGGGCAGCTTAGGGTGGGAGGGTATTGAAGCTAGGAGTGTAGGGGGAGATTTGGGGAACAGGGTTGGGGGGGAGATCTGGGGACAGGGCACTGGGTTACAAGGATGAGTGGGGGGACATTTGGAGATGGAGAACAGGGTTATGGGAGGTGAGTGGGGTGAGATTTGGGGATGGGGTACAGGGAGCTGAGTTACAGGGGTCAGTGGGTGGAGATTTGGAGAGGGGGAGCAGGGTTATGAGCGTGCGTGCGGGACATTTGGGGATGGAACACAGGGAGCTGGATTATGGGGGTAAGTAGGGGTGGGGCACAGGGTTATGAGGATCAGTTTGGGAGAGGAAGACTTTATAAAATTATAATTGATATTAGGCAGAGATGGTCTGAAATTTCTGTCAGATTTATCAGCACGTTATATTTGAAAAAAAACTTGACTCATCTGAGGCTGGTAATTTCTTGTTTAATTAGATTTGTTTGCTTGTGTTTCCAGCTCTGGACCTCCTATATTGCTCTTGTTTTGTTTTCCAAACAGCTGTTGGCGGTGCCTAGCGCTTTCCAGGAGGGAGCGGGGAGCTGCGTGCTCAGAGGAGGAGGCGGGGTAGGACCTCATGGAAAGTGTGGAGTGGGGGTAGCGAGGGGGGAGTGTCAGTGATGCGGCCCTCGGGCCAGTGCACTAGTCCTCACGCGGCCTTCGTGGTCATTTGAGTTTGAGACCCCTGGTCCAGATAATACTTAGTCCTGCCATGAGTGCAGGGGACTGGACTAAATGACCTCTTAAGATCCCTTCCAATCCTATGATTCTACATTCAGAAGATGGGGGAGGAAGAGGAGGAGAAGGAGATAGGAAAAGAGGCTGTAGCAATGCTTCTTTTCCCAGCAAAAAAGATCTAGGCTAGGGCAGCTGCTGGACTGGAGAGAGATCAAATCAGGTCTCCACATGCATCAATAAGGCATTTCTCCTGGAAGGAGGACTGCTAACTCAACATCCCCCACCCTTTGCTCAACTGCCAGGTCGACTTCAGAATGATCAGCCAAGGATGAAGGTTAGTGAGGATGCAGTTAATGCTTTACTGACCATTACCATCAGACCGCTGCTTCCTGAATCCTGCTCATGAAGAGTTAGGGAGGAATTGTCCATTAATTTCATCTCTGAAGACCCAGAAAATGGAGTCATATCATCTGTGCTATGGGTAAGGAGGACAGAGTTTGGTAGCTGCCATAATTGGATAGAGCAGACACAGGGTTTGATGCAAAATTTCAAAAGTAACATATAGGAAGCTACACAATCCTTCTTTCCCTTATCACATATCTGTTACCTGGCTGCACAGCTAATTATATTCCAAAGGCTGTTGCATTTCAGGGATAGATTATGAAATGTTGCCAATAGTACCTATAATATACTAAATGCTGTACAAACCCCAAGGAAGTAATGGCCTCTGGTTGGAAGAGAATTCCTATGTATGTAATTATTTGTTCAAAAAGTGCACCGGGATACTAGAATAGTTTGTATAGGGTAGGGGTGCTGAGAGCTATTGAACCAAAACTGTAAAGAGTTCAACCCCAGCACTCCTAGTTCCAGCACCTATGAAGTGTACTGGACTTCTTTGGGAAGAAAGGTGTTGTATGAACACACAAATCATATTACAGTGTTCAGTGGTGCCATTCAGATGGTCTCTCCTAAAAATCAGTCACCACTTTTCACTTGGAAACAAAAACACCTGGCAGATTTTAAATTGGTCATCGGTAAACTAGAAAGATGTCTCCCAGATGAGTGCGCTAACCAGTGGAGTAAAAAGTTGAAGGTGAGCAACAGAAGCACAAGCACCACCACCACCACCACCTCCCCGCTTCTCCTCCCCACCTGTATGGAGTTAAGCCAGCACCTGACTCATTCTCCCAAGAAACACCACACGAGCCTAAACCACCTCACTCCAGGATAGGGGCTCCCAGTTATTTATCACAAGCAGAAACAGGTGCTTCTTTCATCAACATCTCCCATTGGCTAACTTCAGCATCTCCATGCCTAGCATGCTAACTTTTGTGGATTACATTCTCAGGTGCTTCTCTCTCCCCATGCACTGTATAAGTATCCCAGAAACTTACTCTGACTGTGAATCCTAGTGATATTCTAGGCTCCTAAAAATTAAAGCATTGCAATTTTGAGCATTCCAGCACTAATTAAATGCACCCCTGTAGTCACACCCTACACACTATTGCAGTAATCTTTGTACAAAATATACCATGTAGGTAGCATCTGAAAACTCAAAACTCACTGGTTAGTAATATTATGGTGAAATATAAAGTTATAAACAAGCTGAAATTAGGTCTGAAATTGGTTTAGCTAGACTTTAGGTAAACCAGTTTCCCAAAGAAAGGACAAGCTGCTACCTCTAATTAGGTATCAAACTTGGCAAGCAATCACCTGTCAAATGACCATTTTCTTTGCAAAAAGGGGGGTAAGCAGAAACAAAACATATCTACATTTTAGCACACAGCATGGAACCTCTTTCACCATGAGACTCCTTGTTTCCATCCTCACAGCAGGATAGAACTTTATCTAGGGGTAAAGCTCAGAAAACTGCATTTCAAAGGGAGACTGGTCTACAAAGTGAGGGGCAAACACACCCCAAGGTATTTCTCCCTATCCACCTCTTTTTCAGCTCAGATGACAAAAGAAACAGCTTTGGATGCTGGGAGCAAATCCTAGCCTGAGAATTTGGTCAGCAAGGTTACTGGGAACATATGGTAAGGAATTTCACCTTGAGCCAAGTTCTAGTAATAGGTGGTGTTTTATCTTCATTTCTCTTGTAACCATTTTTTACTTTAACGCCTTACACTCACATTCGTTTACAGTTAAATAAACTTTTTTTGTTCTTTATTCAAAACTAATCCAGTATTATAAATTATTTGGTTAACAATATTTAAAGTCACAAACCATTGGATATTGTTCTCTCACAAGGCCAATGGACTTAAAATATCTGAAATGCCCAGGAAAGGGCTAGACAGTGCAGAATACACCTTTGGGGGAAAGATCACCATGTAAGTGGTAACCAAGGCTGTTGGAAGCCAGAGTGAAACTGAAGTGTGCTGGCAGGCTTCAACTATTCACAGACACTCAAACCAAGGCTGTTTGGCTGTTTGTGAGGGGTCCAGGTTGGGAGCTACAGCAACAAAGGATCACAAAGCAACCTGGTTTGCAGGACAAGGGTGATAACCCATCACTCGTCTGAATTGCACTCAAGAATGTCAAACACCTATGTCGACCTTTGTGGATCCAGCACGGGTCTCTATGGATATTGAGCTGATCATCACTACAAGCAAGTATTTACTTATGTACCACCTACATTTAACATTGTCTTCCCTTCTTACAAATTTTGCACAATTAAGTATTTACACTTAATAAAGGAATCCATGTTATTTTGTGTTCCATTCTGGAAAACTATCTAGTTCTGCCAATAAAACGTTAAACATTAACTGAATGCAAGATAAACATATTTGTCACTGTGTCAATACAACACAAATTAACTTTCTTGTAGTCAAAATACAACTAATAAGACTTAGTAATGAAAGAGGTTTTAAAATCCCACAAAATGTATACTTTGTAATATTATCAATCTAGCATGATACATAAACATTTAACTCACCTCTAGCGGCCAAACTATGTCCTGACTTATTCAAAGTTTGGTCTGATTAATATGCCATACCTCAGTACACTTTCAGTGAGATTTGAGAATTTACATGCATCTGTGTTTCATTAGTATTAAAATGTATCCCTATGGTCCAGCTTCAGTACTGGTTCCTTGTCAAAGGAGGAGGGAGAAAGTAATAAGATATTCTAGTTGAGTCGGTAGCACTGCTATTAAGGTTGCCTGACACTTCCCATAAGATCCTGTTTTCAGTTGCTTATACCTTGGCCAAATTAAACTGGTTGGGCTGAAATTGTATGTGCTGGATGTTGGACTCAGAACAGATTTTTTTTTTTTTATTTCAGCTAAAATGGTTCTGTGGACTCAGAGAAAAAAAGATGAGGAGAAAACACTTTTTTTCACCCATGTGAAAACATTGCAGTAACCTTTTCTTTGATAAGTACTTGGACCCTCAATGCTTTGGAGCAGAGACTTGTAAGTTGGCAGGGCATTGGCACTTGTCAGTGATGTGCCTTTTGACATCTCTGTGAAAATCCAGTGACATTTATCCAAGACTCATACTCAGTAGAGACATGCTACAGCATTAAAGTTAAGTTCTATGAAGATTCCATCCACGCTGGGCATTCTCCAGCTGTAGGTTGATGAGAATTTTCCTTGAAATTGCTGCTCTAGGCTACTAAGGCCTGGGCTGAGACCCTGTTCTTGCCAGTGCATGACCAAAGAGCCTGTCTCTCCTGTGCTCTCAAATCACCGTCTTTTGCTTGGCCCAAGCAGCAAGAGAAAAACTGCTTGATTCAGATGCAGAAGGGACAAGAGCTGGACCCCAAGGAAGAGCAAGAAGCCTAGGGAGAGAACTGGAACTGCAAGATAAGAGAGGAAGTAGGGGCTAGTGGCATTAAGGAGACTGAGATTTCCCCATGCTAAGTTTCTCCCTACTGTTACTCACACCTTTTTGTCAACTGCTTGAAATGGACCATCCTGCTTATCACTACAAAAGGTGTTTTTCTCCTGCTGATAATAGCCCACCTTAATTGATTAGCCTCAGAGTTGGTATGGCAACCTTCACCTTCTCTGTGTATAGGTCTTCCTACTGTATGTTCCACTCTATGCATCTGATGTAGTGGGTTTTAGGCCACTAAAGCATATGCCCAAAAAAATTTGTTAGTCTCTAAGGTGCCACAAGTATTTCTTGTTCTTTTTGTGGATACAGACTAACATGGCAACCACTTTGAAACCTCACAGCAATCCTAGGAACTTTGGGCTTCCCCACCCATAGTGAGATGTATATACTGTGGGAGACAGAATGGTCCCACACTAGGACAGTGCTGCAAGGAATATGGCAAGTTAAACCACTTTAGCAGAGTACAAGAGCAGAGAATGAATCTTTCTGGGACCTGTCAGACACGTACAAGAGGGGGATGGCATCTTAGACAGCCGTAATAACTTCATGACTCTCCTTCAGTCCTAGAGCGTATCAGGTTCAGATTGTCAGGACCGGAAAGCAATCGGGAACACCACCAACTTCTGTGCATGCAGTAATGTTGTTAAACAGGGAAATGTGCAATTTCAGAGGTCTAGCTGGGCCTCCTGCAGTGAGATTCCTGGGGGTGAATTGGACTTAGCCACACCTAAGAAAAGAAGCAGGCACGCGCTAATATTGAACAATGAGAGCATAATGCAGCCCAGAGGGAAATCTGATCCCATAGTAACTAAACTGAAAAACAACAGACTGTACCAACGTAAGTTTGTGGAAGTGGATGATAAGCACCATAGACCCCTCTTGGGAAATACAGCTATGCAAGCCAGAGATCTGATCAGGATACAGTGCAAAAAAAGGGGGAATCCTATGGACACCATTTCAGAAGCACATGGGGATGTTATTTTCATGAACCTGTTGGTGCCTTTAAGGAAAGCTGTGATCTTAAGTAGACCCCCCCCCCCCCCCAAGTAGCGCTTGTGTGCTTACTACAATGTAAAATTCCAGTTGCACTGTGTAATCCAGTACACAAGAAGCTTAAAAGTCTGCAAAGTAGGGTATCATAACACCTACAAAGACCAGTCAGCCTTGGTAAGCAGCATGTTGGTGGTTTAAGAGAGGGGGAAAAAAGCCATTCAGTGTGTTATGCATCTGCATAGACTCAAAACTTCTGAAGCAAGCACTGAAAATATGCTATTATCAGCTGCTCACAGTTGAGGACTTCTCGCCAGAACTTTACCAAGCTAGAACCTTTCGTATCTGCTAGATGAAGAATGGGTTTTGGCACATAAACCTGGGTAAAGAGTCGGGCATGTTGGCAATCTTTGCAACTCCATTTGGTCGCTACAGATAGATGTGCAGGCTGATGGGTATCAGAGGTGTTCCAGAGGAGACTCAAAGTGCTGGAAGGACTGCCTGGGGTGAAAATAATTCCAAGTATCACTCTCATTGTAGGTGAAGGGAGCAATGATGTAAAAGCTGAAGGAGACCATGAAAGAAAGCATCAAGCTTTTCTACGGCAATGCAGAGACAAGAACTCAGCTCAGAAAAAAATGCAACTCAGACAGCGTGAGGTGACATACATTGGACAACAGCTCCCACCAGAGGGGCTGAAAGTAGATCATAACAAGACCAAGGCAGTCACAGACATGCCAGCTCCAGTGGATGTGAAAGGGGCACAGCGCTTCATGGGAATGAGAGAACTTCAACTGAAAACTAGTCCGTGGCTGGCTGGACTAGCAGAACCCATACGTCAGCTCACAAGGAAGAGTGGGACTGGGCAGGTTCCCAACAACAAGCATCTGACATGCTGAAACAAATATAATGGATGCCCCCGTCCTGAAGTACTACAAGACAAGAGAGCCACTGATACTCCAGTGTAATGAATTGGGGAAAGGATTGGGTGTAACACTTTTGCAGGAGGGGCTGGTCGCTTATGCCAGCAGTGCCCTGTAACACTGAACAGGGGTATACCCATTGCTCAGCTTAACTTGCGTTCAGTTTTATTTTGTGAATGAAACTGTTAATCTGATATCAGACTGTTGTGAGTGCCGAATCAAGCTCCAAGTTAGCTGTCCAAGACTCAGATCAAAGCAAAAACTTGAGATTTTGTTTCCTAATCCTGTCCTGAGGTTACACCACCCCCACTCCCACTTTCAGTATAGGATTTAATAATCATAAATACACCTACAAAGACTACTGATACTGGATGGCTAACATGACATGCCTTTTTCTGTTGCTTGATTTTCACAACAGGCTGAGCACTCAACCTTTGTATTTCAAATTAGAAACACCTCAAAAGGGCTTTATTTTCAAATTTGTCAGTCACTTTAAATCTTAGCCTTCTTCTTTGCAGCACTATCCTTTGAGTAGAATGTTTTTCTCTATGTTGTGAGGAGGTGTTTCTGTAACAAAAATGCCTATATCCATTAGGTAAATGAGGCACGTGCTTACTGGGCTATGTTCAACACCAGTAGTTATTAGGAGACTGAATATATTTAGAGCCAAATTCAGTATCTGCACTGGTCAGAAAAAAAAACCTCAACATACTGCAGTAAAGATCTTACTAATGGAGAAGTGTGTTACCATAGTACTGCTCTTCCTGATATTTCTGCATCTTTCTATTCATGTGTAACAATTCTTTGTAAAGCAGCAATATGCTATGCTCGCTTTGATCATACTATGCTCCTTCGCAGAATTAAAATGTGTTTTGACAAAGTTTCAAAGTACAGGATATATATAAACCATTGACTTAATCCCACTGATTTCACACACACCAAGAGTTGGTGGTGGGGGCGGTGAGTCAGTGACATCCTGAGTAGGCCATCGATGGTGCTGAGAGAAAGTACCTTGAACTTAACTGTATAAAATGTTTGTGATTCATGCTCTGTCTTCTTTCCAATTCTCCAACCTCTAACAATTTGTAATGACTTAATATTGACTTTACACTGATGAAAGTCTTTTTTGACAACTAGATAAAACACTTGGCATTTAAAAATATATTACTACATTGTGAATAATTAGCTCTCTGTTCTGTCACCTTTTTAATTTATCCTACTGTTTGGGTTGTCAGAACTTGAGAGCTCTAAAGATACATATTTTAAAAAAATTCTTAGCAGCATTTAAATGACAGTGCATTAGTAAAATGTTCTAACATAGTGGTAGAAATCTTAATTTGATCAACGCTTTATATTTAGATGCCCTTTCAACACAGTGTATCATTTGTTTTTTAAAATCGGTTCCAATTTATCTCAAACGCCACTTAATATAGTTTTCCAGTAATAAAGCGGGGGCTGTTCTCTTGGTTCACTTTTCTGGATCTAGCATGACTCTGCTGAGACAAATGGAATTAGGGTGCCAGGCTTTTATCAGGCTTTTAAGTGCCATGATGTTCAAAATACAGACCAATTTACTGACATGGATACTCTATTTAGTGTTCCTAACTGCATGGTAATTCTCAATAGATCTGGGAACAAATGTGGACTGCTATGTGGGAGTAAGACAGAATTAGAAGCACACAAATAAAAAAGTAAAAAGCATTTCAGGTTATATGGGATTCAAATCTTTCTTAAATACTTCCTACAAATCACTCTCTCTTAGTTCAGGACTTCTAAGGTAAAATAATTTACAATAGACGTGATATCATGACTAAATTTGGACCTAAACTGAGATATGTCCCTTGAAATGAGAGATGATTCTAAAGTATCAGGGCTGTTGAATATTACTTTCAGAGCCATCACCTCATGTTTTCAGGATCTGAGGAAAAAATATTCATTTATGGGTTTGAAAACATGTAACTTATGCTGGAAAGGTGTTACATTAAAACTGATGTACCATAAATTAGTACAAACATGTTGGCTAATAACAGCAAACTTATCCAATATACTGTTAAGCCACACTGAAATACAGGTTCTACTTGTAAAAAAAAAAAAAAAGTGACAAATTAAGATTCTTATAGGGTATGTATTTAGTGTTCCTTTCCCCAGTCATCATATGTACTTTATAGAATGTCTTACAGTGCACTTATAGGCATTCCTCTAACATCTGGAAATATACCGTATTTTTTTCCCTTAGTTTCCCAAAAGTAGTATATTAAAGAACAACAGTATTTCACTTCCTACTTGTGTTGGAGTTTCTCAGTGACTCACTTATGGCATCCCAGCTACATAGGGAACTGTCACAATACAGGCCCTCTTATGTTCTATTGATGTTTTAGGATTTGTCTTCCAAGAATTTGTGCCACAAATCAACCATGGCTAACCTAGGCCCTGCCTCCTGTTGGTTTTAATGGGCTTTGGATCAGGTGCTTATTAAGTCACTACTGTTGTCTCTGGCACACTGAATGTTAAGAAATGAGAGCTTAGGATAGGATGCTCTTCAGAGTCTTTTGACTTTAGCAACAAATATTGTAGAAGCACCAGAAAGGAGAAAATATTACTATTGCAGCAGAAGTAGGTACTTATTCTCCTAAGCTATTCTTCACAGTGCTAACAGCATTTTTCTTGGTTATTTTGTAGAAGAGAATCAGTTTCTATTTGGACAAAATGGTGTAAGGTATACCCAAGTTGAGATCTTTCCACTATTCCCATTGGGCCACATTCACCCCTGTGCAAAAGGCCAGCACAAGGCCCTGTTTTGAGTGTAGTTGACAACTCAAGTGCTGCAGAGGCTTTGAGCTGCATAGTTGTTATGTTGCCCTTACAGAATATAGTCAAAATCTGAGGCTTACTTAAAACTTGCCTAGCCATTAATAGCCCCACAAATGAGGGACTTTGAGTGAAGAAAGTTAGGCACACAATGAGGTCAACTTGCACCGAAATAATTCCTAAAAAGTGTAAAATTGTCCTCATGAAAACATGACTCAGAGCACAAAGTGTTTCCTTTCGTATAGTAAAGCTTTTCCCTCAGAAACTGTTTAAAAATTGATCACACTACGTGATGATACTTAGTACTATTAAAATGTGGCCTCAAACATCACGGTGAAATTCTAGTAACCTATATTACCTATAATATTAATTGCAAAGATATAGGGTCAGGTTCCCAACTAGTGTCAATTAGCACAGCTCCATTTACTTGAATAGAAAAAATGACAAATTACTCAGCAGAAGTTCTGGCCCAGAATGTGAAAACTGTTATGGAGCAATTTATACAAACATCATGCAGTCAGTCAAGTTTTTTAAAAAACAAAAAACAAAAAAAAAAAAAAAACCCAAAACAAAACAAAAAAACCCACTCACCCCCTAAACTCTATATAGCTTTTTTTAACAGCAATTTTCTTAAATTCCATGTGCTTTCAGTTACAGTGGTGTAAATCTGGAGCAACTTTATTAGCTTCAAACACCAGTGTAAATGAAAGCTGACCCGGGCTCTACAGGTGCTTTGAAAATTTGTTGTTTTAATTCAGTTGCAAGTAGCAGTTAAAGAAAAAGAAAAGCAGCATATTCAAAATAAAACAAAACCAAAAAGCAGTAACAAGAATGGAGAGTGTGTCTACCTAGAATGAAATTAATCTACCCTTTCTAGAATTTACTTAACACAAGGACATACTTCATTCCTGGAAGCAGAGTATCTACTGTACCAGCATTAAATTAAATCAAATCTTCCATTTAACTATCAATTTGGTGAGTTCTGTAGAGCCATTTTAGTCAGTGGAAAGATCACTTACATGAGCTTTACTCAAAAAGGTGGAACTGAAGCATAAGCTTAACAGTAATAACAGATGACATCAGGAAGTGAGACTACACAATTTATGCAGAGACACTCAATTTGTGTTAAAATGATCTGAAAAAAGCGGTAAACAGTGGGGTGGCAAAATTTGCGGATGATACAAAACTACTCAAGATAGTTAAGTCCCAGGCAGACTGTGAAGAACTACAAAAGGATGTCTCAGAACTGGGTGACTGGGTAACAAAATGGCAAATGAAATTCAATGTTGATAAATGCAAAGTAATGCACTTTGGAAAACATAATCCCAACTATACATATAAAATGATGGGATCTAAATTGGCTGTTACCATTCAAGAGAGATCTTGGAGTGACTGTGGATAGTTCTCAGAAAACTTTCACTGAGTGTGCAGTGGCAGTGTAAAAAGCAAACAGAACACTGGAAATCATTCAGAAAGGGATAAATAATAAGAGACAGAAAATATATTGTCTCTACATAAATCCATGGTATGCCCACATCTTCAATACTGTGTGCAGATGTGGTTGCCCCATCTTAAATATATATATATATATTATATATATATATATTACACACACACACACACACACACAGGAATTGGAAAAAGGTTCAGAAAAGGGCAACAAAAAATTAGAGGTATGGAATGACTTCCATATGGGGAGACGTTAATAAAACTGGGACTTTTCAGCTTGGGAAAAAAAGACGACTAAGGGGGCAGGGGAGATATTATAGAAGCCTATAAAATCATGACTGGTATGAAGGAAGTATTGTTTACTCCTTCTCATAACACAAGGACTAGGGGTCACCAAATGAAATTCACGGGCAGCAGCTTTAAAAAAAAAAAAAAAAAAAGGAAGGAAGGAAGTGTTTCTTCACACAATAGATAGTGAACCTGTGGAACTCCTTGCCAGAGGATGTTGTGAAGCCCAAGACCATAACAGGGTTTAAAAAACAAAAACAAAAAAAACCCAAACACACTAAAGTTAATGGAGGATAGGTCCATCAATGGCTATTAGTCAGGATTGGCAGGGATAGTGTCCCTAGCCTCTGTTTGCCAGAAGCTGGAAATGGGCACCAGGGGATGAATCACTTGATGATTATCTGTTTTGTTCATTCCCTCTGAGGCACCTGGCATTGGCCATTGTCAGAAGACAAGATAGTGAGCTAGATGGGGGGGAACTCCTAATTCAAGATGTCATATCATTATTCTAATGGATGTTGTGTTACTAATTAGGAAATGTTTCCAATGAGAAACTAGAAGTGCGCAAGTTTCCTTTTTAATCCACATTATGCAGCTAAATAAAAAAAGACATTGAAGATATATCATACCTAGAAAGCAAGTTTACTGAAAGCAGCATTTATTGTAAAATCATCTTAGATTTGACTGTGGTATAACTTTTTTTTTCAAAATTATTCCATCAATATAATTAGATATTAATGTACATTTTTTTGTTCTTGAAGGCCAACATTGTTTCTGAAAACAATCGGTTTCTGCCATTTATTTCGGTCTTGTGCAGATCTGTTCACATTTTTGCATGTTTTGTCTGACTCACTATTGCCATTCTTTTGTGTTGTACCCGTTTATTGGGAGGCTAGAAGAATAATGTAGGTGTTTTGGATGGAACTATTGGGGTTATTTCTTTTTTGGGGTTGTTGTTTTTTTTTAATTGGATAGAGCTTGCTTAGATTTTATAAAATCATTTCTAGAACACAATGTATAAGCTTATCAGTTGTACAGCAAATATTTATGAAACTACCAAAGAGGTACTTACTTTCATTTTGTATTGAATTTCTGCCCCATTGAAAAAATAGAGGCCCATCGCATGAGATTCGCAGTAAGCCTAGCACTGTTGGCTCTTAACATTTGCTTAGTGATTTTGTTATTATTTGTTGCTAAACAAGAAATTTATTTCAAAATACCAATATTTACAGTATAATTTTTTTTGGCAAAAATGGTTTGATCAATGGCAAGTAACTGTCCATGAGGTACTCCCATTTATTCAGTATTTTTCATTCAAAAGTTTCATTTATTAGAAGAAACCAAAAAAAGTCTTACCATATTTTCAGAAAGAATGTTGGCCTTCAAGAACCAAAAAAATGTACATTAATATCTAATTATATTGATGGAATAATTTGGAAAAAAAAAGTTATACCACAGTCAAATCTAAGATGATTTTACAATAAATGCTGCTTTCAGTAAACTTGCTTTCTAGGTATGATATATCTTCAATGTCTTTTTTTATTTAGCTGCATAATGTGGATTAAAAAGGAAACTTGCGCACTTCTAGTTTCTCATAGGAAACATTTCCTAATTAGTAACACAACATCCATTAGAATAATGATATGACATCTTGAATTAGGAGTTGCTTGAAAACTAATTAGTTGGTGTAGGTTACAAAAGGATGATTAATTCATAAATTTGCTGAGAGGCACTCCATCATACAACTCATTTTTTTGATCAGATACCTTGGTTCTAATTGTTTATTCGTCCTTTATCCTCTTGCACCTGTAGGTGAGTAAAGCATCCACCAGTTTCTGCCATTTATTTCGGTCTTGTGCAGATCTGTTCACATTTTTGCATGTCACAACAAATATGGTTGTTTCTTCTCTTATTCTGTATAATGTTTCTCTAGGTCACCCAACTAATATCCTTATTATCACCTGATGTGGAAGTCTTGTGAGTGGCATCCTTAAAGCCTTACCACATTTGATGCCTTAGGTTGGTTTGCTCTACTTAGAATTTTCTTGCAACATCAGAAATTTGTTCCATTCTGAATCTCTTTCAGAGGCATTTGCTTTGGAATGACTTGGCTATCAATTTCTGTTCCCAATTTCCACAGCTCTGTTCAATAAAAGAGGCTAGACATGATATCAACGTTAAAAAAAAATCAAAATTTTGTCCATGCCAATCATGTTACTTTTCCAAATCTTTTCAAGCTTATGAAAGTTGTTTGCTTGACATCTAACATGGTTTTGTTGTCATTGCAAGTCTCACCCCCTAAAGAGGAAAAATAACTTACTTCCTCTAGTGTTTCTTCTTCTAATAGTTGATTTGGGGCTACTGATAACCCTATTTTGTCTTCCTCTTGTTGATGAACAATTGAATTTGTTTTACTGTGTCTGCCAAAAGCTGGGTGTTTTTTTCCATTAAGTGATGTGTTGAACTAAGCAGGAATAGCTCATTAGCAAAAACAAGCTCACGCCATTGTGCTTTACCATTTGTCCATACAATACCTAGGTTGCCTGCAGAGATTACTTTATGACCATGTCATGAGTAAGCACAGACATACTGGGTGAGAATAATGGTCCATGTAGCCCAGTATTTGGTCTTCTGATCATGTCCAATGCCAGGTGCTCCAGAGGGAATGAACAGAACAGGTAATCAGCAAGTGATCCATCTCCTGTCACTCATTCCTAGTTTGTGGCAAAGAGGCTACAGACACTTGAGAGCATGGTTTTGCATCCCTGCCCATCCTGGCTAATAGACATTGAGGGACCCATCCTCCATGAACTTTAGTTCTTTTTTTGAAACCTTTTATAGCCTTGGCCTTCAATGACCAGTGCATACAATAGTGGGGACATAATACACTTTTGCCTTACTCCAGTTATAACTTCAGTTGCTTAATCCCAATAAACAGTTTTCTATTGCTATGTATACAATATATTTCAATAGCAAGTAGTCTAGTAGAGAGTTTCACAAACAGTCCTTTAGCTTTGGAATTGCAGGATTGTTTGACTTTGCTTATGCTTTCTTTTGTTCTTTATTCCTTAGGTGTGTTAACTGACAGAGACAAAGTGGGTGAGGTAATATCAAGCTTATTGTCCCTAACTCTTGCATGAAGCCTATTAACACTTGTCTCTTCTAGTTTAAATTGTTGCTTCTATGTATTATAAAATTTCCATCTTATAAACATTTGTAAGATATTACCAGAAACTTCTAAAAGGAATATGTAGGACTATCACTATAATGCCATTTGTATTGCTTTAAGCTCTGAGAACTTTTTAGCAGGACAGAATATTAGAAAACTGACACCACAATACTGCTCCACCCACAGGCAAGTAGCATGCAAGTGTGTGTTGTTCAGCATGAGTAACACTTACAGAATTTAACCCTAATTAATAGCATCTGAGCTGTACATTTCTCCACAGTAAGCCCAGGGGGGACAGATCAACATTCATGTTGCACTTCCCATCAGTGCCCAATGTAGGCCTGGAAAGCTAATGATTCAACCAGCAGACCAAATTTGGTGATGAATCCTGATCACATGCCACCTGAGGCATATTGTGCATACTCTAAAATAACTGCAAACCCAGCACCCCCAAGTTCTTAGGTCTGATGTTATTTTCTAACATGTACAGCTTTTTCTTAAAGCTAAGATTTTCCCTAGTTGTAACCACTAAAGCATCTCAGAGGTTTTCCACTTTTGTTGTTAAGGTTTTATAGTCTTGTCTTACAGTTTGCAGCATATTCTGGCAGATATTTATAGACTTTGCAGCTTCCAGCATTCATCTTGCAGAGGGCACCAAGCTTATCTTCATGTTTTAAAATTTGTAATCTAGATATTGTAATTCAACTGTAGCAGGGTTGCCACTTCTTAACTGGGCCTAAAACAAATGAAGCACATGGTTCACATGGTTAATCAGTAACAATCCCAGCCTTGGAGTAAGATAGGACATTGCACTTCCTGGCTTCAAAACACAAGATACAGTGTCCTCATGTTTTGATTTAAATGATTAATGTGGAAAAATATAGTGCAACCAACCAGGCTGATCGGAACTTTACAGGACACTTTTCACTTAATTAAAAACAAATTATTCTTCTCCTGCTCTTTTTGGCCATGGCCTGGCTCTCTCCAAAGTGTCCAAGCTTTAACCACTGGAGGGAGCTGTGTTTAAAAATTTGTGATCCAAGATTGCATTCTGATTGATAACCCTGTTCCTTACATTAATAGCTTGCTGACATGTGTGATTGATGTGCCTGTGTTGACAGTGATGTAACTAAAACAAATTTGAAAGAAACACCTCCACAATCAAGGCCAGCTCCAGGCACCAGCCCACCAAGCACATGCTTGGGGTGGCGCCTTCTAAGGGGCAGCAATCTCAGGGCATCAGTCGGGGTTGTTGGTTTTTTTTGCTTGAGGAGGCAAAAAAGTTAGAGACATCCCTCTCCACAATGTGAACTTGCAAGGATTTCTATATACATTTGCATAAAGCTTAAGGGCTAGTGGGTAGTAGGCAAACGAAACCTGGTTCAGAGAAGAGTCACTGATAGAATGAAAACCGTTTCTGGCTGCACAGAGAAGTGATCTGCAGAGCATTAATGGGCCAGCTGTACATAGTTCTCACTGTATTGTGCTATTCTCTCAGATTTAGATCTGAGCTCATTATGTAGACACATACGTTTACTACTAATAGGCCAATACGTTTTATTTCTCTTGAAATAACTATAAATTGGTACCAGAACCCAGAATGCCTGTGATTGAGTGTGACACACCCTAGCACCCCAACGTTCACCACTAACATGTAATTAGGATGTATTTTGTACAAAATGGTCTTGTGAGGTATTCTAAAAGTCTTGATTTGCTAGACATTAATATCTCATTGGATTGTGTTATTGTTGTATGTGAAGTTAGGCTATGTATGTGTTACTGAAATCTGTTGTGAGGTTGAAAACATCCACAAGCAGCTTTTCAGGTATAACAGTAAAAAGGCCAAACAATGTTAGTGGCTTATTGAGGAAATACACAGAAGCACAAGGATTGTCTCAAGAACAGTGTACAACAGAAACCTCTTGGAGATAGGACTACACAATGGGAACTGTTTGACCCAGGCCATACCAAAAGAGCTTTCCAGAAAGTAGGAAGAAGGTATAAAAAGGGGTACAATTACATCATGAAAGGATCTCACTGTCCCTACAGCAACACACCTGGAAACACCTGAAGAGTAAAGACTGAACTGTGGGAATTGATGGTCTCAGGCTAGGACTGTGCATAAAAACCTGGAAAACCCAAGGCAACTTATGCCTTATGAGTCTGCCAGCCTGTTTATCACTCAGGGTGAGAATTTTCTAGTTTATATCCTGCTTATCTAGTGTGTTAAGCTGTGCCTATCTTCCTCTACATTGAGGTATGGGGAAGATTTCATGAGCTTATGCTTTATAGTTCTCTGTCCAGCACAAGATGATACAATTTGGAGTTTACACTCCAAAGGGGGTATGCACTTGAGTGCCAACTTTTAGCCTTCCTGCGCAGTCCTGATTTCAGTGTCTTTCTGCAGCTGGGTGTGTCCCTACTTGTGTGTGTGCTGGAGGAGGCAGAAGGCCTGGCTCAGCAAGACAGCATAAGGGAGCCCAGGCTGGTGAAACAGGTGCGTCCAGTGTTACCCCCGTACATCAGGTGGTACCCTGGAGAGAGGGGTAATCCATCAGAGTGGTCTGAAAATAAGTTTAAAAGAGCAAATCCACCCAATTATACTATAGTCAATCACAACCCTTCACAATGGTTATTTGTCTAGACAAATTGAGGTGCAGAAAGATAGATAACTGAGTAGTATGAACTTTTTTCATAACAGTTTTTCCCCACAGGGAGTAACGCCAAAAATAAAATTCAGAGAACTATCTTCATGGTATAACCATGAAATATTCACTAGGGATCTTAAATATTTCCATCCAAGCCTTTCCTTCTCTTCCATCACTGTGGATAACTTCACCATCCTTCCTGTCAGTGTCACCTAAACTCACAATCTGTAGGTCATCTTTGATTATGCCTCTCTTTTTATCTCTAGATGCATGCTTCCATTAAGTTCCAAACCTGTCACTTCTTTCCTCTTCCTCTCACTCCATTCCTGCTGCTAAAATTCATGTTCATCCATTCTTTTGCAACCTGCTGTCATAACCACTAACATCTTTCTGCTCCCCTTCCTCCAGTCTATCAAAAACACCGCCTCAAAGATTTTCTCCCTCCATTCACCACTGGTGTGTCCCTATCTCACACCTTTACATTTTCTTTCTCTGGTTTTCATTAATTTTCCATATCAAATTCAAACTGCTATTCCTCTCTATCACGGCTATGGATGAATATTCTAAGTCCTGTCCCTCCACATCATCTCCTGTTCTCTTGGTGCTTTCAGGTTTCTCTCCATTCCTTCCCTTTATCTCCTTCACCACACCTAACTTCATACTCTCTCTCATTCTGCCACTTGCATTCGAAAAAAACAGACTGTTCACTAATTTCTTTCCATCTCCTCTTTCATGATGGATTCTTGCTAAAAATATGTGCTATGTGCTTGTTCTATTGTGTCTTTTTGGGTCAAGAATTCTTATTTACTTGGAGTATTTAACTATGTATACAATGACAGATGTACACAGCTTTGTACAACCGGTAAATTACTACTATTGTAACCACTTTGTGTAAGATGTGTATGATTTAACATTTAGAGAGACTTTCTAAAAGTACAAGTTTATACAGCAAGAGTACTTTAGGAGTGAGAAATCCAGTAAAGTGTTTGATTTGGATCCAGTTTTATTTCAAATCATAAATGCAAATTGTATTTTAAACTTATTTACAAAAACTCATTTGCAGAATGTATGGATTATTTCAAAAAGGACAATTCATGCATGGTTTAGGCATATGCTGCAGTAGGCATTTTTTGTTTTATTTTCACAGTTTCATTTGGGACCTATTCCAAAGCTCATTGAAGTCTGTGGAAAGACACTACAATAGGCTTTGGATCAGTCCCCCTAGTATTCTCACTGTAAATGCTCAGAGCAAGAGGATCAAGGTGGTATAACAGCCTTTTGCCAAGTCAAATAGAATGGCATTCCAATACAATATATTTAGGCAAGTTTAGGTTTGCTTAATTAAACAACCAAAAAGTGGCAAGGCTGTATCTCTCCATATTTAAGTAACTCTTCTAAGCTGCATCAACTATACTTTCTGAAAGCATAATATAGAAAATCATCACTTTACTAATGGCATTTTCCATTTTCAACATTGCATTCAAGGTAACCCTTTGTTTCCACAGGAAAGATGGGCTGTGAACCAATAGCTTTACTTCAAGACTACCAAAAAATGGGAGCCAGAACTTTCAAATTCTAAGATCAATGTTATTATTGACTACTCGTATGGCTTGTGAACAAGTAAGAGAGACTCTCAGGCCTGTTTTATAGATGCCAAAAGTGAGTAATTACACACTTACAGACCTCATAGGGCCTCTTGAAAGAGGGGGGAAAAAGCTTTTAGTTTACCTTTTTAAAATTTAAAACTATTCAAATGTAAAAAAAAAACAAAACCCACAAAAAAACCCACAAACCCACCAGTATCAATGCTTCATTTTCTAGTTGTAAATAAGTGAAGCTTCATTTAGCCAAAAAGAGATGCTTATTCAAAGGATAAAACCATAGTTTATTTCTTTTCCCCCTCATATAAGATGCACTGTTTAAGATAGCTTAGTTAGTATTGAAACCTGTATGGTAGACATATGCTTGCAGATACAATAATTTATTCATCTTTTTAATTGGGCATTTTCATGCCATTGGTAAGGTTAGAAGAGAATAAGGCCTCATTAGCCCA
The DNA here is from genome assembly GCA_007922305.1 of Dermatemys mawii. Classification (NCBI taxonomy): domain Eukaryota; kingdom Metazoa; phylum Chordata; order Testudines; family Dermatemydidae; genus Dermatemys; species Dermatemys mawii. The sequence goes on along the minus strand of ML677326.1, from coordinate 59,430,476 downwards.
CCTAGGTGGCTGCATAGAATCATCACAGCAGGTTTTCCCCTCCAAGATCAAGATTCAGACCTTATTGTTCTGATGAGCAAACGGAGAAGCAAGTCAGAAAGGGAAACATGGCTCTGCCTTCTCTGGGCACTGGCAGTAGAACCAGCTGGACACAAACAGAACTATGATTTTTTTAGTTTGGCCTTTTTTCTCTCTCTCTCTCTCTTTTTTTTTTTTTTTTTTTTTTTTTTTTTTAAGATAATTGGATTTTCAGTTCAACACCACAGACAGAACATTAGTGAAAATATCTTTCATATGAAAGAGTGTAAAAGTAATGGTAAATCATTCTCTTAATGAGAACACTTTAGCAATTTGTTTTACAGTTGCACCTGTAAGTAGGATCTACAACCCTCTGATACACCAAATTTAGAAACATCCTGAGATTTAAATGAGATGTGGACCTGCAAATAACTGAGTAACTCCAACCATGTGCAGCACCTCACTGATCTGGAAAACTGACCCAGTGTTTTTCATCAAGTACTAAAACACAGAACTTCTCAGTACAACTCAAGGTAATGTTTCAGTACTCCAGGCAATTTAAATTTAATGAAGTTCCCCTGGCAGAGCTTCTCTCAAAGAGCTTCCAAAGATTCAGTGGTTTGCATAAAGACAAGCCAGATCTTCAGCCTTACACAACTACAAGTGTTAGTAAATAAGAGAAATTGAAAATAAAAGCTTTAACAACGCAAAAATGGATCAATGAATATCATCATTCATTGACAGCTGTAAACAGAAAAAAGTTTTTCTTCAACTGTCACTGTTACATGGTGGCTTAAAAATACATTTATATTTTAAATACATGCTTGAAAGCAGTTTGCTGGAGAGCGTATACAGTCTTGAAAAGTGATCACTTTTTGAACAGCGCTTTAAGGATGTCTTAGTAAATGGATAGAAATGCTACATTTCCTAGGTAAACTACTAGAGTTAACAATAGGGGAATACATCTGAATTGAAATAAATATCATCCCTGTTTATTAGAAGAGTCTTTAATCAATTTAGAGCTGCAGCACATCTGAAGTGTTGCATTGTCAGTTGACAGGTTGTTAAATGAAGTTTTATCTCCACAAACAGCTGGGCTCACACATTTAGTGGCTCCTCTACAAACACGTGAAGATGACTTTTGCTGCTTTTTTTATTCTTCTCAGCAGGCACACACACACACACACACTAAACTTCAACACCCTCAGCTGTTAAATACAGTTACTGAACATTTAAATTCAGATAACTAGTCTCAAAAGCAGCTCCCTCCCAGCAACTTCTGTACAGCTGCATTTACCATAACAAGAAATGAGGAGTAATTGACCATCTAGCCAATACTACACATGCTTAAGAATATTAAGCGTATGATTAAGGCAGCATAAGGCAGTTGTATGGGGACAGGAATCTTTCTGGTCAGCATTTTCACCATTCTAAATAATTAGGAATAAGCAACTAGACATCAACTTTGGGCATGACTACAAGGTAATGAGGTATAATTGCACTCTGGTGCTAGTTTAAATCTAGCCAGCATAGCTAAAAATAGCAGTGAAGACACCTGCAGCATGAGCTTCAGTGCAGACTCTATAAGGCTGCCTGGAACTCAGGGCATGAACTTGTGTACTCAGCCCCTACCATAGTCTTTGCTGCCATGTCTTCATTATTATTCTCCAACTGCCGTGTAGGGTGCAAAATGTTCATTCTGTTCCTGAACAGGTAAAGATACAGCAAACTGAAGCACCTAGTTCAGTGTTTCCAGCACTACCTCCATGTCATCACTCTTATTTTTTCAGAACAAACCCTGGCAAAAAATCCAAATTTGAGCATTTACATGATACTTAAAAAGGAATGAAATGAAGCTAAGTGCAACTCCTTCTGAAAAACCAGTCAAGGTTGAAAATAAAATATTGTTTTAAATTAGACTACCTGTTACTAATGGTTTCTTTTCCACATTTTGTGCAACTATTCCTTTAAAAGTGTAACTTACTGATGGGGCAGGCAGACTCAATTCCCTGTTTGATATTTCCCCTCCTAACATTCAAGGTGTCCCAAATGCTCTTATCTTTTAAAGTCAGGGCAATGTATTTAGTTATCCAATATCAGAATGTAAGACATTGTGGACCTGATTTCCTTTCTGCTTACACTGATGTAAAACTGAATAAATCCCTGGTCAGAGATGAAGCATGGTATTAGGATTAAGGCACTGAACTAGGATTCAGGCACTGAACTGGATTCAGGAGATCTGTGTTAAAATCTTGACTACCATACATTTCCTGCATGACCTTGGGAAACTTAGGTCATCTCTTGGTTTCTGAGTCCCTTATCTATAAAATGGGAATATGACTACTTTCATTCTGCCATCCCTAGTCTCTCCCCTATGTTAGTTAAGAGCACTTCTGTCATAAGTGTGAAGTAGCCTAGAATTAGTGTTTACCTGTAAGGGGTTAAGCTAAAGGTAACCTGACAGGTGGACAATTGATCAATGAGAAATTCCTCAGGAGACAAAGGATTTTAAGTTTCAGTTTCCCTCTGGGTCTCTCTCTGTCCGGTCCACTGACGGGGAACCCAATCATGAAGACCCCCATCTGGTTGGGGACAGGAGTCTTGGGTATGCCCAGTGACCACTCCAGATGCTCCCAGATTCTCCTGCAACCCCATCTGGATCAGGAATCTGTGTCCTCGAGCGGCCATCAACCTCCAGCTTCACATTAAGTTTCCGCTGCACGATTAACTGTGCGTTGGTGCACATCTCAATGCATAACCCTCTCTGTTTGCACAGGGTTACAACGTCCTTCTCAAGGAGATGGTGATAAAACATCACTCCACTGTTCCTAGGTTGTTGTGGACTCGCAGGCCTATGCGCTCTCAGCGCCCCTTGGTTTCCAGGAGAAACCTCTTTTGTGTGCCAGCCTTTCTCGAGGTCACCGCCTCTTTGCCAGGGTTGAGCTGCAACTCCTCGGCCTCTGGAACCGCTCGCTGCAATCCCAGGAGAACCCTGTTACTGCAAAAGTCCTTCTCCCTCCCAGGGCCAAGCCACCAGCTTCTCCGCCCCTGAGACTGCACCCCACAGTTCTCAGGGGGACCCTGGTTCCGCAACAGTCCTTCTTGCTGGTCACACACTCTCAGGAGTTAGGCTGCAGCTTCTCCACCCCCTGAAACCGGCCTTCTCTGGGCCTTCAGCATGCCTGGTCCCCGGCAATCCCCTTCAGTTTTACTGCTCCCTAGTCACTTACAGTTGGACGTGCCGTCCACAGGGTGCAGTACATCCCACCGCTACCACCATGTCAGGATTGCCTCCCCACTCTGAACTCTAGGGTACAGATGTGGGGACCCGCATGAAAAAAGAAATAACCCCCCCAAGCTTATTTTACCAGCTTGGGTTAAAATGTTTTTCCCCAGAACACAACTTCTTCTGTATCTGGACCTGGTACACTGCCACCACCAAACTAGGTCTAGGGTAGTTTGGGACCCTTCTTTCCCTTTCCACTAACCCCCCAAACTTCTTCCTTCCCTGGGAAGCTTGAGAGAAAAAAAAACAAACCTCGCCTGCTCCTGCGAGACGTGCCCGATCCAAAACCAGGATCTTACACAATGGAAAACAAGCAGTCAGCTTCTTAAAAGAAAGATTTTAATAAAAGAAAAAAAGAAAGGAATAAATCCCTTATAGCCATCAATAGAACAGCATCTACCATAATCAACAAAAGGATTCAGAAACCAAACCTGTCCCCCGAGGCAACTTTCTCCCACTGTTGAGATCTCTGCTGAATCTTACAATCTCAGGAAGCACCCAGCCAACCCTCACCACTGAGAACCCTCCAAGTGATAAAAAGAAGGTAAACTTACTCACTACAGTACTTGATAGAATCTGTAGTTACAGTGAAAGACATAGCTGTGTTCATCCCATAGCCGAGGTGAACAGAGAAAGACCCAGAGAGAAACTGAAACTCAAAATCCTTTGTCTCCTGAGGAATTTCTCATTGGTCAGTTGTCCACCTCTCAGGTTACCTTTAGCTTAACCCCTTACAGGTAAACACTAATTCTAGGCTACTTCACACTTATGACAACTTCCATTTAGCCAGTGCCCAGTTATCTGAAACTTTCCGACGTCCCCCAGGCTATTTGGATAAACAGAACTACACTGTATATGTTTATATAGAGCCTAACACAGTGGCAGGGGAGAACTAAGTAATAATGTAATCCAAATATATAAAATAATAGAAATAAATGGATTCTCAACAGTTATTGGTGTGATGGGGGGGAAAAAAAGATTTGTATACACACAAGTCACCCTTGCAAAGGTCAGCCCATCATTTAGTATATGAAAAAAAATAAAATTTAATATAAACATGGCTCACCCCAGCAACATGGACAAGTAGACTCTGGAATGTATTAGCAGCAAAACTAGCACATGCATTATTCCATGCTGCATTATGCTTGACTCTTAAGTGTGCAGGCAAAGAACTTGAAGGCAATGGTGGGTGGAGCAGGGAGACTGAAGTTTGCTTCAGCCTTCATGTATTACATTTTGCACAGTTAATGTTATCATATATTGATCCTCTATAGAGTAGGGTGTTCTTTGGTTTGCTGTGACAAGATGGGTGAGGTAATATCTTCTATTGGACCAGCTTCTGTTTCTGAGACAAGTCTCTCTCACCAAACAGAAGTTGGTCCAATAAAAGATATTACCTCACCCACCTCGTCTCTCTAATGTCCTGTGACCAACAAGGTTAAACTACATTGCATGCTTTGTTTTGCTGGCAGTTTTAAATAGGAAAATAATTCTGTTCAGGTCAAACTAAAACTAAATGTTTTGGTGAAATTGGGGAAAAAAATCCTCAAAAACAATTTTTGGGGTTGAACTAAACATTTCCTGGAGGCATTTTCAACTTCTTAAATAAAAGCTAAGGAAGTTAGGGTTGTTGAAGCTGATCTACCGTGTATAAAATACTTAAATAGTGACTGGACCAGAAAGACAATTACTGGGATAATTACTCAGCTGGGATGTGGGAGACCCAAGTTCCTGCTCTAATGAATATTTAAGCATTTATACAGAGTGGAACGGCTTCAACAGGACAACATGACCCACCTCAGAATAGCCTGTGGCTTGGGGTACTCGCCCCGGAGGGGGAAGACCAAGATTTGGTCTTCAAAACTTGGTTTTTGGTTTTGTCACATCCTGGTGAGTGCTCCGAACACTGGGCTAATGGCTAAAGGGGGATGCGGAATGGCACTATAATCACCATCATCAGCATCTCCTCTTCAATTTTGTGAATTTCACCTAAAACTCGTCATGTATATAGCCTGACCCAATATCAAAAATATTTTGTTCTCAGTGCCAAAACAAAATCAATCATTTCTGATTGTGTGTGTTTCTTTCCCACAATCGACACAAATTCATGAAATGTTTTGGTTGACCTGAATTAACATTTTTCAGTGAAAAAAATTTTAGACCCAAAATTTTTGTCACTTCTTATCTAATATCCAGACAAAATCTCTCTAAAGGTGAAGTTAAGGTTTTGGACTATAAGACTCTCTCAAAAAAGTGGAAATATTTTTTAAAAAGGTGGCAACCCAGGAAATTCACAATTATGGTGAAACTTATAAGAAACCCTAATCTCTGAACACATGGAAATGCAGTTAAAAATTGCCCGCAGATACACTGTTCTCATCTTCCCTCTTTTGTGGAAAGGGCGTCAAAAAATGTGCATGTTTTAAGAATAAACTTCACCTCAAATGAGCACTCATGCAGAATTAATCTATGCCAACAAGCAAATTCAGGCTTTGTGCATGAAATTAAATAATTTTTGAAAATCTACCCTACTACAGAGAATTTCTCTCTCTCATCCCCCACCATGATAGCATTTTGTTTTAACATATGCTTAATGATACCCATGGGATCTGATCCTTGGCTAGGAATCAAGTAACTTGAATACATAATCAAGAGAGACATGCAATTGGTATATATTAGTTATACATGAACATTATTAATTAGTGGTATAAATTAATGTAGCAAAGCTTTGTCCTCAGTCTCACAGCCTGACAGCACATTTTGAGTCCTTTACCGCAGGACTAAGTCATGTTTTGTATATAGAATCACAGCATAAAAAGGGAAAAGTGATATTCGAGCATTCATATATTGATACCTACCATTTGAAAGTCATTTCTTTTTGTTTGGGTACCATAGGTCCTCAGTTCGTATCAAATCAATTTTCATTTTGAATTCAATTGAACATGCAGGGCCAAATTCCAAGTTACCTTATGACAAAGCAGAAGACCAAAACCCACACTGTGACCCATTATGATTACACTCGAGTACCATCCTCGATATGCTGTTATTCCTGAATCTTAATAAGAAGTAAAACAAGCAAAATGTCAACTCCTTTTATATCTGACGGCAGGATTAAAAAAAAATAAAAATAAAAAAATAAAAAAAAGAGTGCAATACCCTTAGCCATACTGGGTGGCATCAAAATATGTACAAACTCACTAAGTCAAATCCTCCTTCCTGCACAAAACCCAAATAGATGTAAAAAGATATTCTATATGTTCAATGGGAAAAAGTACTCCCTGCCAGACAGTCCAGGACAACAGCAGTCTTGTTGCAGCCAGTGCTGTTCCCACTCAGGGAGAGGTTTGTTTTGTTGATCCATGTAGTTGCAGTTCCATTATGCTCCTGCTCCTCATCCCTATGTGGCCCGTTGGTAAGGACACAATGGACTTCAGGGAGTTTAAAGTGCCCCCTCCCACCCCGAGAAAATGCTACCTACTTTTCTGTCTTGGCACTTACACCACATTCATTGCTATGGTATCCAACACACCCACAACCTACTCCTCCCAACAAAGCAAACCTGTCCCAAGTTCAGTGTCCAGAACTTGTTTTGGCATTATTTGAGCAAGAGAATTTGGCATCATATGAAATAATATTTTTTCATGCTTACAGCTGGCATACTTGAATAAATCATCACAGAGATGAAAGTCTTGGGAAAGCGATCATGAACTGGAAAAGAAGTGGTTAGCCAACAGATCTAAGAGATTCAGAGGACTATAACAATATACCTTTTTTCCTCCAGAAATGATTGTTAGGTCCCATGTCCAGTGTGTTCCAGATGTGCTATAGTTTATAGTACCTACAGCTCAGAGAAAAGACATAAATATGCACTGAATTTCACTATTATTTGAGAAGCGTAGACTTTTGGCACAAAAAAAAGAAGGTCAGAATTTGCCTCTTACTGTTCAAAGATGTCTACAGGTAGGCAAATCTTTAACTTAAAGCTTCTTTGGGGGTTTCTTCAAGTGTGCTTCCAACCAAAGTATCTCCAGCAAAACAGATCAACCACCCTGAAGTGCTTTTGATGAAAGATTTATTTTAAAAATCATCACTCCTCAATTCCCATTCCAAATCATGATCCCTCCCCATTAGATTAATGTGATTTTGGCTAAAGATCTTTGCTACAGTGTCTTCTCTTGTTCGATGAGTATCAGGTGATATCTGTTTCAAAATCACACCTGAGTTTATATCAAGTTCGAATCAGAGACTAGAAACGCAGATGAAGAAAGTCTCCTATAACACACTACAAAAAAAATTTTGTTCAGTCAGTGAACATAGCGTACCTGAAATAAATGCAAATACTGCTCTATTGCCACAGGCTTTGCCTGAGCCAGCTCTCATTAAATTTCAACTTCATTAAGTACTGGTTAGGCCTTTTAGATATACATAAAATGGAGACCATTATCTAAACACATGATAAAAACCAAGAGCAATTTTTTTGTGGGGGGGGAAAGGGGAGACACCTGTAGGTCTTCAAGCAACTATCTATTGGTGCTGCCTGAGAAACAAAAGCTGATATATAAGAAATTATGGGGCAGATTTGTGGCATAGAAGCAATGCTGGCAAAGAGTGCTCTCATGCACCCCACATATTTTCCCCACTTCAATTGGGAAGTAAAGGCAACCGAATGCTTTCAAACCGATGCACCAAGTGATACATCCTTAACTATTATGGAAGACATTTTAAATAAAATAAAAAAATAAAAAGAAACTATAGAAACTAAAACAAAACACCACTTCTTTGTTTTAAGCTCTGACAAAAGATCGGCCAAAGCCAAAACTTGGAAACTCAGGGCAGGTTAATACTTAAAATGCTTATCAGTGAAGCCTCTCCCGCTGGCACACTTAATCCACCGCTGCAAGAGGCAGTAGCTGTGTCGATGGGAAAAGCTCCCCCACTGACATAGCGCTGTCTACATCAGAAGTAGATTGGGTAGACCAAGTCATTCATGAGTGTGGATTTTTCACACCCTTGAGTGATATAGTTGCACTGATATAGATTTGTGGCATAGACCTGGCCTCAGGAGCCCCCATAACCACAAGTTTTCTGAAGTCTAAACTCCCCACATTTTACTAAAGAAAGAGTAATTTGAAATAGAAATGAACATAAAATGCAAGAAGGGACCTTCCAAATGGCAAATCTTCAGGGTTGTGTGGATTTAGCAGCAAGTTCTGCAAGTTTTTTTTCCCCAGCAGCTTCTAGCCTATCAAATACTTGCTATAATTTTGTTACCCCTTTGAATGGGAATAACTGCTGAATTCCTGTTTGGCCACCATGATAACCATACTCCAACAGAAAGATAAAAGCCCTAGCGAACGTAGATCTGCTGACCAGTATCATCAGTCTGTACAATAAAATACTGCCCAAAAAAGCTTGGCATACTGATTCCACGTCAGCCTGTTCGGTTTTTTCCAATGCTGACCAGTCTAGTTTTATTCAAGGAAAGGCCAAAAATCATGATATTCAGTGATCATCATCAGTTTCACATTAAATAAACGAATACAAGTGGCTTTCTTCTAGCATTAGCTGCAGAGAGGGCGCTCTCTAGGGTTCTTTTAGTAGTACTGAGGAAATTAAAATGTCAGACCTTCAGTCAAACTCCACCCAATTACTCCACAATTCCACATATCTATTACTTCCTTTAAAACAGCTTGTGATCAGAGACTTCCTAAACTGAGGCACAGGGTAAAGGCATTCTTTATTACCTTTTCTATTTGCTCTATCCATTGAACTGCTTGCAATGAGTATCAGAGATGCTGCAGAGACTGGAGAATCACTGTCTATGATAGAAAAGCAAGACTACTCTTCCTGCTGATTTCACCTTTATCTCAGTGAAATAGAAGCCTTTCAATATCCTAAAGAAATCTCAGGGGCTTAAAACACTATGTCTGCTTTTTGTGTAAATATGACCAAGTCAGAGGTAACACTCTTAAGCATGGTTCCAGTGAGAATCTCTGATTAGATTTTCCATGCCAATGGCCTGGGGGATTTGAAAATATAGGGGTTCAATTCTCACTCAATTGAACTAAACTAACATTAAATATGCGACTGCATCTGCACACTTTAGATCATGACTTTCTAAAGATGACAACTTAGCATTATGTACATTTAACTGAGTTTACTTGAAAAATATTAATAATCCTTCCCCAAATGCTGTACTTTCTTCAAATTCTACTATTTATACCTATTAGCATTAAAGGGGGAGGGCAAGTGACCTAGATATAAAACTCAAGCATTTTCTATGGCATGAAAAGAAACCAATAAATCAGCTTGTTGAGGCATTCACCTCTCTTCCTGGAAGTCTTATAAATGAACAGCTGTAATCTGACATTTTTGGAACTAGTTACATTTTACAGAAACTCCAAACACCCCCACATGGCAGAGCACAGAAGCATCATATTGCTCTTTTTCTCCATTCTAATCTGATTTATAGCTAAGACACTTCGCTCCCATAGGAGATCAGACAACATCCTCTCTTAGGGAACAGTCTACAAAAATGGGAAAAGGCAATCAGGTAGCTTGGTATAGTGCCAAAATTCAAAATGAGTTTTTGAATATGTGAGTTGCTCAGTTCCTCTGCAGCACAGGAGGATGGCAGGTTTCAAAGATGAGATGCCAAAATTACTGTCTACCATTGGTAAATCTCCAAAGTATAATCACTAACAAATTTTGAACAGCTTAGATTAACATTTAAGCCACTTTAACTGTATGGTTTTTTTCCCCAAATGAATCGACAAGTTAAACACTTCCTAGACACGGTCACTAGTCTAGAGAACCAACTATGGATAAATGTATTCAAATGAACTTGCAGACTGTGGCCAAACCCAAATCTACTCTCTTTATGGTACAACTTTATCCAGAAACATTCATAAGTACATATTCTAAAAACTAAAAAAAAAAAAAAAATTAAATTCCTTTTAAGCAAAAATTGAAGGCTGGGGGCACAACTGAAGTCTATACTCGCAACACTTGAAAGCTAGTCAAGTACCTTATGTTTCAAAACCTTCAGGTTTTGTACAATTTTCAACAAAACAACAACTCTAGAACTAGGATTTAAAATTTTCTATTGCAATTATCAGTTACTCCTACTTCTATCTGGCCTATGACACAAATATACCAGTTTAGGATATCAATTTAGCATTTCAGACATTCCAAGTAGTCAGTGGCTATAATGTTAAACCTTTATTACATGGTCCCACGGTTCAATTCCCAGAACAAGTCTGGCATTGATTTAAGCATACAGAGTGGAATGTCTATCAAGGGCAAAACATCTAATCCTAAAATCTACTGACTGTACCACAATGCCTACATTACAGGTATAGCACGAGATGTCAGAGACTTCAGCTAGTTAGGTAAGTATTGTAATAGAAAATTTCTTTGATTTGTTCTCTTAAGTATGGGACAGAAAGAGTCTCTCTGGACATTCATACAGGTAGAGCAATTTTGAAAGAGAAAAGTACAGTAGAACCTCAGAAATGGAGGTTGTTTAACTCTGAAGTGTTCCATAACTCTGAAGAAGAGGTTATGGACTTCAGCCACACAGGGCAGTTGGGACTGCAGGGTGCTGGTGGGAGGAGAGGGGGATCTGGGCTCCACGTGGAGGAGCGGGGAAAACAGTTGGGGCTTCTGACCCTCAAGGTGCTAGGGCTCCGGGCCAGGGACTCAGGACTTCTGCCCTGCGGGAGCATCAGGGCTCAGAGCTTTAGACCTGGAGGGAGCACTGGGGCTTCAGCTCTGCTCCTGGTTTCAGCCTTGCAGGGGATGCCAGGGTTCAGGACTCCCCATGGATCCTCTCCCAGCTTCAGCAGGGGGGACACATGCACCAGGACTCTAGCTACAGGGAGGAGCATTGAGGCTGAAACTATTTAAATGGGAGAGGATGGGGTTTAAATACAGCAATCAAAAGGTGGGTAATGAATTGATAAAAGGGAAGACAACAACGGGTCCTACTCAAAGGTGAATGTCAAGCTTGAGGGAGGTCATTGGTAGAATTCCTTACGGATTGGTCTTGCTCACTATAAACACATCCGAGGGATAAAACAGCAGGGAAAGAGAGGAGTTGTTTAAGTTAAGATCTAATGGTGACACAAGAAAAATGGATACAAACTGGCCCATCAACAAGTTTATGATAGAAATTAGAGAAAGATTTCTAACCAAAGGATTAAAGTTCTGGAACAGCCTCCCAAGAGGAGCAGAGTGAGTTGGTGCGGGGGGGGGGGGGGGTGAGGGAGAACTTAACTGCTTTCAAAACTAAGCTGATAAGTTTATGGGGGATGGTTTGATCAAAGAGCTTTCAATGGCACATGGCCCATCCATGATTGCTTTTAGCAAATATCTCCAATAGACAGAGATGGAACACTAGATGGGGAGAGTACTGAGTTACTACAGAGAATTCTTTCCCAGATGTCTGGCTGCTGGGTCTCTCCCACATGCCTAGGGTCCTATTGCCATATTTAGAGTCAGGAAGGAATTATTCCAAGGTCAGTTTGGCAGAAACCCTCAGGTTTTTGGCCTTCCTTTGCAATGGTGGCAACTAACTAGAGTAAATGTAAATTCTCTGTAAATTGAAGCCTTTAAATTAATATTAGAGGACTTCGGTAACTCAGCCAGAGGTTATGGGTCCATTACAGGAGTCTGTGGGTAAGTCTACTGATGTACATGTGGTCAGGCTAGATTAAGGCCAGAAGTGACTGTCATGATAAAGTCTGTATGAGAATCTCAGTTTGGTCAGGACTCGGACATAGGAGGCCAGGCCTAGTAGTTAGCACAGGGCAGTGGTCTGGGTCCCCACAGCAGCCAGGGTTCAGCACCAGGTGGCCAGCAATGAAGAGTCAGATACCAGAAATCAGGCTGAGACAGGGAACTAGGAGGTCAGGATCAAAAGACAGGAGCAAGTATCACTGGGTGAGTAGTCTGAAACAGCGTGAAGCCAAGTTGAATGGATGATTTCCTGTTCCTCTTCTGGCTTAAGTAGGGGAGCAGGCTAATCAGGACATCTGATGTTCCACCAATTGGAGCCTAGGGACAGAGCTTTCCATTTGAGCTGGACTTCAAGAAGTCCCAATTCTAGCTGATCCCAATAAGACATTGGGTGGAGGACTGGACCATGATGACCCAGGAACCTGTGGATCCGGATAGCTTGGAGACCCATAGATCACATAAGTTTTCTCTAGTTCTACATCCCCAACCCCTTCTTCCAAGTGAGAAGTCATCTATGCCATCCTTTTATCAAGCACAGAATATTTCTCCTGCCAATGCCAGCTCAGCTGCATTGGCCAGAACACTTCGGGGAGCAGTGGGGGCAAAACTAAGACTCCTCCCACTTCTTACCCTCCACATGGTTATAAATAATAGCAGCCCCATGGAACCTACTATGCATACACAGTCTAGATGGCCCATAGATGGGCAGTAGGTGGCTTTGTACACAACCCCCTTTCTTCCCCATGCAGGCACACAGAACAAGTTGCCATCTTGCCCTAAATGATAAGCTAATTGACTGCCACATAGATTCTAATACCCAAGTCATATCCGCTAACCACAATATTATTTATAATTAAAACTAAAAGGAAGTGAGTACTTAACATTTTTATCACTGGTTAAAATAATGCCACAGAAACTGTTCAGTGGAGAAGCTGCTCAACTAGAAGGCTGAAAAAATAGTTTGGAAATGGTATGTTAGAATGCTGGTCAAAGGTGTACACACAAAGTGAAGAAACCGCCTTTATCCTTCAAGTTTAACCTTAAATGTCAAACAGCATCACTTTAGGTTATGATTATTCTAGATGCTGTAGATGATTTATTGCATTTGTAAACAAGTGATTGAATTCAAGCAGTCGATTGTGGTGAGGATGGAGGCATCATTGCCTACAGTTCTGTCAGCATTTTATTTTAATGAATAATAAATTGCTTTTTTAAAATAATCTGTCTTTAAGATATTAAAATCTTTCAAATAAATCTCACTACATCTAGGATCATAAGTGAATTGGGTTTAATTTCTCATTATGATGAAATAATTAAGCACACCAAAGCAGGGATAGGAAAGAACAGCAAACTAAACTAGTAGCCTAAGAAATGAGCATGAGAGAACTGGATTGTGAGCCCTATTCAGGATTCTCATTCCTAGTAACAAGTGGGAGCTAAATTTTGCCCTTGGATACATATGACTCTCATTGAGCTCAAAAGGAAATACACATGCACCAAAGGCATAAATGGTCCTAGGTGTAATTTTAGTGAGAATTACACTAAAAGGACCCGATTCCCCTGTTGATAGAATGTCTTGTATTATAGATAATCCAAGAAGCTGAACCTTTGAAGGCCTCCAAGGATGTGGTTTCCAGCTGGAGGAAGAGTTCTTACAGATACAAAAGGAACAATGAGAAAAAATTAATTGTATGGGAGTGGGGGGTGATGGGTACAGAATTAAGAAGTGTCCCAAAGCCAAGAAGAGAAATCTCTGCCATTTGCTATCAGGTCAGAAGGCCAGCAGAACATGTATGATTTCTTCTGGTATTGTATTAACATGCATTTTTCGACAGACTGCATATACTAAAGAACTGTACAAGCCACAAATTTTCATTTGAAAATACATTACATTCTTTATCTGAACTTTGTGAATCTCCTTACATCTGGTATCTCAAGAGACAGACAGCAACCTCTTTCCACTGAAACCATTACAGCAGATACCCTGTGAGCAATCATGATTGATACCTTTGTTTCTGTGACTGATTTTGAAGCCATTTGAAAACACACAGAATTAAAGCCTCTCTCTGTGGATTATCAGATACAATTTCATAGAATCTGGGGATTTAATATAATTAAGTTAGCTAGTACAGCAATACCACACTGCCTATCCATAATCAAAAAATTAGAGAACTGTGACCGGAGTTATAACTGAGAAATTCAAACTGGTCCAGAAACAAAGTTGCAACTTAAGTTAGCTGCATTATAGAAGGCTTAAGACGTTCTAAAAAAGGAGTGCTATGTGGGTGGAGGAACAGAACAGAAAATGTCACAAAGAAAGATTAAATCCATGTGCCGTATGTTCGACAACCCTGCACAGCCAAATTGCAGTACTTGCAACAAGGGACTGTAGGTTTTTGCCCAAAGGGTCAAACAAACAGGGAACAATTTCTTAATAAAGAAATCAAAATATGCATCACCACAGACAAAAGCCATTTTGTTAAAAAAACCACACACACACACACACCAGCACTATAAAGCAAATGTGTTTAGACTCCATTTCTGAAGCTAACTAGCTTTAACATCTCAAAAATAGCCACTCAAGGAATTAATTTTAAGGAATGAAAACAGAATAAAGTAGAAATCTGTCCAATAATATTAGTAACAGCCGTATCAAAAACAGGGAAGGGACTTCAGCAATTTGTGTAAACAGGCTTTGGTTGTGTCATTATACAGACTGCAGAGAAGAGAGGGTGGGGAAATAAAGATGGAGCTTGTACTATGTCATTGTGCAGATTACTGAGAAGAGAAAGTGGTGGGGGGCAGGGGACAGAGGGGAAAAAAAGGAAGTGTGATAGTGAAAACTACTGAAAGCCTACAATGAAAAATAAGCACAGGAGAGCAGGGAAAGAAATCAACACAAAACTGTCAAAGTGGACCTGACAAAATATCTATTTTTTCAGATGGTGGTTTACAGAGACACATATGCAGTGAAACTGCTCATTAAAATGCATGTGACAGGTTTCTAGAAATCAATACGTTAAGAAAAAAGGCAGCTAGAGATTTTAGAGAAGTTGCCAGTATCTTGAGTCTAAGTCACGTAGTCAGATGAACACAAAAAAATGATATTCTCTCTCTTAACTGGGTTTCTGCTAATTGAATTACTAATCTAGACACACAAATTCTGCACTCAGGTAAATGGATCAGTGAGAAGATACTGTGACGGAGTCAGACC
>ML677326.1:58980869-59415209 GCA_007922305.1 Dermatemys mawii | reverse complement strand
CCAGGAAGCGCAGGACCCACAAGTACAGACTTGGAGCTTTGTCACAATACTTATTGGGCAGTTTCAAATGCAGCTGCACAAAGAAAGTTTCCTGACCCTCACCATCATTCCATAAAGTGATGACAGGGAATGAATTACAAATGTAGCTTGCTTGCTTCTAGTCTGGTCCCCCATATTGACATCACTTCAACTGGAGTGTGATCAACTATTAAAAAAAAAAATCAATTATCTGACAAGAAACTACCACCACTGTTTTCCAGCCCTGTCTCCAGATAACATTCTAAGTGAATGCTCCTCCCATCACAGAACAGTATCTCATCAGCTTTCAAGCCAGCAGATGGCACTGGACAGAGGCTAAGATTTGGCATCTGCTGTTCCTCTCACCATGAGAATGCCACAGCCACTGGCTTGGGTCCCCCATCTTTAGGTCTGGACACCATTTAGGAGTAGAAGCCATTTGTAATTAAATAAAACAGATTTGGGGAAAAACAAGATTGGATACCATTCTATTATTGGTGCAAGCAAACAAATAGTGTATGATATTACCATGACCAAAACTTGACATCTTCCTATTGGTCTTTCAGCAAATTGATATTACAGTCAGAAAAAAAAAAAAAACTCACACGCAATTTTCAGATTCTTATTAGAGTGCATCAGTACTGGTAACCAATGTTTTAGGAACATCCCCAGCAGATTCCTTACCAGGATTTTGAAACAACCTATGGAAAGTCCCCAGGCAATCCTTCTTTTAAAACTTAGCCTATGCTATAGTGGAACAGGACTGAGTTTAATGGATACTTACAGACATTAATACAATTCAAACTTGATTATTTTTTTTATAGCTTATACTGTAGTTACATATCTACTGAGTTTCAGTGAGAGATTTTCAAAAATACTTAAGTCACTTAGGTACCCAAGTCAAATGAAGAATCAATACGACTAATTTAGGAAGATAAATCCCAGGAGACTTTCAAAGGGAGGTATGCTTTTAAGTAATTGGGTACTTTGGAAAATCCCAACCTTGGTGTTTTGATTTAAGTAGCACTGAGTACCAGAAGGCAAAGCATACAATATTTCCATGTCTCTATTTAGTAGTTTAAAGAGAATTCCACATTAGGAAGTGCTACTGAGAACACAATAAGTGATAGAATATATATTACAAGATACAGTACTACTGTGATTTGTGCACCCCAACAGAGAAGCTTGCTCCAGTAGCCCCCACCTATTCTTCCATACTTTCCCCCAGAGGTTTTCTGGTGGAGGGAACAGCCCATCTGTTTATTTTGTTCATCAGCTAGGCCTATTTTTAAACATACCAGTTTTGGTTTACTAATTTTTGCATCAATTTTCTTGTCCATTGAGCATGAGTTTAACACAGTCCTCATGTTATCAGTAGGTCCTTGTGTTTAGACTAATTCAGTTTTTCTGTCTTTCATACTACTTCCAATTAAAATTATGTGTTAGTGACATTTTATGAACTTGATCTTAATTTACAGTTGAGCTCAAAGTATCCCAACATCCAAATAAATGATATCCAGGTTCACTTTTGCTAATATACTCGACAAAAAAACAGGTAGCAGAATTATAAACTATTCAGTTTTCTAACACAAGAAATCATCTAGTCCAACCCTCTGCTCAAAGCAGGACCAATCCCCAACTAAATCATCCCAGAAAGGATTTTGTCAAGCCTGACCTTAAAAACCTGTAAGGATGGAAATTCCGCCACCTCCCTAGGTAACCCATTCTAATGCTTCCCCACCCTCCTAGTGAAAAAAAGTTTTTCCTAATATCCAATCTAAACCTTTCCTGCTACAACTTGAGACCATTACTCCTTTACAGGTTGAACCACTACACAAAAAGTAGCTCAGGCCATGGTTACACTTACAGAATTATAGCGCTTTTGGTTACAGCGGTCCTTGTATACAGCAATAGGTATACCACTATCGCGTGTCCACACTGAGACACGCCAGCAGCATAGCATGGCCACATTTGCAGCACTTCAGGCGGCACTAAGAGCAGCGCATTAGGGCAGGTATCCCACAGAGCACCTCTTCCCGATCTGGCGCAATGCCTTGTGGTAGGGGGGCGTCACTTGCAGGGCATTCTGCATCCTGTTCCAACTACCTGTGATGCTTCGTGGCATATCCCAGCAATCCCTGTGTTTCCATCCATCTCAGGCGCCATCTTTGAAAGGTTTCAGCAAGGGGCACTCAGTCTTCCATTTTCGTGTGCCGCAATGAATCTACAACTGCTGAGGGACATGCTGACGACTGTCACCAGCACATCTCTGTGTGCAGTGGAGTTAATCCTTGACACATAAGCTGACAGTGATGGGTCTGAAGACGAGATCAAAGCGGTGAACGCGTTTGACACGAAGCTTTTGTCTCATTAACGGACATGCTCACGGCCGTGGAACGCCACTTCTGGGCACGGGAAACAAGCACTGAGTGGTGGGATCGCATCGTCATGCAAGTCTGGGACGACAAGCAGTGGCTGCAAAACTTTCGCATGAGAAAAGCCACTTCCATGGGACTGTGTGCTGAACTCGCCCCCACCCTGCAGCTCAAGGACACCAGATTGAGAGCTGCCTTCCCGGTGGAGAAGCGGGTGGCTATCGTGATCTGGTAGCTGGCCACCGCAGACAGCTACCGATCGGTGGCCAACCACTTTGGGGTGGGAAAGTCAACCGTTGGAGTTGTGCTGATACAAGTGTGCAGGGCCATTAATCGCATCCTGCTACAAAAAAATCATGACTCTGGGTAATGTGCATGACATCGTTGCTGGCTTTGAAGAAATGGGTTTCCCGAACTGTGGAGGCGTGATAGATGGGACCCATATATCTATTCTGGCACCCGACACCTAGCAGATGAGTACATTAACCGAAAAGGGTACTTCTCCATGGCTCTCCAGGCGCTTGTGGATCACCGCAGGCGTTTTACTGACATTAACGCAGGCTGGTCTGGAAAGGTGCATGATGCAAGCGTCTTCCGCAACACCGGGCTGGTGTTCAGGAAGCTGCAAGCCGGGACTTTTTACCCAGACCAGCGGATCCCCATGGGGGAAGTCGAAATGCCCATCATGATTCTTGGCGACCCCACTTACCCTTTAATGCCCTGGCTCATGAAACCCTACACTGGGAGCCTGGACAGCAGCCAGGAAAGGTTCAACTACAGGCTTAGCCGGTGTTGAATGACTGTGGAGTGTGCTTTTGGGTGTCTCAAAGCGTGCTGGTGCTGTCTGTATGGGAAGCTAGACTTGGCTGAGGGAAGTATCTCCACGGTTATTTCCGCATGCTGTGCCCTACATAATCTTTGTGAGCGGAAGGGCGAAGGCTTCACTCAGGCATGGTCCTCGGAGGTTTAACGCCTGGAAGCCACATATGAATAGCCAGAGAGCAGGGCTCTTAGAGTGGCCCAGAGCAAGGCTGTTAGGATCAGGGAAGCCTTGAGAGAGCATTTTGAGGCTGAAAGCCAGTTCTAATGGGAAGTGCAGAGGGAGGGTGCCTTCTTTTAATAGGAACAGGCATTTGCTTGTCTATAGCCACTAATAATCTATGTACACTGAATAAAGAAACCCATTTATTAAGAAGACAATTCATTTATTCAACAGCTACTTCGGTTACTGAAAGAAAAGATTTTGATGCATGTGTTGGGGAAGCGGTGGGAGGTGCAATTGGGGTGGGATGGGGTCAGTCAGAGATTGGAATATGTCTGAATCTCTGAGTCTCCAGTGCCCTCAGAGTTGCCGTGTCCCCCGAACCCCATTTGCAGAGGGCAATAAGGCATGTTACTAGGAGTTGACTGCAGTGGATAAGGGTCCTGGGTTTGGGGGTTGTTCGGTGAAGACAGAGGGGTTGGAGGCAGCTGTGGGTGGTGATAACCAGATAGCTGATGATAGTGGCCTGGAGGGTACAGAGGGCCAGAAGGGGAAGGGTTTTGGGGCAAATGATAAAGGGGGCAGAGAGCAAGGTGCTTCTCCTCCTGAATGGTGGCAATCCACTGCATAGTCTCTAATTGAAGCTGCAGTAATGAGAACAGCTTATTGGTGGTTTCCCGCCGGTGAATCGCGTTCTCCTGCCGCGCCTTCTCCTTCAACTTGCTCTGATCCTCCCTCCACCTCTGTGCAATTCGATTCTCCATTACAGCCTGTTGCATTACTTGCTGTACTAGATCCTCTTTGCTCTTTCGTGGCCTCTTCCTCAGTTGCCTCAGCCTCTCAGCTGCTGATAACAGCAATGGCACAGGGCTCAAGGTCGATCCTTCACAAAGAAAAAAAAACATGTAACAGTGGCTCCCTTTTAAACAGCAGACATGCCTATGATTCCCCCGCATTCCCCGTTTGCCTGTCCTGCAGAGAGCACACAGACAACAATGGAGCCCCTGCCATGGTGAGTCCTCTCCAGATGCAAGGGGAATGATTGTTTCCCTGCCGTGCTGTGCTGTGGCTGGGGGTGGGGAGTGCCGGGAAGTGGTGGGAGCCCTACTCTGAACACTGTTCCAACATTCTCCCTAGGTGTTTGTCCTGGAAGATATCTCGCTGCTGCGGGTGACCGAGGAAGAAAGGGAGGGCATTCTAATGAGATGCGGCTTCCGCTCAGGGCCATATGCAGCTTGCCTCTGTGCAGCAATGCTCCCCCCACCCACAGTGGCGGAGACTAGTGACCGTGACGGGGGCCACGCTGGCTCTCCTGAGAAACCTGCACAGGCGCATTGCAAGCACTCTTATTGAGACCTTTGAAGAGATTACTGATGACGATTACCACGATGTGATAGACTACATCAATGCACTATTCCACATGTAGGCAAGCATCCCTTTCCACCTCAAGCTGCCCGCCTTCCCAATACAAAAGCAGCTTTACCTCCACAATCCGCTGCTGTGCTGCCCCCTGCAACCACAGGACGCTGCGGCTGGCTGCCCTCCACCTGGCTTGAGAGGAGCTCCTGGCTGCATGTGTCCTGGGACTCCTCCATGCCCTGGGTCGCTGCCACCTCCTCCTCTTGTTCTTCATCTTCGTCCTCCTCCTCACTCCCCCCTTCACTGGTGGGCTGCGAAGTGTCCGTGGTGGTCGATGGAGTGCACAGAGGATCACCACCAAGTATCGCGTCCAGCTCCTTATAAAATCTGCAAGTCACTGGGGCTGCCCCGGAGCGGCCGTTTGCCTCGCAGGCTTTGCGATACGCATTCCTAAGCTCCTTTACCTTAACACAGCACTGCAGAGTGCCCCTCTCATGGCCTCTTTCTGCCAAGGCCCGTGATATCTGCCCATAGGTATCATAATTCCTGAGGCTAGACCGCAGCTGAGACTAAACAGCCTCTTCCCCCGCCGCAACAGCTGATGAGGTCCAGCACCTCACTATTGCTCCACACTGGGGATCGCCTACTGCGAGGAGGCATGGCACGTGGAGTGATGATCAAGCAGAATGATCACCTGCAAGGATTCCCTGAGAGCACGCCACGCTTGGCGGGAGCAAACAGGAAGGGGATTTTCAAATTTCCCTGGAAATTTAAAGGGCGGGTCTGACATGTGGTCACCTGAGGACAGGACAAAAGAGTTTGCAAGTGATGACCAGAGTGGCTCGAACAGGAATTATGGGATGCACTGGAGGCCAATTAATGCGCAGGGGGTGTCCACATTCTCGCTGTAGCGCTACAGCAGCTGTGCTACAGCCCTTATTCCCCGTGCGGAGGTGGATTATCAGGAGCGCTATAACTCTGCGGTTATAGCGCTCTACGTGCCTTGCCAGTGTGGAAGGGTAGGAGGTTATAGAGCTCCTGGGGACTTTATAGCTCTATAAAGTGCCAGTGTAACTAAGGCCTAAGTTAATTTTACAACTGATTAAGACATGTAAAAAAAATTAACACCAAAGCAAAAAGCTTTGTTAAAAGAAAAAGATGTCATCTTAATTTATGCAGCTTTTTAAACATGTAAAATGCCTTTATAATTCGTGAAAAGAAACCAAGAAAAACCAAAAAGCTACTAAAGAGATGCTACATTGCTATCAGTACAGTCTCTCTTTTTAAAGACTAAGCTTTGAAATAATTCAATCCTAGAGCAACTTATAATACAGCTCTAGCACAATGTTTAAATAACAACATTATGAAGCCATATAGTTAAGCTCATTCAGAATTATGTTAGGATAAAATTAGAAAGGCCAAGGCACAAAAATGACATTAAACTAGCTAGAGACATAAAAGTGTAACAAGAAAACATTCTACAAATTCTTTAGAAGCAAAAGGACGACCAAGGACAGAGTAGGACCATTACTCATTGAGTGGGGGCGGGGGAACCAACAACAGAAAATGTGGAAATGGCATGAGTGCTAATGACTTTCAGTTTTCACCAAAAAGCTTAGTAGCAATCAGATATCTAACATGACAGTTAAAATGGAGGTAGGATCAGAGGCTACAACAGTGAAAGAACAGATTAAAATTACTTAAACAAGTTACATGTCTTTTGGTCACCACAGCCTGATGAAATACATCCTAGAATACTCAATGAGCTGACTGAGGAGATATTTGAGCCATTATAGAAGACAGAAGAGATTCCAGAGGACTGAAAAAAGTCAAATATAGTGCCAGTCTATAACAAGGCAAACAAAGACAACCCAGTGAACTACAGACTGGTCAGCATAACTTCAGTATCCAGAAAGATAATGGAGCAAATAATTAAGCAATCAATTTGCAAACACCTAGAAGATAAGGTGCTAAGTAACAGTCAGCATGGGTTTGTCAAGAACAAATAGCATCAAACCAACTTAACAGTTTTCTTTGACACAGTAACAAGCCTTGTGCATAGGGGGAGGAGGGTGGGAGAGAAGCAGGAGACATGGCAGATCTTGACTTTAATAAGACTTTTGATACTGTCTTCTATGACCTTCTCATATATATATAACTAAGGAAATACAACCTAGATGTAGCTACTATAAAGGTAGGTCCAAAAGTGGTTGGAAAACTATTCCCAAAGTGTAGTTTTCAGTGGTTTACACTGTTATTCTCTGTACCTCAGGGGAACACCTTACACCCCCCGTATTCATCCTTACAAAATGATTGTGTGGTATCCAACGCAAAGTTTGCCATGTCAAATGTCTGCGGAAGGCTCATGATGCACTGAGCAGTGTTATAGTAATGTTATCAGTTGTAATTTCATGTATATAGTTAGGAGGCTGAAAATGTGTCCTCCTGGCTTAAAACAAACCAAGGCAAAATTCTCCAAGAGCAGAGGGGCAGTTCAGATCTCATCAGGGCATATATGGGAAAAACCCAGATCAGCCTCACAGGAGTGAAAGGACACCAGCCTAGGTACCAAAGGATCTGTTGGACTTCTGAGTGAGTCACCCACCTTCCTTCGGTCAGCTTGGGAGTACAGTGAGGTAATTCTCACCTAACTCTGAAGGAGGGGGCAAAGCCAGGGGGACTAGATGACCTCTCAAGGTCCCTTCCAGTCCTACGATTCTATGTTCAGAGGATGCGGGAGGGCAGTCAGGGGACAAGGAGCAGGGAGGCTTAGATAGGGGGTGGAGTCCTGGGGGGCAGTCGGGGCAGGGGTCCCAGGAGAGAGCAGTCGTGGGACGAGGGGGAGGGGGTTTGAAGGGGCTATCAGGGGAGGGAAGTGGGAGGGAGTGGATGTGGGCGGGGCTTCCCCTGTTGGGGTGCATGCTCCAAAAAAAGTTTCTGATAGTGGTGCATGACCAAAACAGTTTGGAGACCCCTGATCTAGTCAGCTTTCTATCCATCTTATAGTACATTCATCCAGCGCATATTACTTTAAACTTGCTGGCTAAAATACTGGGGGAGACTGTATCAAAAGCTTTGCTAAAGTCAAGGAATAACATGTCCACTGCATTCCCCTCATCCACAAAGCCAGTTATCTCATCATAGAAGGCAATTAGGTTAGTCAGGCATGACTTGTCCTTGATGAATCCATGCTGACGGTTCCTGATCACTTTCTTCTCCTCAAAGTGTTTCAAAATGGATTCCCTGAGGACCAGCTCCATGATTTTTCCGGGGACTGAGGTGAGGTGATTAGCCAGCAGTTCCCCAGGTGGTCCTCTTTTTTAAAAATGGGCACTACATTAGCCTTTTTCCAATCATCCAGGACCTCCCCCAACTGCCAAGAGTTTTCAAAGATTATAGCCAATGGCTCTTGTCAGGATTGCCTCCCCACTCTGAACTCTAGGGTACAGATGTGGGGAACTGCATGAAAAAAGAAATAACTCCCCCCCCCCAGCTTATTTTACCAGCTTGGGTTAAAATGTTTTTCCCCAGAACACAACTTCTTCTGTGTCTGGAACTAACTGCTGCCACCACCAAACTCAATTTAGGGTAGTTTGGGACCCTTCTTTCCCTTTCCACTAACCCCCCAAACTTCTTCCTTCCTTGGGAAACTTGAGAGAGAAAAAAAAACAAACCTCGCCTGCTCCTGCAAGACGTGCCCGATCCAAAACCAGGATCTTACACAATGGAAAACAAGCAGTCAAAGTCTTAAAAGAAAGATTTTAATAAAAGAAAAGAAGAAAGGAATAAATCTCTTATAACCATCAATAGAACAGCATCTACCATAATCAACAAAAGGATTCAGAAACCAAACCTCTCCCCCGAGGTAACTTTCTCCCACTGCTGATATCTCTGCTGAAGCTTACAATATCAAGAAGCACCCAGCCAACACTCACCACTGAGAACCCTTCAAGTGATAAAAAGAAGGTAAATTTACTGACTACAGTACTTGATAGAATGTTATAGTTACAGTGAAAGACACAGCTGTGTTCATCCCATAGCCGAGGTGAACAGAGAGAGAGCCAGAGAGAAACAAACTTAAAATCCTTTATCTCCTGAGGAATTTCTCATTGGTCAGTTGTCCACCTCTCAGGTTACCTTTAGCTTAACCCCTTACAGGTAAACAATAATTCTAGGCTACTTCACACTTATGACAGCTCTGCAATCACATCCGCCAACCCCTTTAGTACCCTTGGATGCAGTGCATCCGGCCCATGGACTTGTGCTCGTCCAGCTTTTCTAATTAGTCCTAAACCAATTCTTTCTTCACAGAGGAGCTTTCTGCCATCATTCACTGGTGAATGATTACAAGTTCTATTCTTTATGCATATTGTTGGCTCCTGCATTACAATGCAAAATGGAAAGATTGCTAGACATTCCCTATATAAATCGCTACAGAAAACATTTCCTCTGACCACCTGTTCCTCATTAAATATTGGAGATTCTAAATGGAATAAATGCCATTAAATAGTGATCTTGCAGAAAAGTTTCTGGTTGTTAAGAAACAGGAATGACAATAATAATCCAAGATCAAATGGAATTGGATTCAGGGAGATGACAATTTTTACCTGATTAGACATATTTCAAAAGGAATCCAAAATCCCATTTGTACAATTTTTGTTTGCTTGTTTTAAGTGCTCTACTTTAGGCTCAAGTTAGTACAGGGAGCTTCTGAACAGCCTAATCATATGTACAGCACAGAGCGAGGAAAAAGATGAGAATCTTGGATGCCCTGATTAGACATGTCAACAGGAAATCAAGCATAGGGAACTTTTTCCCCAAAAGGGTTAACAGACTCTTATTAACTTTTTGAACCACTGGTCACTATCATTCACCCTTCATTTCTGAAGTATTTTCCATCCACTAACCTTTGAGCCCAAGTTTAATTCTAAGGTTGGCGTGAGTATCACATCACTTGGCTCAGCAAGCAAGTTAAAAAGGCAGTTTCACCTGGGGCATCACTTTCACTGACATGAAAGATGGCATTAATTTTCTTGTTACCTCTGGCATAACTGGTTCACATTTCACTGTCTTGCAGCATGCTGATGAGCACTGAACAAAATCTGGAGTGCCTCTACACATTAAACAGTCAAAATTCAGCAAAGGAGCACTAATACAGTGGAGCTCTGGTGTTGCATTCCAAGGTTATGGGCCTTCATCTAAGAATGCATCATCCCAGATCATGCCAAGAGCCTGCCATGCAGACACTTATTTTTCCTAAATCATGGAGTAGATTGCATACATTTTACAACCTTCTTCCATTTATTTTATTTACAGAAGCCTTCTGGATAACAGGATAGCTAAAAGGAAGTTTGGGGTTTTTCTGAGAAAAACCCCATTCTGAACTTATTTCTTTTAAGTTTTCAGATAAAATTTAGAGCCAAAGTCTGAGCAAAATATTCTACAGTGAGTGCCTCAATTGAGGCAATTTAATTCTTGAAGGTAGTATACTCAAACCACAGTGTTTGCAACCCGAGATTCATCTTAACAAATAGTCTGGGAATTTTAAAGAAAGCCCTGCAATTAGAATGGGGCCAAGTGAGATTCAGGGGCAGTTGGGGAATGCGGGGCAGATTCCCCTAACTTTTTTCCCAATGAGGTCTATCACTGATCTGTGGTGAGATTCTGATAAGTGACAAGTTCTGTGCCTCACTTCACCCCTCTGAAAATGTAGATTTTTTTCTTTTGTACTGTGCTTAGAATCACCAAAGGAAAAAGAACTTATGGAGAAATTAGGGAGTTATAAAAACTCCCCACACAAAAATCACATGCACCACCATTCACCTATTTGATATAATCCTGCCTGACTGCTAGGTGCTAATCAACGGATATTGTTGCACATGAAAAAACAAACAGAAAATGAAATAATTGTTAAAATAAGGTATAATCTGGAGAACACAGGAGATCTTGAGGAAACAATGTGTGTGGGGGGGTATGAATTAGGGAATGCCCCTGCCACACTCCAACTAAACTGGCATGGTCTTCTCAGCCCTGTCCTGACCCCAGGAGAAAAAGGGGATACCTTAAAGATAGCGGCTTAGAGAAGGAGGGTTGAGTGGATAGCAAAACAGCCACTGGATAGGATCTGAAGAGAAAAACTACAGCAAGCAGGCTCTCCCCCAACTCAGAGACAGAGGTAACAGAGCTAAATGAAACTTACTAAAGCTTTCAAAGAAAGACCAATGTTTAGGTAAGGGGTCGGGGAAATACAACAACGGGTGAAATAAAGAAAAGCCTATACACCTATGTGCAGTGTACTTTTGGGACATAAACAATATTTTGTTTCAAAACCAGCTATGAGTGACTTTAACCTGCTGCTCTGTGGGATGGTTGGGGGGACCCCAAAGACTTCTAGGTTTCAAACCAGCTGAGCCTCCCATATTAACACTGTTGATATCCAGTCTAAAAGTGGCGGGACCACATGGTTCCATCCTAGGGAGGTACCAGAAGCCAGGCTTATCACCTGAGGAGTGCACTTGAAAGGGACTGAAAGCTCAGCTTGCTGTGTCACCATGACAGAGTTTTATACATTTTATTGCCAATATATGGTAGTACACATTTTTACTAGTTCATTACTTATGTAAAGCTACCACGCAATGTGACATTGTTTCAAGTATTGGTGGGGCGGGGAGAAAATCAAGTCTTCAGACAATGACTTAAGATGGTCACCAAGGTAGGAATAGGTGTCCTCCGAATGCAACACCATCTCCTGTTCTGATAACATTCTAAGCTTGCTTTAATACACAATCTACATCAGATGTTCAGGGGCACATTTTTTTCCATCTGAATCTCCTCTCTCATTTGGTGAGGGTGTCACTTTGTATGAGCAAACCATGGACGGGCTCCAATTATGGCATTTTAAACAAATAGTCCACATATTGGTAGCCATAAGGTGAAATGCTTTGTATGAATATGAAACACGTTGATAGGGCTAAAGATTGTTTCACGAAGGCTATTCAGTGACCTCATTCCAGTCCACTGGCACTCCTAAGAGTCTAAGCAGGAAAGTCAAGGACTGATGGCCCTGGGGAGCAACTTAGCCTTTCACCTCTACAGATGGTTCTACATGATGAACCATCTGTAGAGGTGTTGAGGTTCATGGTGGTGGCAGTTTGCACAGATACTGCCCATACTATACTTTTTCTATGGATAAAGAGAAAGCTTAGCTTTTCTAGTTCTGTCAATCTGGTCCTTTTCACAAAGAATGAAATTCAGTTTAAAAATATTAAATGAAGATAATGCAAACAAAGGAAAAAACGTATTCTACAATTTACTTAAGTATGCCAGGTTCTTCTGGAAATTGGCCAAAGAACTTTTATGCACTGAGCTCTCTAGGCTTGTAACAGCTCCATAAAACACTTCAATCTCATTAAAACATGGTGAACAATGCCAATAAAGTATCTGAAGCCAAAAGGCAGCTTTTCACTGGATTGAAGTCATTGAACAAAAATAAATAGCATTTCCATGGGTCTCTACCTCTCAATAACAATGCCATCTTGTGAAAAATGTTGAAGTAGCACAGAAGAGCCTCTCTAGCACATTTGGACTTAATAAGGAGAAGTGGGACTTCACTGACACAGTACACCAGTTTGTGACATAACTACAAAGCATACAGGGCTCTGTAAAATATTCTTTTCACGTGGTAATCTGTAATCAGTTTGAAACTGTAAGGGGAAACACTTATCAAGGAGGGGGAAGAGGAAAGATATGCTTTCCCAAATGAGCAAGAGGATGGGAGCTATCTATAAAGTGGATTTATAGCTCCTGAAATCCATCTCCACCCTCCATTTCAGTGCCTGGTAATCAAGAGTCAAAAATTGATCTACAGCCATCCTGGGTTTTTTATTCTGCTATATTTTGCCCCACTGTACACCAATAGCAGCTCTCATGCTGTCAGGCAGCAGATACAGTTCTTGGATATACAACAAAATAGCACGAGATGATCACAAGACATTCTTCCACCAACTAACTAAATGCCAAAGCACAGAACCTATCATTATAATGGCTGATTTTTTTTTTTTGACAGTCAACCATCACTCCTGTCAGAATGTGGGTCCCCCCCCCTCCCAACATCTTGATGCTTACACGTTTCTTCTGTCTTTATTTAGGCCCTGATCCTGCAAAGGCAACTGCACTGGAGGATCCCTGCCCAGCCCCATCAAAGTCAACAGTGCTCCTCAGAGGTGTGGGTATCTGGCTAGGCAGCTGTTTTACAGGATCAAGGAGTGAGACTATAAGCTCCTCAGGAGGGTGACCGTTGCTTAATTATGTATGCCTACAAATTGTAAGCCCCAAATATTGTTTGGTGTCTCTAGGCACAACCCTAATACATACCGATGAGGTGCAATTGCCTTTCTATTCATCCATGTTTTTAAGGACTTCCTAGAAGCATTATAGTCAATGCACAGATTAGAACAAGCGTCACCTTGCACATGTACTGTAAAGAATTTGTTTGAGATAGGCATAGAGTAAGGAAAGGTGCATGTTTATTGAGCAACAGACAAGCTTAGTGTACCTATAGACTTCTAACTGATCTTCACATGCATGGAACATTTGCTCACTCTTATTTCAACATTATGAAAATGCAAACACAGTATAAGTGCACTATGTTTCAGTAAACATACAGGTATCACAAATGCAGACCACTGTGCCAACCATTATGGTCTAGGACAGATAGTAAAGATCGGTTAGATGGTTTAAGCAGAATTGTGGGTACTTCACAGCTATCTGGGCTCTGGTATTATGGTTACTGTATTATATATTACTGCCAAAACAGTGGGAGTATTCCAGTTTATGTGGAGTTTTACCATCCACAGGCAGTGGTTTCCTCATTTCCCTGAGGGTGCTCAATCCTTGATCCACCCCAAGTCCCACCAAATCCCCACCCCATCCTGGCCTCTTCCCTCCCTAGTGCCTTCTACATGCCCCTGAACTCCTCATCCCCAGTGCGCGGAAGGTGTGATGAGGGAGGGGAAGGAGCTGATCAGCAGGGAAGCTGGCAGGCATTGAGCACCCACTACTTCCCCCATCTTCTGTGCTCCAGCCCCGAAACACCCTCAAAATTGGTCCTATGTAACCACCCCCACAAAGGGGTAGTCCAAGGACCTGACCATACAACCTTTACTCACATGTAGCCCTCACCTCAAGAGAGGAGTCGGAGAGTAATAGGGCCCAATCCTCCAACCTGCATTAATGCTGCTCAAAATTAGATTCTTTTTTGCTCTCTCTTCCACTAATCTGTATGTAAGAATTCTGATACAGTTGTTAGAGGAGATCTATTTTTAAAACAAACAAAAAACCTTTTCAGGCCAGGGAGGTCCAAGCCCTCTCATACTGAACACCAATCTGTTCCTCAGCTCCACTTGAATATACAGCAACATTAGTGTCCAGAGCAGAAGCCAGCCTTGTGATTCCAGCTGGACCCTTTTCATTAATGTAAGTTACCATAATTTGTTCACTGTCACATTATTTGTAAAGTATGGTGCCAGAATGGTGGGGGACGGATAGCTCAGTGGTTTGAGCACTGGCCTGCTAAAACAAGGATTGCAAGTTCAATCCCTGAGGGATCCATTTAGGGATCTAGGGCAGAAATCTGTGGGTGAGATTGTGGCCCGTGTTGTGCAGGAGGTCAGACTGGAGGGTCATAATGGTCCCTTCCAACCTTAAAAATCTAGGAGTCTATGAAAATCACAGTTATTTCCACTACTGGTGCAAAAAACTATTCAGAGGTGTGTGTCACAGAACAACCTCCAATTAGGGATTTCTAATGGCTGTCAACTGTTTCACTAGCTAAGGTGTCATGTATTTCACAGCACACACAGTGCCTACCATTTCTGAAGTCTTCATAGTATTACAGGGGAAAACATGAAGCCAGAGCTTAATAGCTTGAGACAAACTGTGGCACGATACCTAGCATTCTGAGTTAAGAGCTGCAGAGGTAAGAAGTTTTCTGAATTACAGTGCATCAAACAAGGATAGTGATTGACACTGCAGTAACAAGAGCTGTGGCAAGGCAATCATCCCACCTCCAAAAGCCCTTGCAAAGTTAAAGGGCAGCAAGGTCTTGACCCACAATGGCTCCCAAGCTGTGTGTGGCTTTTTACTGCTTAGATATCTTTTCATAGCCTGTCTCTCTCTTCTCAAGCTTGAATAAGACATTGTGTGGTGACCTAGCAAGGATGCTGTAATTGTCCTAGGGAAAAAGTTGCAGCTTAAAAACAAAGGCAGGCATATTCATACAGAGGTGGGTTAAATATTCACAACAATGGTCAACTAGGATAAGCACAACATAAGAAATAGTGGGTGGAAAATGCCTGCTTTGCTGCTTCAGCCTTGACTGATCTAATGAGGAAGATCACTTAGCATTTCTCATCTGCAGAGGACCTTAAAAACCGTTAGCCTAATCTAGGGTGGCCAGCTATCCCAATTTTATAGGGACAGACCCAATATTCGGTGTTTTGTCTCGTATAGATGCCTATTACCCCATCCCAGTTTTTCACACTTGCTGTCTGGTCACCCAGCCTAACCTCTTGGCATCCCTTTTTTTACAAACGGGGTAACTGAGACAAACAGTCCAGATGACTTATCTATGGTCATAGAGGGAGCAGCCAGTAATACGAGTCAGGATTAGAACTGAGGAAATCCTGGCTCCTAACTCTCTGTGCAGATCACAACTGTTTCTTTACTAAGCTAAAGCCTGGTATAGTCCTGGGAACCTACTTGCTCGCCAGCCTACACTGCACAGTTTTCACTACTATTGTATTCAAGCTAGCTCAAGTAAGCTAGCCCATGTACAGGTTTTCCTGAGTAGACATCTAAAAGACAGAGAGAAAAGCCCCCAGAACTTTTTCCTCCAGTATAGAATAGGTTGTAAAAAGAAATTCAGCTACTATAGAATTAATTAGAATTAAAGGACTACAGCTCATTATATGCAGCAGTAATATCAGCTATCAGAGTTATGGTCCAGAACCGTAACTGAAATCACAGTCACAGTCAGAAGACAAACCCTTCCAAATCAAATACAGAAAAAGGAAGCCAAATACACCAAACACTTTCAAAAATAAAAAGTTCCATAGCCATGTAGACAAAGATTAAAATGTTAAAATTGTCTCCCCCTCTTTTGGTGATACATGTGCAGAAGGTCATTTTTTAGTGCCTGTAGATCAAAACAAGTTGAGTAAATTGATGCAGCCAGTACATTATATTGATCTGGAGGGAAAATTTCAGTAACTACTCTAAGAAAACAGCAAAGCCTCAAAGGATGCACTGTTCCCACCAGCATTTATCATGCAAATCAGTTGTCTCATCACATTTGTTTTGCTATCAAGACTACTTGGAAAAAAGCCAAATTTTCAAAACAATTGGTTTTGTCTAGATTCTAGAAGGTAAGTGAAACAGCCATGTTTGTACTCGAACTGGCCAGGAAACTAACTTCCGTCCCATGAAAAATTGTGGAAACTCCATCTTTCATGGGGCAGAAGTGCCAAAAATATTTCAAATCAACACACCAAATATTTCAGTGCACCCTAAATGAAATACGTTCCTTGGCAGCCTCTGCCATCCAGCTCCCCACACTCCCCACCTCCCACTTTGCCCACTTAGCAGGCTGATGCATTCCCTGGCTGCCACCACACGAGCTCACTCTTCAGGGTCCCTGCCTGGGGCTCTGTTCACTAGGTGGGCTGACTTGCTTCACACCCAGCAGGCAGAGGGGAGCACAGCAGCCGGACAGCCAGCCCATGTGGCAGGCACAGGGGGATCCAGGCTGGCTAGCTGATAAGAAACCAAGCAAATAGGCTGGCTGACCAGCGAGCCTAATTTCTGGATTTCCAAATAAAGCTTTGACGGAATCAACAATTCCCATGTAATATTGAGATTGTCAAATCAGTACTTTCCAATGGAAAGCTGTCCCATTGGTAAATTTTTGACCAACTGTACTTTGTACCCTTTACAATTAGTAACAACTCACTTTTAGAGTGGAGTCCAGCCTTTTCTGTCCCTTTATCCTCACTTACACATCCAGTGGACTGGAGCAGTTTAGTGACATTATAAAAACCTAAGCTGGTTCATTTTCAGTCTTCAAATGAAGGGGTAATCAAGTGGTAGCCTTCCTAAAGTTTCTTATACTGAGGCAACAAAAGGAAACTTTAGAGCTGTCGTCTTGGAATTCAAGAAAACAGTTTGGGTCTGCATCCTAAACTTTCATAGCTTTGCAATGCTATCATCATCATGGTCCCAAGTTATCTAGTATTGTGTATTGGCACATCTCTCAAGCTGTTATTTTGTTCTCCAAAATCTCATCTTATGTTTTAAAAAAAGTTTCTAGCCATTTGTCACAGGGTCTGGGCAGCCCTGTATTCCTCTGTTTCCCCAATAAAGGTCTTAACACCAATCTTCAGTGTTTCCCAAGTGTCCTTTATTTACAGTGCTCCCTCGTGGTTTCCAAGTGACAAAACAGTGCTCCCCCAATCCGCAGACAGTTACCTCCCTGCCTTAGTTCACAGGTCTCGAGGCACCTTGCACACAGCCAGGAGACAGCACTACTGCCTCCTCTTCCCTGCCTGGCCCCAGGAGACTCCAGGAGAGCCTGGAACAATAGCTCTGAGAGGTTTGAAATACCCCATTCATCTCAGCAGATGAAAGTTCACAAGGTGCGTCTTGTTAACCTTTAACATTAATGACAAAATGAGCAAGGCTATACATATGTAGCCTCAGTGAAGCTACCAGTTGGGTCCCTTAGCCCAAAAAGGAGCAAGCATATACCCACATGGCAGTCTTGTAGATTCTCATGTGGAAATCCTCAGCCAAAAGTCATAATGCTCTCATTGTTCTCAGTGAAAAATGAGGGCTAGGTCAGATGGGCCAAAGCAGAAACAGAGAAAAAGGCCCTGTTTTACGAAGTTGCTTTGCAACACAAAATCTCTGCAAGATCTGACTGTACCAGTTGTCCTTCAAAACTAGCTTCTCTGCAAACCTCCAGTGAAATGAAGTACGCTCATTCTACAAAATTGACATACACTTACTAGAGCAAAGTTTGTAGGGAATTTGGGTAATACTTTAACTGTTTCTATGAAAACCTTCACATAAAATACTGAGTGTTGCCAGCTCTCATGGTTGTGTCATGAGTCTCTTGAGAATTATTATTTTCCTTAAAGCCCTAGCTCCTGGAATCAAGTGAATATGCAATTATTTCAGCCTTGATGCTTAAAGTTTCCAACCCTTGTGGCTGTGCAGAAGGCTTCAAAATATGAGCCAAGTGCACTCTAGAGACTCAGAAACCAGAAGGCAAATAGGAAGAACACCAAATCTATTATTTTTAGTAATCTCATGATTTTTGGAGAGCTTGACTCATGAGTTTTGAGCATTTGGAGTTGACATTAATCTGGCCTAGTAAGTATTCAGTATTAACATGCCTTATTTTTGCCATAAATATTTAACCTATTTATTAAGGGCAAGGAAAGCAGCATATCAGGTTTCAGTTTGATGATCTCATCACCACATGCCAGTTTCCCCAACAATATTATATAAAAGATTTTGAAAAGAAAAAATGAATTGAATCTTTATACATTGTACAAAAAAAAATTAAGGGCTGCAACACCAAGATTTTTCCCTTTTTACAATTCACCTTTAAATTATGCACTGTCCAGGCTTATTCAGATCTATGACTAAGTAATAGTCCAGTCTTTCAGTTGGCATTTGCCTGAGTGTTTTAAATTGGAATTTTGTCTCAGTGAAGATCACGGTACCTGTCCCAAACTGTGTCTTCGGATACTCTATTGTAAATAACTGCTCTGATTTTGAAAGTACTACTCCATTTTAGTTGTCAATTGGAGATCTGTTCACTTTAGGTTACATATGGCCAAGATTAAAAAGTTCAAAGTGCTTTATTTAGTGTACTAAATATAATTTAGACAATTATGTGAAGGCATTTGCTCAGCAAAACATTTATTGCTGTGGTTAGCTTATAAACTTTTCAGCTTATTCAGAGGAGTGGCTACAGCATTTATTTTCCTTTGTGGGCCACAGGCCACATCAGTTATCCATTTTGGATAAACAAGTTTCATGGAGACTTTCACCTAACACAAACAAATGTCTTGATTTCAGAAAAAAATTGGCACTACCTTTAAACAAGTAGAATAATATTTTTTTTAACTGCATGTCACTTAATGTGACTTCCCTATGCCCAGTCACACTAGTGTGCACATTTGAGCACCATCTTCAGGCAAGTTGAATAAGATTACATTGTAAAGTACACAAGGCTTAGAAGAGAATGAGAGGTTTCTCAAAGCTTTAAGAGGAATTTGAAGAAAAACCTAATAAAGCTCTTCCACTCCATCCTCCCTTAAATACGTTTACTCCCAGCAGCACATCAGATTCTGCGGTCAAAAAAGTTTGTTTTATCTGTTCTGCTGAAAGTGATAGAATTAAAAATAGCTTTTGACATTCTAAAGACTGGTCATGGTTAACAGTTGCACATTTACCATTTTTGGAGAGTTGAGGTGGTCATTCCAATTGGCTGTTCTTCAGTTACAACTGCCAGAACTTAGCCAGTTACTCCCTCACCCTCTATGCAAATTGTTATCTGCTTTTATTTCTTGTCACACACACATCTCCCCACATAGAGTTGAATGATGCAAGTAATTTTTTCCCCAAGGTAATACATGATAGCAAGTGCATTTCTTTTTAACGGCACTGATCATTTTATTTTTATTTACACCACTGAGCAGAGGTTTTTTTTCTATTTTCAGACTAGTCTAATTATTTTATTCTCAGATCTCTGTTGTGTTTCCATTTGCTCTTTGGTGGAAACAAGAAACCTTCCAATTATTAGCCCCAAAGGCAAAACTTTCTGCTGAAATCCTTAATAGCTTGTTAGCCAACAATAGTATAATAGAAGAATATAGTGTATTGGTCCTTCAGTCACAAGGAAGAGTTTTCTACTCTTCACAAATATTACCACAGAGAGGGCGAGAGGCATTGAAATAATTCAGAGAGCCAAAAGATGCTCTGTGAAAATACAAAAAAAGTTTTAATTTTTATTGCCAAACCAGAACATACTTTTTCACCCTCAAATCACTGTTAACTTAAAACAGAGAGGCATGGCATTCATGTATATTGCCCTTTCCAAACCATACTATCTCTACTTCAGGGCAGTAAGAGTGAAACTTACTCCACTGCAGACGTCCCACACAGGACTTGCACAGCACTGAGAACTGAAGTGGTTCAAGGGCACTTTTACAGGCCCTTTGCAATGGGATGAGGTTTTAACCTAAGAGTCAAGTAATATCCATAGGACCTTGAATGGTGTTACAAGGATAAAAACGAGAACAGAGTTTGGGACTAAATGAAAAGTTAGAATGAGTAGAATTCTCAGGATCATTCTTGATTTTCACATATTCATCAATTTTAAGGCTAGATGATCATCTAGTCGGACTTCCTGCATAAAAAGAAACCACAGAATTTTACCCAAGAATCGATGCATGACCCCATAGCATCTGGTTGAGCTGGAACACTGGATAACTTTCTAAAAATTGTCTTTATCTACACATCACTTGGTGAAAGCATGAGCCTTTGCAGCTTGAGCTAAAACAGCCTACTCCCCCTTAATTAGCAGCTATATTGAGGTCACAGTACTTTTTTGTATAACAGTATACCTATTACTAAAGCCCCTCTTATTGAAGATTTTCCATAAGCTTCTGACTACATTAATGGGGAGAGCAGGTCATGGTCTATATTTTCTTTTCCTTATTTAAGGATGCTGGAAATAAATTAACAATAGTTAATTCTCAGCCAGTCCAGTCACCAGCACCAGGGAAAAATAATTAATTACCAGAATACTTAGCTTGTGTGACTAAATTGTCTTCCCACAAGATATGGAAGAACCTCTCTAAACAAACCAGGAAAGAGTCTCAATATATGTGACGTGCACACAGCCATGGATATTTAAGGCTATAAAAAGGTGGCAAACTGGAATTTGAGTATTCTGTCCTCTGCAGTTGAAGCACCCCATCTTTCAGTAGTGGTGTATAAGGTTAAGTGGAAAAGTCACAATTAAGAATTCCGGAAGACATGCATATATGATGCAATCCTGTAGTTCCTATGAAGTAATTACTTAGGCAAGACTCCCATGAAAGTTGGTGCTTGTGGGTTGAAGCAAAAAAACACAGGCAGCTCATCGATTTTTGGTGCAATTCACTCGTGAGCAGATGCTTAAACATATTTAGGCCATCAAAACAAGGCTGAAGTATGACTTCAGCAGCAAAAAGGCCTTGCATTAGTCCTCTGCCCACGGACAAATTTCAGTCACTCTTATTTCAGCTTGCTACTAGATTTTTTGTTTTTGTTTTTTGTTTGTTTTTTTTGTTTGTTTTTTAATTCCAGCTTCTTGATTGCACTTGTTTCTCAAAGGCATCTAAATCTTTTCATTTCAGTCCTTTATAAAATCCTACCAACAAAGCCTCTTCTCCCTTTCACCCACCCCTAATTTCTCTTTTAAATCTAGACTTCTCATGGTTTTCTTCAAATTTCAGTCTTCTTAAACTTGACTGTTTTGTTTTCAACTCTTCACATTTTTACCACTACTTAAAAATTATTTTAATCCATTGCCCATATTCTTGTGGAGAAAGCTGTAAGTAACACATTTATCTTGTGGGGGGAAATTAACTTGTGTAGTACTGCTGCCTTTTCCTCAGAGCATTGCACTATTTACTCAGTAGTGTCACATGAAGCTTATTTTACTTTTCGCTCTGTGCCACACCAGATTTCACTCAAGATTCATTTTTATAGTAGCTTCACGTTTGCTTGATTTATTGAGGTTTTTCTGTGTGTGGTCCTACCTAAAAAAAATAAATAAATAACTGAAAATTATTTTAAAGGTTGCTTCTGGTCAAGCAGTACACTATATCCATCAACTCAGGAACCAGTGGATCACTAGAAGCCATATTTTGTTGCCATTGCTCTCCATCTTTGCTGCCCTCACAACATTGGGAAGACAGTATTTCTGTGCTGATGGATACGAGCACATTCTTTCCCCTTGATTCAAGTTTGCCTGTAAGAGGACTTGTCAGAGTACATATATTGTAATAATTATGAAAAATGACTATTAAAGCGGCAAAAAGAAATTACAAAAAAAGACAAAAAACAGTCTTTTTCCTCAAACAAATTCTGGAATTCAGTTCAATGAACTGAGGAATAATCAACTAATCAAATTTATCCCAATGCCCCCTCCACCAGAGTTAAAATTACCACTAAATTATCCTTTTTCAAAAATATTTAGAAGTGTTTGAACATTATTTACTATTCTTTTTATTGGAATTCTCTCTTCCAATGTAATCAAAATTCAGACTCTTGGACCCAGAAGTCAACATTTTGTGTTCCATGACAGGATGGCCATAAAATAAGGTTCTATATAAATATTTTAAGTTACTAAACTGAAATTGACATTTCCCAAATATTGTGTTACTTAAAAATTTGTCTCTCAGCAAAACGTTTCTGCCAGTAAATTTGTTCTTTAGACTATTCTTGGCAAATGAACATAAAGGGGTTGCAAATAGTTGAAGCAAAATTCCTTTTAAAGTTGAACAAATTTTCTTGAATAATTGCTAAGGTACTCACTCAACAACTTACACACTGAGTTTTCTGTATCTTCCTTTCATCCTACATCCACACAGTTGTCATTCTTACATATCTTGGGTCTTGATTTTGATATATTGTTCTACCTGCCTCATTTCTACTGCTTCTTTTCACTCTTAAATCTACTCTGTTCCAATTTCCATCTCAACAGCTTTCACTGAGACTTTTCTTCCTGGTTCTTGTTCCCTTTCATCTGCTGAAGCCTTTTTCCCCATTTTCTAAATCTTTCATGTTTTCTCCTCTTCAAAAGATTCCTTTATGTTCTCTCTCAAAATTCTTCACCCATTCTCTCATTTGAACAGTCTTGATCCCCTTATTCTTCAGTTATTTCTCTTCATCTTTCTTCCTGTGCTCATCTCCATTCACTCTTTTTTAAAGTTAATTTCCACTTCCCATTCTAAAACAAACACCAGTTTTAGATTATCCTGTTTTAAACTTTCTCTGAGAGAAACAACTTGTTACCTTTTCCTGGTGAAGTGACAGAAAAAAAAATGCAGACCACCACCGTATCAGCAATTCAGAAGAGTGTTTGTAGGAGGGAGAAAGGAGAAGAGTATGAGCTCGGATGATGACATTTTCCAATAAATGGTGTTCAGAAATGGCTGAGTAATAGAGAACCACTAGAAAGGGATGCTACTAAAACTTCAGTATTCAACTGCAGGAGACCTTCATTGGTGCTGTTGCAGAAAATTTTCTGTTTTCACACAGCTCATGCTACTATTAGAC
Source organism: Dermatemys mawii (assembly GCA_007922305.1). Taxonomy (NCBI): domain Eukaryota; kingdom Metazoa; phylum Chordata; order Testudines; family Dermatemydidae; genus Dermatemys; species Dermatemys mawii. The sequence continues at coordinate 59,392,079 of ML677326.1, read as the reverse complement.
CAAAAAAGCCAATATTCTACTTTCAGTTACATATACAGCCTTATCAAGCATGGGGTAGTCACACACACACCCCCCACCACCACCTTTAAATTGTGCCTCCCACCATCACTATCAGGAGTTAGCAAGCTACTTCTAGGCCAGGAGTGGGCAAACTTTTGGGCCCGAGGACCACACTAGGGTTCAAAATTGTGTGGAGGGCCGGATCGGGAAGTCCCCGCCCACTATCCGACCCCTACCCACTTCCCGACCCCCACCCACTTCCCGCCCCCGGACTGCCCACCTCAAAACCCCTGACCTATCCAACCCCCCTTCCTTGTCCCCGATTACCCCCTCCACAGACCCCCCCCATTCTAAGTGCCTCCCAGGACCCCATCCCCTATCTAGCCCCCCTGCTCTCTGTGCCCTGACTGCCCCCTCCTGAGACGCCCCCGCAACCTAACCAGCTCCCCCCCCTGCAACTTGCTTACCTGCTGAGCTGGGCTCAGTGCCCCGCAGCTCACAGTGTTCCACCTGGCTCCGGGCCGGGAGTGTGGGCCACGGCCACCCTGGGCTCAGGAGCATGGGGCCCGCAGCTTGCCACGGTCAGCGTGGCACACCACGGCTTGCAGCGGTTGGCCCGGCACCCCTAGCCGGGATGCTGGGGCCCCGCAGCTTGCCGCGCTCAGACATCACTCTGGACCAGGAGGGCGGGGCCCAGGGGCCCCACCCTCTGGGTCAACCTCGCAGGCTGGATACAAATGGCCGGCGCGCCACATACAAATGGCCAGTGGGTCACATGTGGCCACGGGCTGCAGTTTGCCCACCCCTGTTCTAGGCAGAGATTACCTATTTCTTTTCGTTACTCTCTTGCCTTGAATCCCTGACTTTTTGCCACAGTTTTCTCTTCCATTCTCCACACCCCATGAAGAACAAAAACAGAAGTTAATGCCCCAATAATTTCAATACAGATTTCCCATCAGGAATCCAACATATCCTAAAAGGCATTATGTCACGTGCAGCAATTGCTTCCCCAATATATTCCTCCATCACATGTCATCAAACACAAATGGCTTCCATAATATACTGGAGGAAGGAAGGTGTGCTGTAGAGCTACTGCTCCCTGCCAGCACTCTTCCTCTGACTTTGTATTTTCCACTCATTCAGTACTGCTTTGTGCTCCATTATGCCACCCAGCTAAAGGGAATATTTAATTCACATAGAGACAATGAATATGCTTGGGCTTCAAACTATACCTTCCTTAATATGGAAGTTAACTGTCATGTAGCTGCTGTTTGAGGACATTAATTGTTTTCTGATTTAAAGAAATGCATCCAATTGCTAGGATATTATCCATACATGCTCCTTGATTGCTAGGTATACTCAAAGTATTAAATAGTAAAGGCCAAGATTTCCAAACTCCAGCACCTACAGTTAGACTTGTATATTAATCTTTAGGGCCCTAAAACTTTTGTTTTTCAGAGACGCTAAGCAACCACAATTCTCATTGTTTGGGTCCCCAGGAATAAAGCACGTTACTGCAAATAAATATTTCATATCAATTTACAGGAATCCTCTTTGGCATTTGTGTTTAAAATTAAGTCAACTTGAGGGCACGAACAGTGTGACAACACCTTTTAACCTAACTTCAGCAGAGAATCTAAAATATTCCCATTCTCTGACCACCACACACAGCCAGCCATGGCATCAATTCACATATTTCTTGGGGGAGGAAAAAAACAGGTGGGGCAGCTTTAAGCTCCTCACCCTTCCTGCCAGGGCCCCTTGTCTCCCTCACCTGGGTAGCCTCCCATATCTTACCACAGGGGTGGCACTGTCATGCGCACTGTAGAGTCACATTTCTAATGGACTCCCCCTCACTCCACTGTACAGGAACAGACTCCCTCACACTCCAGGTCACATCACCATTTGTCCCTCAGATCAGGACAAAGGCATGACCAGGCCTAATTTGAGCGACATTGCCACCCTCATGCACCAGATTACATACCACCCACTGAAATTTGGCTTTGCAGCCCCTTCTTCTGTCAAATTTCAGTGGCACTGAGACCATGCAGCTGGGGCAATGCTCCAGACTGCTCCAGCAGCACTCCTACAGATATAGCATAAGACCACTGAATAAAGCAGTCTAATCACCCCCTGCCTTCAGCTCTGAGGCCTATGGAACTTTGAGCAAATGCAAAAAACTTTGGGGGCAGAAAACCTGTTTGCTCCCCACAATTGGCACCACTGCTTCTAGCCATCTTCTTTATACCTGCAGTACATTTGTAGCTCCAAACTTGCATTTTAGTAACAGAGCTACAGTAGTATGGCTGGGACTCAGGGAAGAAGGGTGTGCACGTTTCTGCAGAGTCAAGAAATAATTAGGTTGATTACCCCTAATATGAATTATAACTCAGTTCTCTCTCTAGACACTATTGTTTTTAGCTAAACAGACTAAATCCATTCTTTAACATGGGATGCTACAAATCAGATAGAAATTTCAAGCTACATCTGATTCCATGAAGTTAATATGCCATCATGTTCTAGGTTTCCAACCACACTAGGAAACAATAACTAAAAGTATGAATAAAAAAGTTTCTCTTACGTTGTGCTTACCAGTTAGGAGTGACATGTAAGGGTCATGCTACAGAGAACCAGAATAGCTTAATACAGGAAGAGCTATAAGCTTCAACACTATTCAACTCCCTCCTATTTATAGATAAAAACAAGAAGCTTCACAGCAATAGATATAGGTCCATAAACAAATTTTCTTCTAAATTTCTGACTCTGTACCCTTCATTTTAGTTATCTGAAATGAGACATTGTTTTGGTGCAGCTTTGATCTAGAAACCTTAATTACAACCTGAACTCTAACAGTAAGCAACAGCTAGTTAGCTCTCTACTCTTTAATGAAGTACCATGCCATGGGCAACTTTAGTGGCTCAGTACAAAATGTGAAGTTTTCTGCAAGATAAGTTCATTCTCTTGTTCAACTGCACTGGGGATGATGCACTTGGTCTACACTAGATTTGTGCAATTATCACAGGGATTAAGGAAGAAAGCTGAAATAGCTATCGGGTTTCCAGAGAAGTCTTTAGACCTAAAAGCTGGTCTTCACACTTGCTTATTGCCCATTCTCCCATTGTATAAGAACCTTTACCTTCTTCTTTCACGCTCTAAATTGCTCTTAAGAAGAGAAACAACTGAATAATAAATCCAAACAATCTTTTCATCTCACCAATGGCTGTAAGATAATGGAGCACAAATGGGGAAAACTGACCAAGTTTATAGATTGTACATCCTGAAAGCACAAATGTCAGCATAAGAATAACGGGTCACATAGTAAGGGAGAAGGAGAGAATTCAGTGGGATAACATAGGTTTCATGTCACATACAGTGAGGATTCTATCATCTTGCTCAAGAGATCCAGAACTAAAATAGCCCAAATGATTATTGCTGTAAGGTGCACTGGCAGACCTGAGTGGACAAATATGAATACCTGTCTTCACTACCCACATCTGCTATAGCTTTCAGTCTCTCACTTTTGTAAGTACCAACTAATCAAACTCTGTTTCACACACACCCACAGGTTAGTATGAATTCTAGAGATTTATGATAGCTGTTTCACCCAAATTACCAGGCTTATTAGTATTCCAGCAGAAAACACACTTATTCAGAAACTCCATAATATCAAACAGAGACATATGAAATTATCCCTAATACAATTATATGAAGGTGTTTGAAATTACCCTGGGGAAAAAAAACACCTTACTAAAAAAGCATATCTGAATGTAGCCAAAAAGCCATACAATATAGCTAAATAGAATCTCTTCCCTCATAACCTGTTGCTTCAATTTTTGAAAACTGAATTTGTGTGGGAGGAAAATGCAAATAAATATTCAAATGTGAAGTCAATAGGCTCCATCTTGTGAAACAAAAACCAGAAACAAGAGTTTCTAAACAGAAGTGCAAACACAGACGGATTTCAGGAGTAGGGAAGGAGAGGAGACTAATCAACACAAACCAATCTCATTTATGGTGGCAATTAACTAACTAACTACAGTGTGAACCTATAATACTAACTCAAAGCTTAAGGAATTATTTGCACCCCCATCGCCCTTACCATTCCCTAAAGCACCTAGAAGCTTGGTTCTGTGTGCGCGCGCTTTGACGGGCTCAAGAACACGAGCAGTAAGAATTAGAGAGAGAAGGCGAGAGGCTGGTTAAATCTGAGCTCCCACAACCGCAGCTGCGGAGTCCGCAGGGGCAGGGACTGTTTAAGCCACCCCGCGTCCTATCGGCTCAGAAGCTTCCCAGAGAGAACCAGGCAGCGGAGCGAGGTGCTGATTAGCCTCATTAGCCAGGTGCCCCGAGTTTGCCTGTGACATGCACTCAAGCTAAGCGAGCAGGAACTAAAACCAACCAGCAGCCCTCTGCGCCGGAGAGTCCGTGTCGCACAATTAAAGAGCAACTCTCCAGCGCTAGCCCTCAAGGGACACCTCTCCCTCCGCGCTGGGGCAGGGCCGGTGCGCAGTAAACGCGCGGGGTTTGTCATCTCTCCCGCGCACAAGGGGGAGCTGAGCGGTCATTCGGGATCCAGCGCTGCGCCCAAGAGCTGGTTACTTGCACCGGCCATGGGGATGTGTATTTGCCGCCCGAGTTCATTGCACGCGTGTGGAAGTCACTCACCAGGGGAGGGTTAAGTTTCTCAGTGAGCAGCCTGCCTAAGTGGCGGCGCAGGCTGTATACCGGCGGGTTGGCATCTTCTCTCCATCCTTCTGCCAGCTGCTTGCCAGGCACTCCTCCAGACCTCGCCGGTGAGCTGCCGAGTGGCAGGCAGCCCGGCTCTGCCTCTCTCCCGCCCCTCATCGCGTCCCCCTCTCCGTGCCCGCTCTCACACGGCTCCCATGATGTCATCCAGCAGAAATCTGCCATGCTCAAAGGCTGGAATAATCCAGAGCAGAAGCAGAGAGCGCGGTAGCCTCCTGCTGCAAATGTCACACACAGGCAGCACACCTGGAGGCAGCCAAAGTTGCTGAGAGAGCAGCAGGGGTAGATGCGGGCTTCAAAAAGCCTAGGATTTAGATCACCTTTCTGTAAGCCGCAAGACAGCACTCCGGCAAGGGGGCGGGGGGTGCAGTCACTAAGCTGGTGCCTGGCACCTACCAGAAAGATATTTAAAACCCACCCACCACACAACTTCATAACCCCACACTATTACCAGTAGCAAAGTTTTCAATACTTACAGGTTGATGCAGAGTTTGGAAAAAATGCTCATTGAAACAAACAGAACTGGCCTGCTCTTTAATGGAGAACGGGAGAGAATAAAAATGGAGCATTATTGCACATACAGATCATTTTTCCACAGCAGGTCAGATCAAGCCCCATTGCATATTAAGCCTTTCCTCCTCATTTGATCATATTAGAATCTTGGCCACTGTGCATTATCTCCACCCCTCCCTTCCTCTGGGCGCTTTTGTGACATAACCTACATTGTTAAAAAAATGGTTTTCTTCGGGACAATTTTTGAAGGAAAAATGACCTCTTGACCAAAAGGGAGTTTTTTCCTTAATTTTCCTTTTACCGCCATTTTTTGCTGACTAAATTTTCAGTTCTCTTTTTGGTAAAAACTACATGGATTTTCAAAATCCAAAAATACTTTTTCCCCAAACCATTTTCAGTTAAACACTTTTTGGAAGGTTTTAGTTTCATTTTTTTAAAAAAAAACTTTAAAAAAAAGTATTTCATGAACATAAAAGGTTGTTACAAAGAGGAGAGAGAAAAATTGTTCTCATTAACCTCTGAGGATATGACAAGAAGCAATGGATTCAAATTGCAACAAGGGATATTTAGGTTGGATATTAGGAAAAACTTCCTAATTCCAGTAGTTAAACACTAGAATAAATTGCCTAGGGAGATTGTGGAATCGATCTTATTGAAAGGACAAACACCTGTCAGGGATGGTCTAGATAATATTTAGTCCAGCCCTGAGTGTAGGGGACTGGTATAGAAGACCACTCAAGGTCCTTTCCAATCCGATGCTTCTATGATTCTAAGACTTTTAAAGTCAATTTTTAAAAAGTTGTTTGTAAATACATTTTCATTCAATGTCACAAATTGTATTCTGGATATTTTGCTGGCTCGGTTTCAAAATTACCATACTTTATGCCCCAAAATAATAATTAAGAATGGAAATACAAGATCAGCCTCAATTACTGCTGCTGTGCTACAAGGTTAGTTTTTTTTTATGTGCCTGCATATATGTAGCAAAATAGATTTCTTTTGTAATTCTAAAAACAAAAGCAAATTGCTATGTAAGCAGTGTCAGGAATGAGATATATTCTGACATCTGGTGGTGAACTATGGGAATTGCAGTGAGTTTTGGAAAATAACTTTGGGGCTGATTCATTTGCATAGACACACCCACTGCGCCTAGCCTGAGCCCACAGCAGCCCACATGGCCACTTCGGCTGATGTGGGAGCCCCAGTTTCTATGTTATTGGGGCAGGAGATATAAAGTGATGTTACCCTGACAAGGTGAATGAAGGACTATGGACACATACTTGGCCCTTGTTATGATGGAGGGACTCACCATCATCTAGGTAGCGCTCACTGGGCAAGGGCCATGCGTTTCAGAACACTCTCTGATTGAGAAAGGTCATGGATAGGTCTCTATATGTTTTGGTGAGGGAGTTGTTTAAGGGCCCTCCAGGCCTATTGCATTGTGCCTTTCTCCACTGTGGAATGTTAGAGCTAAGTTTGATTCCTTTAGGAGTCTAAGTTCAGCCTCCTAAGTTGAATTTACTTTGAGTCTGCTGGTGTACCTGTGCCAAGGTGCTGACTGCCCCCCCAAGAGCTGAAATCACTTAAGAGCTGAAACCATGGAGCACTGTGTTAAGTGGGGGTGGGCCTAAAGGCATGTTGGTGGCACCAAGCAATTTGGGCAGTTAGCAGAGCAAAGCAGTGGACTCAGCCGAGCAGTTCCTGGGTGCAGTTCGTGTGGCTGGCGGAGTGGCTGGCACAGCAAAGCAGTCCGTGTGTTGACTAGCAGAGCCGTTTGTGCTGCTAGCGGAGTGACTGGCACCGCAGAGCTGTCTGTGTATCGGCTAGCAGGACGGCTAGCGGAGCGACTGGCGCTGCAGAGCAGTTCGAGTGTCGGCGAGCAGAGCAGAGCGGATTGTGGTGAGGGCTGCAGCGGAACCCCACAGAGAGGCGGCGCAGTCGGCCTTGGACCACGTAAGGTGCCCCGTGCCCTACCCTCCATCTCCACCCAGGCTGGGAGGTAAGACTCTGCCAATTGACTTTTGAGCTCTGCACTGACCCAGAACAGAGACTCTTGGGCTGCTGGACTTTGGGACTATTGAGTGACTTTTTGGGGCTGTGGAACTCAAGAGCCAAAGGGAAGGCCACGTCCTATTTGCTGGGAGGGGGGCTTCTGGTTCATGGTTTGGTTTATTAACCTTGTTTGTGGTGTTTCCCCAATATAATGCCACATTGTTTCTCCCTGTTATTAAAAGGCTTTGGTACACTCAGACTCAGTGCTTGCGAGAGGGGAAGTATTGTCTCTTACAGACGCCCAGAGGGGTGGTATATGGTTGTCCTAGGTCACTGGGTGGGGGCTTGAGCCAGTTTTTGTATTGTGCTATTGGAATGGGACCCCTGGATACTGAACCCGGCCCTTGTTGCTGCCAACTCTGATGGGCAGAAGGGTTACAGCTACATTTTTTTCCCCTTATCATTGGGGCACAATTTCTCTCTGTGTATTCTGGAGTTACAAAACTGAAGTTTTAACTATTGTCTGCTTAAAAACTTTTTAGATAGCAAGTCACGAAACACGGATATTATACTTTATCATATACACAATTGCAATCCTGAACCTTGGGTATACAGCTGCATCATCATGAAGGGTATGGTTACACTTACAAGATTATAGCGCTATAGGTTATAGCGGTCCCCTTATACAGTAATATGTATAGCGCTATTGTATGTCCACACTCAGATGCTCCTGCGGTATAGCATGGCCACATTTGGAGCACTTAATGCGGCATTAAGAGCAGCGCATTAGGGCAGGTATCCCAGCATTCAGCTGGGTGCAACGTGCTTTTTAAACGAGGGGGGTGAGGGGGGACGCGTTGTGTGTATGCGGAGGGAGAGAGACAGTGGTTTTTCCGTTTTTCTGAAAGCCTGTCAGTGAGCCTCCGTTCACAGAAGGCTTTGTTTTCACACAGGCTCCCTCCTTAAACATTTGCATTGCTTATCTGCCGAGTTAAGAAAGAAACTCTAAAGAGGTACTTCTGCATTCCTCCAGCCGAGTTCAAAACAAAGGGAAGAGACGTCAATTGCCTTAAATGGCTCTAGGCATCTCCAGAGATTACTTGTAGCGCAGTGGGTGTCCACATCCTTGCTGTAGCGCTACAGCAGCTGCGCTACAGCCCTTATTCCCCATGCGGAGGTGGATTAATAATAGCGCTATAACTCAGCAGTTATAGCGCTCTACGTGCCTTGCCAGTGTGGACGGGGAGGAGGTTATAGCGCTCGTGGGGGCTTTATAGCGCTATAAAGTGCCAGTGTAACCATGGCCAAAGTGTTTGCTCACTTTAATTACTGTCCTCCTCACCATCACTGAAGTTTAGTGCAGTGTTACTAGACTCATTAACTCAGTACTACTTCATTTCAATAGGTACATTTAGTGACAACACACTGAAGTTCCTTAGGGCAGCAAATACAAGAAACAGCGGACAGCTGCTATCAAGTGAATAATAAGACAAACCCATTCTCTGATAGTTACAGACCTAAAACAAGAGACAACAAGATAACAGAGGGATATAAGAAAAATAGTATGAAACTATTCATTCAGATAAAAAAAGACTGTATAAAAAGCTATGTTCATATTAGTGTCTTATGTCAAATGCCTCAGTTATCTTATGAACTTTGGCTAAGTCATCAAGCCTAATATATTTTTTTTAACTGAGACTATTTTAAAAAAAGTTATCAGCTGATATCTCAGAGCTCCATTGAATTTCATCATTTCAGACAGTTGTGACTACAGAATACAACTATGAAGAGGTTTCTTTAAAAAAGAAAGGTTAAGTGCCTGAACCTGGTAAGTACTAAGTGCTCCCAAGTCCCAGTTACTTGTGGATCGAGGGCTCTTAACATCTCTCAGATGGTGCTCAGCAGCACACAGGATCAGGCTCTTGTCTACATTTGGGAATTATTACAAAGTTCTTACCATTGTTAAGACCAGATCAGATTATTAATCATTACTCTAATTCTATCTACATAGAGACAAACCCCATAATAATGAAGGTTATTAAAGTGGTTTTAAGACTAAGAAAGGGGGTAATTTAAAAAAACCCACAGAAGAGCAATAATTCAAAAGTACAAAGCCAGCATGCTGCTAAGGACTTAAACACCACTAACTATAACAAGGTTGCATGAGGTTTATGGACCTTCTGTTGGCCAGGAGATAACACCTCATGTTGTAAACTAGTATTTCATACTTGGTAATGCTTCCCTCCTGACTGTGGGAAGCTCACAGTTTCAGAGAAAACACTTATATCTATTTACCAGGTTAGAGGCAAGATTAATGCATTCAGCAACTCACAAGCATTTCATCAAGTCTGAACACTAAACGTTTGTATAAATCTAATATCTATTTTACCAATACTAACACACAGGTGAGCTAGACTGGTTTCCAGCTATGCATGTCAGTGTTCAGTTGAGGCCGAGGCATAAACTGGCACCTAGTCTGCTCTCACCTGCCACTCCCACACCCTGAGTGAAACCCCCACCCTCTTCAAATCACATACAAGTAGTATTTTCATCTGAGACAACAGTTCAGACCTCAGGAAATAACAGAAATAAGAACGTGCATTTAATTGCCTTTTTTAATTCCTGGGTGTGGTGTTCTGTCCCATCTAGTGGCACCAGGATCACTTACAGAGAAAAAAGGAGTCTGCTCTACAACCTTAGCTAAGAGCCAGTTTGCTTTCAGCTCATGCAGTAGAGGCTCATGCCCTAAGCTCCAGAGATCCCAGGTTTCATTCTGCCCACTGATGACCGGAGTCTGTCAGCATTACAACGCATGTCACCGTGCACAGCTTAACTCCCGCTTTTCACATTCTCCTCCTTGTCCTCCCACTCCTCTCCCACCACAAAAAATCACGTGTCACTGATAAGACAGCCCCACTTTGATAAAAACTGAAATGAATTCTCTGAAATCTATTGGGAATATACTCTAAGGCTGTGCAACTTTCAATCCACTTATGGGGCTATCATCATAGTAGCTGAGCAACTATCATTAATGGATTTTAGCCTCACAAAACACCCATGAAGTAGATTGCTATTAATCCCATTTTATAGCTTGAAAAACAAAGTATATTAAAAGTGTTTTGTTTAAGGTCACAGTTGAAGTTTGCGCCTGAGCTGGGAACTAAATCTATAGATGCCCACTAGACCATCCTTTCTACCCAATGATCATTGGGCATGAGTTTGCATATTTAATGCTAAATTACCTAGACACCTTGCTTAAAAGAGCGTATGTGGGGAAAGGGAACCTTTCTATAAAAAGAATGATCAATGTAGTGATTAAACAAAATCACAAACTGGAAAAAAGGATAGCTTTCCAAGGGACTATTTTCAAAGACCCAATTTATATAAATATGCCTTACTTTCAATTTACTGCTTATCTAATTTACAAAATTCCCCATGCTAAAAATAAAAACAAAAAAACAAGGTTCTACTGAAGCATGGAATAGGGACACATTTTGTTGTTTATAGCATCTATTTTGTTAACTTCATAAGTAGGGCTTTTGTTTTTCTGTTTCTGTAAACTACCTCAAGAAAAGATCCAGGACCAAAACATGGGAATTTTGATTGGATAGGAAATAAAGCTTCAAAAGACTAGGACTGCAAGTATCTGGCTTTAAGGAAATATTTGCTGTAAGTTTTGTTTTGAAGAAGAGCAAGTCACATTAAAACAAAGCCTCGCTTTCATATTTAGTTGAATAGGTGAAGATATCCTCCAGTGGGAGTGTCCCTAATGGTGGTTTGAAGAGTTCCTAACTCAGAAATAAATGCACAAAAATAGCTTGGGGATGAACGCACTTAAAAACCCACAAAACCACAGAATGACTTTCTCTTGAAGTTTTACAACAGAGAGCCTTAATTCAGTTTAAGGTACTTCATTCTATATGTCTGCTAGGATTTTAACTCAGACTTCATGGCTTCCTGTTTAGCACCTGTTCTGAAGACTTGACACTGGCTTTCACATTAGAGGCAATTCATGGAATACACCTGCTCACTGAACTGATTATACTCTGCATATATTACCTATGTATCTCTCATTTTGTTCTTGATTTGCTATCTGCATTCAGTATAATCCACCTACAAACTACTGTACTGTTTTGTTCTTTCTTCAAATTTTAAACCCTTGTATTGCATATTTAGCTTAATTTTGGGACTACACCAATGCAAAGAAGTGGAAGGGCTATTTGAAGGGGTGCACAGCTCCCATGCTGGTTTTCTCTCAAATCACCTTCTGGACTGGGACAAAAGGTCTCCCCTTCTGCAAGTCAATGCTAAGTTAAGACATGGCATCGTTCTCAAGTTAGGAAGACGTATGTTTGCAGATAAAAGGTGTAATAGTCAAAGCAGAAATATATACAAGAGAAAAGTCAGTGTATGCAAGATACTAACTTCCTTCCTCTGTAAGTCAACTAAGTATATTCAGTGTGTATATTCATGCAATTCCTTTTGTTGTAGATTCTCTAGCAGCCTACTCCTAGGTGAAGTTTCTGTTCTGAAGCACAGCTAGTCTCATCCTCTCAAATACAGATGAAAAAGACAATGCTCACTTTCAAAATAAGTCTAATACAAACTGAGCCAGACGTTAAGCAAATTTTTTGTTTGGGGCCAGACTGTAACTCCAATTCGCCTCACTGACTTCAGTGAGATTACTTGTGAGAGGAACTACTTACCACTCTGGATGCTGAAGGGTCCTGCCCTAAATTAAGGCACAAATCCTGAGTGACTCAGTTGGGTGCTGGATATCTCCAATGGCAAGGGAGGAAATGAATCTTTCCCCTTTGCCCAAAGTATGAAACAGCAATGGAGTCCCTCCAAAGCCCAATGGTTGGAGTTGGCTTCAGGAGACACTGCTCTACAGCCAACATGCTTCTGAAATAAATGTAGTCAAACTTTACTAATTCTGGGTCACTGAGAATGAAAATGATGCTTAAAATTGTTGATTGGCTCTAGTTTTCAAGAAATGCTATTGGGTCAGTATATACGACCCTTGACATGGGAATGGTGAGTGAGTTATATGTGAGTTATAAAGGGAAGGGATCTCAATTTAAACCAGAAATGACTAAAATACATCTTTGACTGGATCTATCAATAAATCTATGACTGGGTTTGGACAGTACTTGCTTTTTAGGCAAAACAATGAATGATGCAATCTGAAGCTGGTATTGCGTCATACATGATATGAATTGCATCATGTTATTCCTAGAAGTTATGGATGATGCAATCATAACGAAGCTTACATCACTCTGCAGAACAAATTGCCCTATATCAGCTCTAGAAATCATATAGTGTCGTGCTCTCTTATTTTTGTCAGTGTTCGATTTTGCAAAGGGACACATTTCTGTTTAGCCAAAGTGAGCGGAGATGCCTCGTACTTGTGTGAACAGTGCAGATAACTTCTGCTATGTTTGTGGTGAAGTGACTTTTGCATCACAAAAGCGCAGTATAACCACTATGGTTAAGAAAGCCTATCACCTTTATTTTGGCTGCAAAATTGGAGATCAGGACAAGAGGTGGGCCCCACACATATGCTGCAACACTTGTGCAACAAATCTGCGCCAGTGGTTGAACAGGAAAAGGAAATGTATGCCTTTTGCAGTGCCAATGATTTGGAGAGAGCCAACAGATCATACCAGCAATTGTTACTTCTGCATGGTGCCTCCAGTTGGGAAAGGTGTGTCAAAGAAGAAAAAGTGGACTGTGCATTATCCAAACATTCCATCAGCTATACGCCCAATACCCCACGGAGAAGGACTGCCGGTTTCTGATGCACCAGAATCATTCTCACTTGAGTCAGACGAGGAAGAGGAAGAGGATGAAGCTTCTGGTCTTGAACCATCAATGTCACAGGATCCACATTTTCTCCCATCCTCCTCCTCTGAACCACACCTCATAACACAAGCTGAACTGAATGACCTTGTCAGGGATTTGGAACTACCCAAGAGTAAGGCAGAGCTGTTGGGCTCCAGACTACAGTAGTGGAATCTCCCGGCAGGTTGGTGGAAAACCTCCTCAAGGCATACAAAAGCCTTGGTTGCAACATGTCACTAAAGATACATTTTTTGCACTCTCATCTAGATTTTTTTTCCACTGAACTGCGGAGCAGTGAGCGACGAGCACGGCAAGCAATTTCACCAGGACATTGCAACAATGGAGAAACGCTATCAGGGCAAATGGAGCCCATCAATGCTTGCAGACTATTGCTGAACAGTGACAAGAGATGCTCCATTTAATGAATACAAGAGACAAGCCAAGAAGAGCCGAGTAGACACAGAATAGGACTAAACTATGTACATAATAGTTTTTTGCCTTTTGTTTCATAATACATTTTATTTATATAACCCTTTTGCTGATTTTCAAAGTGTTACATAAACAGGACAGGTGAAATATTATCATGTAAAGCAACCATAAACACATGAAAAGACCTAGGTTTACAATTTATGATTAAAACTCTACTATCTACACAATATACATAGACATAAAATGTAAAAACTTAAACATCTTAGAAACAGTAGCCAATCAGTTGTTTTAATTGTCATATTTGAATTCAGCACATCAAAATGCATAATAAATATCACATTTTATCTCTGAAGCAGACGACTTCTAAAAAATTGTAGACCAGTGAGATCAACCACAGTGATGGGCACCAGCTACATGTTACCTACATAGATGCAGTTTCAGCTAGAACAAAGATTTCTCCCAGATCCCCAATCTTGAGCTGAGACAATTAAAAAAACAAAAACAAAAAATCCCCCACATACTTTGAATATTTATAGCAAAGCAATTTAGCAAGGCTGTACACTGTATTTCTGACATCTCCCCCCTACCAAATCCAGGTTATCACTGTCCTAAAACTATTACAAAGCCACCTGACATATGAAATCTTATCAATCAAGAAACATGATTAAGTTCCCATGCTAACAGAGTTATTCCTTAAAGATAAAATAAGCAATTACTATTACTTGAGTGACCAAGAAATTAAGACATTCAAATCACACAGCCTGCAGGGCAGATACCTTTTGTACATTAAAAGGATAGCAAATGTTATGCTGAAACCCAATGTTCAATCAATACATCATCTTACCACAGAGAAATTTTGAAGGCTGCTAAATTCAGTATGAAGCAGAAAGCATCAGCACAAATGTTGCATAGCTATTTCTATAAGCATCATACACCAGTAAAGTTCAAATCTAACAGACCTGTGAGATATACACAAGATAATAACATACAATAGCTAAAAAATACACATTCCTCCTCTTGCTTCAGGTAGTCTGTTACAGAAAACTTTGTTAACTTTTATACTACTGTATTATGAAGAGAGAATGAGCATTCACAAGGAATTAAGAGTCTCTCTCGTATGTATGGCTAAATTATACCATTGTAGTGAAGTCAGTTAAAGCAGGAAGATAGGGATAGACAGAAAAATAAGAATTGTATTTTGCGATACCAAAAGGTTTCACAGAAATATGTGTTACAATTAAGGTGGGGGACGAGGGGGAACACAGTGCACTTGGGGGAGGAGGCAGGGCCGGGATTTGGGGAGTGGTCCAATAGAGGCAGGGAGAGGTGGAGTTTAGGTGGGGACTTTGGGGCAGGGGTGGAGTTGGGTGTGAGGGGGTGCAAGCATCCCCCAGCACTGAGAAAAGTTGGTGCTTGTGACTGTGGCTCTTTGGCAACCTATGTTGGTAAATTCTGGCTCCTTCTCAGGCTAAGGTTGGCCACCCCTGAGGTACACTATTGGAGATTAAGGGCCTAACATCTCCACTCTCTCTAATCCACTGTTGTTCAAATTATTGAGAAACAGCTGTTCACATAGACAACACTAGAATTAATGCCACTGTAATTCTACATGTATGAGCCATATTATAGCTCTCTGCTAATAATTATTTTGATGAAAGATAGTCAAGACAATTCAGGGGGTAGGGGGAGATACCTCAGTGGTTTGAGCAGCACCCTCCTAAACCCAGGGTTCTGAGTTCAATCCTTGAAGAGGCCATTTAGGGCTATGGGGCAAAACTCCGTTGGATGATTTAACTGGTGATTGGTCCTGTTTTGAGCAGGGGGTTGGACTAGATGATCTCCTGATGTCCCTTCCAACCCTGATATTCTAAGAGAATCCACAGAGTTCTACCACTTTGAAATAATGAAGTTACCAACCTTTCCCCACCTTTAGGCAAAGTAAGCATCTTGCCCTCCACGCAATACGAGGTGATTTTAACTAATACTTGTTTGGACTAGAAGGAATTTCCCTGGAGGGAGTCTTACATAAGTCACATATAAGAGGTAGTAATACTTTGTACTCACTGTACCCTTTGCTCAAAAAAATCTCAGAGTTCCACAAAAAGTCAATAATGTTATAGGGAAGTCTAGGTTATAGATTCTTGTTTTGTTTTTAAACTAGTTTATAGCTCTCTGGGCAGCAATTTCAGTTGGTCTCACTTTTTTAGGTGGAAAAGCCATTGTATGTTGTGGTAGGAAATTAAAAAAAGAATCATAAAGCTTTCCAACTCCCCACTTCCCCAAAAGGGCAAGACTACTTGACTTCATGTCCAGCACTGGCTACCTTAAGTAATCTTTGTCTTGGGATTTGGGAGAGAGGAAAGTTTTTTCCCTCCAGGCGAGCATGAGTGAGGTGATTGCACACGGGGTGAAGGAACGGCCCCAAATTCTACAGTTTACCCAGCAGGAGGAAGGGAAGGCAGCCCAACAGGGAAATCATACTAGTATCAAGAACAAGTATACTGTGCTGTCCAATCAAGTGTTTTCCCCAAAAAGCTACCAATAGCAAAGGATTAACTCTTCATAGATCTTTATTCCATAGCAGTTATTACAGACTTCTGAGTCTCTCAATCTAATTGAAGCTTCCCTCCCTCTTAATTTATGGCAATAGGACAGCCACAGACCACACTGTTTATCATGTAGTTGGAACAGGTCAGCTTTGTACTTTTTAAAATTGAAATAAAATGCTGTACTTGCTACACACAATTTACTCTAGTGCAGAGAATCTGCACAAGGGCACAAACACCACTTATCCCTTTTAAGTCCCATATTAAGAGTTTCATTAATACTTCAGGCCACATTATAAAGGCTCTCTGCACTGGAGTGAACGTGCATCAACTGGACAGGGGTTCATTCCCTGTACATACATCATTTAATGCTCTACATATTGAATCCAGAGGGTTCAATACCATGGTATTGAAAATGGTATTGCTGCAATACCATTTTCAATACTGCTTTCATTGTAAC
Organism: Dermatemys mawii; assembly: GCA_007922305.1. Classification (NCBI taxonomy): domain Eukaryota; kingdom Metazoa; phylum Chordata; order Testudines; family Dermatemydidae; genus Dermatemys; species Dermatemys mawii. The sequence continues at coordinate 59,375,549 of ML677326.1, read as the reverse complement.
GCCACACATACACCCCTCTTTCAAAGTCCCAATCTATGCCTAAACTGGAGGTAGCTTAAGAAGGTTTGTATATGCACCTTTCCAAGCCATATCCTATTCCTTAAACCCCCCTCCGCCGAACACCTCTCAACAATGCTCAAGAAGCAACTCTACCCCATCCTGTCTTGTGTATCCTCACAAGAATCTTCTCAGTAACTGGCTCACAACAGGGCCCCACTTTCTTGCTTCTTCCAGCTGTCCTTTCCATTACCTCCATGACTCAATCACCAACTCTTTTAATGACCCTTCTTCCTCTCTTTTAATTACCCTTCTTCCTCTCTTTTACCCAGCTACTTTCTTCCCCAGCACATCATCTTAAAGATGTACTTTCCCAGACTGTGGTTCCTCCAAAATCACCAAGCTATGGAGTAAGAGAGAAAATCTTATAGCAACTGGAGTGAAGGTAGGGGAGCAAATAGTCATTCTAGCCCTCTAAGCATTTATACAACTCATCAGCGTGGTATTCAAGCCCTTAAGTTACAAGCTTGGCCTGAGTACTGAACCTGTGATACATGATTGTTATAATTAAATTCCATGTGAAATTGTAGTAGATTAACTTTAAGAAAAAACTTTGGAACTAGCCAAATTGATCCACTACAAGTCTGAAAGACAAGTTCGGGATTGTGGTAAAATCCTAAGATTTTTGCTTGTAGAGTTCATCCCCACAGCAAGATGGCAGTAAAGCGATGACTCTCTCCCTCATATAGTACTCTATTAACATCTGAGCTGGGAAAATGGGCTTCACAAACACGGAACTTAAAGGCTGGTATCACAACATGAAATGTTGCAACAAAAAATTTATCGAGTTATGGCACTGTTTGGGCTCATGTTTGCTGACTGGCATGATTAATACTTGTGCCCCATTCTTTACATTGGGCATAATAGCTGACTCTGAGCTAGCACTCGAGATAAGAGAGCAATAGGGAATGTATAAAAACTAAAATAGATTAGACAAGCTATTGTATTCCAAAAGGGGGAAAAAAGCCTCTACTCACCAGCTAAGAAACACCATCTGAAAATCTCTCTGATCAGGACACTGCATATGCACCGGTGCTTATTCATCTGCAGAATTTGCCACATATCAAGCGTCTCACTTAGAAAGGATTAAGATGTTGCAACAGACTGCAAGAAAGATTGCACTAGCCCCGAGTAAGGCAGGTTTTGAACTTCTCATTGCTCTTAATTTTCATATACAAAACTGTTCTAACTTGTGCTGTTGCAGTGGTACTGAATGCCTGGTTGAAGTCCAGAGATGAGACAATACATTTTAATCGGACCAACTTCTACTGGTGAGGGAGACAAGCTTTCAAGCTGCACAGAACTCTTTCCAGGTCTGGGAAAGGTACTCCATATCACAGCTAAATACAAAATCAAACAGATAGTAGCATAAGTAGTAAGAATGTATGTTAAGTGACCATTCAAGGTGAAGTGGTTTAAGCACAGGCGATAATGTTTTCTATGATACCAAGCATCTAGCCTGCACTTTGATGACAGATAACTACATACACACTTTTGATAAGTGAGTTGTACTGTTTTTTTTCATTTCCATACCCATGACCACTGGGTTTCCCCCCTCCCCCAATATATATTTTTGCTGCTTAGGAGAAAAAATAAATTCCCTGGTAAATAGGCTGGTCGAATACATGAGAGATTTTCTCACATGCATTTGCCTAGAGATAGCTCCTTTGGTAGGCAGTCTTTTTACAGACTCCAATTCCCATGCAGTAGTTGAGATTAATGATGTGGCAAGGTATGATGCACAGTAGGTGGTCAAATGGGTGATTTAACAGCAAGTCTGTGCAAATCAATCTATTTCACATCATGCAAGTTCGCACAAAATAGCCCTCCCAGCCCCTTGCGTTTTCTAGGACTTGGAGCCTAGCCAGGAAGACTTGTTACATTTTTAATGCCTTCTATAGGTTTCCCAATTGTAAATATTGAAAGCAATACCCAGCCTTGATGTAATGATACCACAACAGGATTTCATGCATAGGGTATAAGCCAGGGGATTGGGAGGGATCAAAGTCAAATGCCAAAGCTAGTGGTGACTAGGAACATTGCTAATGCCATATGGTATTCCATGAAGTGAGGAAAAAAGGAAGGGTTTCATGAGTTTTTTTGTTTTTTTCAAATTGGGTCTCTTTGATAAAGGACAAACTTGAGAAAAAAAATTAAAAAGCAGCAGCATTTAGCTCTCCCATCTGGAAGAAGAGTCACCACACCTAAGCTTGGCAAGTGCAAGGTGATGATGGATCAAGTTTCACACAGTGTACAAACCTTGTTTTCTCTCTCAGTTCATTCCTAAGACAACTCTTATTATTCTAACAAACCACAGGGAATATTGGATAGTGATTGAACTACATCATTCAGCTATAATTTTTACCTCTAGAGAAGTAAACTGCTCCACAACAGCTGGAAACCACTGTGTTTAGAGGAATCTGCTTGCACTTAGAATTCCTGGAGCTGATGCATGGTTTTGCTGACAGACTACACGTGACATTATACTCCTTGGGGGAGAGTACTGTAACCCCCATATTCTTCATTTTCATATAAACATGATCTTATATATAAAGCATGCCTTGTAAGGTATCAGGGGCACAGTTATGATATGTTGAAAGTCATTTCTCTATCCATGTGTATCATTAATGCATATGAAGTTATGAGAATTGTGTTGTATGGTGGTCACTAAAGCATGCTGTAAGTTGTGAAATCAGCCAGCTATTAGCTCCCCAGAGTCAACAGCAAGGAAAGTAACCAATGCCCAAGTAGGGTGTCAATTAACCTATCAACAGCCATTGTCCAGCAAGGGAGCTACAAAGCAATGACTCATCTGCATGATGCCACACTAGGGGAATTGCTCAACCTTGCTGGGAAAGACTCAGCAATGCCCCACAGACATGCCTGGACTTGTGTTCTACAAGCACAGGGACTGAAAGTATAAAATAGAGTGGACACATACTATGCCTTTCTCCTGCTCCCACCTATGCTGCAAGCAACCAAGACATGGAGAAGAAGACAAGAGTCCAAACACAAGAGACTGGCCCAGGCTTAAGGAACAAACCTTCATAAAGGACTGCAATATCCAGTGGGGTGAGAAAAAACTGCTTAATCTAGTTGCTGCTCAGCCTAATAGGGTTGAGAGTTTAGACTGCATGCTTATATTTTCTTTTGGTAATCACTCTGACTTGTTATGCTTTGACTTATCACTTTAAAATCTCTCTTTATAGTTAATAAATCTGTTTTGTTTATTCTATCTGAAGCAGCGTGTTTGGTTTGATGCGTGTCAGAGACTCCCCTTGGGATAACAATTTCTTTGTTAAACTGACAAACTCATATAAGCTAGCAGCATCTAGCATGCATAACCGGACGCTGCAAGGTGGAGATTCCTAGGGTTGTTTCTGGGACCGGAGATATTGGTTAGTGTCATTCGCTTGCAAGTAGCTGGTAGCAGCTTACATGCCAGAGGCTGTGCGTAAACAGACTGGGCATGGGGGTAAGGATGGGGAAGGGTTTCTCACAACAGAGCAGAGTAAGTCCGGCTCCCAGGGTCAAGGACTAGTGACCTAGCAGATCACCGATCCAGATAATACCACAGGGGAATGTCACACTATGCCAGGGGTTTTCAATCTTTTTCTATTTTAAAATATTTCAAATGGAAGTGCAGACCCTTTTGGAAATCTTAGGCATAGTCTGCAGACCCACAGATCACAGGCTGAAAGCCATTGGACTACGCCATACATTCCAGGACATTTAAGTGGATAAACCAAAAACTGAATCTTCTTGGATTAAATGTAAGAAAATTGTTTTCAGCCTTAAAAAGGCAGCAGATGTTTTGGTCCCCACCCCAAAAACAAACCCAAAAGAAGAGAGAAAAGGTTTCCTTTAAGGACTTTGTTCCCCCATGCTGCCCTACGTAGGAAGTGCTCATGGCCACAGAATGAACAAGATCTTGTGAAGTCCTACGGAAAGCAGAGGGTAACTACAGTAACAGTCTAGACAGTAATTGGAACAGTATTGTAGGCAGTAGTGTTTCCTAAAATACTATTATCTTTTCTACTTGCTCAAGGAGAATTTTTGCATTCTACTGCAGCATTTGCTACATTGAATGACTCATACCTCATAATAATTCACCCTAGTTCATTCTGCACAATTGGACAGCTTTGCTCAGACACTCGCTCATGCCTATTGCTAGTAGTGCCATATTTTTCAAAGTACTACACGAAAAGTGCTCATGGATCGATTTATCGAGAGGTGGAAGCGGAGTCAACAGGGGAGCAGCAGCAGTCGACTTGCTGCTGTGAGGACACGAAGGTAAGTCGACCTAAGATACATTGACTTCAGCTATGCTATTTACCCAGTATAGACTTGGCCTCTGGGAGAAAACTTTTTGGGTTTAAGTCTGCTCTCCTATACCCTCACAAATGTGGGTGAAGTGGTCACTGAGGCTCTATATATTTAACTCCCTTCAATGGAGAGTAAATAAACTATTAAATGTTGTGGGATTAGCCCTTTTAGTTTCACAGGTCAGGTGGAGCAGATGGAGGGGGAGGGGACAAGAGGTATCTGCCAAACACCATCCAATCATGTCACCACATTTAGATAGCACCCATAGTAGATTGGGGGTGGGGAGGAATGGGGAAGAAATCATAGATCTGCACACTTTTTGAATAATGAACAAATTAATATTGACATTTTAATTCCTATTTTGCATATCTGAACTGACATTCCACTGACGTGAATTGAGCAGTTCACACTTTCCATAGCTCTTATTTCAGGCTCCCTGCAGATACCTTAACCAGCAGGGCTAGAGCGTTAGTTTAAAAAATAAAAGTGCTAAATCACTTATGTGATGCCACCTACCCAAAATCAATATCTGATTAAAACATAATATTAAGCAAAAGTACCTGAATGGACAATTCTTGGGTCCAGAAAGGCTCTGCCTTGCTTTGTAATATGAGAAGTTTTCTGTATTTTTTTGCCACTAGTTTCTCACAGTATGTTCCTCTTGCTAGTGTGAATAAAAAGTCCTAGGTAAGTGCTAAGTGTCATCATTATTAGCTAAAACACAGTCACTCTTCCCAGAAATGGCAGAGCAGAGCAAGGTAGTTTAATCACAGCTTTGGCATAGGACAGAATACAGCCAAGAAATAGCCCACTTCTTCAAACAACTTTTGCTTACCACAGGCCTGCACAACTCAGAAAGCAGTGAGGGCCATATTACTGCAAAAAACCCGGCTGCGGGCCAAAAAGCTCCGCCCTCACCCCGCCCCCATCTGCTTCCCCCCACTCCACCCCTTTGCTTGCTCCACCCCTACTCACCTCCCCGTGGGCCGCATGTGGCCCCCGGGCCGCATGTTGTGCAGGCCTGGCTTACCACAATAACAGATTCCTGCTGTTCATGGGCCTGTGTATCAGGTCAGTGTTTAAATTCTAGCACAAACTGAGAAGGGTGGTTGAAATGCCATCACTGTTTTCTGTGCAGAGTGGTGCCATGGAAAAGCTCCTTACAGAAGCCCTTGTTCCCCACTGCTAATATCACTCTATCACAGTTCCTCTAAACCAGCATTAACTTGCGTCCTTATTTACTCCCCTTTACTTGAATCCAAAAGCCCCCCAAACTTGACAAAGCAACTACCCCACATTCTCCTCAGATTTTTCTCCACACTAAAGACAACCAGTTGAAGTTCTAACTATTTATCAATACAGCACTACAAGAAAAAACATTTGCTGTTAAATAAACTGCTAAACAATAGTCTTACAATTTACTGAATTTTCCCTCAGATTTCTCCAGGTAGTATAAGCCACTACCATCCACTCCCACCAACTGCAAGACTAGCTATAATAAGGGTAAGTTATTTTATTTACCTCTATATTCACTTTAGTTTCTGTGCCTGGATCCTTCGTTCTTTTATGAGTTCTTGCTCTGCACCCTCTGTGCTTTAGTTATGCATACTTGTTTGCCACTTAAGCCAACACATCTGTACTGTCTTTAGCTGACTGCACTGCAGCTGTTAACCCTCTCCTTTTCTTCAGTCACCAGAAGTTTAGTTTAATGTATATTACATCTTAAAAAACTATGTTAGAAGACTATTAAAGGTCAAGTACTCAACATTAAGGAAAGCCAAAATTAAGTTTCGTCATGAAATTTTAATTTTCCCATCTTGTGTGAATGCATTTTTATACCATCTTTAGTTACATGATCACATATTCACTTTTGCCAAAAAGCCCCTGATTCATTCAGCACACTGAATGGATGGTGCCCTCTGAATGGGTACCTATTAAATCTTTCTTTTCATCCTCAATCAGAGTGGTTGAATGCATTATTTACTGCATACTATCCAGAATTATATATACTATACAGAATTATACAGAATTATACAATTATATAATTCTGTATAATATAGAATTATACAGAATTATATATACTATGCAGAATTATTAATTTCCTCAAAGGGTTTGTTGTGGTGCTCTCGTGACAGATTTCTGTTACCAATCTGCCTAAGGTAACAGAAATCTTAGTTCTTTATAAACATTAGTTAACTAATATTCAGTACATCCTTCTGATATGAGGGGGTGTTATCCCCATTTACACATGGGAAACTGAGGCACAGAGATTAGCGTCAAACTGTCAAAGTTATCCTTCTAATTTTGGGTGCTCAATATGAGAAGCCTAGGACTTGACTTTTCAGAGTGCCATTATATAGTCCTTTATATTAGTTCCCCCTTCAAAGTTTCTTTGCATACACAGCACCAGAATACATCTGAGCATTTTTCTCTTGTCCTCTTGTTTGTGGAATACATTTCCTATTGACTTTTGTATTTATTTAAGTCTAAACTTTAAGAAATGTTTGTGGGCACTAGTTTTTAACTAAATTTCAGAACGTAGCAACTACCTTATTGAATAAAACTAATGGTCCTTCTAGACTGGGTGACAGCTGAGCAGGGGGTCTTGTGGATCTAAATTTTGGACTTAGGCTCTTAAAGTGACAGGTACATGCCTAAATCACTTTGTGGCTCTAGCCCTGGATCTCAATGACATCTTGTGGCTGTGAGTTCCACAAGTTGATCATGGATCTGAGTTTTAATCATAATCTTACTGATAAAAAAGTTCTGAGCAACACATCTAGGGCCAGATCCTCAGCTGATGTAAATCCTGTGAACATGCTACTGGTTTCTCAGAGATTGTGAATGCTTTGTGTCTCTTTTTATCCTGAACTAGAGTACAGCTTTGGATATTGCATCTGGGTAGCTGGGCATTTTGTAGTTAAATCCATCTCCCAACTCCGCTCACCAAAATAAATAAACCTATGTCTATATTCACTGTACTTATTGAAGAAGGAGTGGGGAGGGGAAAAATCAGTTAAAATAAATTAGTTAGAGGAAGATAAAAGCGTTTTTATATTTAATTAAATCTGTCTTAAATATACATGCTACTGCTGCCCTTGATATGCCTAACTACTGAGATGAATTAATACTTCCATGGGGAAGATGAGCCACGCCTTCTGTTTATTACTATCCATTTCTGGCATCATTCTGAATGCTGGTTTGAAAATGAGTGGATGATTTTTACTGGAGTATTCTCCCCTTAATGTGTTCCATTAATGGTAAGAGGGAGGTTGTAGTTGCCCATGAAGAGGGGACAGAGAGGGGCAATTAAGGGGATGGGAAAAGTTGTTCAGAAAACATAAGTACTCTGATCTCCACCCAAAACTAACACTGAACCTTACCTGCATATTATTTAAGTTTGAACAAGAATGGTTAATGCTATCATTGGTGCTACTACTGTTATAATTATTGTTCATTTTCATGTATGTCTGCAATGCCTAGTTCCTTCCAAAACCAGAACAGACCTGCTAAGAGCCCATAACAAACGTATTTTGAAGGCTGATTAGGGTGACCAGATAGCAACTGTGAAAATTGGGAAAACTTTTTTTTAGGCAGCTGGTGGGGGGGAAGGGACAGGGTATAGTTTCCTATCTAAGAAGAAGCTGCTAATATTGAGATGCTCCCAATAATATCCAGACATCCAGTCATGCTAAGGCTGATGATGCTCAGATTGTTAAGCTAGTCATCTGAACTTTAACCAGATTGAACTTCTCGGTTGTTTTGAGGTCTATCCAATCTTTATGGATCAGTTTGATTCATTTACAGGAAGGGATCCTTTTAAAGAATCCCAACAACCCCCCGCTTAAGGTCCTACATGGTGGAAACTCCTTCTCATCAAGGAAGACTGGAAGAAAATATTCCCTGGGTTCCATCAACACTACCTCTGAGGTGTCACTGGCTAGGGACATGAAGTTCACTCTTCTTCTCCGTGGGCACTCCCAGCTGAGGAGTGAGTCTAGAGGAAAACATATTACATATTTGCATATTAAAAAGGTATGATGCTAAACCAGTTAATTTGTCTTTAATATAAATTCAATATGTGTAGAAATATATTTCTCTTTGTGCAAAACTTTCCAAATAAGAACATTTGAGAATCCTCAGAAATACAATCATATCTTTGTATCAGCCGCATTTCTATACTTCATAAACATCACCAATACCATCAGTTATATGATCTGAAAATCTACTAGTGCTGAACACTGACTGCATAATAACGATCCATCAATTCACCTTATTAAAGGCAACTTTTCAAAGAGGCCTGTGTGTGTGTGTGTGTCTGTCTGTCTTCAGTTGTTTGCAAATACTTGTTTTTTTGGCAATCTAGTGAGCATGTATGATAGAATGTGTATGTGCAAACCTCATATTGCTTTATATGTATATGTAAAGCATCTTTTGCACAAACTGACAGAGCATAAAATGGCTTACTTAAGTGAAAGCACATGCAAATTAGAATGTGTATAAATAGAGGTAATGTTTTGAAAATCTGCCCCTTGGTTTTTAATTACTTGAAAACTTTTTAAAAGAGATCATATAAGAAGTACGATAATTAATAAAACTTATATTTATTCCATTATAGAGGAAACAGACCTCCTTCTTGCTCATCTAAATAATCAGTGTAGCATGTCTGTTTTCTAAGAAGGGATTTAAACTGTCCCATATTTAATTAAAAATCAACTCTTAACATCCTACTGATCTGAAGTAAGTACTCTGGATGTAAAATGCATCATCTTTGTTCCCATGCCCTTTATTACTGAATTTTTGTTGGATTAAATGGACGTGATGGTATTGCTGTGAAAGGTTTTCCCCCCCTGTAAAGCCGATGCTGTCTGCTGTATCTTGATAGTGCAGCACACGGTAGCAACAGGAGCTTATTAATTTCACTCCCGCCATGAGATTTTGCACTGCTTATATTGTGAGTTACCATTGGTTACTGTGGCTTCAACCCTTTATTCCCAATGCAGATGATGACTTGCTGCATGAGAGCTGGCAACAAATTATACAAGATTTCACGAAGGGTGTGAAATTAGCCTGTGTCACACCACTGTACCTCTGTGCTACTCTACACAAGGCATGTTTACAGCACTAATTTCTTTATTTAAATATAAAAAGCATAACCATCATCACTGAAAAAACCCAGAAAGTGGAGCACTGATGGAAACAAATAGAGCCATGCCTTTATTGACACTAAAATACATTGGACTAAGTGTGGTTTCTGGATGGCCAAAGTAGGGGGAAAAAGCTGCATATTTTGTTAAAATATAGACACTGTCTCATTTAAATATAGCCAGGTGGTATGTGCAGAACATTTTTGGAGAAGGAGCCCTGTCACAGAGTGAGTTGGCCAGTGGAGGAATATTAGACACTCAGCTCCATCTGTGCCAGGTTTAGCATTCTCCTTACATGAGGGGAAGGAGGGTTGGGGTCACGTGACAACTGGAAGCATGTGCCAGGCTCATTGGGAGATATCAGGGCAGCCTGTGCTGAGTAAAAGAGATGAGAAGAAGCTTTGGAAAGGAAAAGCAGGTCAGTTTAAGTTATAGAGCAGCTAACCCAATAATTTAGGGTCCAAGGGATGGTACCCAATGGTGGGGGTAGGTTCCCCTATGCTGCCACTTTGTGAGGTGATCGAGCTAACCCTGCCAATAAGGGAGAAGATGAAGGGACTGACTAGAGCCCAGAAAGGCTGTGACATGAACCTGAGAGAAGGGATAAAGGCTGTGGTGGTAGAGAACAGACACTCAGAACAAGGGCTGTTCCTGGCAAGAACCTGGGGTGGAAGACTGGGTTGTGTTTATTTTTGGGACTTTGATTAACTTGGGAAGGAATTAACTTTTGTGATATAGCTGGAGAGTGACCTAACCAGCATGGGAGCTGATGGCTTCTTGCTGACATGGGAAACTGAGGCAGCAGTTGGGTCTGAAACCAGACCATGTATGGTCCCATTACAGGCTCAGAGTTTCTAGAGTTCAGTTCTAAAAAGACCCAAGGCCCCACTTAGGAAGTCGAATGATAAGGATGGAATCCTGGAGATCGAGGAATGGAAGAAGGTGTATGCTGGGTCAGGAAAGAAGTTAGGTTGTGTGACTAGTCCCCACTTTAGTTAGATTTGGGTTTACTATAAAGCCATTTTGATGATGTTAATGGGGACTTTTAAAAGTATGTGGCTGAAGTTAGGAGTGTAGTATACATCACAACAGATTTTGTTTTAGATAGCACCTTTCATAATTATGATAGCTTCTTAAAGCACTTCATAAAATACTTAACTGTTGGTAATGTAGAGATTATGTAGGCAGGAGCACTCATATCATTATGCACTCAATGGAGCACACAGCCATAGGAAAAATAAAACCTGTTTTATTGAGAATGGGACTATTGACCAGAACATCTACCTTTTCAAACAATGCCATGGAACAAGAACAGGAGTACTTGTGGCACCTTAAGACTAACACATTTATTGGTCTCTAAGGTGCCACAAGTACTCCTGTTCTTTTTGCAGATACAGACTAACATGGCTGCTACTCTGAAAAATGCCACGGAATGTTTATCTTCCACGTTAACAGCCACAACAGATGGGCAGAGAGATCCTCACTTTAAGGTCTCATTTGAAAATGGCTGTCACATTCCCTCTCCATCTTCTCTTTTCCAGACTAAACAAACCCATTTTTTCCAATCTTCTCTCATAGGTCATGTTTTCTAGACCTTTAATCATTTTTGTTGCTCTTCTCTAGACTTTCTCTAATTTGTCCACATCTGTCCTGAAACATGGCATCCAGAACTGGACCCAATACTCCTGTTGAGGCCTAATCAGCACGAAGTAGAGGGGAAGAATCACTTCTTTTGTCTTGCTTATCACACTCCTGCCAATACATCCTAGAATTATGTTTGCTTTTTTTGCAACAGTGTTACACTGTTGACTCATATTCAGCTTGTAGTTCAGTGTGAGACTGATCAGAACAGTAGTACACTCACTTTGCACAGGTGGGAATGACTACATAGTGCAAACAAGTGGAGAATCAGACTATACACCAGAGGTGGCCAGTTAAAATGCAGCTCACATACTGGGAGACGGAAGCTTGGTGCTTCTGCCCTGTGGTGGGGTGGTGGGGTTGGGGCTTTTGCCAGAGATGACTGGTGCCTGCTGAGAGTGGGGGGCACAATTTAAAGGATCAGCGCCCCCCCCCCCCCCCCGCCCTCAACAGCTTGAGTCATGCTCCACCTCTGACACTCAGTGGCCCCTCCCTGCAGCTCCCAGGTGTTAGCTCCGTGTGGAGTGGCAGCAAGAAACTGCAGGGAGGGACTGCTGTGTTAGCTCCACAGGGAGAGGCAGCAGCAAAAGCAGTGTCTTACCCTGCTGTTTGCTGCTGCTTCTTCTCAGGACCACAGCTCATAGCTTGCTGACTCCAGCATCTACCATTCATGGAGGGGGATTGGTGGCACTGTGACTGAGCAGGACCAGCAAACCCTGGCAAACATTGAGGGGGCATGTGACCCCTCCATGCCCTTGCCCCATGTGTCACTTCTGACTTCTGCCTGGGGGGCAGGTCTCAGGGTTTCAGCCCCCATAGGGTGTGTCTGGTGGGGCTCAGGGCTTCAGTAGTAGCTGGGCTGAATCCCCAAGCCCCAGAGGCACCTCCTGGCAGGCTGAATCCCTGAGTCCTGGCTGGCGCGCCCCAGCTCTCAAATTTCTGTAGGTTGTCATATGTGGCTTGGAGGTTCAGTAAGTTTGGCCACCCCTGCTGTATACTGACATGCATGTAGAGACCAGTAGAAACTTGATATTGCATCACTGGAGCCAATGGGATTTTTGTCACCAGCAGCAATAGGAATAGAACAGGGCTCCACTTGATCAGTAAAATAGTATTGGAGTGGAAGAAGAAATACATGCTGGAATGGCTAAAAAACCCAACGATGCATTTGGCTGCATCACTCTTCATACCGGCAGAAAGAGGCCAAACCTGAATCAAAAGCAACAGGTATCCTTTGTGTTGACATGTTCACTAGCATTTCATACTTGATCCTTTTTTGCCACACTCCATTTCAGTCAAGGGAACAAATTCAGTGCAGCCAAAGATGTACTGCCAAGGACTTTGGGGGCTAACACATATCAAAATGAAGTCACTCTCACTCTTATCTGCTAAAGTTCCTTAGAAGTGTGTGGATATAAAGATCAAATTATAGTAATTGGTGATTGAAAACCTCTTGTTATCCATATGGGATCTTCTGTGTAAATGTAATTAGATTTCTGGACTAGAGTATATTGAGATTGCTAAAATCTTGTTTTACAGCCTGATAACATTAAAGAAAATGGAAATAGCAATTGCAGTTATAGTTAGTGTCATCAGATAATACTTCTGACACAATTAGCAAAAGGAAATCTGTACAACCCAGACAGGAGAAATTCAGTCTAATCATTGTGATTATGGTTTACGATTTTGCAGAATGTGCAGTGAGGCAGGTGTCAAAGCATTTATTCCCCTGGTTGTAATATTTCAGCATATCATGTCATTTTAACGATAGAAAGCATCAGCAAAAATATAAACAGAGGCTTTTTCATAGACGTAGAACCACTTAAAACAATTAAAAATGCAAAAATAAGAAGGCTAAACCTTAGAGTAAACAGAATGCTAGACATGCAGCTGGTATAATTGCTATACTTTTCTCTTTATACTGTGACACCCAGAATTATAATGGAGCACTCGACTATAAGTGCCTTCATATTCATGAAACACACTGTATGGAGTTTTTAAACTTTCTCTAGAAGCAACTGAAATGGTAGGTCACATTCTGCTATTTCTTGCTTGCACTGGGTACACAAAAGCAAGTAGAGAAAGATTTACCTTAAAGATGATCATTTTCCTACTCTCATGCTTGTTGCTAATAGATTTTAACAGAGTTTTGTGAAACTCTTGCCTTGCAGGCTGTAAATCTGTGGTACTTATTCAACCCCATGACAGATTTAGATCCTTCAGAGTACAATCTGTCTTCCAGAGAGCTACAGATGCAGAGCTAGGTATCAACATCATCATAATTTTAAAAAGCTTTTAGCTCTTTTGGTTCTGAAGAAACCTTCCAGATATGAATTAAGTGTATTTAATGCCAAACTGAGGTAGTTGTTTTCCTGAGCCTGCAGGCAGCCTGAAAGCACAGCTTTGAGAAGTTCATGCTCTCCTATTCTTATGGGTCTATTATTCTTAAACCTAATGATGGCACTTCAAGAGGAAGAAGTTCAAACACAAAAATGGCCACACTGAAAAGGGGAAAAATTAGCACTGGTCCTAAATTTTCCCACTGAATAATGATGAATAAAATAGTAACATTGCTAACAATGCCAGATTATGAATCAGTCTACACATATGCACAGGGGGAACTGGAAGTAAGGATGTCTCTTTGCATAGAAGTAAGTGAGGCTACTCACTCACTTTCTCCAAGGAATGACTGGGCAGGGAATGCATGGTAAGAGGCAGGGAATGGGCCAATTTATTGCTGTATTTCTCCACTTGTTGACAAAGACTTGGTCAATACTGCAGAGGTAGGTCGACATAAGGCAGCTCCACAAGAGGCGTAGGATTTATATTGGTGTAGTTGGGGTGTGTAGCAATGCGAGGACTCACTGGTGCGGCTGTCCTGCTGGCTGTCTGGGAATTAGCTCTTTTCCAGCTCTGGAACGCCCTCTGCTGGCCAGACTTGACTGTCGCTGGCCCCGTGTCCTCCCAGACCCCGGTGCCCCTCTATCTGGGATGCTGCCCCCTGGCAGTGCCTCCACTCTCTGGGTCTCTCCTCCCCAGGAAACCCCCAACCCTCTTGTCATAAGTGTGAAGTAGCCTAGAATTAGTGTTTACCTGTAAGGGGTTAAGCTAAAGGTAACCTGAGAGGTGGACAACTGACCAATGAGAAATTCCTCAGGAGACAAAGGATTTTAAGTTTCAGTTTCTCTCTGGCTCTCTCTCTGTTCACCTTGGCTATGGGATGAACACAGCTATGTCTTTCACTGTAACTACAGATTCTATCAAGTACTGTAGTCAGTAAGTTTACCTTCTTTTTATCACTTGGAGAGTTCTCAGTGGTGAGTGTTGGCTGGGTGTTTCTTGATATTGTAAGCTTCAGCAGAGATTTCAACAGTGGGAGAAAGTTGCCTCGGGGGAGAGGTTTGGTTTCTGAATCCTTTTGTTGATTATGGTAGATGCTGTTCTATTGATGGTTATAAGGGATTTATTCCTTTCTTTTTTTCTTTTATTAAAATCTTTCTTTTAAGAAGCTGACTGCTTGTTTTTCATTGTGTAAGATCCTGGTTTTGGATCGGGCACGTCTCACAGGAGCAGGCAGGAAGGAGACCCCGAGAGAAACTGAAACTTAAAATCCTTTGTCTCCTGAGGAATTTCTCATTGGTCAGTTGTCCACCTCTCAGGTTACCTTTAGCTTAACCCCTTACAGGTAAACACTAATTCTAGGCTACTTCACACTTATGACACCTCTTATCTCACCTTGCCTCAGGAGCTACTACCAGGGGTACTGCCCCGCTCACTGGGGCAGACTGCAGTCTGTAATGGCTATTCATCATTGACAAGGTGGGTAGGACCTGCTACCTTTGCAGCCCAAGTACCTCTGTAGGCCTTGCACAAGGCCCTGAATCTTGGGGAGTTGCCAGGCTGGAGTTCCTCAACTTCTCTGGCCTTTTCCCAGCCATGTTCCTCTCCAGGTACCCTTTTCTCCCCAGCAGAGCCACGGTCCTGGCACCAGGGCCTATAAAAGATTAATCCAGCTCTACGCACATGTACAGGTGCACGCACACACACACATGTGGACAGGTGTCCAGTTTTCATCTGGAAAGTCTGGTCAAAAGGGGACTTGACATTGCTCCTGCCAGACACCCAACATCCGGTTACTGTGGGTAGGGAGGACCTGCACCAGACCCTACTCAGCCAGGGCCGCCTTCTACCTGCATCTGGCAGATTCAGCTCCCAGCCCCAGTTCTGAAGGCGAGTCCCTCCTGACCCAGGCACAGGGCGGAGGAGGGAGGAAAAGCAGCAAAGGGGGAGAAGAAGAGTGAACGGGAGATGGGGTCTTGGGGAGAAAATGTGGGACCTCATGGGGAAGAGGCAGGGCTGGGGAAGTTCTGGCACTCCTGATAGAGTGTCTGGTTTTACATATCACAGGGTTGGCAATCCTGACACACACAGTTAAAACAATGTTATTTAATTTGCAAAGTCAAGACCTTGAAAGTTAGGAAATGTCACATTATGGCAACCCATGAAAAATACTCATGGCAACCTGAATATCATTCTTGTAACCTAACTTTCTGTGTGTGTGTGTGTGTGTGTGTGTGTGTAACTCCCTTGAAGATCGTTTTTTTTTATCATATGCAAATGTAATAGCCTCCTGTAAGACATAACATTGGACAGTTGCGGGAAAAGTCTTGTTTTCCGAGAGGGAGGATGGATTGCTGAGTTCAGAATGTGGCTGGGGAAACCCAGCTCCCATCTATCTCTCTCTGGCCCTCCCCCACAGGAGTTGGGAGCTCCTGCCTCTTGTGGGGACCATGTGTAAGGGGGTGATAAATGGACCCCTTGGCCACACATAGGGTCCAGAGGTTTACAGTGGTGGGTAGCCCTCTCTGACTCTTTCACCCCTTCCTTGCCCCCTCACCTATGCTCTGACCACTTGCTGGTGTTCCCAGTGCAGTGTAGGCTGGTTCTGCTGTTGCTCTGGTGGCAGCACAAACCTGAGACTGTTCAGTGATTTGGCTTTTCTGCCAACATCTCCCTAACTAACCCATACAAAAGAAGACAAGTGACAATTTTCAACACTTTATATCTTGGACAAATCATTGGACAAAGAAAAGGCAATTCTGTCGCCTAAGAGGATTCCTCTTGCTATATATCAAAGTCCTGCTACAAAGAGCAGAAAGGCATGATCTTCTCAAAGAAAAGGTGAAAAGAAACTTACCTAATCTAAATATAGGTTTTGCTACCAGTTCCTCCTACAGTTCCCCAAGCCTAAAATAGCAACCATAGTGGTTAAACAAATCATCACCAACATAGTAGTAACTAAGGTAAATGATGGTGCCTGGGATATCATACATTTTCATAAGGATAAAAGGCTTGCAAAACTCAGCTTTTCACTGTGAATATTGTGTAGGTGGGTAGGCTCTTGTTATATAGTACTGAAAACCAAAATAAATAAAACAGATTGTGGTAAAATAAGAGCTGTGTCTTTTGGTGTCATTAAAGCAATATGTCATAGGGCAGCTTAAAAAATAAAATTCCTCGGAAAATTGTTTAGGGGAGACTAGAAGACTCCAAAGAATTGGTATTGGGATTTTAGAGCTCTTCACTGCCAGATAGATTCAGCTACAATCCAGGAATACTGGTGACCTTCTGATGGCCTATGTGAAATGAATTTGTGGTCTCAGTCTAGTTGCTAGCAGATCAATGTCCAAAGCACAAAAATATCATGACAACTTAAAGTAACTGCCGTCTTTGTTGACGAGCTTAGCAGAGAGGCCAGTGTTTGACTGTGGATTGGATTGAATTGCATTCTCTGTCTTAAATTGGTCCCTACAGGTCGTGTGGGAAATCTGATGATCAGCCACTACAGATGGCTTTTATGTTTTGTTGTCCACCTTAGTTTCAAGACTGTTTTTATTAATTAACAGAGCTCTACTAAAATACAAAAATCCTAGGTGGGTATTTTTGTTATTGTTGAGGCTTCATTGATTATCCTCCTGATGTGCATATACTGCCACTAGACAATCATAACCCAAACTTGGATGTTTCTTCAGGAAACTCTGATTAATTTCGTTATCACAACTGTGCTTCCAGTAATGCTGTCTATTTAATCACTGATAGTCCTACATCTGGTAGTTTCATTGCCACTTTCCAATTATATAAATGACTTATATTAAACATCTGAATGCCACAACCAGCAGTGCTGGACTCCAGAGGCTGTCACAAATGTCTATGTTTCATCTGAGAAACAGGATATATTGTTGGAACTGAATACAAATGCTCAAAGATCTAAGAGGTTTTTTTATTAGAGCACAGAGAATAAGAATTTTTCACAAGCAAGCATTGCCTGTCTATGTAGCTGAAGGTAGCATTAAAACTAATGAAGCATGGGTATCGTTCCTGGAAGAGTTCCCAGTGCTTTTCCATTGGCTGCTACAGCACATACAAATCTAGTCATCTGTAAAATGATAATGTAGAAATCCAGTCTACTCAGGCCTTCTTCTGGACTAAGGAATGTTAAAAGAGCTGTTCGTGATCATTATGGAGAACATAATGGGTGGGAACAGCATGATGACACATTCTTTCTAGTTTTCGTTGCTATTTTAGATTGGCAGGAAGCTTTAGCATTACTCATTTTCAGATACCTTCCTCTATTATAGCACTGAACTAAAATAAATCTCTCTCATTTCTGGGGTTCTTTTTTAAATAAGGTCTTCTTTGCTGATGCTAGGGTGCTTAGTGCATTTTTTTGATCACTGCCTCTTATGACTATCATAAATCTCACTGATTGATTTGGAGTTGAGATCATACTTGCTGTTCTATGTAGCAGAATCAACAGCACCCTCAGGGTCAGATAATGTTGTTCTTTGTGGCTTATTTGATAGAATTTTTAAGTGACACATCCATCTTCTTGTATATTGGCATTGTATGTGAAATAACTTCCTCATTCATTGCAGATCAGAATGTTGGGCTGTGAGGTATAGTAAGTTTTTGCTAAATACAGAGATCTGTTCTTCGGCAACTGTAGAGAGATGAATTATGAGGTTTTTTGTTTGTTTGTTTTAGGATTATCTTTCAGGAATTCTCCTTGGCTTTTTCCTAGGAAATATTCAGTCATCTGCTGTTACCATGTTGTCTGTCAATCTGACAAGTCACTTTCTGAACAGGTTGAAAAATTGAGCTAGCAATATATGATTTGTATTCTTCAGGTTCTTCTCTCTACGTATTTAATCTATAATACCATGTTGTTTTTTTAACTCTGATGGGAGCCCACTGCATACTGAAATTGTGTGACAGGAGTCTGGAGAATTTACAGCCATTTTGACAAATAAATACATACACTCCTATATTGGAGCCAAGGGGCGACTCTACCACAGTGAAGGTAGCAGTAAGAGTTCTATTGTAACTTATTTTTAGGTCCTTCTCCTTCACCCATAATTATTTTCTGAGTAATGGATTTGTTTGGTAATGTCAGTAAAGTAAATTAGAGGGTTATATAAAAATTTTCTCTAGGATAAACAGTTTTTAACTGTTAAACTGTTATTTAAAATTTTAACTCTAGGATAAACAGTTTTCACTTTCTTATGATTAAAACTACTCACATGCAAGAGCATATGTATAAGCTGAGTGGTAATGTTGGTGTCAAAACTGTTTATGTGGCCTTGTCTTATTTTCCACAGTTTGAAGTTCTTCTAGATGGGTGTTTTGTTTTATTTTTAAAAGATGTTTTCAGTTATGTATTTTCTCTTGAATTGCACTCAGCAGCCCAACTGTAATTTAATATTTTAGTTAAAAGTGTTCTGCAGATTTGTTATATAGGCTAATATTTTCAGGTTTTTTACTTCAACTTAGTGTGCCTAAAATTGTTAATTATATATATTTTCAAAACTATAATAGTAACATCATGTACTTTTATATCAATTATATCAACAGATCAGCATATATGACTTTCACACATACCATGCATTTGGGAAGACATTTTACCTTTACACTGCTGAAGTGACTGATAACCTTTTAAGGAACTTTGGCCAGAATGTAAGTCTGGCATACCATGGATCTGGGATTTTGTATAGTTGATAGTTTAATTGTCTAGGATGATCTCATAGTAGCTAATCTTCAAGAACATGGAATTATTTCATATTAGCTAATTACTTGAGAGTATCCCCTTGTTAATAGTCTGTAGTAATATGCTGCAAAAAGATGGAGTTACATAAGATATTAAAGCAAGTGGTATTATACTTACAGCTTTTCTGGAAGGGAAAAGGGGAAAAAAGAATATCAGGTGTTCCAGCTCAGACATGTTGAAATGAGTGGTTGCCTTGTTTCTTTTTAAAAATGTTGACTCTAACATTTAAATTGAATGTGAAGTCCTGAAAAGAAGTTGTTGAGGCAAGACCATACTACATTATGCCATAGTTGGTGATCAGGAAGAAAGGATTAAAGACTCAAAGAAGAGAAACGTGTGCTTGATTTCCAGCTGTTAAATTCACTAAAGGTATGTCTATACTACAAAATTAGGTCCAATTTATAGAAGTTGATATTTCTGAACAGATTGTATGCATTCAGTTGTGTGTGTCCCCAGTAAACATGTTAAGTCGGTGGAGTGCATCCACAGTACCGAGGCTAGCATCGACTCTCGGAGCGGTGCACTGTGGGTACCTCTCCCACAGTTTCCGCAGACTCTGCCACCCATTGGAATTCTGGGTTTAGTTCCCAGTGCATGATGGGGCAAAAACATTTGTGGGTTTTTGTGGGCACATCTCAACAGTCACCCCTCCCTTCGTGAAAGCAACGGCAGACAATTGTTTTGCACGGTACAAGGTCACATTTTGCAACTTATATTGAATGCCTGCAGGTTTGGTGTGAGAGATCACACACACAGGGCCAAGCAACAAAATTTGGCTTGCAGGCACCATTGGTAAGCCATAGTCTTTCGGCTTCTTTAACGTTCTTAACGTATGGGAATGGTTTCAAAAAGTAGTGCCCTCCTTTCTCATACCAAGCAAAGCAAAGATTTGTTGAGTTGGCCATTTAAAAGAATGTGCTGCGGTTTTTGGGTTAACGTGCAGCAGAAACCCAACTAATCCCCCCATCCAATTCTCTGGGATGATGACTTCACCCCTCCCCTCACCACGTGGCTAGTATCAGGGAAGATCCCTGCTAGCCATATGTGAACAGCTGAGCGTGAATACCACCGCCCCTGAAAACTGCATGGCTAACTGTGAGGAGGATTTCTTTTCAGCCACAGGCAAACAGCCCAGTAGGAACAGCCACCTCTGAATGTCCCCTTAATAAAATTCCCTTATTTCAACCAGGTGACCATGAATGATATCACTCTCCTGAGGATAACACAGAGAGATAAAAAATAGATGTTGCTCGAATGCCAATAAACACTGGGACCATACGCTGCAAGGCTTTGTCATGCAATGATACCAGACTACTTGAAACTGGCCTGCCGGGGTAAAGTGTCCTACCATTGAGAATGGAATAAGGCTGCTCTCCCCAGAAGCCTTCTCTGAAGGCTTTTAGAGGACCTCCAGGAGCGCTTCATGGAGATGTCCCTGGAGGATTTCTGCTCCATCCCCAGACACGTTAACAGACTTTTCCACTAGCTGTGCTGGCCATGAATGCATCCCAAGTCCTCAGGGCAAATTAATCATTAAACAAGCTTGCTTTTAAATCATGTATTATATTTACAAAGGTTCACTCACTGGAGGTGCCTTCTCCGGCTTCACAGTCCGGGATCCTGCCTTGGGAGGGTTGAGAGGAGATTGGCTCCAGGGTGATAAAAAGATCCTGGCTGACGGGGAGAATGGTGTCTCCGCTTGCCTGCTGTGGGCTATACTCAACCTCGTCCTCCTCCTCCTCATCTTTCTCTTCCCCAAAATCCTCATCCCTGTTGCGTGAGACTCCCCCATTTGCAGGTATCCACAGACAGGGATGGCGTAATGGTAAGGGCCCCCACTAGCATTGCATGCAGCTCATCATAGAAGCGGCATGTCTGGGGCTCTGACCCAGAGAGTCTGTTTGACTCTGGTTTTCTGGTATGCTTGCCTGAGCTCCTTAATTTTCACGCGGCACTGCTGCGGGTCCCTGCTGTAGCCTCTGTACATCATGCCTTGGAGACTTTGGCCAAAGTATTGGCATTTTGTCTTTTCTAACGTAGTTCTGCCAGCATGGATTCATCTCCCCATACAGCGATCAAATCCAGCACCTCCCATTCGGTCCATGCTGGAGCTCTTTTGCAATTTTGGGACTGCATGGTCTCCTGTGATGTTGGGCTCTCCATGGTCACCTGTGCTGATGAACTCGCCATGCTAGGCAAAGAAGAAATGAAATTCAAAAGTTCCCAGGGCTTTTCTTGTCTACCTGGCCAGTGCATCCGAAATGAGAGTGCTGGCCAGAGCAATCACAATGGAGCACTCTGGGATAGCTCCTGGAAGCCAATACCGTCGAATTGCATCCACACTAACCCAAATTCGACCCGACGATGTCGATTTCAGCGCTAATCCCCTCATTGGGGAGGAGTACAGAAATCGATTTAAAGAGCACATGAGATGTAAAGAACACGCTAGCTGATTTTCAGTGGCACTCACACTGCCTGGGTCCTGGCCACTGGTCTGGGGGCTCTGCATTTGAATTTCATTTTAAATGAAGCTTCTTAAACATTTTTAAAGCCTTATTTACTTTACGTACAATAGTTTAGTTATATATTAGAGACATTGAAAGAGACCTTCTAAAAACTTTAAAATATATTACTGGCATGCAAAATCTTAAATTAGAGTGAATAAACGAAGACTTGGCACACCACTTCTGAAAGGTTGCCGACCCCTGAGCTAAACAGTGCTTAGTTAAAGAGTAAATCATTCTCTTTTACTACAGAGAACAGGGAATCTGAGATAGACATATATCCTGACCAAAATTAAAAAACAGAAAACTACAGCATGAGACCTCAACTCACAAAAGGATGATTGCATTATAAACACTGTCAAGGAACATAAGACGAAATTTTTTTATTTTAAATTGTTATTATTACCTGAATGAGATGTCCTTCAAGAATCTCAATATTACTTTAAATTAGCCTGAGATTTTTTTATTTATTTTTTTAGAGACACCGACTGCATATGTGGTAGCCACAAAAAATATTGCTATCAGAAGACAGTAATAATGAGTTCCCCAGCTGCTCCTGTTATCAGTGATCTGTCCTAAATGCCACTATAAGAATAATCACACCTGCCCAACATACTGATCATGTCACTCACCTTTAAATCCTTCCACTGGTGCTCTCTCACCTTCTGTATAAAATTTAATCTCCTTGTCATCACATTCGAAGATCTACACAATTTGACCTCAAGCTGAATTTATTATTTCATTTCTTACTTCTCTTGCCTTTGTTCATTTATTATGATGTAAATACCTTTTTAAAAGCCTGTAAAAGGCTCTGGGCACCTAGCACTCACTTAATATTACAACATACCACCAGCAGCTTTACTTAATCAATTAGACAGAAATTTGGCTAGTCAGCCACCTACAAAATAGTTCTTTCCCACTCCATCATTCCACGAGTATACACTCAGCCCGCTCCAAAAACCCTGTGAAACAGATGTATTTGGCAGCATACCTGTAAGGTTACCAAATTCATGCTATTCCATACCCGTGGAAGAGCAAATTCCAGAAAACCTGAGCCCTCATACCCTACTTGCTAGTTCTGCTTGAGTTAGCACACTAAAATAGCAGTGTGAACATTGCATCCCAGGTATAGGTGGTCAGGTTGTACTTGGGTGGATAGTCCATGCTGCCACAACTACACTGCTATTTTTAGCATGCTAGTTTGAACAGAGTTAGCAGGTGTCTTTCTACCTGGGCTAGGAGCCACATTCCAAGCTGCAATGTAAATATATACTGAAAGAGGTATTGATAGTGTCCACAAGCAGAAGACCCAGTACTTCCCCATGGATCTTCAGCAGCCAAGAAGCACACAGATCCAAAGAAAGTATTCTTGGACAAAATTATCTCAATACCTTAGTGAGTATCACCGGCTGCAACTCCAGAAGTGAAGACGACAACCTTTTTTCCCTCAAGAACATTCTGCCATCATGGGAGCAGAAAGGTCATTCCTAATCTAATCAATTGCAACAAGAAATTTCCTCACAGCAGGAGGGATGTTTATTTGCTTCTTGCTCAGCCAGAATATGAGAGTTTTAAAAAATCTTTATGCTGCAACTGATCAGTTTTGTCATGAGACTTCTGCCTCCAGTGCTCTCCCCACATTCCCTCTCTCACTGTCTGTAAACCAAAGTTATTCTATGGGAATTACAAAGTCTTACCAAACAATTGAGACAGTTAATGCTCTATTAGGGGACTGAGACTCTCTTAAATCTCTTTGGAATCTTTCAAAATGGGTTCCTCTCCACAGAATGAGAGATGAGCCCCAATCCTTAGATACAGGAGAAAATGGTAGTCCATAACACAGGTTTAAGGTCCAGCTTCTTAACTGTCAGCCTACAAAAAATAGGTCCACAGCATGGCCAAGTGTATGAGCTGAGCCAATAACTGCCAGGGATAGTCCTATGGTTGTCATGGTGGCTAGGAAATACCAAATCAGTTCATTCATTATTTACCTGCAGATTGAAATTGAAGTGCTATAGTGTGCCAACATGTCATGATTGCCCCTCCCACTCCTTTCTTATATATCTGTGCCTTCTTCCATGCCAGCCCCAACCCTTGGTACACCATACCTATCACTATGCAGCAAGCTTCCACTAATTTTTTTTTCCAAAAAACTAAAATCAAATGAAAATTTGCTGCTATAAAGAAAACCAGGGCCTTTGGCATTGCTAAATAAGTTAGATTTGTTTTGTAACCTTTCTACCACTTACATTAGACTCCTCTGTAATAAGTGTAAGACAATATTTATTGGAAATACTTTGAAAGGTATCCGCAAAGGTAGTTAAGCACTTAAATCCCAGACTTAGGCACCTAAGTCTTATGTTTAGGTGCATATGTCCTAGTTTTGGCTCAATTGTGATCCACAAAACTCACCAAAGTTGATTGGCACCTAAACTTACTCAGCACCTAAATTTTCCAAGTAAAAGTTTCCTATGTGCCTATGTTTCTGGGCATGCACGCTGCTGCCTCCTTCTAGGAAGTAGGTTGCCTACTTCCCACCTAAGCCCCAGAGTGATTCACGATGCAGAGAAAGTCGGGCGTTCAAACGCCTATGTCACATTTGTGCCAACTATAGTACACTGATCCTAAGCAACTAGTGGATCATGTCCCATTTAGAACAACTAGATCAGTATTTATTCACAGTGGAACAGTGAATGGGGGACGGGGGAAAGAGATAGAAAGAGAGAGAATAACTATAGTCCAGTGGTTAGGGCACCCAGGGTCCAGTCCCCCTGCTCCAACCACATTTTCACTATTTATCCAGGGTGCAACAACTTCACCAGGAGAGATTGAGGGAGCTCCCCATCAGAATATCCCATGACTCAGTAGTTAGAGCACTCTCCTGAGAAGTGGGAGACCCATTTCAAATCCTTTCTTCCCCTTTGGTGGAGAGGAGGCAGGAACCGAAGCTGCATCTAGCTCTAGATACCATGTTAAAGGTTATAAGATGGGCAGCACCACATCCTCCAGCTGTTTGAGTGCAACACCCAACTCAGTCTTACAAAAAGTGCTTTAGATGCCTAAGCTGTCTGACTGTAGGCATCCCTTTAGTGGAGCGCTATTATTTGCTAAGCTGAGAGAGGTGTCAATCTCCAAGAGGGGATGGGACTTAATACACACCCCTCTCCTCTGCATCTCCCTTTGGCTTGCTTGGGTGGCTCCGCACATAGCATACTGACTTTTGTAGACTGCATTCTTAGGCACCTATCTCTCCCCATTCATTGGTTTAGGGAACCCAGGCACCTAACTCAGCTTTGTGGATTGCAGTGTTAGGCATTGTGACCCTCAGAGTCACAATACCTTCGTCCCTTTATGGATCCTCAGCTAAGATAACATCAGCACCTCCCAGCAAATACTGTATCTGGGATGGGCAGAGATTTGGAGTATACTTTTTCTCTAAGTGCATGTCATTCTATTGCCATTTTATCAGACCAAGTGTTACAAGGCAAACAAAGTTGTGATTTGATGCTATCTGATACTGCTGGACAGCTCATCTACAGGAAAAGAAAATAGGTGCCCTCTCCACATGATGAAGCCACACGGAGCTACTGTTAATAGAAAACACAGTTGTTGGAAGCTAGGCTTCCATTATAAAGTCAAATAGAAAGAGCAGCAACTAACTGAACTGTGATGGCAAAAGCATTAATTACTTGTGAATAGACCAGATCACTCCCTTTCCATTTCATAGATTCAATTGCATCAAATCATTGTGCAATAAAGCCAAATTCTACTACCCATGACTGGTTGTGTAAGACAGAGGTTGTCTACCTCCTGTGCATCAGAGAGCTGTACTCCATGGGGCCCCAAAACTTCTGCACACAGGAGTTTATTTAGTGTGAAGCAAGTTGACTCAGGGTCATGCAAAGGGGTTCAGATGGTTCCAGTAGAACCAAAAAAGGCCCCATTCTCTGTTTTTTTGTTGTTTTTACTCTTTTACATCTCACTCTTCTCTTCTATCATGGGGCCTCGCGTCCTCCATTTAGGGTCCTAAATGCTGTGTTCGGGGGGCTTTGTAGATCTCCCTGGGCTGCTAGAGGTGCACTGCAATTCACTGAGATTGGAGATCTCTCTCGGGATACAGGCCTGGGAGTGCAGTGAAATTCAGTGGGCTTGGAGTCTCTCTATGGCTAGGGAAGTGCAGTGACAGTGGGGGTGGCGGGTCTGAGTCTTTTACCAGGGCTGTTGCCTCTGTCCTCCTATCATCCACACTGGCCCGACTCAGAGCCTATCTTTACAAGGTGCTGGGCAGCCAGCAGGAGAGGGTCTGTTCCCCCTGCAGATCTGAGAGGTTCAAACAAGAAATTAGAAGGTTTTCATCATGATAAGTTGTGGGGTTTACTTAAGTCTCTGGCACGGTATAATAGTTTGTTGGGAGAGCATGTGGAAGGTCTTAAGGCCAGTACTGCAAAGGTGACATACTTATCAAACGAAATACAAAATGAACTTATCAGTAGGATCACAAGAGAAGTATGGTAGTCTATTTTCGACAAGATTAGGAAAGCTAAATACTTCTGCATTGTGTTTGATTGCACTCCAAGCTTCTCTTGAATGGAACAATTGTCTCGGGTATTAAAGTAGCTGAGGTTTTGAAAGATGGAGCGAAGGTAGTTGACAACTTTATACATTTCACTGATCCGTACACCAAACCAGAGAAAGGTATTATGGCAGTTATTTTAGAGAAGCTGAAAAATGATGGTTTAGATATGGCTGACTTCAGAAGACAAAACTATGAGTATGGAGCTAACATGGCAAACAAAAGCATTCAAAATTGAATTCAGCAAGTAAATCAGTATGTTACTTTCATCCCAACTGCTGCCCGTTCACTGAATCTTGCTGGAAAAGCTGCTGCAATGGCTGTCCCCCAAGTTGTTCCCATTTTTTTGAATTGTTCAAAGATTGTATTAATTGTTTTCTACTTCTACACATTGTTGGGTGTGTTGAAAAAGTACAAGATGGTCCCAAGGGTAGTGGCCATCCATTTACTATGAAATCAGGTTGAAGGTGTTTTTAGATGTTTTATGATAAACTCAAGACTTCCCATAATCTTACACCAAAACGGAAGTCAGAAGCTGATAGCTTGCGAAATAACATTTGAGAATTTTCATTTCTTGCTTTAACCCAGATGTGGCATACTATTTTATCGAAAAATAATGCCATGAGCAAAAGTTTGCAGAGTCCAGCTCTTGACATTCAAATAGCTTGTGGTTTACTTGGCCTTTGAGACACTTTATTGGAATTACCATCTTCTGGGTTTATTCCATGTAAGAAAGCTGCTGTTTCCCAGTCTGAAACATTAGTGTCCCTTTGAACATCATAGATATATCCATCTCACAGGAAAGAAGCAATGCCGGTGAACTTGCAAAAGACAAAGCTCTCTAGATCCCCTAAAAAGTTTTTGAATGTGAGATTTCCAGGCCCATTTTAGATAACACTAAGATAACTGGACAATAGGATGCATATGTACAATGAACTCACAGAAAAGTTTTGGGGGGGTTGACAGGTAAGAAACTGAAAAGCAGCAAAAACCTAGAGGCATGTTCAAAACTTAGAATGCAGTGACTCTGAGGTTTTAAACTCAGAGTTTTGAGTACAAGACTGAGCTCTTCACCAATTTTTGGAAACAAGTCTTTAAGTATGACTTGGAAACAAAGGCACCCACTGATCTCCTTAGCTACATTCACGCAAGATTTTTAGATGAGAGTTTCTCTAACACAGAAATGGCACTGTGTATTTTTGCTGTCTTCCAGTAACTGTGACTGCTAACAAAAAGTGTTTCAGCAAGCTAAAATTACTCAAGACCTACGTAAGAACATCCAGGGGAAAGAAAGGGTTAAGTGATCTGGCAGTTATTCCTAGAACTCAGAAGAACTCAGAAGCAATGCTGATACACTAGGATGTGCTAATTAATGAAGCTTAGGAAAGTCCCTTTTTAAAAGTTCTTAGTGGTGAAGCAGGGTTTTATGCAGCCAAGGGTGCTGGATTTGAGTCTTTGACCTAAGTCTTGAACACCCTTGGCACAACATTGGGTAAGATCCAAAATTATCCATTTTCGGGAGGGCAGCACCGCTAAGACCTTGCCGTGTAAGGAAGAAGATTATCTCCTTCCTCTAACACTTGCAGACTTCCCCAGCACATAATCTGTTTACTCAGTATGTGTACAGAGAAGAGGATTTGCCCCATATGCTTTATTGTATGCCTTGTGAGCCATTTTGGGCTAGACAATAAACCCAGCTCTTTAGCTTAATCCCCCAATCTGGCAAAGTACCTTCAAATAGAAAAACATTGCTTTGACATCAATCTGTTGGCAACTGGCTCAGTGATGGCTGATTTCCAAGAACTTTAAAAACTACCTTCAAGTTCTGAAAACCAGCCAATTTTCTGCTCAAAAGCAACTTCAGTCTTTGTGAGGTGGTGTGACAGGGCAAGGGCGAAAACCCCTAGAATGCCCTGCCTCTGCAAAGTAGACCCTGCTCGCTGGCAGGAGGCTCAGGGGCAGGGGCCGGCCGCAGCCAGAAGGGGACCCACGTGGAAGCCCTAATTAGTGCTAGCTCGCATAGCTAGGCTGAACTAAAGGGCTACAGCTGCGGCTGGAAGCTGACAGGGTTATAAAAACCCCTGACTTGTAGTCAGAGGAAGACCAGGCAGGGAAAGAGGAGGCAGTGATACTGGCTCCTCACTGTTAGAGAGGGGCCTGGAGACCCAGCAGCTAAGACAGTGGGGCAACTCTCAGGAGATTGGGGAGAGCACTGTTTGTTTCACTTGTGCCACAAATGTAAGCACTGTAAATAAAGGATATTTGGGTGAAGCACCAAGATAGGGTGTCAAGACCTTTATTCAGGCCAGGGAGAACACAGGGCCAGTGTGGACCCTGTGACAGGTGGCTTTTGTATCTGATCTCGAAAGGATTGCTGGTTTTTATTGGCATGCTTTTGCTTCAGGCTGAGGATCATTGAATCTGTGTGTTTCAGAATTTAACAATAAATTTAGAAGTGATAAGCTAATTCAGTGGCTAATTTTAAGACATCAACTTGAGGTTTATCTAAGTCCTCATGTAAGCAAGCTGCCACCACTTACTCCTGTTTGTTTCTGCAGGCCATTTGCTACAGAAAAGCTCAGAGGTTTGGGCGGGGGGAGGGTGATGGGGTGTATCAGCCCTGCACTGGTACAGCAGGGATTAACCCTTCTCTCTTAGTCGAGGAAGCCAGGCCACACACACCCTTACTCCCAGCTCTGCTGAACATGCTCCAGCTGGAAGCAGGATATAAAAACAAGTATACCAGCTCAGTCTGGGCTGACTGCTGGCGGGGAAGGAGGTGTGTTGCAGGTCCTGAGGGAGGACCACCTTCACTCCAAGACACGGAGGCCAGCCAGTTAGCGATGGACTCCAACACATCGGCATGGGACGTCATGGACAGGAGAGAGACTGGAGAATTCCAGAGAGTGAGGACTCCAGCGACTCGGGTAGGCAGTGACCCAGGGAGACAGTGAGAGAACCTGACCAAAGCTTGGTGTCTTTCAGTTGGACTCTCACAGAGATGATGGTGGGCAAACTTGCCCACCGACAGGGCCCTGAGTCGGGACCCGGTGGAGAGGGCGGGCCTATGTCCCCCTATCTTGGCCACCACCCACCCTGGTATGGTGGCCCAGCTTGCCAGTAGTACTGACTCTGGCCATTGGGATGTACTGCCCTAACAGCAGGGGCTATAGTTTTGACTCTGGCCATTGGACCGATAGGCCGCACTGCCCTGCTATCAAGGGCTGCAGTAAGGACTGAGGCCCCTGAGCCATACCACCCCGAGACCTGGAACATCCTTTCAAACCCGATTGCAGGGCTGTGACACACCTCTCCCCTGTCCCCATGGGGTGACAGGGTGTATCAGCCCCATGTAGGGTGACCAGACAGCAAGCGTGAAAAATTGGGATAGGGTGGAGGGTAATAGTAGCCTATATGAGAAAAAGACCCCAAAAATGGGACTGTCCCTATAAAATCGGGACATCTGGTTACCCTAGCCCCATGACAGGTAGTTATGGTGTTTTTATTTTGCCAGCAATACAGAAACTTCCACGAGCCAGACAGTGTTGGTCGAATGTGCCTATCAGACTCACTTTCAAAAATATGCTAGAAAATAAATTAGCATGATAGGTTTCCTTGGCATGAGCCTGTGTAGATCTCAAAGGCATTTACTTCTTGTTGGAAACATTGAGACCAACTTAAATCATATAGTGATAGGAGCTATAGAAGACATTTTGTTAAAATTCTGTCTCCAAATTGAAAGGAGAATGAAGATGGTGTTCAGCCCATCTCTGTTCACTGCTTAATCGTTCCTGACAATGTTGATTTAGCTGAGAGCCACACAAAAAATATACAAAGGGCAAATTTCAGTTTATAGAAATGACAGTTGGCAATTTATTAGCACATGTAAATGGGCCAAGGGTTTGGGTATTTTGAAAAATAAAAGGAAATTCAAACCTGGCAACATATTCAAGTTATAAAGAAAGATGCCTATGCCAAAAATTTCAGACCCAAGTACTCCTGAATCTTGGGGAAGCTCACATTTGGAAATGAATTTCACAGCTTGTACTCATCTGTGATTAAAGAAGTGTTTACTGCTTATGCAAAGTATACCACCCCCACACAAAAATGTTCATAGGTGCTACTGTGGTTGTGGGATTCTCATATTTCCCCATCTCTGCTTCCTCTGCCTTCAAAGTCTCTGTTATTACTACCTGCACTCAGGCCAGGAAAAGCTGGATGAAGTCCCCTCAGTCAGTATCTGCTGGAGACGAGTGTAGAGAGCAATTCAGGACCTTTCCAGACCTCTTTGGCGCAAGGAATAGGATGGAGCTAAGCACTTGAATTCGAAATGCCATATGGCAGCATGTTATACCGCTGCTAAGTCTCTGGGCCAGTGATTTGTAAGAATTTTCAGCATTGCATATCATTCGGATCATTGTACTTACTCTAATTAAGCTATAAAATATCTCTTATCACCTATCCAGGACCACAGGCGAAGTACTACCCTGCTCATTCCAGTGAGTGGGAGCAGATATGCTGCCCAGTGACCAAGACATCTCTATGCAGTGCATTTTGCTGATCATCTAAGCAGGAGCTGTGTTCACAAGTACCCTCCATTTTATAGTGGCCAATGTGGGAGGCTAGGTATGCACCATAGCCCAGTGTGTGGCTACACTACCCACCAGATCGATGGGTAGTGCTTGATGTATCAGGGATCGATTTATCGCGTCTCATCTAGACACCATAAATCGATCCCTGGAGTACAGAACTGACTCCTGTACTCCACCTTAGCGAGAGGAGTTAGCAGGGGAGTGGCCGCAGTTGACTCACTGCCATGGGGACGGCCACGTAAGTCAACCGAAGACACTGCGACTTCAGCTACGCTATTCGCGTAGCTGAAGTTGCGTATCTTAGGTCGACCCCCTCACCCCAGTAGTGTAGCCCAGCCCCCAGAGAATATGCCTTTGGGGATGTGGTTCTCATTAGCCAGATCTCTCTAACATTCTCTTGAGCATTCTGGAGAGCCTGGCTGCCCAAAGGGAAGAGCTCTCTAGATTGGGGAGCAAGGGCTTGACCCTGAAACATGCTGAGCACTGTGCCCCACTTCCAGCAAAGCACTTTAAGCATGTGCTTAACTTTAAAATGCCTAAGTGCTTTTCTGGATTAGGTCAATGTGCTCAACAGGTGATAGGCTCAAGCGTCAGAATACCAGTGATGTGAATTTGCTGAGGAATCTAGACAGTTTCTGCAATAATGGATAACATGGAAACTAATCTTTTATATGGTCTTACAGACCTAGAATTCTTTTTTACCAAATTTGAGGGAGAAAATTCCCCTTTATCTTAAACATTTATAATCCATCTTCAATTTTTGCCACACACAAAAATTCTGACTATTTGATTGCTAGAGAACTTTTCTAATAGGAATGTAATTGGTGGCTGACCGTGTGCACACTAATGTAAAAAAATGTTCCAAATGCAATACAGCTGTCTGGGGCGAGAACAAGAGACCAGCTCGAATCAAGAAATTGCATTGCATACATTATTGGCAATGGTAGCCATGAACTGGCTAGCTAATGATCTCTGACAAAAAATGAAAACATTACATCTTTGCATTTCAGAGAGTTCTTAACTGTTTGGCAAGCTTTGTGCTGCTATCTAGTACACATCTGCCAGTTCCAATATAGTAAGCATCCTTCCCCGTACTCTGGGCCAAGACAGTGAGTTATTTGGATTTATTCTCATTTTTGAGCTCCTGGAACATCGTGTAGGACAGCTGCCATCCAGTAATTGCTAAACTACAGGAATCACGGGTAGCCAAGCACCAAAGAGTTTTCTGTTATTGGCAGTAGGAAGTTTGAAAGCTGGCAGAGGGACAGTGGGAAGTTTGAAAACTGAATCCACCATCCTTGTCTGCCAAATGCTAACTAAGAGCAATGTGGCACTAGTTAGTCCGTAAAAAATCATTACTGGACCAACAACTGGAAATTGTTAATCTGTGCTGCATGGGTTCCTCTAACAAAGATGCCAATGATCCTCTAACAGTAGTTGTTCCGAGGGATGATACTACACAAGAGTCAATGAAAGGTAACATTTATTAGAATAATAATAGATACTTTGCTCCCAGATTAAATACTCTTTTATTCTATACATACACTGCCAACACTGAAATGTAACCACCAATGCAAATCTGTGCACTACATAAAAGTCTAGGATGTGCAGTGTCTGTTGGAAAAGGTAAGACCATGGTTTTGAAAATCTCCTTTGAAAGACCCTCTTGCTGACTAAACTTACCTTTCGGCAGGCTAAAGGACTAAGTTGACCTGTTGAGATTTTTATCATGCGTTTTAATACAACTTTCGTATTCTAAGGCTGATGCTTAAACTACTGAACTATGCTTGCTGGGTTGTTGTTATCATACAACATTTTGTTTTGGTTTCCAGCTTTCAGTCCTTTCTGTGGCTTGGCTGTCTACTCTGGAAGTGTTACCATAATGGCCTTAATCCTGCATACACTTATACATGTGCTTAACAACAACATCAGTAGTCCCAGTGACATCAATGGAATGTTCTACAAATCCATAAGTGACTTCAGTGGGACTGGTAATGTGCTTAAGGTTGAGCATGTATGTAATTGTACTGCATTCTTTCTCGACACTCCTTAAGATGAACTCAGTAGATAGTATTGCAATATTACAGCTGGATTCTGTGAGAATGATTGGGATATCATAAACCAGATTATGGTGTTGATTTGTGGATATAAATAAAGACAAAAACATCTGAAATACATTTTAAAAGGGTTTTCTTTAACAGACCAACTACAAAACTGCCTTTGGTATTTTCAGATGGGGGAGCTGCTCTTAATCACTGTCTCTGAGCAGCCCCTGCAGCATGCAGTAGGACAGGCGTATCTGCCTCGGTTTCCCCCTCATGCAGCCTAATAACTTCAAGGTTTCTTGTCTCAATACTATCACTCTTTAGGGCTGGTGTACTACAACATAGTCCATACAAAACAGTCCATAACAAAAGCTCCAGATAAATAGTCCATTTATCACCCCAGCACAAGCAGTCACTAAAACTCAAGACATCTCATCCCTTGATGCCCCATGTACCATACACTGCCCTCTAACTGGAGTGCAACTCTACTCTTCCCACCTCTCTGCTAGGATTATCCCTCAATCTCCCTGGTCCTCTCATGGTTCCTCTGGGTCTAGCTCTTTGGCCTTGGAGATACCAGTGAGTAAGCTCCTCTGCTGCTCCCCTGCCTTGAAGCCTCTCCAACTCTTGGCTCCAGCTGTCCAGTTTAGAGCCATCATTCAACTCTCTGTGCCCTCTTCAGCTCTCCAACCCAGGTTCTCTCGCTTGGGGACACCATACAGCAAACCCTTCTTTCCTGCCTTCAGCCATCTCCCAGGAACCACTTTCTGCTTCCTTCTGGGACTCATTCAGCTCTCTGGTCTCTGGAAACTCTTATCCGCCCTTCCTGATTGAACGAGTCTACTCTGATTCACTGGGGCTCCCTCTCACTAAGTCTCTCCTTGAGCCTTTATAGCTTCCAGGTGCTGCTCTGTCCTCTTAACTGGCCGAACAGGAGCACTTGTGCTGGCACAGAGGAGCTGGACCTACTTCATTTAAAAGTGACAACCACTCTGTGATGCTCCCATACCACATGGATATCAGTTAATGCTTTTTACAAAGACGCTTCACTTTAAGAAGTGGCTCAGCACTTGCACAGTAGGTACTTTTTCAGCTCTGTTTCTCTCTAATGTGAACAATATCAATTGCATATTATGGTTTTATTCAATTTCAACAGTGTGTCTCAATGTGTTATTTCTAACCAAATGTGCACTTCAAATGTTATTGACTTCTCACTGTTCTATAGTCTCTTTCCCCAATTCTTCTTTTTTCATTCTTTCATTCTCTACTGACTGTAGGTTTCTCATCATTTTCTGCTTTCCTCCTAAAAATATGGTGTTTATTTTTATATAGTCACTCTAGAGCCAGATCACAGCTCCATAGGAAAACCTATGGGAGGTGGAGCTGCTAGATTCCCAGCCCTTCAGGGAAGGTTTTGCCCCTCTGGAGCAAGGGGGTGCTATTTCCAGAACTCAAGGATCACCACCTGTCTTGGAAGGCCAGGCCATTAGCACAAAACCCTCATCTCAACACCAGTGATCCCCCCACTCCCTTGGACTCCCTGGGAATGTAGCTCTGATTGACTCCTGACAATAAGGAAGCTCTTCTATGTGACCTGAGAACAGTGCGGTTAACCAGGCTTCCATCTGTTAATCCCCTGGAACAAGCTGACTGAGAATAATTAGATCTCTGTGCAAATAACAAACAGAATAAAGTTCCATATTTTAGCACTCTTGGGGCAAAACGTTGAATATATTATATTGTGTCTTACACCTGTATTGGCTTATTTGTGTTTTATGGGTGTTCTCTTGATTCTGCTGTGATCCCTTTGGAACAGATTAGGTTGCAGTTAATCTATTACACTAGCATATTGAAATTTAATTGTCCATATAAACACACAGCATATGATCATTTGATGGGCATTTCATCAGAACCTGGAATCTGTCATATTATCTCTCAGTGTTTTTACGGTATCATTTCAGTGAAGGAAATTTTCTATTTGGACCCAAATGCGGACATGTCAGTAACAAATTATCTCTTAGCTTTTAGGAACGAATGTTACATTATTCAGACTTAGTCCAAATGTAGAAAATAGTTATAACCTGCAAAGTTATGAAAGAACTGTGGTTTCTGATTTTGACCTGCCTGTAAAAAATCATTCATGAATACACAAGGTTACATCCTCATCTGTATTCTTGAAACCTGTTTAGTTTTGGGTTTTTTTAGGAATTAGGGCTAAGATATTGCTGCCTCCTTATTTACAATGTCACCTGAAAGTGAGAACAGGCATTTGCATGGCACTTTTGTAGCTAACATTGCAAGGTATTTTCTTGCCAGATATGCTAAACATTTGTATGCCCCCTTCTGCTTCAGCCACCATTCCAGAGGACATGCTTCCGTGGTGATGATGCTCATTAAAATAAATAATGCATTAATAAACTTTGTGTCTGAACTCCTTGGGGAGAATTGTGTGCCTCCTGTTCTGTTTTACCTGTATTCTGCATATATTTCATCTTAAAGCAGTTTCTCATGATTACCCAGCACGTGTTTTCATTTTAAGAACACTTTCACAGCAGATCTGGCAAAACTCAAAGAAGGTACCAATGTGAGATTTCCAAAAAGAGCTATAGCACTTGACTCAAGGTTTAAGAATCTGAAGTGCTGTCCAAAATCTGAGAGGGACAAGAGGTGAAGCATGCTTTCAGAAGTCTTAAAAGAACAACACTCAGATACAGAAACTACAGAACATGAATCACCAAAATTTAAAATCAACCTTCTGCTGGTGGCTTCTTACTCAGATGATGAAAATGAACATGCATCAGTCTGCCCTACTGTGGATGGTTATCAAGCAGAACCCATCAGCAACACAGACATGTCCTCTGGAGTGATGGTTGAAGCATGAAGGGACATATGAATATTTAGTGCAGTTGGCACATAAATATCTTGCGATGCTGTGAATAACAGTGCTATACAAACGTGTTCTCACTTTTTCAGGTGACATCATAAACAGCATTAGAAGCAGGCAGCATCTCCTGCAAATTGTAACCAAACTTGTCTGAGTGATTGGCTGAAGTAAGAC
Source organism: Dermatemys mawii (assembly GCA_007922305.1). Lineage (NCBI taxonomy): Eukaryota > Metazoa > Chordata > Testudines > Dermatemydidae > Dermatemys > Dermatemys mawii. The sequence goes on along the minus strand of ML677326.1, from coordinate 59,339,502 downwards.
TTAATGGACTTGCAGGCTCTGAAGTTTTACAGTGTTTTCTTTTTGAATGTAGTTACTTTTTCCACATAATTCTACATCGGTAAGTTCAACTTTCATGATAGAGATTTCTCTATAGTACTTGTATTAGGTTAATTGAAAAATATTATTTCTTTTGTTTTTTACAGTGCAAATATTTGCAAAAAAAATAAGGTGAGCCCTGTACATTTTATATTCTATGTTGTAATTCAAATCAGTATATTTGAAAATGTAGAAAACACCCACAAATATTTCTGCTGTATGCTATTAACAGTGCAATTAGTCATGTGAGTAATGGCAATCAATATTTTTAATCACTTGACAGCTCTAAAGAATCTTTACAGCCATGTTCCTGTCTCTATTCCGATCTTTCTTTTGAAAATAAAGAGCTCCAGAGCTCTGCTTTGATCAGGTTCATGCTATTTTTTTTTTACTAGCTATAAAATGTGTAAGAGTTGGATTTTTTAGTCATCCCACTCCTGAAATCCTGTCTGTTCCCCATTCATTTCAGGATCCACGTAAAAATTGTCATCTTAGGCCTGTCTTACCCTACCATGAGATCTTAGGAGAGGAAAATTCCAAGACTCCCCTATAGAATTTTCTCCAAATTGTTGGACACATACACAGCACGTGGAATAGATACACTACACATACATTTGTATTAATTATAACTATTAATAGCAAATTTTGTACATGCAAGTTAGGCAGGTTTTAGCATCTTTGTTTATCAATTTAACTTCTTTCACTAACGCAGTCTTGTGCCATTAGATAAACCAATTCGGAAATTACTATAAAACCTCAGTTGTCTTAAGTAATGATCAAATTAACCTGACCATAATTGTCTTTGCTTATCTCCCTGTTGTGAAATACATATCTTTATCAAGCAGCAGTGGGAAAAATTCTAGTGCGGTATATCATGAAGACACTGGGTCAATGACCCATGGGAAAGTAATCACTGAAGAAAGATTTCAACAAAACTGCTTCTGAATACCATATTAACAATGGTTCAGTAGCTTTATTTTTCAGCAGTTTTCCAATGGTGACTTTTATGTTTCCTTCACTTCATTTTAGTATACACTTTAGATCATCCAGAGCTTTTTTTTTTGTACCTGAAAATTCTCCTTAGTGAATTATTTCTCAGAGCAGCATTCTTGCTTAGTTGAACAAAGCTGATTGGAGAAAAATGGGTAAGAGCAACTATACGATATACCATAACAAGGCCAGGAAATTAGAAAAGGGCAGTGACTTTTGCTGCCAGGCAGAAAAAGTCTAGAAAAGCATTTGTTAAATAAAAAAAGTCAAATTATGTGTCTCTCTTCTTTAGGTGCCTTATTTTGTTTTCATGTGTCACCATTTTTTATTTTTATTATGGTCGGGGCCTCAAAAGCTGGAAGTGGCCTGGGCCTCTCTGGACCTCTGAGGGGGCCTGCCACCATCAATATTTAGTTATGTTTTAGGTTCACCACAATGATAATGTATGTATTTAGGGAAGTATTTTAGAGTAGGGTGGAGAATTGTGATATCCTGCCACTTTAAATGGTCCTACCTCAGAGTAGAGCCTCACTTCCATTTGTTCCTGTTTCTTGCCAGAGAACTAAGGTCACTATAGCAGATAGACAAACAAGGTGCTAATTTAAACACAATGATCTCCTTTACTTGTGGGTCCAACAAAAAGTATGCAAACAATAAGTAAAAACCTGCTTCACAATATCTTAGGCAGTAGTTCTTTGCCTTGTTAAAGTCCAACAGACAAATTTCCTTTCAATATACCACTTCGCTTTTCTCTTTCCTAACCTATCCACAATTGGTTTTCCTAGGCTAGGAAAATTCAAGATTCAGGGTGCCTTCAGGTGCATTCCTCTTTTAGTCATAATGAGGGGTTATTAAACAATGCCTTTGCTGCTGTTCCCCTGTGACTGCCCCCTCTGCTGCTGCTTTCCACTGTCCCAGTCACGACACCTTTACCTTCACCTCTGTTGTGCTTTAAGCTGCAGCCCTATGGTCTGGGATTTCACCACTTAGCCCAGTTCTTAAGGATTTCAGCTCTTAGTGATTTAATTGACTATTAGAGAACCTCATTGCTGATGCATTCTCTGTATTGCCTTTCACCACAACACTGTCCCCACACCAGATCTAAAACTCAGCCCCCAGACCAACCCATCACTGATTTCAGCTCTAGTGATAACTGGGAAGGAACAAAAATGCTCAATAAGTCTGAGAGGGTAGCCATGTTAGTCTGTATCAGCAAAAACAACAAGGAATCCTTGCGGCACCTGAGAGACTAACAAATTTATTTGGGCATAAGCTTTTGTGGGCTAAAACCCACTTCATCAGATGCATGGAGTGAAAAATACTGTAGACAGGTATATATATTATAGCACATGAAAAGATGGAAGTTGCCTTACCAAATGGGGGGTCAGTGCTAACGAGGCCAATTCAACCAAGGTGGAAGTGGCCTATGCCCAACAGTTGATAAGAAGGGGTGAAATTGATGATATCTGTTGATAGTCACTACAGTAATCATCTGCAACAAAAGGATGCTCATATTGTGTAGCTTTACATCTACTTCATGTTGCACTCGGGGCGGAGAATTTTAAAATGTCATTTTGTTAATTATATATTTTGATAATTGAGTCCACATGTGCTTTTCCAAGATATTGTTATGAACTAAAATAGGGTGTCTAATTCCATTCTTCCAGACCTAAATATGTTATTTATTTGATCAGTGATCAGAGTTAAGCACTTTAGAAATATGAAATATGGCCCCAGATTCTGAGTCAGAAGCTTCCCCTCATTTCTCCTCTTTTAATCCCTATTTCTGCCAACCTTGCTTGACTTTGTAAGGTCCACTCAGAGAAGCACTGTAATAGTGAAATATTGCTTTTATGAATTATATCCTGACACTTGAGGGTCATCTTGACCACACAGATAGCTGGGATGCAACCCAAACTCTGAATTTATTTGAGTTCTTCTACCCAAAGTGTACACAAAGCAGCACTGGGTTTGTTAAGATGGACACACTCCTGGACATTAAGGCAGTGTACATGCCGAGCTGTTTCTTCCAGACTCTTTTCTGCTTCCTTTCTAGGACCAAGTAGAAGGTCTTGAAAATTGTGCAGGTGTTAACAGTGCAGGTGGCACGAACTTGCTACATTTGCAGCAGTTCCAGTGGAAAATTGATCACTTCTCCTTTTATACCCCCAGGACCCACCTCAAGGGGAGGGGAAGGCTGGGGTGGAGACGCCCTAATGGACAATGTGCACCAGGAGATAATGGAGGTCCCCACTGCTGGAGATCAGAAGATCTCATCAAGGGATTTCCCTCCCAATACTAAAAGGTAAACTTCATATCAGCAGAAGGGACTGCTGGAATTTCTTTGTGACTGAGCCTGAATTGCTTTTGAAGACCCAAACAAATAATATATAGCACTAAAAAGTTCAGTGCACTGGGGATGGAAATGCTGGGGGTGTACCAATCCAGGACAACAATATACTGAAATTAGAATTTTTTTAAAAAAAGTTTCAAAATTGTTTTTAATGTTGCTCTGACTTTATTTTACTGGAAGAGATTACAAAATGAGAGCACACACTGCATACTTTGCACACACTTCTATATCTACAAGCTAGTTTTAATGGTGCTGTGTTGGTGTTATTTTGAAATGAAATTTGACAGGAGTAATGTTAATATAATCAGTGTTTCCCACAAAACAAAGTGTAATCTGTATCTGAAAGATAATTGAAAATATTGAAGAAATGCCAATTAACATGAAAAAATATACAAATCACTTTAAAGGCTGCCTGGAAGGTAGAAAATATGTATATGTGATACGACTTTCACCCTCTCCCTCCCGCCCTTCCTCAGGAAAAACCTGCATGGAAAGCAAACAGCCAAAATGATTTGCAACTTAATATAATGTTTGCCAAGAAAGTTGGGGATTTGGGGTGAGGGGGAAGGGAGGTGAGTTTAAAAGGGAACTTTATACTTGAGGAATATTTAGCAGCCTCTGTTTTCAGAGATGTTTGTGGCAATTTTTTTCTTTTAATGGGCAGAACGACAGCACCACTCAGTCAGCTCTCCTGGTCACCTTGTTACATTTTTTTCACTCCAAGAGCTATATAATGCTCTTGAGTCATGCTCATAATATCTCCTCACATCAATAGGAGTTGTATATGTGGATCAAAGTCACAATTTAGCCTTTGGAGTTGCCACACTAAAATAAAAAAGAAACCTGTTACTCCTGTATAGCAGTCTGCCCTTGAAATTGACAGATTTCAATTTTATTTACTTATTTTAAAATTTAATCTTACTAAATATGCTTAAGGCATGAGGTGATCTGACAAATGTTAAAAACACCATTTGTTTCTATAAAAATATCAGAGCAATGTTAGTTCCGATCCATCACCAGACAGCTAAGTAGGAAAATATAACAAAACATCTCCACTTGCTCAAACAATACTATTCCGCACCCATCTCTGCCTTCTCCAATGTCCACTCCATTAAACAGGTTTTGCAGAGATCAGAGTCAGGCTATTTCAGGGCAAAACAGAATACCCCTTCTAGGCCCTGATTCTTGAAAGCATCCCTCATTCAAAGAACACTAGAATACATGCTTAAATTAATGGAAATTCAGCTACAGCTAAGTGTTCAAGGGCTTTCCCGAATAGCATTTCCTTCAGTTCTTATGTTTTCTTGAAAATGAAGCCACAGAATATCCTGCCACCAGCTCCCTTCCTAGTATACTAAGGGCTTCACTCTGAGCATCTCCACTGAACTCACCTGTGGCTGTAAAACATGAGGAAAGAAGCAGAACAGGTCTCAGGCCACACAGGATTTATAGGCCGAAAACACCACCTTAAACTCCATCAAGAAGGCAAAATGCAAAGTAATTATAGCTGTGCCAGTCCCAAGATAATAGAGACACAAGGCGGGTGAGGTGATATCTTTTATTGGACCAACTTCTGCTGGTGAGAGAAACAAGCTTTCGAGCCACGCTCTTCTTCTTCAGTTCTGGGAAAGGTACTCCCAGTATCACAGCTAAATGTAAGGTGGAACAGGTTGTTATAAATCGTTAACACATATTGTAAGGACCCATTCAAAGAGTGACCCATTGACATTTCTGCAGTCATAGGACAAAAAGGAGGAGTTAGTAGGTTACAGATGGTTGTAACAAACCATAAATCCAGTGTGTCTGTTCAGTTCATGATTGTAGTGCCTACCAGACTAAGAATTTAAGCTTTCAGGCTCATCTTTTGAAAATGTTGTGCAGGTTCCCTTTGAGGATGGGGACTGAGAGGTCAGATATAAAGTGAATGGTCTGTTAGAATATGTGCTAACTACAATCTGTTCCTCCTTGCATTTAGCTGTGATGATTGAGTACCTTTCCCAGAGCTTAGCTTCACTTGCAAGTTAGAGTACATTAAATCAGCCCCAGGCACCGTAACTCCAGAGGCATCCACACTGGCAAGGCACACAGAGCGCCTGGACTCTGCAGCTGGAGCACTCCTGGTAATCCACCTCCATGAGAAGCATAACACTTGCTGCACCTCGGCTGAAATGTCCAGGCATCAGTGTGGACGATGCGTTGCATTACTACGCTGTGATTGGCCTCTGGAAACATCCCACAATCCCCTGAAGTCAAGAGGCCACTCTTCTCATTGTTTTGAACTCAGCTGCAGGCATCCTCTTTCAAAGCTCCGTTTCTGACAGCCGACATGCTTATCTGCTCTGGGACAAAGCAAACCATTATTTTGGAATGCTGCTGCTGCGAGTGTGTAAGAGAGAGAGGTGGGGGAGAAGGGGGTTTGCTGCTGTCTGAACTTACAAGCACTGTTCCCTCTTAGCTGTGCGCGTGTGCGTGCACACACAGATCCTAAACCTTGCGCACATGGTGAAACACCGCACGCACAAAAATTTGCACAGAAGACTTTTTTTGCGCACACAGCCTGTCAAAAATTAGAGGGAACATTGCTTACAAGACAGCATACTGACACTCTGTCCCTCCAAAGCACACATACACACAGCACACTCCCTGTCACACTCATCCTCCCACCATCACCACCATTTGAAAAGCATGCTGCAGCCACTTGCACACTGGGATAGCTACCACAATGCACTGCTCTCTGTGGCATTCCAAGAGCTGCTAGTTCCACGCCAGTTCACTTGCAGCTGACAGTGTAAACACACGGCAGCATTTTCCTTGCTGCAGTCTCCAAAGGCTGGCTTAACTCGCTCTACATCTGCAAATGTAGCCACGTCCCCAGACTTGAAGAAGAGCTCTGTGTGGCTTGAAACGTTGTCTTTCTCACCAACAGAAGTCAGTCCAATAAAAGACATTACCTCACCCACCTTGTCTTAGGGCTAGTCTACGCTGGCAACACTAAATCGCTGCTGCGGCAGTGCTTTAATAGGCCATGTGTGATCGCAGAGCTCTCAAAAAACCCATCTCCAAGAGGGGCGCAGCTCCCAGCATTCGTGCACTGTCTACTCTGGTGTTTTACAGCACTGAAACTTTATGCTCTCGGGGCGGGGGGGAGGCGGGGAGAGAGTAAATTGCCTGTGTAGACAAGCCCTCAGAAGGCAATAGGCAGGTAGTGCAGATCATGGAGTACTGGTGTCATGTGCTCATGCAGAGAGAGACCCCCCTCAATAAGTGGACTGTTTGTTGAATAGAATTAACATGTAGTCCTTGTACGTTACAAAAATTACTCATTTGCTTTGATGGCAGCAAGGCAACTAGAGCAGTAAGAAGAGCTGTGAGACCAGTACAGAGGTGGTACCCAATGAAAGCTATAATTGAAAAGCAAAGCAGCAACACTGAGCACACCTGTGTCAAAGCACCTATCTTCTCCCTTCTTTCCTTTTTACATTCTGTTTAGATTTTGCTTTCATGTGGCTTTCTTGCCCCCTCTGCAGTTTGGTATTCAGATGCTGTAACCAAATAAGGAAGACTGCAGTTTTAAAGATTGACAAAATTTTTATGATGAAGAACAACTTGTCAAAATTATGCATAGAAGCCCTATGGCAGAAAAGAAGGTACTTTCAATCACAGTGGTAAATAAAGTCCTTGATAGTCTGAGTAAAGGAGGAGAGGGGAGTAAGGAGAGAGAGTCTGAGTGAAGGAGGAAAGGGGTCCAGCTGACAAATTTCAGATCTAAGTTCTTCACTATGATAAAAAGATCAAGGAAGATGCATGTACTTAGCTTTTATCAAACTGGAGTGAAAAAAGCTCTGAACCTACTGGGATTTAACTTGATGTAAAAGGTTACATGCACTGTAATCTCAATGTGTTGCAGTGTTTAATACCTGATCCAAAGCATTTCACAAGCAAAAATAAAAAAATAAAATAGACTAAAAAAACCAAGCCTGGTTAATAAAAGAATATTTCAAATATCTGAAGATGTGATTTGTATGAATACAGGCTACTTTAGAATAGGGTTACTGATTCAAATGATCATGACATCAACCCATAACTACAGTTCACTAGAATATCATGTGGCAGTATTGCAGCCTCAGGATCATTGTAAGATTGGAGAGGTACCTCTCAGTCTTAGTGGTGTGTTCCTTTCCCCTTTCAAGCCCAGAGTAAAACCCTTATGTGTTCCTCGGGTTAAGCCATGCACACACAGGCTTCCCACAGGAAGAGTGGATTTGTCACTCAGCATATTTTAGAATACATTATTAAACTCCAGTCCCACAGTTGGATCTGTGTAGGTAGATCCTTGCCTCTACACAGAGCTCTACTGAGGCTCTGACAGAATGGATCGAACTGCACAATTAGGGACTTAGGTTGTAAAATAGTTGGGATAGGGGTGTTTCACATGTGTTTGAATACACTAGCACCATGAGGCTCTATGACTGGGGCCTCTGGGTGCTACTCTACTTTAAATACTAGTATGTTATTTGTCAATTTCTACCATGCATCAAATTTGTGTCCAACTCTTCAGTTGAAAAGCTAAGTGGACTTTTAACCTTTCAACCCATAGTTCTGCAGGATCAGTGCATATTATCCAATGGAATTGTCAAATGGAACTCCCTCTATCATAATTTTGGATAGACTTTCCTGTTTGGCTGGGATATTTTTAACAGATGCTAGCTATGAGGGGGTATAAACAGGAGGAGCTCTTGCATGCCTCTGTCCGTATTCCCTCCAACAGAGGCTGGCTGGATTTTTAACATCAATGTGATTATGCAAGACAGCATATCACAGGTTCCAATTAGAGGAGGGCTAGGGACATCCCCACCCCACTAGGTTTGGGCATTTGATAAACAGTATATTTACTGTACATCTCACATAGCCGGCACCTAGGCCCTCAATCTGCCAGAACTCACTGCAGCTCCTCTGGGCACCAGGGCCTGACAAGAAGCCTCGAGCCCTTAGGGAGGAGGAGTAGGAAGCAAGGTGGGGGAGGAAGGGGCTCCTAGGGAGCACAGCCAGCAATTGTGTACCACTCTGTCTGCTGGGCCCTTCTGCTGCAACCCATGGCAGCTTGTCTCAGTGCGAGAGGATGCCTTGAACCAGCAGGGAGGGGTAAGGAGCAGGAAGGGGGAGGCATTTACTAGGGCACAGGGAAGCTGTTCATGGTCCTACTCAAGTGTGCACAACAAGCTTCGTCCCTTCCGCTGGCAGCAGCATCCAAGAGCTGGTGGTGCTGAAGCGAGCCCTTACCAGTCCAGTACAGCAGAGAGGGGGAACCTGTGCTGCTAGCACTGCTGGGGCAGGGATGCCTGATCCTCATGCTCCTCCTGCCCATTCCGAGCTGTGATGGCAACTCCTGTCCCTCCCCTGGGAGATGGGGCAGCAAGGCTGGCTGTGGGGCAGAAAGGGAGGAGAGCGGGATTTGCAACTCCCCTTCCAAGAAATATTTGAGTTGGCACCGCTGCTGAGAGTATGCCACTGTGGTGTTCTTAAGGTATGGAGAGCCTGTATTTAACAACTACTTCTTTTTATTTAAACATTACATGACTAACGACAGCAACAGAGCCTAGTGTTTGCTGCAGCTCACTGCTGTCCTGAAGGCCAATCTTCCAAACTGGAATATAACCTTTGGTCTCTAAAACCACACCCACAAAACAGCAGCAACTGCTCCACACAGCTCCTACTTAAAGGCTTGAGTATCCAGTCTTTACTTAGGCAAAACTTCCATTGAAGTGAAGGGATAGCTGAGCCAAAAATCGTGCAATGCATTCATATTAGACTTGAAATGAGTTTATTTTTTAGCTGTAACTTATCAGAACTTTCAGATGTTGAATTTGTCCCTATTGTTCCCTTCACAGAGTATATTGAAAATTACAAAGAAAACATTAATAAAAAGAGAGCTCTAGAGTTCAAACTGTGCCTGTACTCTAGTTCATAAGAGGACATAACTGCATGCACAATTTCATGAAGAGTAGGTATATTACTGTATATTCTATTTGCTTCTTCAAAAAATGGACTGATTAAATATTTTTGTTAATGGAGATTACTTTTGGATGATAAAGATAATTAAGTGTTAAAGATTTAATGATATTTTGACCTTTAAGAGAATAAAATATATGAAGAATGTCTCATAAAAATTCAGTCCAACTGCAAGGATTTAACTCACTATTTTAGCAGTGAAAAGTGGACACTGTTCAGCAGACAGCAATATTTTATTACCATCTATGGGAATTTACATGTGTTAAATTAACTACAGGAGGGGCCCCCTATTGCTCTCTGCATACAACAAAAACATACTGGGAATTATAAAGAAAACATTAATAAAAGAAACAGAATATTAGATGTACAGAGTTCAAATAATTTCTGATCCTTAGTTCACAAGTGCACAGTTTCATGAAAAATAAAACTTAGTTTCTGTACTTTTCATTTTTAATATTAAAGTGAAAAAAGATGAAGCACAAATTTGCATATGTTTCAATGTTAGATTTTTTCATAAATAGAATTGCAAGCGATGACATAAAAGAAAACTCCTACATTATAGACTGTCAAACTGTGATCCCTGGAGCACTTCTGGTGTCTATATAACGCTGGCTGGTTTGTTTCCAGTTGTCAAAATCTTGTTTTAAAACAGCAAAAAAATATATTAGGGGTGGGATATTCAAAAGTGCCTACACTACTTAGGACCATGAGACTCTGACTTTTAATGGGACTTGTGCTCGTAAGTCACTTACGCACTTCTGAAAGTTTTACTTGTTGATCCATGACCTGATTCTGGATTGCTTAAGTTTAATTTGATTGCTTGAGTTTAATCCATATAGTGTACATGTGATTGCTTTTAATATTTAGGCATGAAGCACATTTAGCTGAGACATATAACTGAGTATTAACACTAAGGTAGGCGTGGCAATAGGGTGAAGCCTACATGAGGCCTAGTAGTTGTAGGTTTGTTAACATAATAAACAAAAGGTCTTAGCATAATTAAGTGACCTAAGGTTATAAGATTTTCAGTAAAGGTTCTTATAATAAGTTAACCACAAGAGAACAAAGTAATAAAATCCTAGCGGCATTGGGGAAAGAAGGGAGTTGTTGAGTAAAATGTACCTTTTGGCTAACGAACATTGGGAAATGCATTAATGCAGTATTGACACAAAAAGCTTATATCAGCAATTGGAACCCCCATTATGGATATATGGAAAGCCACATATGAATAAGCTGAGACCTAAGTAAATATAGTCATGATAAATAAATATATGAAAGAGGGAATATAAAACCCAGTGCATGAATGATCACAAGTGGGTGTCAGCCCAAAAAGTCATAGAATATCAGAGTTGGAAGGGACCTCAGAAGGTCATCTAGTCCAGCCCCCTGCTCAAAGTAGGACCAACCCCAATTAAATCATCCCAGCCATGTTTTGTCAAGCCTGACTTTAAAAATCTCTAAAGAAGGAGATTCCACCACCTCCCTAGATAACGCATTCCAGTGCTTCACCACACTCCTAGTGAAAAAGTTTTTCCTTATATCTAACCTAAAAATCCCCCACTGCAACTTGAGACCATTACTCCTTGTTCTGTCATCTGGTACCACTGAGAACAGTCTAGATCCATCCTCTTTAGAACCCCCTTTCAGGTAGTTGAAAGCAGCTATCAAATCCCTTTAGTCTTCTCTTCTGTAGACTAAACAATCCCAGATCCTTCAGCCTCTCCTTAGCTCATGTGCTCCAGGCTCCTAATCATTTTTGTTGCCCTCTGCTGGACTCTTTCCAGTTTTTCCACATCTTTCCTGTAGTGTGGAAAACCGGACACAGTATTCCAGACAGAAGCCTCACCCGTGTTTAATAGAGGGAAACGATCACATTCCTCCATCTGCTGGCAGTGCCCCTATTTATACAGCCCAAAATGCCATTAGCCTTCTTTGCAACAAGGGTACACTGTTGACTCATGCCCAGCTTCTCATCCACTGTACCCCAAGTCCTTTTCTGCAGAAAAAGAAGTCATCTCCTTCTTGTGTACTCTACAGTTGCTTCTGTCTTTGTTTTTAAGGGCCTCCATAAGGTTGTAAATATGCACAAGGTTCTGAGAATGTCAACACTGGGGAATTGCTTTGGTTTGTACTAGCCTAAGGCTGTAAATATGCACAATCTAAGTGATCGTTTTGCTATGTTTTTCATACTCTTATTTTCCTATGATTTCAGTTATATGTATCTGAACTAACTAAAGCTCAGTCTAACTAAAGCTCACCAACTAACTAAAGCTCAGTCTAACTAAAACTCACCAACCTCAAAGCAAATTTCTTAAGTAGCTGTCTAAATAATAGAACCAGTTATCTACTGAAGCAGCACTATTTACACTCAAATATTCAAGGTGATACACTATTTTTTTCCTAAAGTTATTTATCCATGTTAACAGTTATTGTCATTGCCACAGGAATGTTATGCAATTAAAAATGTAATGAGATGATCTTCCCAATCATGAAAGGAAGGGGTGATGGCCCATAGGACAATTTCTCCATTAAGATGTAGGCCACACTCAAGAAAGATTAAGATCAGTGATACACAGACTGAGGGGATGTCTTCACTAGCAACATTAAAGTGTTGCCGTGGCAGCTGTGTAGTCCCGTATAGTAACATGGCTGTGGAGACCCAGCTCTCTCCCAGCGCTGTAAAAAAACCACCCCCACAAGGGGAGTGGCTCCCAGCTCTGGTGAACTGTCTACACTGCCACTTTACAGTGCTGAAACTCGCAGCACTCGGGAGGATGTTTTTTCACAACCCTGAGCAAAAAAGTTGCAGCTCTGTAAAGTGGCAGTGTAGACAATTCCTGAGCCTCAGGAGCCACAAGTGGTTCTTTAATACGTCTCTTTGCAGCACATGATACAAAAACATTGTGTGATTTAATTATTAACCAACTTAACTTATTAACCAATCAGGATGCATATTCTATGTTATTAACCAGTTGTAGCTGATAAAATAATACTTAGAATATCCAAAATATATATAATATACATAATATTAAATCAAACAACGAATTCACACTGCTGAGGGTTTTCTGGGTAATGTTGATCATGGATTTAGCTTCTGAACCACTGATGGTTCAGTGATGAGTATCACTGATTAAGATTATCTATCATACATCATCAAAAAGATAAGAACCTCTATATTTAAAGGCCCAATTTAATCCCCTTTGGAATCAAATAGAAGCAGAAGGTGTTCACAGAACTCATCAGGAGAAAAATAAAACAACTTTTTGATTTTACCTATACAAGAATGGACTCACCCTGTCCCTATACAACTGATAAAGATTTAGTAATGGTCCATAACAGATGTCAAATCATTTACTTAGCTGTGAGATCCCAGGGAAGTGAGGGCTGGCTGTGTTACACTGTGATAATAGGTTATTTAATGGAACACAAAATAATACAACAAAAAATGTGATTTTTAACTAGAACAAAGGAATTGGATTCCACCTACAACATTAAATATATGTTCTTATTGTATATATTCTTCAATTTGAATACACACACAGTAACTGATTACTAAGTGTACTTAACTAAATAGCACTCTGTAAATAAAAAAACTCTCTCTGTATGTGCAGGCTATTATCTTATAGGTTATTATTTTTAGTTCAAGATTCCCCTTTCCTCAAATATCTCACTGGGTGTTATCTAATACCCAAGTCAGTTTGAGCCTGTTGTGACTTCCTGAAGAGATCAACTCAGCTCCAGTGATGCTTGCAGGGGTGCACATTAGACCAGATATACTGGTTCAGAAAGACAGTTTGTTTTCAGGTTTGGGATTTCTTGGACAACATGAATCAATGACGAGGATGACCAGATTTGATGATCAGGAACAATTAGGAACACACCATCACACTTGGACTGACCTGACGAGCCAACTTTAAACCAAAGGGACCCTTTCCTGACCATCTGTCTCTCCTGCTCAACCTCACTCTCTTCACTTATTATTGGTTTCTGGTTCCCCTCCCCACCCATCCTGTTTTTCACCATTTGCTCACACTCTGTCTCCATCTCTCTCAGGCTCCCTCCTATCTGCCTCCATCCCTTTACCATCCCCTTTTAATCCTTCATAGGACAATGACACCGCATTCACTCTGAACACACCCGAAATCATATATCCCCATACAGGTTCGAGTCCTTTTACCACATTTATACTAGTCTATGTCTTGTACAGAAGCATGACCTGGTAGTAGCAACCCTGAAACCTACTATATACAAGGTGTACATGGCAAGGGAATGTATATCTCGGATGCATAATTTTATTGACCTTTTTTGAGAAGTTTTGAGTAGCTACAATAAGTGGTGGAATTTGACTGAGCATATGTCAAAAAATTCTCAAGAGCTTGGTGTCCTTGTTAATAATCTTTTGTGCATGTTTATATAGGCTTATGTGCAGAACAGCAGTGAGTTTACAGTGAAACCCAAACTGAAGTTTTCATCCTGTCCCACATACACAATCACCACACCCTTAGCCAAGACATACACACAAGACTCACATAAATGCATTCAGATTTCACATTATATTAAGAGGTCTCAGTCCAGTAAAATGGAGTTGTCTGACTACTGGTCACTAGAAAATCTGTGGGCTTCTGGGATCATGACCTATTACAGGAAGTAGAAAATATTTATTCTTTTTCACTAGCTGTGAGACTTCTCATTATGGAAGTTCCTACTGCCCCACCCCACATTTTTCCTTCTGAATGAAATGTCAGGACACGGAGCCTAAATTCAGAGAGCCAGATAGGGTGCCCTTTCCTTGACTCATCAGGAGCCACATTGTCCCTTCTGCATTGGTAGAAAGAAGGGACTAGAATGCAGTGGAGGGAGTGCCCCCATAGCAGAATTTTTTTCTTCCCCCTTTACCCACTAGAAGTCCCTATATGAGGTTTCAGATCTGTTTGGGGCGGGGTAGGCACAGGATAGCTACAGAGGCAGTATTGTATATCTTCCAAAATCCTTGGAATTTCAGAAGCTACATTCATATTTGTTCATTCAGGATTAACTTAATTCCTTGTTTCTTCCACAGTTTGGAACCTCCTTTAGAGAGAAATCTGGAAGCAGTTGCCTCTGTAGTTTCCAGGCAACAGAAATACCGCAGGAGTCATATTGACGGCGTACAGAATGAGCTGAAAGGGGCATGGCCCCAGTGAACAGACACAGGACTTCTTTCCACATGAAAGAGGTGTTTTTGCAGCTCACCCATGAGGTCAGCATGGAGCTCAGATAATCCATGACCTTAGGAGAGGGAATAACTGGTCAGTTCCATGAGGTCAGGAGCCAACTCAGCCCTCAGCAGAATTCCAGGGAAAAAATGCAAATCAAAACTCCTGGTGGTTTCCTGCTTCTGTTGGATTCACCTGCCTAGGAGAATCATCTGTTCCTATCTATTTTAAGTCACTGTAGTGACTAGGGAAAAGATTTAAGTAGTTCTCTAACTGACTTGTGAATTCAATTCTGTGTAAAACAAATACCCGAGGCTCTATTTCTCTTAATATTATAAAGTGAACCGGTCACTTCACACACATGGATATGAAAAATAAAAGGGGTGTGTTACTGTGTGTTATTAATAAAAGGGGTGTGTTATTTAACAGCATTTATCTTTAACTGCTCTTATTTTGAAAATGAATGCATGCCCTAGAGAATAAGAAACATATAAGCAGAGCCCTTAGTCACCTTAGTTTATTAATGATTCACTCAGCTTAATCAGTCAAGGCATGTTAATAATGGCCAGACCCCACTCCACTTCAAGCTCAGTATATTAGAGTCTTCAAGAAAAAAGCCTAGTCTTTGGTGTTTCTGGCAGAAACACCAAATAACAAATTACTAATCTTGTTTTGTATCACCATTATTTTGTCAGAAGGCAAATGGGTGTTTAGAGATTGTCACAAAATTGAATTCTAGTGGTGCAAATTTAATAAATATGACAATTAGGTATTACCTCCACACCTGCAGTGCCCACACAATGCATGGCATATTGTCCACCACACAGCAGAATTTCATTCTAAACAAAATCTGATTTTGATCATATTACAAGTAGCCTGCATTACACACAAGCAAACGGAAAAGCTGAGAGAGCTGTACAGACAGCAAAGTAAATCCTACAGTAGGAAGTTCCTTGCTCTTCTGAGCTACAGATCAATACCAATAGCAGCTCCTGTATATAGCACAGCACTACTTCTCATGGAAAGACAACTCAGAATTACTGTTCTAACTTTGGGGAGAAAAAATTATGTCCAAAGTGGCCAGACATGGAGACTAGCCAAATCAGAAAAAAAGGCAAAAAAGAACTTATGAACACTTTTATAACAGATGGCACTCAGAGAACTGCTGGGTCTAGGATTTGATGACCATGTTTGTGTCAAAATAGATGGAGAAAAGGGGTGGAGACCTGCAGCTGTTGTAAGGGGAAAAAAATAATTACCCAGCTCATACATGGTCAAGACCAACAGCAAAGAGTTCAACAGAAACCATCGATATCTACAGTTTATTACTTGGAAAAAACAAACAACAGAGCAAACACTGCAAATAATGGATGCAGAAGAAGACGACTCAGATTCCACAGCAACCACAGACAGTTGCTGCAAATAATGGACAGCTAGATGACCAAATTGTTATGTGTTCGAGTTATGTAATTAGAAAACCAGTATGATTCAAAGAAACTTAACAAACTGATCCATACTGAATTTTTAAGATAGCATAATAGCATAATTTTTTTAAGTGGTAGGAATGTATTATTGAAAGGGGGATGTAATAGAATGCTCAACTGTATTATGTTATTTAGCTACTACGTGGTATCAGGTATGCATTAACTTAAGCTCAGACCAGCCATTCCTGGCAGTACCTTAAAGGGTCTTAAGGTGATCATAGCTCTTGTTCATTTCTCTAGGAAGAAAGCTGTGGAGCCAGTCCATACCTGGTATAGAAGCCTGACCTAGCAGGAACAGCTTTGGAACCTACCATGTGCAAGTTGTATATGACACCGCTAGCACTCCCTCTGTATCACTTGGCCTACTACCACCGAGGGTTTATACATAATACATTATACATAATATAGAAATCCTTTCAAGGATTAGAGCAAGAAACACTAAGTTCTCCTCTTAAGCTCAGTCTTGCTACGGCTGAGGGTGTATGCACTGTGACGGAGTCAGACCAGAAGGATATAGGAGAGTGTCGGAAGGCTGGTATATTAGTCTCAGGATGTGCAGGTCCCTGTTCCCTGGATAGCCAAACAAAGGCTACTCCAGGACAATCAAGACACCTGGGGCCAATTAAGAACCTTCTAGAAAGGAGTAGAAACAGCTAGCCTGATTGGGACACCTGAAGCCAATCAGGGACTGGCTGAAACCAGATAAAAACCTCCCAGTTAGTCAGGTGGGCTGTGGGTGTCAGGAGCTGTGGAAGGAAGTTATGCTGTTGGTGAGACTGAGTGTTGGACAACATATCATACAGAAGGAAGGAGGCCCTGAGGTAAGGGTGAAGTGGAGTTTGAAGAAGCGGGGACTGCTGTGGGGAAGTAGCCCAGGGAATTGTATTGTGTTTTGTGGATAAAAGGTCAGCCATCTTAGCTGATACTATTAGGGTCCCTGGGCTGGAGTCCGGAGTAGAGGGAGGGCCTGGGCTCCCCCCTTTTCTGCCTCCCTTAATTAGTTACTGAGAAAGGGAGGTCACTCTGGGCCTAGATGAGTTGCTGAGGCCTCTAAATCTGCCAGGAAGCACAGGACCCACCAATACAGATTCGGAACTTTGTCACAGCACCTAGGAATTTTTAATACTGTCTGAACATATTTCTTACTTCTGTGGCCTGTGCCAGTGCCAGGGCTTCCAACTTAACCCTCTCTGGGACAGAGGGAGAGACGCTAAGCCTCCCTCTGTGTTGCCTGATCATACTATGACCGGGGGTATACACACCTCCAATTTCTCCCCAGCAGTGCAGGGTGGAGAGAGGGATGCTAAACCTCTCCCCCTTTTTTTCAGCCCTGCTATGACTGAGGGTGTGAATACCTTTTACTTATAAACAATTCTTAATTTATAAGTTACTAACAGTGAATACAATATTAACCACAACTGGTTCCCTCTTTACTGCCCAGTATCTCTATTAGTGGGGGTGTGCACACCTGAATGATTAATTACCTTTAAGTACATGGTATACCTTTTTAGCAATATTGTTAATAAATACAGTGCATATTCTTCCCCCTTTCGCAATTCTCCACCAAAAAATGTTATGCTATACAAAGCACACAGGATCTTTTATAAGAGGAAGGCAATACTCCGTACTTTATTAAGAACACATTATTTAGCATATGAATTTTAGTTACACACACACCGACACATACATTATGTACACAGTTTTGCCAAGTGATGTTTATAGTTACCAGTTTTTTGTTGTAGTTTGAGTCAGTCTAATGGCCAGTTAGAATGAGCACAAGTAAGAAGCTGGGGGTTTCTGTTGGTCATGATCTGATGCTTTGAAGCTTTGCAGGACTGAACACAGAATTTCATGGCAGAACACCCAAGCTTTATACTTGTAAATTTTTATTTGACTTCATGAATTTTGCAATGTTATTTTGTAATTATTAGTTCTTAAGTGGTGTTAATTTTGAGGTTTCCTGCTGTCATCCTTTGATGGTTATTGTTGGGCTTTAAATTATTATTTTTTATTTGTTGTCTCACCTTCAGGGGTGCCTGCTCACCTCTGAGGCCCGTCAATGCTGTTAACATGTTTAGCATCCAATACAATAGATGTTTTCTGATTGTCTCCTAATTTTTTTTAGGTTTTTTACTTTTCTTGACCATCTGGATATTTGTGATGGATTCACACTTACTTCTTCCTGATGTATGCATGCATTTCACACAATAACACAATCTCTTACAGAAATTTTTAAAGGTAGCAGAATACAGAATACATTGTAAATTAAGCCTTGCTAAATCTTATAACTAAAACAATTTACATTGGGGGCTTCTGGCCCTCAACATTTTTTTAACCTATTTATTATAGACACAATACAAAATTTACTTTTTTACTAACTAAACTTTGTAACAAGAGGTGCTAATTGTAATGCATATTGAAAACATTACACAGTTTTAGACAGTCATTCTTTTCTGTTATAGAATGAAATTAAAATTTGCATCAATTTTTATAACAATTAGTACAATTATAAAATCCTGCTCATACAAGCTGATGGCTGAGCAAAGATCTGGTGATAAGGAACACAAACTTTCGCTTGGGTCCCCTTTCCTGAAATGGAGTACCTAATTAGTAAGGAAATGTACACACTTGTGGATGCACTTGTACCAAAATGAAAAAACATAGCAACTCGGTGACAATCAAGATTGTTGTAAAGCATCTTTAAAACTGAACAAGTTACTGTTAACTACAGCTGTAGAACTGTATATATATTTACCATAGCTAATGGTATCATGCTGTCTTTCAAGTTCTAGATATATACAGGCATAAACTGAGACCAAGTGTGCAAGTTTCTTGTCCCATACTCAGTCTATCTTAAATGAAGGAATTTATTTTAGGTATTTAGGAGTGTTAGTCAGATCCTGGGGCTAATATTCATTAGGAAATAGATTAAAAGAGTTGGCAACTATAGGTCTATTGGGAAGGAGAATTGGTGAATTGGCATGTAAGTAATTAACCAAATTGTTTTGTGACCAAGCTTTGGATTTTTTTTTCTTCTGTTGTGTTAGCAACACTGGAATTGATAACTAATTTGCACAAGTGAGGCCCTACTGTGAAGGTCTGAGTCAAAAATCTAAACAAAGTCTAAACAAGACAGTACTTGAGTATAAGTGTTATTTTCTATTATGATTGTGTAATTTCATTCTGAAAACCTAAATAATTATATCTGCCAATTTTCTAATTTGTTGCCAAATCATAGCACAATATCATTTTTGCCTTGTTATAGCCTATACTATTAGTCATAACCCTGATGCACCCACCACTCTGTCCCATCCTTTAATTATTTGTTTTTAATAGTCTGTTTGAAACTCTATAAAACTAATTTAACTCTTGAGTCCTTTTTCTTTAGTTAAGCAAATAAAATTAAAAAAAACACTATGAAGATGGTATGCGTAATCAGTTATGCAGTTGCTTAACAAAGGTTTGTTTTATACCCTATGTGAGACTGAGCCAGTGAAAGTTAAGTAACCAGCAGACTGTGTGTCCTGAAAACAACCCTAAAGGACACATTAGAAGAGTATTTAAATGGTAAATATGGCCATTCCTTTTAGATAGTTAGCAAAGCCACGTTAAATAGACTACAGCCCTTGAAATGTTGGCCTATGTTATCAGAGAATCAAGGACTAGATACTAACTGTATTTGTCTGTGTTTACCTATATCTTGTTAAAAATTTAGCTTCTACAAACTAATTAGATCACATAGTTAAACTTCTGTTCCTGTCTCAATATGTTTCATTATATATTCTATTGATTCAGAGATCAAAAGAGGATATTAGCATTTAGATGGAACTGGTGGTATAATAATATTATTGTCTTATTTCTCTTTGAAGTGTGATTCCACACTGTAAAACTACTTGTGAACTGTTTGAATGATTAATTGCCTTATGCTAATAAATGCAACTAGTTACTGGTGTATGCCTAGGAAACAGAGATTAACTGCAAAGCAGCAATGTACATTACCTATTCTTCATCCAAGGAATCCCTACTGTGATCATTTGCTGACAAAGGCTTATCCCACTGAACATATGACATAACGAACTGACCCTGCTATTTCAGATCTGCTTAAACTTTATCAGGGAAAATCTAAAGTCACAAGACTGAGCTCTCCAGATCTATTCTGGATTATCCCTGCAGTTTCTCATGGAAAAATTTGCACAAACTCTGGATACGGACTGCCTATTGGACTACAACCTTTTAAATTGATTTCAGGATTTACAAATCAGCAACCTTGCCATCTCTGCTATGAAACTGACCTAAAAACTTTATTCCTGTCTATCTGTATAATGATCTTTTAACCACAGTAATTTACTTTCTTTTCTTTTTTAATAAATCTTAGATTTAGCTAATAAGGATTGGCTGTAAGTGGCCAGACATGGAGACAAGCCAAATTTCGATAAAATCCGAAATATTCATTGACCTGATCGGTAATGACCAATTTCTTGGAACTAATAGACTTTTAGATATTGTGAACAATATTAGACTCACTCTATTAGACTTGGCTGTCAGGGTGGGAGCCAAAGGCTGTATTGGTCAAAGGGAACTGTATTTTGGCTTTTTGGTAACCAGGAAGGTATTACAGAAGCTGTTTTGTTACTGGTTTGGTGAAATCTAATTATAAAATAAACCACCAGATTTTGGGATTGTCTGCCCCGTTCTTTTCAGTTTGCCCTGACTGAGTATTCTCAGTGTAGCGACCCCGTCACACCCTATTTCTTTCTTATAAGAAATACCTGAGCCAGCTGGAGATCAGGATTCCATCTCTGCCCCACAACCTGTCACCGAAAGTGAAATAATTTTATACAGACTTTTGTGTTACTCAGGATTTGGCCCAAACTACCTTCTAGAAAAAGAGCAGATTTAAGGTTGCTGCGGGATCCTTAACTCTGGCTTCCTTGGTATTTCCATTAAGTGTATAAAACATGATTCTATACTGTACTTTTATAGTTCATTTTCAGAAACTGTGCTGGGTTGTACCTTAGCTGGTAATGGAACACTGCTGAGTTAGCAGAAGCAGCACTAAGCGCAATCTACATTTCTGTGAAGCCAATTAAATTGATTGTACTTCACTCTGCAACAGTCCAAATGTTAAAACCTATGCAACACTTTGCTCAAGGAGTTAAGGAAATCTTATTTTGTGCAAGGCATTTCAGTCTTCCTGCCAGAACAAACTGTTCAAACAAAAAACCTTCTTAACAGCTTAGCAGAAATTTTAATGACAGAAGATCCCCAGTATTTGAACCTGGAGAGAAAACCTGTTAGCTTGTTATTTTTGGAAGATTAGCTCAGTTGAAAACACAAAGGCTTGGATGGGTGGTGGCTTTCTTTGTGTTAGCAATAAATACATTTTAAAAGGCTTTGGAATACATGTATTTTTTTTTAAATAAAGGCCTCTCACTTTTCAGAAAACCAGTCAGATTTCACACTGTTCACTTAATGTGTCACACTGAGAGGTGAAGCTGAGGTGCCCCATTGGATTGCTTTAGTCATATCATGTTATGGCTCATTGTGACATGACAGCAGATGACAAATGAAGCTAATGCAACTTGGCAGGGCAGATCACCTCAATCCTGAGGAGTTTCACAGCAGTTTTTTTTTACTTCTTTGCAATATATAGGTTTCTTCACGTGACCATCCATTAAACAAAGAGAGTCTTATGTTCACAAATTTTGGTTCATATGTTCAGTATCTAAAAATAAAAAAAAAACTTGCCAGGCTAATTGCAACTGAGAAATAAGTTCGGAGACTTTTTCGTTCCTTCTATCCTCTAGTTCCATGATAAATGGCATACGATTGTCTTGGATGGTTTTTCAACAGGATCTAGCATTCTAAAGGGAGCAAACCCCAAATGATAGACACACCAGCTTTAACATGTCTCCTTAAACAACTGAGCTTGCATAACAAAAGATTTACAGATGTGCAGAGATATGAATATAAACCAGACTGAGAGATGATCATGAAAGATGGTGAGCTCCTCAATTCCCATCAACATCAATAGGAGCTGAGGATGCCAAGTATCTCATAGGTTTGGGCCCTTGAAAAGCTGCTGTCACAGCTAGTATGAGCAATTGCCTGCTTTCATTTATTCTGATATTCTAAATATGAGCATTACCCAGAGGCCTTTCCTGTACTATTGAGGCTCAGCCTCAGCATAATTCTGACGTAGATTCAGACCTTGACTACAATGGACAATGGAGTGAAATATTAATATCAAGATGTTCTGGTTATGAACTCATGTTTTGTCTGTAAATGGAAGTTTAGGTAATAGAGTCCCCTTTTTTAAACAGACTATAAGAAACAAAAAATTAAAGGATGGGACAGGGAAGTGGGTGTATAAAAGTAATGATGGTATTCAAGTATAAAACCACTGATCATTTAATGAGCAATGGAAGTAAATAATTAATATATACATACATAAAACACTACAAATAATTTAATAAATTCTTAATCATTAGTGGAACATTTCAAAAGGTCTGTCTCAGATCTTAGTATCATTCCTCTGGACCCTTAACCCTAATAAACAAAATGTGTGACCGAAAGTACCTCTGCAGTCACTACTTACACGTTATCGTAATAATCATTGTACGAAACATGCCTTGTGACATATCATTTGAAAACTAATAACTCACTGCTTAATAACAGCACGCTGAACTGTATGTAACAACATTATATGTAAAGTTATGAACATAAGCTGAAATTATGACTGAAATGTGGTTAGACAAATCTGGGAAGTGGATGAACCTGTTTCTCAAAGCCAAAGGACAAGCTGATGCCTCTAGCCAGGTGTCATCAAAGTTAATGGTCAATCACCTGTCAAGTAGCCACTCTTTGGAAAAGGGGGCGGGAGCAGATCCATCTACATTTTAGTTAGTGGCATAGAACCTCTTTCACCATGAGACTCCAACCTCACAGTAGGAGGGAACTTTATCTAGGGGCAACCCTCAGGAAAATGTATTTCAAAGGGTGACTGGTCTATAAAAGGGAGGGGTAAAAACACCCCAAGGGATCTCTCCCTATTTCTCATACATCTATCAAAGATGGCAAAGAAAGCAGCCATTTGACTATGGGGCAGAGCCTGACTTGAAATTTGGTCAGTGCTGTTGCTTGGAGCATATTGTGTTTAAACTGAAGTGTTGGGGAACTTCAATTAATGTAGTAAATTGTTGTATATTAACCCATCAGGACAAAGAACTCATGATATCTGGACTGTCCAGGGGAGGGCTTAATCATGCAGAACACAGGTTCTGTGGGAAAATTTGGGAGTAGGAGTATGGTGGAAGTCACCCTGCAGCTAGTAATCAAGGGAGCTGGGTCACTGCTGCTGGCAGGCTACAGCTATACACAGACTCTCAGGGTGCGACCTGTATGCTGTTTGGGAAGGGTCCAGGTTGGGAGCTACAGCAGCAAAGCATTGTGAGGCAACCCAGTTTGCAGGGCAGGTGATGAGAACCCCTCACTGGTCTGGATTGCACCTTGGAATGTGACAACATGACAGACAAAAGCATAACCTATTGCTTAAGAAAAAGTAGCAGCATTCTAAACATTGACAGACACCTTTGATAAATGTTAAGTTAAGCTCTTTTAAGCTTGAAGAACATTTCATATTAGTCAGAAGAGTCCTACTTAGGAAGGGCCCAGGGATCAGCCATTAGTTTCTTCACACTATTATATACAAAAAAATTTTCCATGAAGCAGCCTGCTACCTTGTGTCTCCTTTAGCTAGTGAGCTCTTCCTTGTTTTTGGTCACACCAGTCTGTGATTTGCCTATTTCTGATTACACACATACCGAAAAAAAAAACAGACCATCAGATACAGGCCTACGTGGACGCCTCTAAAGATGGGTGAAATGAGTCAAATTAAATGGCAACTTAACCAAATCTTCACCTCACACCGAAAAGAATTTTTTGAGCTTCAAAAAAAGATGGGTTAACTAAAGAGGACACTGGCAGGGAAATGGATTAAGTGATCTAATAAGTCTTTCCCATTTCTGACTGATATGATTCTATTTATTTTCATTTCTTTTTCATTTTCACTCGGTAGTGTTTACAGGGCTAGGAAGCAGAAACAGCAGATTACCACAAAGAATGCTAAGCTTGTGATATATTTGACTTTCCAGAAATGAGAGATGGACTTAAACTATGAATTCAAATTTGGACATCAAGTACTCCAGAGTATTCAGGTCTCTGATTTTAGTTTGGCCCATTATAAAAGTAGAGTCCATTTTACAAGATTTGGCTATGTGTCTGGATTCAGATTTCAAACATCTCCAAACACTGAACATGCTTGATTCAGGTCTATCTCTAGTATCACTATCATGAGACTCTTCCAATGCTAGAAAATGCAATTGGACTATAGACATAATTTGTTGGGCCATATTTTTCAATATCACTTTTAATGATCTGATCCTGCATCTGGATCACCATGGGCAAGGAGCCCCATTGACTTGAGTGGGACTTGCATCCACCAGCATAGAGCCAGTTTCAGAGCTATACCTGCACATTTAATATTCTGTGTTCAAGTTTCTGGTGCACAATTTCAGATGCCCAGTTTTTTGGGTGCACAAATTCATGGCATTTGCACACAGAAATCAAATGTTAAATCATCCAGCTACATGGTTCATGCACAAAAATCAGTGCTCTTAGAGGCCCAGAAACCTAAAGGACCAAAACTGATCAAAAGTGTGTGTCCACAATCTGGTAAATATCAGTTTATAGGCTGTGTTAAGCCATCTGGGAATGTTGCTCCCCTTGTGAACAAGAATTATTTTCTGTAAAAAATTATCTTTCTGGATAGTAATAAAAAGGTAATTATATTATGTGCAGTCAAGTTGGTGAAAATAGAGATGGGCATATTTCAACTGATATTCTGTAAAAATTAAAGGTAATAAATGGGACATGGCCCATTGTTGGCTTGATCATGACTTTGTCATGCGCCTTAAGCATGAGATAGTGTGCTGGAGAAGACCACAAGGAAGACTCTGGGGTTACAATCAGCCTCTGAATTCTCCCTGCTGTCTGTAGGAGGGAAGCAGTAGGAGAGAGAACCGTACACCTTATGTGTCCTTACATTCTTGCACCACCACAAAAGCTGGTCCATGATCTGGCCCTGTAAAAGTAACTGAGTTTTGTATGCAATGTTGGTGTAGTTGTGTTAGTCCCAGAATATTAGAGAGAAAGTGGATGAGATAATATGATATCTTTTATTGGACCAACTTCCATTGGTGTTTGCGAGAAGCTTTCAAACTTACACACAGTTCTTTTTCAAGTCTGGGGAACTGACACTTTGATTATGTTCCCCAGATTCAAAGAAAAGCTCTGTTTAAGCTTGTCTCAATCATGAATGGAACTTGGTCCAATAAAACATTATCTTATTCACCTTGTCTGGGCTTTCTTTATTCAAAATTTACACCCAAAGGCAGAAGATAGCTGATTAGAAGGCATTTCGGTTCCTTTTGTAGGAACCCAACTCAACATTTTTTCTTTCCTTCCAATAATGCATAAAGCATAAAAATAAAAAATGTAATTTGCAGGTAGAATATTTAAAAGCTCAGCTTATTTTTCTAAGACTGAAAAGCACACATGCTATTCCCTAGCACTTTGACATTTTTGTTGCTTTGGGCACATAACAAATTAGCTATATTAATCATGACTCTCTAGGGGAACCTACACCTCATTCTTTCACCCAATTAAAATACATACATAAAAGAGAACATCTGGTTTTGTGGTTTAAAGAAATCGTTTCAATGATCAATGATGACAAGTGATATAAATGGGGCAATGATGGATGGGTGCTTTCACTGGGTATGATGGTTCCCCAAGAAGGCTCAGCTTAGGGCTTTTAAAAATACATACGGACTAAATGAACTCCGTAGGTGATTTAAATACTAAAGTTATAAATAATGCAATTGTGAGTTCTTATTTCATGTGAGTGAAAGAAAGAGTCGGGGAGGCAGGGTGGCTAATGCAGTAGCTTTTCAGTTCAAGAGACCTGGGATGAAATCCTGGAGTCCACTTCAGAACTCCCATTGATTTCTGTGGAGTCAGGCTTTCACCCCTGGATTCAGCTTTGACTTAAGTCACAAGTGAAATGAATTTCTTGGTCTCAAGAAGTATAGCAGATATTTTTCTACATTATATAAGCATCTCCCAGTTAGGCATCACTGGCATTCATCAAAATAGTCCTTGGGTCAGATCATTCCTCTCACAGCAAAATCCATTGCAGGGGAGCTGGGGACCGGGAAGGATACGGGGACGAAGGGATGCAACATTTTAATGGGAAATCTCCTTAAGGACTTCCCTGTAGAGACTCCCTCTCCCTTTCCCATCACAGGAGTGAGTTTTGCCTCCACCTCCAGAAAAGCCACCCCGAAACCTATCAGATCCCAATGGACTTATGAGAGGCCAGAGACATTTGTGTGTGGGAGGCCCTGTACTCACGCAGTACCACCGCACACACCCCAGAAGTGGCAATTAATTCCCTCCCATCCCAATTCCTCCCATTCCAAGGGAGAGGAGGCTCCTATGGACCCTGGGACTGTGCTAAATTTTGAATAACTTCTGCCAGGCTATAGGAGAGAACACTGTGCTCCCACACTAGTTCTGCCCTGGGTCAGCCTATGCCTCTTCCCATATGGATCCCAGACCCCCACAGGGTCTGGGTGGTGAAGGCGGATGAACACTCCTAGAAAGACACATCAGGTCCCCTTCCTTTTAGAGGGGCTCAGAGGATGTCAGATGGTATGATCTGCTTCTAAAATGGTTTGAATAGATGATGACTTCTGACAGGATGAAGAAAGTTCCAAAAATTACTGGTTTAATTATCTCCCAGCTAATGCAAACACCAGTGCTATGAAACATCTGAGCAGCCAGCTCATTGCCCCACTCACCAGCCTTGGAGAAAGTAATATTAGTAAACGACAAAAGGTGTCAAAAACTTCTATTAAAATTGTACTAGTTTCATCAAGTGTATAAAGTCTGACTCACAGCTGCTTTTCTTTTTACAGGTCCCTGTGCTACTGCCATTGTTAAACCAAATCCAGTTAATTAGAATCAGGGGCCTACTTTAACTCCAAAATACCCCTCTGATGTTCTCCTGTTTCCTCTCCAGAACTTCCCTTATCAAAATCCCACTTATTTTATCTCCTCCTTATGCTGAGAAAGCAGCATTTTTACTTTAAAAATGTAGAGTGAAATCCTGACCACACTGAAATGAATGGCAAAACTCCTGTATTGCTTAGGACTCAATCCGACATTCTGCCAGCTTCATTAGCAGGGAGCCTAGAAATTCATTTGCCACAGAAAAATGCAGAATTTTCATTTTTACAGAGAGCTTTCAGTTTCTGTGGAAAAAATAAAAACATCTTAACTATCAACTACATTTTACTGAAAGTGCCAGTGTCACTTATTCAGTGTGCACAACCTCTCCCTCTTGTGGTTGATTTTTGAATGCGTTTTCAATTTACATAACTAAACATACTCCAATAAATTGCTTCTGGCATACAGAGGTTACTCAGTGGCAAACAGAGGTGTGTGTTTCAATGCATCTCAAATTTCACTTCAGCCTCCAGATATGAGTAATTAAAATTATGAAAAGGTGCTAAAAACTTTTAAAATCACCCCTAAAAACCATGTCACTGAGTTTGGCAAGGACAAACCATGTTGATGGTAGTGGGGTGCTCTGTACTATATACAGAGCAAGGCCATAGGCAGACAGTTGTAGAACACCTGGAAAGCAGTAAACATAAACTGAATGAAATGAAACAAAAACAAGAGGCTGAAAATGTGGGGCTATTGACAACAGTGAAGAAACAATATACTGTGACTGGATCATTGCAGCATTTTACAACTGTAAATATATCAATAAAATATTGTGTTCAACTGATATCTAAATATATTGTGCCTAGGGAAACTAAAGTTCAGCATTTCATTTTCGTCATGGAAAAAAATGCAGATTTTTATGTTTTTTATCAGAGAATATTTTTTATCACAGAAAACAGGATCCTGGTTCATTAGCAATTCTGGATGTACACTGTTCCAAATGGGGTCTTTAAAAGGGTCAGCTTTTAGTAACAAGATACAACATTTCACAATACGCTTTCTTCCTAATATTTCAGTGCAAAAATTAAGACTGGGATTTTCAAAGGGGCTCAAGGTGCACCTTGAATTTCAATGGGAGGTTAGTGCCTAATTCCCTCGGGCTCCTTTCAAAATCCCAGCCTAAGTGACCATGTTCCAAATATAATAATATACTCCCAGATGTGCATATACTGTCTGATGGAGTGCATCTATGGAAGAATATTATTATTGTCCAGTGCATATACCTATTGAATACAATGGATTTCATAGACTTGCGGGACTATCAAAGAAGCCTCAATTTTATCTGCTCTATCCAATCCCATCAGTCTATCATTTCCATAAGAAATTTAGTAATAATTATTTGATTTACCTGATATGTATGAAATCTTTTTAAAAATCTGGTCTCTTCTCATTTTTCTTATGGATGCTGAGCTATTTTTGCACCTGAGAAATACAGGTTCTTTAATAGAGGGTGGTTGTTTTTTTTTCCCAAGTTGCTACTGTCTATGAAAAATATACAAAACCCAGGGCTGCTCCCATTTTTTCCATCAGTACAAGGAGATTAATTCATTCACACTATTCTGTGCTGACACCAGAAACTTCAGCAAGTGTGAAGCATAATTCATGTAGAGCTGCAGAACATATATAGCTGCAGGTTATATTAATATTATTAGAATGGACTGAATATCCTGATCCCATTGTATTCAGTGGAAATTTTGGCATTAACTTGAGCTAAAGCAGGAAAGGTCTTACTTTACTTTTAGCAACATAATGTTTAACTGTTCAAATTAGCAGACATACAGTATATTAGAGAACAGACAGACTGTTTGGCAATATATTGTAATGATGTAAAAAGGTTGAATTCAGCTAAGATGGTGCCAAGGAGGAAGAGTTAAATTACCCTTCCTTACACTAGCTGGAGTCTTTTCTCCCCACACCCCAGCAGGGATTGAGCCTGAGGAAAGGCAAATATGTCCGTCCTCCATTGGGGTGTCTGCCAAAGAGAAAGAGCATTAAATTATGGCCTGAGCTCTCTGCCCAATTTCATAAGGTATTTAAGCACGTGTAAGCATGTGAGTAGTCAGTGAGACAAGGTTGGTGAGGTAATTTCTTTTACTGATCAACTTCTGTTGGTGAGAGACACAGCCTTTGTGCTTATGCAGAGCTCTTTGTCAGTGGGACATAATGTTGAATAACAGCCTATAGAAGTCAGTGCATCCTCTGATTGCCTTGGCCATGCCCTTTCCCTAGTCAGCAATACTAATTTTGAGTGATTTGCTGACTTCTGACAGAGAAAGTTTGAGAAAACACACCAACATATTTCTCTTATCAGACCTCTATACCTAGGTCTACAACAACAGAAGCTAACGTCATATAGACCCAAATTCAATGTATCACAGAAGATGACATCATGAACCATAATGTTACAGTAATAATGTTAAATTTTAAACACTAAATATTTGAGACGTACTTTTTTTTATGCTTCATCAAAACATCTTCAAAAGGTACCCACCTTTAATATTTTATGACAGAAAAAGAGAGAGAAAAAAGATATATAGAAGATCAAGCAAATACATTAAGGAAAACAGATGATAGAATTTGTTGTTCCAAATATTGAACTTTAAATACAGCATTTCTGGAGAAGGCAGAAAAGAAGCTGGTATATAAATATTATATTTAAAAAAACACAAATTGTACATATAATTTTAAATTGTAGTTTTATCTCAGAGTTCTAGTAAATTAAATTTTGCTCTTGGTGTATATATAGTCACCAAAAACCCATTATAAGAGTTTAATTAGTTATTGTTCAGTTTATTCTATCTTTCCAGGGCCATGTTAGTTGAACTATGATCCAAAGCCTCTAGCAGCACCCAAATAATAATTAATATATTAATGTTCCATAAAAGAGCATGCCATGATTATCTGGTATAATTCAGAGGTGAATTTTGGTCATTACAGATACTGGTAGACTCTAAATTGCTAATGATTTAGCAGTGAAAGTTCCTATGTTCAGTTACTAATCCTTGAGATGGTAGGTTGTATGCTGTATTCAATTGTACACAAATAACTGAAATCAGAGGACCAAATTATTTCATATTGGCAAGGGTGAAATATTTTTACTCTTCAGTTGAAACATTAAATTGACCGTCAGTCATGAAAAAAAAAAACCCTCTGTGAAAAGCACGAACATTCATAGTTAATGCCAGTTTTTTTCCTTATGCAAATACAGAAGAAATAGCCTAAGAGAGATGAAAATGATTGAGTGATCATTTTGCTGATAAAGCAAAGGATTTGGAAGTGTGGCCTTGACTGGAACCAGCTGAACTGATCTTGGGCTCTTTCTGGTTGCATCTGCAGAATATATCACTAAAAGAATCATACCTAGGACAGGAAGGGACCTTGAGAGGTCATTTAGTCCAGTCCCCTGTACTCATGGCAGGACTAAATATTATCTAGACCATTTCTGACAGGTCTTTGTCTAACTACTCTTTAAAATCTCCAGTGATAGAGATTCCACAACCTCCCCAGGTAATTTATTCCAGTCCTTACACCAGAGCAGACCAGAAGCAGGAATTGGAAAGATCTTCCTTTGATTTTGCTTTCACTACATCATATACTGGAGAAATTTGCAGAGAGGGAAGCTGGTTGAAGACTAAAAAAGGGTGTTCACAGATGCACGTTCAAATTTCTATGTGCATTGACTTGGATTCTGTTGGTGACCCCTTTTGTGTTCCCTTTCTACAAAGATGTTACAAAATAATTTTAAAAGCAGAAAAGTTCAGCAGAATAGTGAGTTTTAGATGAATATTCAAAAATTCTGCAATTTCTTATTTGCAAATTCATAATGGAAATCTGATTCTAAGAGTTGTACTCACCCAGTTAGAGAAACAGATGCATAATGTGTCCTAGGTTTCAAAGCCAAACAGTCACGCCAACACAGTACCTACATGAGCTTTATGTAATACATAGGCACTGAGCTGCCCCCCTGCACAGAGGTCAATTTCACTGTTAGTAAGTCATTTCAAACAACAATAAAATTCAAGAATATTGTACTCTGAGCAATTGAAGAACATGAGAAAAACTGAATGGATTGTTTGTTTTTGATTATTACATATTATTCTCCCAGTTACATTCTATTATAGAGTTCAAACTTCCTCAGAGGCTTATGATCCAGTTGCTAACATTCACTCCAAAATACGCACTCAGATGAAAACATTTCCTAGGATGAGAGTATTTGGTGAGCAACTACATCAGAGAAACTGCATTTCGATGATATATTATAGCAATACTTCACTGGTGCAAAACTATTGAGACAACATTCTGGAGGCAGCTCTCCCATAAGGCCTCTTTTGTGACTGCTGCTTTAACATTCTTATTATTCATAACTGAGATATAAGAGAAAAATACAGAAAGTAAACTTGTCTTGAAGCAAAGAAATCTCTCCTTGAAGACCTGTTGCTTTTTCCTTGTTAGACAGTTTTCAGTACAATTGTGTTTGATATGACATAGTATAGACTATAATCATGAGAACAAGCAGGCACTGAAGTAGGCACAGAAATGGAAACGCTTCACAACAAGTGAGTGATGTTTATGGGTTCAGAGAACAGAAAATTTCCTTCATGACATAAACACTACCGTATTCTACATTAGTAGCTCAAAATACTGCATTAGTTAGAGCTAATCAAATCTTGTTAAATGCCTCAAACAAGATATTTATGTGCATTTTGTTTTCTTTAGTTTATGGTAAATAACCTCCAAACAAGGGGGAGCCCATTCTTAAATATGTGAAACCAATTTTGGAGAAAAGGGGCCAAAAAATGCTCCACAAAATGTTTCACTCATTCAGCTTTCTAGCTAATGTGAAATTTTCAAAAACTCTCTGAAGTGCTGACTGAAAGCAGAAATTAAAAAAATAATGAAAACATTAATGATTTGTCATGATTTCCCAGCCATCCTGGGTATTAACACTAGTGAAAGTTATAGATTCTTGTACGCTTTGAACAACTGCAAGGGACACCCCAGATGTCCCTCCCCCTGCATTTATATGGCATGACTCAAAAGCAGGACAAAATAGCAATACTGAAAGGGAGCAGGGAAGGGTAAGACTCTGGCACCACATTCATTCTGCACCATCCCAGCACAGCCAGTGCGCCAGAAAGAATAATTTATGCCTATCTAAAGACTGACCTTTATTTGTGGAGAACAGCACCATGGAGATTGTGGCTACCTGATGCCCCATCTCCCCAGTGCCTTTCCTGCAGCACTGAAGCTCTGCTCTGCTCCTTATTCAGGCCTTCCAACAAAACATCACAATCTAGCCTTGAGAGCTCAGAAAACCAGATGGGCCTTTTGTCTCTCAGTTTGGATCAGCTTAATCATGGGCTACCTTCCCTTTAGCAGTCAGTCAGATAGACATGGTACCAGAAATGCTCTAAACCTGCAAGAATTGTGTACTTAGGGTGTGTCAAGGGGTCCGTTCTACCTACCATTCAGCAGTGCCTCCTCATGACTCATCTGGCGAATTAGCTCACCGCCTGGTCTGACGCCCCATCCTGCAGTTTCTCAGACCATAATCTCTCTCGCTCACTCCATGGCCTCTCACACTGCCAGAGCTGCAGTGCTTTCCTCTTCATGGCTTTGCCCTCTGCCCATATCACATTAAAGTTCTCTCCACTTCCAGGGTATTATCAAAGTCTGCTTCCAGCAGTCCCCAAATGGGCCGTGTCTAGCATGAGATTCCTACAGTGGTTTGTATTTTTCAGTCCATAATTCTTGAGGATTTTTTAAAAAAATATATCACTCAAGGCAGGAAAAAACTCTCTTATATATACCTCCTGCACAAACATAAACTGCTAAAAAATAGATCTTATATAAAGCAAGCGTGCTCTGCTTCTCTTCTAATAAAGATGCAGTGTACTTCACTTCAATAAATCTTGCCAGTTAACAATCAGACATAATGGATAGAGTTATTCAGCAAGACATAAAAATGGGTTGATAACTGAAAAACGACGTGTTCCTTCCTTTATAATCTGGTGCCTAGTAGTTTAAGAAAAGGAGGTTCGAAAAGGCTAGTTCTGCCAAATCTGGGAAAGGCTGAGCATCTGCAGCTCATTTCCTTTTGGGAATTGTTGGTGCTCAGTTCTTTCAAGATTTGGTGTCTCTTGTTTAGAAGTTATTCAGCATAAAATAAAGAAGGCAAAATGCTTCGCTGGGACTCATAACAGATAGAGAAGTAGGACAGAGCCCCATTATTTAAATACATTTTGTCTCCCAGTGACTTTGTCAAAGATGTATTAATGGAGAGCTATATGTAGGATCTTTATGAGGATATGGGGAAACCTGCATAGCAATGTAATGATTCATTATGGAAAGCAGTAGAGAGAGTTCATTCTGTATGTATGAAAAAGCCTAATTGAAGACTCCTTGGCTTTCAACAATTGTATCAGACACACACTGAAATCTTCCCCTAATGATATCTTAAAACAACCCACCCTTCCGCCCCACTAAACTTAAACAAACAAGCCATCTAGAATAATGTTCTCAGGAAAGCTAGGGTTTGGAACATGATTAATTCATTGAGAGGATGATACTGACATTTTCACAGATAAGCAGGACTCCTGAAATATTCAGCAGACAATACATCAAAAGTAAAAATTGAAAACAGTACTGGGAGTCCTTCCCCACTTAACTTTCTCCTACCCATTAGCTTTAAGTCCACAATGATCACCTTTAAATGTCTATATTATCTGACATAGGAGGGGGTGTGACATTGCACTCCATATGCTTTATGAAAATATGCTTGGAATGTGAATATAATGTAACTGGAATATGCTTTATGCAAAAGAGCTCTTGTAATCATTACAAAGATTATAATCAACTGAGTGTGTTCATCCTATTTGTATGAATGTATCATTTTTGTATGTGACACTAGAAATATGAAGTATTACTCTGAAGTCCTATTGTAATTATGCAAAGTGTAAGCCATTAATGGTAGCTTGGAATCTCGATGGCTCCCACTAACTAGGACAATTGATTGTAAATGACTCTGCTTACTTGTAAGCGTTCCTGTATATATGGGTGCCAGTCAGTGAGTAATGAAGTATCACAGGACATGTGAACATGTCACATGATACTGGAATCCATCTTAAATCTGGTGTTTTTCCATTTGGAAGGAAGGGTGGAAACCCGGAGAGAGACAAAAGATTCCTGCCTTGTGCCAAAGATATAAAGGGGGTGGAACAGAACAAAGAGGGCTGCAGTCATGAGAAAACTCCTAGTTATCAGGATCTGAAACTAACAAGAACTGTACCAGGGGAAAAGAATGGGCACAGATTAAGAAGGAGTCTAGTTTGTGAAAGAAACTTATTGGAACATCTCTGAGGGTGAGATTACTGTATTCAGTTTCTTAAATGTATTAGGCTTAGACTTGTGTGGTTTGTTTTATTTTGCTTCGTAACTTATTTTATTCTGTCTGTTATTACTTGAAACCACTTAAAACCTACTTTTTATACTTAATAAAATCACTTTTGTTAATTAATTAACCCAGAGTAAGTGATTAATACTTGGGGGAGCAAACAGCTGTGCATATCTCTCTATCAGTGTCATAGAGGGTGAACAATTTATGAATTTACCCTGTATAAGCTTTATATGGAATAAAACAGATTTATTTGGGGTTTGTATCCCATTGGGAACTGGGTATCTGGTGCTGGAAATAGTTGACTTGATGAGCAGTTTTTGGTTAAAGTCTGCAGATTTGGGGGCGTGGACCAGACCTGGGTCTGTGTTGCTGCAGACTGGCATTGTCTGGCTCAACAAGGCAGGGTTCTGGAGTCCCAAGCTGATAGGGAAAATGGGCTCAGAGGTAGTTTCAGCACATCAGATAACAGTCACAAGGGGGTTTCTGTGACCAAAACCATCACAGGGGACACTTTAAAAATACCATAGGAAACGGATTTTAGAACAGGGTGGAAAAGAAAAATCAAGTCCAAGAGGTATTGAGGCTTTAATGGAAAAAAGAAGAAACTGAAATCGTAACCTTACTTTTTAGGAGCCTAAGGGAAAGTTAGCAACTATATTACCTGTGTAAAATGCACAGAAAAACAAGAAATTGTGCATCACATTGTTCAGTGTGTGTAAATAGCAGAGATATAATATATTAATAGAATGAATTTTGCCTTTCTTCACATTAACAACAAAACTATTTTAAGTTGATTGACAATTACAGAATACACACACGTGCACACACACACACACACTTACAGTGGAAACAGTTTTGAGTGAACTCAGAATGAAACTTTTCTTATAGGCCTACTTTGCTTATCATGTCTATGCAAAGCCTCAACAAAAACCTGAATATTTTGGTCTTTGCAGTAGGGTACTCCATAGGGGTATGGAGTCAGAAATCTCCAATCCAGACTAAAAAATGGCCACAGAGAAAAAAAGGAAAATAAAGTTAACAGGTTGTTTATTATAGTTTATTTCTACACATGAGCAGGAGTGCTGGTAAACACTCTAAGAAAAAGAGTCAGCTGAGACCTGTTTTCATAATACTCCTCCATCTGTATAAACCTAAACAAAGATTACAAACCTAATCTGCAGGACTATTCACATGTTAAAAGTTTTGCCCATATTTAAGTGCTTTGTTTGACTTTGGCCTAAGAAACAAGACATTGCAAACGGAATCTGAATAAATGTGAACTCTCCAAGGTCCTGAAAGCCATAGGGCAGTCTGGAATACCAAAAGGAAATTGACAGGAGTTTTGGTGGTCTAGACATGGCCTGGATTATAAAATGTGAGTATGGTAAAATAAAAGGGGTTAAACGCAGAACTGGACAAAAATTGTTCAGCGAGTTTTCATCAGGAACATGTCTATTTGTCAAATTTTCTATGGAGATTAGACCAGCAATAACAACCACAGGCTGTTTGTATCTGTGAGAGAGCTGCTTGGGATGATTGAGATCTAATTCTCATTCTCACTCATCTCCAGTCTCTGCCGTCTACTCCAAATGAGTGGATACATCCCACCAGCAGACTGTTCTCAGTATCAATAGAGTTGGTGTGGAGCTGCTATATATGGGAGTATTCCTGACGCTTGGCATAGACAGATTTAAGGATTTAATCCAACGTATGTATATGACAGTGATCACAGTTCAAAAACTAATAATTTTCTATAGTGTCCGGTAGACGCAGGCTCTCCCTGGTTTAACAGAAAAAAGAATATAAAAACAGATTCTTTTAAATGGCCCTAGAAAAACAAAACAAGAAGCAAATGATAAAGCTGTGAGAGTACATGTTCCAAAAATATAGCGACCTTTAACTCTCTGGAAACATTTTACTTAAAAAACACCTTTTGGAATGAATCACATTGTTTACAAAGATGATTTATTTTTAAATGTGAGGAAAAATAAAATGTTAAAACAGATACTTAGCAAATCTGCTGCATACTTATTTAAAATTCTCTGAATGTTCAGGTTTAATGCTCACAAAGAATGCCTGCAACCAGTTGGATGCAGGCCTGATCAGTTCCAAAACATTAAAGATATTTTTTCCTTTTCATCTTCAGTTACATATTGCTAGTGCAGATGATTATGGGCTCTTAGAAACAAAGCTGTGCAGTTCTTCTCTTGTGCTACATACTTCCAGAGTGGATGCTAATCAAGTCCAAGATTTGCATCACGTAGGAGCCTTTGTTCTCAGCACTTTCCAATCCATTAAAATAAAAAATGACATCAATATGTACAGTTCTCGACACTGGCAATGTTTTACAGTTATCACCCATCAAAATAGGTACCAGGCACAACTGTGTGCAAGAACTACTGAATTATTTCCAGGACAAGGTATAGTGACAGATGTTATAAATAACTCCATTATTTACATATCTGTCCAATGCTACAATTTTGAATCAGCAAGCTAAAATTCCATTAGTTATATTTTTTCCCCTGCATTGTTCTAGGTATTCTAGCAGAATAATGGATTTCACAATTCAAAGGAATTAGCAGCCAAAAATCTGCAAACACTGAAATAGAAATGACTATTCAAATGGCTATATCAAGTCTGCAACATCAGTATGCCAATATTTCATGTCATTTTCTGCTGCAAAATGGAGAGACAAGCTATATGGAGAAGGATAGAGAAAATCATAATACAGCTAGGGAGATTAAAGAAATGTACAGTGCTGGGAAAGATTGCCATGTTGCTGATTTAAAGAAATGCAAATTTACAATCTGTGATAGAAAAAATAAGAACATAAATAGTATTTCCCTGAAGTTATTAGAGCACCATAGTAACCCAGTGTCACAGCCTTCAAACAGAATTACCTGGTAAATTCTGTTGATTATGAAGTCCACAATTATGGGATTCATAAGAAAATACCAGTCAAAGTCCTCACAATCCAAAATAAGTAGAGTATCAGGCAACACCGATACATTGGCTTTCTAACAAGCTCAATCATTCAGAATCATTCATCTATGCAATCTTTCTGACTTCCGACCTAGCAGGAACATGCTGGCAAAACATAAATAAATAAATAAATAAATAAAAAGCAGCAGCAGCAAGACAAAATCCCTGATACTTACTGGCCAATCCCCTCCAACTGCTTTGTTAATACCACCCACTGCAGGGTCAAATGTTTGTAACACAGTCAGGTCCCACTCCACAAAGGTACTTAAGCCCCTAAATCAGGTGCCTACATTCCAGTTTCAGGCTCCACCGAAATTCACAAAGCTCCCATCAAAAACCTTTTAAGCACCTAAACTTTCTTGGTGCCTAGGTTTCTGCTTCTGGACATGTACACTTCCACCTCCGTCAAGGTGCCCAGGCACCTATCTCCTACCTAAGCCCAGGAGCAATCCATGAACCAGGATAGTTGGGTATTCATCTGCCTGAGCAGGAGAAAGGATTTGAACAGGGACCTCCCACTTCTAATGAGCATGCTCTAATTACGGAGCTATGGGATATTCCAGTATTCAGTCTCTCCTGTTGAAGCTGCTCTACTTAGGAGAAATAATTAAACAGTAATGGAGCAGGAGGAGTGAATCCTGGGTCTCCCATCTCCCACCACCAGCCTACAGTATTGTTCCCTTTCTATATGTGTCCCAATGACTATTTAAGCACTATTCATAGTGGAATGGGAAAGATTGAAGGAGACACACATCAGCACATCCTGAAGCTCGCATTCCTGAAAGATGGGAGACCTCTGTTCAAACCATTTCTCCCCTTCAGATGCTGCAGGGAACTGAACCTGGGTCTTCCATACCCCAGGTGAGTGTTCTAACCACTGGACTAAAAGTTATAAAGTAGGAAGCACTGGCAGCACCACTACCTCCTCCTGTGTAGAGTGAGGCAGTTAGCTCACTCCTCACAAAAAACAACTTAGGTTAGATGCCTAAGCTGTCTGACTGCAAGGGAGAGGTTCTTGTCTGTGGGCTACTAGCAGAGATAGGCACCTACGTTCATCAGAGGAAAAGGCTTAGAACACAGCCCTCATCAGCATCTCCCATTACCTGGCATGGTGCCTTTTGTGAGTCTTATTCGAAGGTGCCTATCTCTTCTCATTCATTGTCTCAGACACCCTACACAAGCTTTGTGGTTCACAGTGGTGTTTGTGATTTTCCAGGCACATAGAAGTTATTCATTGCAATGCTCACAGTTACGGCATCCAAGTCCCCTTGTGGATCTGGGCCTCAGCCATAGGCATTCGCAGCACATTTCATTAGGGTGTACACCCAGGGAATTTATTTATTTTTAAAGGTGCCACACTCTGCATTGAAAGCCACATTTTTTGGAGACATTAGGGTGTGCCTGGGCACACCCAGCACACCCTGTATGCATGCCTATGGCCTCAGCATCTGCGATCTGAGAATTGTTCCAAAAGTCATTGTTTGGGAATTTTGAGTACCCATAATTTGCATTGACAAAGCTGTGTATCCAAAACATGTATGCTTAAAACTGAAAACATCAAGTTTAGAAGTTACTTTGGGAAATTAGACTATAAATCTCTACATTATTTCCCATTTGTTCTTTCACCAAACATGAGAAGGAAATATTTTATTTCAACATTACACATGCCCTGCTGTAGCATTAATTGATTGTCAAAACTATTTACTTACCTAAGGATAGGCAAGTCAAACCACATGTTTATTCATTTCTCAGTATGCAAAATGTGTTCTTTTCCCTATTTATTAAAATTTGCCTAACTGGAAAACATTTAATCAGAGTGACATTATTGAAAGACTAATAATTCACCTTTTATGGTGAACAATTACATGAAATAGGCAGTTTGGACCTTAAAATATATCTAATGTATTCACATTACCTATTTTGTTCTCTGTGATATTCCCATCCACTGTGAGCATTTAGAGTCCCAAAATTGTGTGGCTAAAGGAAGTTAGTTGCTCTTCAGCATGGCATAACTGGATAAACAACTTGGACTATTTTAAAAATGATCTCATTTTCCATTCATTCAGAAGTTTGATATGAAAGAGACAATACCAAGAGTAGTTAAACCTTTTTACACAGGAGCAGCACACTGATTATAGAGTAAGACTATCAGGACTTTAGCTGCCCTTTGAATATTCCTTGCTCTTGCCAACACATTGCTTAGCCTCAGACACTGACACTTTACTTGCCCACTTGTCGGTAAATTTACTTTTAGTTCTTCTGCAAATTTCTTTATTGGGTGAAACACTCAGTTGTTTCTGACTTGCAAAGTACTGATGCATGTGCTTAATTTTAAGTATACATGTCCCATTGACTTCAATGAGCCTTAAGCACATACTAAAAAGCTTTGCTATACAGAAACGGATTTAAACATGTACTTAAAGTTAAGTATTTTGCTGAATGAGAGCTTCTCTCCTATCTGAAGTTGCACATTTTTATACTATCATAGCAACATAATATGAGGCACACCAAGTACATGAAACAACTTTGCATGTGTGTTGTTTCACATATCACAATGAAGCAGTTAATTTGTAAGAAGCACATGAGTACTAATGGATTTCAGAGCTCCTACACTTTCTTATAGTTATTAATATGCTGAAGGATGTGCACATGGCTAGTTTGATTGTACTACTGCATATTTTTGTGGACTGCAATAAAAACATTGGAGAGTTACACTTCAGCTGCTTTAGTTCATATATTTATTACACACATACAATGTTAAGGTTGCAAAGTCAAGCACACAAAAGTTAGGAAATGCCAGAATTAAGATCACCAGTGCAATTATAATTCACACCCCGCCTTGGATGCATGCATTATGATACAGTCTTTATTTCCATGATCACATACTATTCTTCCAAATGACCTCTGCCTCATTCAGTACAGAGGATGGATAGTGCTCAGTTAAGTGAGCAGCTATTCAATATTTTGTTTTTACTTTGCCATACAAAGTTAATCCCAGGTGTTATTTACTGCATGCTGTTCAAACCCTGTTCTAAAGGCAGAATTATTAGTTTCTGCATGGGATTTTCTATGGCATTCATCACTATAGTATCTGAGTGCTTCACAAACAGTGAATTTATTTTTGCAACATCTTTATTAGGTATAGGGATGTTGTTATGCACATTTTACAGGCAAGGAATTGAGTACAGAGAAATTAACGTCAGAAGAATCCACTAATTTTGGGTGCCTAATTTGAGACACCTGGGACCAGAGTTTTCAGAGTACTTAGTATTATAGGGTTTTTCAAAATATTTAGTATTGTATATAGTTCTTTCCCTATTCAAAGCTTACGTGCATCAATATGCAAACTACATCTCATATATTGTGTTCTATTTTCCTATGAAGACTACCATAATTGAGCTGTGGCACAGCAGTGTGTTATTTTGTGATAATAGATTGTATAAATATGTAAATAATTCTCTCTCCATAGCAGAAAGGTATGTGAAAATGCTCAAGAATCATCACAATAATGCAAAATTCACAACAACTTGTTTGGCATAATGTTAAAGCCAATTCCACAGAAGTAGTCTCTGAATACAGATGGCAAATACTTGAAAAGAAAGGATTTTCAGTGCTGAAGTTTAAAAAACAAGGGAGTTCCCTATGTCATACCTTGATTAAGTATGTTATTCAAATGTTGCTTCCCAATCAAACACTCAGCGTCCCTGAATCATCCCAATTTTGAAGCCCTGATTTTACAAATAAGTAATCTGTATAATAATATTCCAGATTATTGTCTGTGTGTCACTCTGAAATCTACAATGTCTGTTCAGTTGGTGTAAAAAATTGAAAAAGCTACAAGCATGGCTGGAAGCTTATTGTGTTTTGAGTATCGCCAGTTTCAATCATCATCGACATTTGCGATCTGTTACTCTCCCTTTTTTTTTTTTTTTGAGTTCTCAGACATTTTTGACACCATGAATTACAGCATGGGCTTTCAGCTATGGGAAGATATGTATGCCACGCCAAGAGTCTTAAACCTCTGTAATATTGGAGGTAACTCAACCAATCACCATCCTTACTCCACAGCTTATTTGCATACAACAATTTCATTGAGTGAGACTGCACAGAGACTTGGCCCAATTACCACACCCCTTCAGCTACCAATAAATGAAATTATAAATAATAAATAATATTGTGTGAGGAAACCTTTCATGTACCTTCTTTTCCACTTTGCATTGCACTGCTGAAGCGTTTTCTGAGGTTTTTCCTCTCCTTTGATCAGCACAATGGATGGAAGCAAACTAGAAGGAACTTACTTAAGTCTTATGACAAACCTGTATGATATGGCAGGTAAGTGCTACTATATTCACTTTCAATTTGGTAAACTGAGGCAGAGCTGAAGAATATGCACATGGCTACTCTGTGAATCAGTGAAAGAGCTGAAGTTATCAGAACCCAGGAGTTTGCAATTTCTGGTCTCCATTCACCTTTAGATCACACTTCCTCACATTTTCCCTTCTTGGGGTGTCATAAATACAACTCTGAGAACTGTGAGAAATCCTAGGTGGATGCTGAGCAGTTCTGTTTGCCTTTTGTTGAACATTTCCTTAGAACCGAGGTGTTCTCTCTCAAAACAGAAAAGATTAGGAGAGAATTTATATAGTAAATGATATGCATGAAGTTTGTGGTCTTGAGTAAAAAGCTTTCCTTTCTTTTCCTCTTATCTACACCACATGAGTCAACATGCTTAATCATACCATGGTTACCATAGATGTTAAAGACATACAAAATTTGGCTTGGGTCAGTGAATATGAGCCTCGTTTTAAAAGAGACTTGAAACATGCATTTCCATGTTTATTTGCCTATTATTTAAGAAAAAAAAATTCCTAACAGGCAGCCCTGGAAACTCAGCCTGACCTCTTAGAGTTGTTGTGCTGAACCCTATTTGGGGTTCAAGTTTTAAATAGTCCAAAGAGAGTAAAAAGAGAAACAATGATCATTTTAACCTATAGATACCTCTGAAGTATATCTTCTCAACTTATGTCTAATATCTCTACCAAATACCAAGTCCCTATCATTTACCACTGAAAAGTTAAATGCAACTAAAAATGACATCTTAGAATTCAACTTTATCATGTTGGAAAGATCATCAAGATATTCAGTCACAAAACTCAGGGCATGATGGAGGGAATAAGTGAAATCAATGTTTAGAATGATATTTAAAATCCTGATTCTGAAGTGAACATCTCTATGCCAGGTTTCAGAAAGGGGCAATATTTAATTGCCAAGTTATAAACCTCTGAAAACTACTTGTAAGGAAAACTTTGACAGACACTTCATTGCAGCAGTATTAGTGTATGCTTCTGCACTGTGCAAGTTATCTGGCAAGGAAAAAGAGGGAAAAATCACTTTGTCCTGAGGCTGCCTGTAATGGGGCGCAGCTCCTCCTCTCGGTCTTCCTGGGAATTAACTCTTTCAATCCAGAGCGCCCTCTGCAGGCCAGTGCCTCGCTGCTGCTGGCCCCATGTCCCTCCCAGACCCGGTGCCCCTTGTCCTTGAGTGCTGTCTCCTGGCAGTATACCCGCTCTCTGGATCTCCTAACCTACTATCCCCACCTTACCTCAGTCTTGGCTACTGCCTGTCACCATCGAGCCCCCACACACTGGGGCAGACTGCACTATAGAATCCAAACATCACAGGCAAGGGGGGTTTGGACTGGCTGCCTCTACCCACTCTGGGCTGCATCCCTGCACCCTAGTACTTTTCTGGCCTTTCAGCAGGCCACAGCCTGGGGCTATTCCAGGTGGGAACTCCCCAGTTCCCACGCCCTATTTTCCAGCCCTGCTCCCCTCAGGTACTCAGTTTAGCTTCCCAGCAGCCAGTCCCTTCTCTCTCTAGAGACAGAGAGAGACTGTCTGCTCCTGGCCCACTGCCCTCTTGTAAGGGCCAACTGGGCCCTGACTGGGGTGTGGCCACAGCTGAGGCTGCTTCCCCACTCAGCCTTTCCCCAGCAACAATTTAACTCCTCTGGGCAGGAGCGGCGTGACCATCCCGCTACACTGCCATTACAAAGTAAATAATCTATGTGCAGTATTTTTCTTTATTATTCCATAATTCAGATTTAAAATTATAACAAAAGTAAAATATGAAAAGCAATAAATGTCTTTGAATTGTATATATCCAGAATATTATTTAGTTTAGGGCTGATAAATCTCCATCTTTCTTTTGCAGACACAGAAATGCATTGTCACCAACTTACTACAGGAAAGGGAGCATTAAATGAAGCAAGACATAAAATGCTGGCTATAATTAGATGGGATAGCTTAAATAGAAAACAGGATGGCTTATATCAGAAGACGCCAACATATCCACAACTACAT
The DNA here is from genome assembly GCA_007922305.1 of Dermatemys mawii. Lineage (NCBI taxonomy): Eukaryota > Metazoa > Chordata > Testudines > Dermatemydidae > Dermatemys > Dermatemys mawii. Next base: position 59,295,541 of record ML677326.1, on the reverse strand, counting down.
TAATACTACGATGTCCCTTCCTCGGAGTGACAGATCTAGGTATCATTCAACTTTAACTGCAAAAGTTTTAATATGAAAAGATGAAAAATCCATCACTGCTAAATCCTCCTTTAAAATTGATTACATCCTTAGAAAGTAGTTCACAGTTAGTGTTTCCAATGTAGTGGTAGTCATCTATATTCCTCACAACAGGTAGCCTGGAATAGGATAATGGCTATGTTTACCAGCTTGTAATATTCAAGTATAACAGAAGGTTGTACTCTGATATTATGTTGTCCAATAGATGTCACAGTGGAAAAAGATTTGTCTTGGTGAGTACAGTCAGTCTTGGAGTGTGGCCAGGTGGAAATCACACTTACACTGAAGGTTGCACAGAAATATTCAAGATTGAATAAGGACAAGGAAAGGAGACGATCACAATTCTGGGAGGAGATCCACTACAAATGCATCTTGCAATTTCTGCTGTTACTTAAAATGGAAAATATTGTGAAGTGCTTTGCAGCGTGAGATAGTCTCACCACATAGCACTCAACCAAATGGGTAACTTGCTTATGACTGTGACCACTTCCCTGTAACTATTCTCATGGAATAATTGCCATGATTTCTAAAAAATATAGGCCAAATTCATCTCTAGTGCACATCCATTTAAGTCAAGATTAAATTCAATTGTTGCTATGCACAAGAGACAGGTTTTTTTCCTGGCCTTATAGACCAGTTTAAAAAAATATTAATTTTGAAATTCTTTGACAAAAACAGGGAAATTGTTTTCTCACAAATGTTTTCCTCAAAAAAAAAAATCTCATTTTTTGACTCGCTCCAATCCTTATTAGCTGAGTATTTTCAGTGCATATTATTTCTAGGGACAGGCAAATTGATTTGACAAATGATTGAAGCCTGTGCTGAAAACTCAAATCAGACATATTTTGAAGGGTCAAAAATGCTTAAATGATAATTATGCTTTCAGTCACACTACATTCTAAGGGTACACCGATAAACAGTTTATAAAGGGGTAATAAATGACTAATCGGTGTTATGTTACAGGCATGAAGAATATATGTTAGAGATGCTTATAAGCATATCAGTGGAAGAGGTTATAGCTGTTGTGATAAACAACCTAGTGACCTGTTGGATTATGATTATAGATAATACTAGTCCTGCCTCAGTGCAGGGGACTAGATTAGATGACCTATCAAGGTCCCTTCCTGTCCTATATTTCTATAATTTCCAATTTAAGTATTTATTAAGAAATCTATTCATTATTTATTAATCCTTTAAAAGATTCAAAATGTACCCTGAAAATAAAATGTGACCATTTTTCCATGTTGCATTCCACCTCTGCACTTTCTTGTTTTGTATAGAACTAGAATTGGAAATGCCAAAATGTTGTGAGAAAGGTTCACAAGATTCACAGCTCAGTTCTGCAAACCCAAGAAGTTCAGATTTTTTTGGACAAATGACTAAAACTTAGGGAACTTATTCTTTAAGCCAACCCTTTAAAGATTCTTATTTCATTCATTTTCACGTCTTTCTTACTCTTCCTTAGATTTTTACACTGATTCCTCAATAAAAGTCATTGCACCAACTAAATCTACCTTCAGGTTTTGCAATGCATTAGGAGAATGCATTCATTTCCTATAAACATAAGCTTTCAAATACACCACAGTTTCTAAGCAGCTTATGGAAGTCAGACACAGAGATACATAATACTGACTGAGAGATCATGCCACTATCCACAGCACGAGCAGCAAGACACCCTTGGCTGTTCATTTAATTCATTGGGAACATGGGGGGATTTCCCACCATTTCACTGACAGACTGCATCCTGATCTACACCGTTATTGTGTGCTCAGAAGACAAGATAATCATTTTTTTTATTAGGGGTAGTGATAGCAGAATCCTTTGCAAATTACAAGCTGTGAACACTATTACACTGGAATGACCATGTAACAATTTAATCCTTTTCAGTTCTGCCGGTTGTATATCATCACATTGCTCTGTCTGTACTTCTTTAAAGTTCAGTTTGATTGAAACTGCAGTTTTATTGAAAAAAACACTGTGGGACGTTTGGGGTAGAAGACATGATACAAGGAAAGATATTGTTAATATTTTTTAAAACCAAACGCAGGACTTGCTTCTGATCTCACTGAAGTCAATGGGATTTTTGCCAGGCTTCAATGGGACTGGAATGATGCCCATAGCAAGTAAATAGCGAGAAGGCAAAAATCTACTGCTGCTATCAGAAGTTGAAAAATTGCTTTAAATTCAAACTCTGAGATCTTGTGGCAAAAAAACCCAACATTTTAATCAAGTCCTCACAAATTCAGGAAATGAAGGGCTAGAATGCTGAACTCTCAAAGCCGATGTCTTTGGTAAGACTATCCTTCAAAATGTATGATAAATTAGAGGAAGGAGGACAATCATTTGCTTAAAGAATAGACCTTGGAGTAAAGAAATCTAGGTTCCTAGTTCTTCCTCAGAACATTTAAGTGACCTTCAAATGGTCACTTATGCCGTCCATGGCATTCTGGGGTGCAATCCAGGCTAGTGAGGAGTTGAATCATACACACACACACGCCCTGAACACTGAACTGCCTCAAAATGCTTTATTGCTATAGCTTCCAACCAGGGCTCCTCACAAACTGCCAAACAGCATGTAGATCAGACCCCAAGTGTCTATTTATAGCTGCAGCCTGCCAGGACACTCCAGTCTCACTCTGGCTTCTACCAGCCTTGGCTACCACTTGCAGGGTGACCCTAACAGACTCCCAATCCCAAAATTTCCCCCAAAATGTGTATTCTGCACTGTCCAGCCATCTGGGACTGCTTCTCAGATTTGAATCAGAGGGGTAGCCGTGTTAGTCTGGAATTGCAGAAGTGACAAAGAGTCCTGTGGCACCTTAAAGACTAACTAAAATTTTTTTAGAGCATAAGCTTTCGTGGGCTAATACCCATGCATCTGAAGTCCCATGCATCCGACGAAGTGGGTATTAGCCCACAAAAGCTTATGCTCTAAAAAAATTTTAATTAGTCTTTAAGGTGCCACAGGACTCTTTGTCACTTCTCAGATTTGTCACCTAAAAAAAATGGCTCAGATTTGGGAATCTCCCTCACATCCTTAGCCATAAAGACTGATGCAAATAATTCATTTAATTTCTCTCTTATCTTGAGTACTCCTTTAGCATCTTGATTGTCCAGTGGCCTCACTGGTTGTTTAGCAGCCTTTCTGCTTCCAACATACTTAAAAAAATTTGCTATTACTTTTTGAGTCTTTGGCTAACTGTTCTTCAGATTCTTTTGGGGCCTTCCTAATTACATTTTTACACATCACTTGCCAGATTTTATGCTCCTTTCTATTTTCCTCAATAGGATTTAACTTTTTAAAGGATACCTTTTTGCCTCCAATTGCTTTTTTTACATTGTTATTTAGCCATGATGACACTTTTTTGGTTCTCTTACTGTGTTTTTTAGCGTGGGGTATACATTTAAATTGAACCTCTATTATGTTGTCTTTAAGAAGTTTCCATGCAGCTTGTATCAGTTTCACTTTTGGCACTTTACCTTTTAATTTCTATTTAACAAACATCCTCATTTTTGTGTAGCTCCCCTTAAATGTTACCATGGTGGCCTGCTCTGGTGTTTTACCCCCACAGGGATGTTAAATTTTATTGTTATGGTTACTGTTACAAAGTGGTTCAACTATCTTCACCTCTTGGACCAGATCCTGTGCTCCACTTAGGACTAAATCAAGAATTGCCTCTTCTCTTGTGGGTTCCAGGACCAGCTGTTCCAAGAAGCAGTCATTTAAGGTATCAAGAAACTTTATCTTGGCATTCCATCCTGTGGTGGCATGTACCCAGTCAATATGGGGATAGTTGAAATCCCCCATTATTGAGGTTTTTTTTATTTTTATAGCCTCTCTAATCTCACTGAGCATTTCACACATCACCATACTTGTCAGGTGGTCTATAATATACCTTTACTGCTATATTCTTATTATTCAAGCAAGGAATTACTATCATAGAGATTCTATGGTACATTTTGGTTCTCTTAAGATTTTTAATTCATTTGACTCTTCGCTTTCTTTCACATATAATGCCACTCCCCCACCAGTATGACTTATTCTGTCACTTCTGATATATTTTGTACCCTGGTATTACTGTGTCCCATTGATTATCCTCATTCCACCAAGTTTCTGTGATGTCTAATATAGCAATATTCTCATATAATATGAGAATTTGCCTCTGGAGGTTCTTGTTTAATCCCCAAAGACCCAGGGGACTGTCATTACACATACTCATACTGTTCATACCTGCTAGCAAAAGGTAAGAGAAATACTTCTGCCAGCACTTCCTGTCAGATATTAGCAAGCACGCATGGCCTCTGGCATGGCCTCTGGCAAGGCCCCCATTCCAACTAACAATGCCCCTTTGTGGCTAAAATGCCCATAAGAAGCCTTGAGAAGCATGATGAATTACTCAGTATTTGTGTTATTAGTAGAAGGGTTATTTGTATTCCCAACCCCTTCGGGAATCTGATTTGCCTAAGTGTTTATACACTGAACAAACAGTGACATTCTATGCAAATATGAACTTTTAAATTATCCTCAGATCACAAATAGTTTATGTCTCTTTTAAAATCCCTGTACCAAAGGAAAAGGACTACAAAAAAGGACCACTGAAAGGTTGCCTAATCCCAGGAGCCAATGCTGTCACGCTACAATACTAACCATATCCAACAATTTTGATTGACAGACATTCTTTCAATGGGGGGAACTTGGATAAACCACCAGAGTTCTTTTTTCATGATGACTGACATTCAAATTCTATTACTAGGATTGTGTGTGTGTGTGTGAATTCTAAAGGCAGTGTCTCAAGTTCTTAGAAAATTATGCCAGATGGTGTTTTGTGAGTAGGGAATAAAAAATTGCTAAGAATGTCTCTTCCCCATATTCATTGGGAGTTAATTAGATACTCAAGATCACCTCTTTACACATTGTATAAGAAAATGTTACCAAACTCTGTAGGAAATACCCAAATTGCTTTTGCTAAGAAGGAGATTTGTGGTTGATAATTGTAAGAACTACTGATTATTTTTGGTCAAGAAGCAGCAGCAAAGGACAAGATGGATATTTCTAATTTTACAAAAAGAACGAGGAGTACTTGTGGCACTTTAGAGACTAACAAAGTTAATTGTGCATAAACTTTCATGGGCTAAAACTCACTTCAGTAGATGCATAGGGTGGAAGATACAGTAGGAAGATTAGATAAATAGATTAGATTAGATAGATAGATTAGATAGATACACATACACACACATACACACAAAGATAACATAAAAAGATGGGGTTGCCTTACCAACTCTAAGAGGCTACTTAATTAAGGTGAGCTATTATCAACAGGAGAAAAAAAATCTTTTTGTGGTAATAATCAGGATGGCCCATTTCATACAGTTGACAAGAAGGTGTGAGTAACAGTAGAGGAAGACTAGATTTCAGTTTGTATAATAACCCAGCCACTCCCAGTCTTTATTCAAGCCTAATTTAATGGTATCTTGTTTGCAAATTAATTCCAGTTCAGCAGTTTTTCGTTGGAGTCTGTTTTTGAAGGTTTTTTTGGTTGAAGAATTGCCACTTTTAGGTCTGTTACTGAGTGACCAGAGAGACTGAAGTGTTCTTCTACTGGTTTTTGAATGTTATGATTCCTGATGTCAGATTTGTGTCCATTTATTCTTTTGCGTAGAAACTGTCTGGTTTGGCCAATGTACATGGCAGAGGAGTATTGATGGCACATATCACATTGGTAGATGTGCAGATGCATGAGCCCCTAAGGGTGTGGCTGATGTGATTAGGTCCTATAATGGTGTCACTTGAATAGATATGGGGACAGAACTGGCACTGGGCCTTGTTGCAAGGATAGGTTCCTGGATTAGTGTTTTTGTTGTGTTGTTGCTGGTGAACATTTGCTTCCTAGAGAGCTGTCTGAAAGCAGGGACTGGCCTGTCTCCATCTGAGAGAGTGTGGGATCGTCCTTCAGGATAGGTTGTAGATCTCTGATGATGTGCTGGAGATGTTTTAGATGGGGGATGAAGGTGATGGCTAATGGCGTCTGTTACTTTCTTTGTTGGGCCTGTCCTGTAGTAGGTGACTTATGGGTACTCTTCTGGCTCTGTCAATCTGTTTCTAGTTTTGTTTGTTTTTTGAAATATTAACATCTTTCTCCTCCTTGTATAGATAATGAAGGCACAGTTTTCAAAAGTGTAAAAAATGGGAGAGATGACCAGAACACTGAAGGAGTAAGAGGTGTTGGACAAACTAATACTGACTCTTGCATATCACTGCTTATTCAATACCTAACAAGATATACAGGTTCCCTAGCTAGCTGAATTAGCCACATATGCATTCAGTTTTCCCTAACCCAAGAAATTCAGTCTTCCTCAGACAAAGTTATGCTGAGGAAGTGCAGAAGAGATGTAACATCTCTGTGTCAGTGCCAGGGATGGTCATGTTCAACACTGGGAAAGGAACAATAGGCAACAATTCCTGGTTTCTAAAAGACTAAGGACTGGTATTAGGCAGAAAGGCTATGGAATAAACACTTTTCTTTTTACTGCCAAGAGCAGAGGCACTTGGAAATAGGCTGAGGGGCGTTACAACTACAATTTCTTAGAACACACTTCTAAAGGAAATTAGGCAACACGTCTAGGCCCGGCCTACAGCAGGGGAGCGGATCACAAGAACACAAGAATGGCCATACTGGGTCAGATCAAAGGTCCATCCAGCCCAGTATCCTGACAGTGGCCAATGCCAGGTGTCCTAGAGTGAGTGAATCTAACAGGTAACGATCAAGTGATCTCTCTCTTGCCATCCATCACTCCCCTTGGACAAACAGAGGCTAGGAACACCATTCCTTACCCATCCTGGCTAACAGCCATTGATGGACTTAACCTCCATGAATTTATCCATATCATATAACTGTGGCTATGATCAAAAAAAGAGAGTTGAGTTGGAGCCCCTTTTTTATAAAAAGGAAGGGAGATTAAATGAGAGGACCTCATTTTTGCAACCTGCTTTCCACATTCTCTAAAATAGCCTGAACTGGTTGAGCTTTGTGGTACATGGCTAGATTTACCTCTTTAATAAGGCTTTGGGGCTAGAGGAACACAAAAAGGACCTATATTCATGGGGAAGTGGGAACTGTTTGGATTTAACTTTGTTATGATTAGTCATATTTTGGTTTAAGGCCAGAAGGGACCACCGTGATCATCTTGCCTGACCTCCTATATGAAACAATCATAAAACTTCCTTGAATTAATTCCTATTTGAACTAAAGCATATCTGCAAAAACAAAATCCAATCTTGATTTTTAAATGGCCAGTGATAGAGAATCTACCAGAAACATGTTGTTTCATTGTAAAAAATATGAACCTTATTTCCAGTCTGATTTTGTTTAGCTTCAACTTCCAACCATTGGATCTTGTTATACCTTTGTCTGCTAGATTGAAGAGCCCAGTATAAAGTTTGTGTTTCCTATATAGATGTTTTTAAACTGTGATCAAGTCATTCCTTAACCTTCTCTTTGTTAAGATGAACAGATTGATCTCCTTGGGTCTAAAGCTCCTAGCTTTAATTTTCATTTGAATGTTTAACTTTTGGCAAGGGGGTTCGATGGCACAGTATATTGTTTTGAGCAAAAGATTGATATTACCCAGATACTATTAAAGGCTATTTATTGGGCATGGACAATGTGCATAGCAGCATTCACGACACAGATAAACACAGTCTCTGCCCTAAAAAACTATAATCTCTGTGTTTTAAAATGTCACAGGCAGAAATATTACAAGGCACGTTTCCCAACACATACAGTATACCAACACTACGAGCATGTAAAAAGTGCTCATTCAATCTGCATCCACTGACATTATTCCTCCTGAGCTCACAGCCATACTGTATGAAGACTGTTCAGATTAAGGACAGTAGCTGCTTCCACTGGAGTTTGCTTACAGAGCAACATGAGAATCTCCTTTCTGCTTAATCACATGCAAGCATTCAGCTTGAGTGCTGAACATCAGCTTGAGTGCTGAACATCAGCTCTCAGAAGCTGACCACTAGACTGCTGATCAAATTGCAAGAGGATGTAGATATATTTGTGAGCTGAGTCTATGAAGGCATCCCTATAGAACATGATATGCCTGAGATTAATATATGCTGCCACTGGATGTCACTAATGCTCTGCTTGTATAACATACATAGTGTAATTAAATGAGAATTAAATGTGATCATGGAAAAGATGACCTTCTCCCCCCTGCCACATAATGTGAAATTATAAAAGAAATAAACATGTGACAGAAAGGTTAAATCATCAAGCTGTATAAATTTGATAGTTCAGTGGTATTGATTTCCAAGGGATTAATGGTTCTATCTATAAATTGGTATTACATCACTCTGTCTAACAGGTATATGCTACAGTGTGAAAGGGAAAAGACATTTCAGTGTCTCATAGTGATTTAGTACATAACAGTGCTCAAACTGAGGGTGGGGACAAAGATGGTTATACTAAATCCCCACTTTAAATGCTGCCAGTTGGTAAAAGCTGCAAACAAGAAAACCTTGTTGAGAAAAAGTTGAGGTTTACCACCATTTTGTTTGAAGGGATAGTGAAAAGGTGCAATTCAAGAATTGCTAAATGATGCAGAGAATAATTGTTGCAAATATACTAAAATCCTGCTGATACCAAATAGGTCTCAGCCCTCAGTGTCCCTGGGTTATATTTTTGTTAATATTGTAAAAATATAAAAGTTTAGGAAATCCTACCTTCTGATGGGTCAACGTGGGGAAAACCAGGTGCAATACAACAGGTTGGAACAACCGCATCACATATTATATTAAGAATGGCTATTGACAGATATAGAGAATTTCTAACAATGTATGTAGTTTGAAGTATATTTGTCAATAGAATTCTGATATGTACTAAAAGACCAATCCTCTGAAGGGCTGGACATCTTAACTTCCCTCCCCTGTTGTGCTTCACGGTTTCTGATATTTTTACCTTCTTTTTCTTGCTATATTTAAGTCTTGTAGGAAAAACAAACATGACGTTGAGTGGGCTCTGAGAGGAGTTCTGATCCTATTTCTGACAAGCAAGGAAACAATGATACTAGAATGGGAGGGGAAAGGGTAGCATGAGCAATGACCTGATATTGTTCTTTCACTCCTGAACTCCCTTGTTTCTTCTTCATTCCCTTTTTCTCACCACCACTTCTTTCTTGAGAGCTTTTAAAAACTTATTTTCTTATCAACAATTGGAACTTCTGATTCAATTATCTTCTTTCCACTTAATCACATGCAAGCACTCAGTTTGATTTCTGAACATCAGGTCTCAGAAGCTGACTGCTAGTTTGCTGATCAAATTGCAAGAGGATGTAGATATATTTGTCAGCTGAATCTATGAAGGCATCCTTATAGAACATGATACGCCTGAGAATTAACCATAATCTGCTGTGGAATAGTGTACTGATAGGAATGAACAGGAGTCTCTACCATCTTCAGAAGAGCATGCAAGCCCTGAGTTACTGTCCAAATGCACCACTTTCCTGGAATTTGCTTTTATGGGTTACTCAGAAACACAATACAATACAAGCCTCAGCCTACCCAAGCTTGAGTTTCTAATATGTCTGTTACAGCTCCCTCTGCTTGAAAAGGCCCACTTGTACTTCCTTTGAGGCTCCACCTACCACAACGAGTCAGCAGAATGTATACAGGTTTCTCAGACCTCCTGACAACTGTCTGGTTCCATGCTGAACTTGGGCACCTCACTTTCACGAGGATCAGAAATAGTCCAACCTTTGATACCACCACCATCGCCACAGTTACTGAAGAAGATGGAATTGCAGGTTTAAGCAACCACAAAGAGGCTACATGACTGGTACTCACCAGCCCACGTGTAACAGAGCCCAAGTGTCTCTAAGATCTAGGAGATCTGGATCCAGCCAGCCTTGTTTGATTATCAGACCCAGCTGGGAGGAGGTCAGGTGACCCTATACAGGACTATGATAGCTCAGTGAGCAGACGTGAGACAGCCCCCTAACAGTAGAAGCAGGAGAATTGAAGGGAAAAGGTGTATTGCTCTATCAGCACTGAGAGAATAAGAAGGAAAGCCTCTGGGAACTGTAGCTCATTCAGAGGAATATCTCTGTTTTGAGAGTTTGCCTAAGTTTTGCGTTTGAGTTAATAAACTGTGCCCTGAGGGAAGGGCCTGAAACTGACTTGGGTGTGGTACTGAGCTCTTCCTGGACTGGTGAGGGAACCACCAGCCTACATAAGGGCTCTGCCCAATGAATAGCATTTTCATTTTGAAACAGTCCTCTGAAGCCAGAATAGCCAGCAGGTTCAAAGGTAGAAACACAGCTCTCATCTACTGCAGGCAGTGCTGGCACCATTGCTGCAGTTGTGCTATAATAAGGTGTAATTAGGTTGTCTGTTGCTGCAGCGCTAGCTGCTGCTATTATCATTCTGCCATTTTGTCTACTTCTATGATAACAATGGACACCCCATATTCAATAGGGTTAGACATATCCCACTGCTTGACTTAGCTCTAATGGATTACTCTTATCCCAGGTTAGGAAAGTAAATCGAGGGGAAATAAATACAATTTAAGAGCATTTTTGAGCTGTTTGCCTCCTGGGAGACATTTATTCTCTCACTGTTCCCTTTTTACTGGCGTGGCTTAACTAAAACAATAGGAAACATCCTTTCAGTAGGATGACCATATAGTCCCAGTCCTCCCTACGTCAGGTAGATGGTGAATAAAGTAGTGAGTATGGTCCCTTTCTCAGGCTTTCCTGCTCTCCTGGATGGATGGATGGAAGCTAAGTTCTGCTCCTCTTCCCTAGAACCACTTTATTAACCTATTGAAAAATGTAGCTTTCTATGGCTTTCCTGTTAACAAGGCATAGTTGCCTGATCTACCTTTCAACTGCCTCATGGGCCACAGCGGTTAGCTTCTCTCAAGGCTAGATGCTTAAAACAGTGGATGGACTTTTCATGGGTCAGTTGAGGATGCAGTATACACAGGCCATTACACAGGGTAATTAAAGTGACATAGGGTATCCTAAATGCCATAATTTTCAACACAATCTCCATGACAAATCCTAGTTAGCCAGTAAACCTGTTTACTTCTGTGTGGTGCTTCATTTATCAGGACAGAGGTTCTTGGCAACAAGATAATCTGTTTATACATTTGATTCAGTACTGAGTGCATTTCTTATATATATTGTGGGAACCATATAAGAACCTTCATAAACAGAAGACCGACAGATATGAAAGACTTAGAGTTTAAAACTGGTATGAACTTGCCATCAGAAGCTAAAGTCCGGGTTTTTTTTCCTTGCCCTTTCTCCACTGACACTATCTTACAACTAACACTGAAGAATACTGCTTAGTGGAGGCCCAGGGACATGGCAAAACTCAGCTATCTCACCTACTCCTTCCATTACTCCATATGGTTTGCTACCAACCCTGGCTGTGGTAGAATCAGTGAGGTGAGAGAGGAAAGGATTTCTTTTTGGGTGAAACTTGTCATCATTACATCAAGTTAGCCTCAAACTCTGCTGGTCTATTAATATTCTTAGCCAGTTAGCTGCTTATTTTTCTGTGAGTGAGAGTATAAATTAGAGAGTTATAGAGTCTAAGACCAGAAGAGACTATGATGATCATCTAGTCTGGCCTCTTGCAAAACACAGGCAATATTCTTTAGTTATACCACACCCCAGAAAATCTTCCTCAGTATGGTTATAGATATAAAGGTGGTTTCTTCAGTAAAAATCCTGATTTTCCCAATCTATGACTGGAAAAATCAGCCACTCACTTTTTTTGTATGTTGCCTTATTTTCCCCTGTAATGTACCTCTACTCCATTATTCCTGGCATTGCAACAAAACAGAAAATAACCACACTGACATTCACCAACAACCTTTATGTCAGATCACAGACACCAAAAAGAAGAAAGCCTTTACAAGTTTATTATGGCATTTAATGGACACCCTACGGCATTAGTCTCAACAGAAACACTAGGGACTGAATGGGCATGGAGAAGGAACTATCCTTTCAGCTAGGAGGAGACAGGGCAGAGGCACAGGTGTGCATGTGCAGCTGTTGCCCCTGGCATGCCTGTTCCACAGCTACATAAAAGCCTTCAGTCAACAGCTTTCAAACAAACCCAAAATTTTGAAGGTGCATATTAGTGCCCACAAAACTGAAGCAAGCTGAAGCACAGTTGAAAATACATCCTTTAATCTTTTGTGGATTAAAATTCTCTTGACTTGCTAAGACACTAGTGTAGAATCAAATTACTGTTTCCAGAAACTGATAGGAGCAGCTTGCATAGCATTTTGATGGGTGGCTATTTTAATGTTAACATTAGACTGAAATACAAGAGTATTAGCATGCCAGAAAGATTCTTATTGTAAGAAGAATGCACACTCTTGAGCACCCCTGAGTGCCCTCCACTTCCATTCGTTAGCACTTTGCAAGACTGGGCACTTACCGCAATGTGGCCAGAAATCTTCAGCCCATTATAATTTTGCATTAGCATTTTGATTGTAAAAAGTATTTGAAACATTTTTAAAGAAAAATTAAACTTCAGCCATATGTAGTGTTTTATTATGTGGGTGCTATAGATAAAAGTATCTTCCAGCCTTCCCTTGCCCTCTGTTAAATGATGTAATATTTTGAGGTACAATTTCCCAGTAAACCATGAAAGGTACTTTGTTAATGAAGAGAGCAGTAAATAATGGAGATCTGCAGGATCCTGTGCAAAGGCTACACAAGCCTGAAACAAATTAGCTTTTAGCTGATGCACATAGATTTCCCTGTCTTGATTCTGACCCTGAATTGTTAGAGTAAACCAAAATCAGGTGAACTGAAGCCATTAAGGACCAACACTTCATCTTGATCTGTGTTCTACAGACTTTTGCAATAAAATGTGTGACAAAGCTCTGTCCTTATCTTCGTGGATCCTGCGTTTCCTGGCGGATTTTTACTAGCCTCAGCGGCTCACTGTGACCCTCCACGGAGCCCTTCTCTCTCTGGAGACAAGGTCACAGTCTATTGAGTCATTTTCATCACAAACCAGTGAGGAGAAGCTATCCTTCCTGGCACAGTCTCTATTGTCTCCCAATCTCAGAGACTAATTAGGGGAGGCAGAAAGGGGGGAACCCAGGCCCGCCCTCTACTCCGGGCTCCAGCCCAGGGACCCTAATAGTATCAGCTAAGATGGCTGACCTTTTATCCACAAAACACAATACAATTCCCTGGACTACTTCCCCACAGCAGTCCCCGCTTCTTCAAACTCCACTTCACCCCTACCTCAGGGCCTCCTTCCTTCTGTATGATAAGTTGTCCACCACTCAGTCTCACCAACAGCATAACTTCCTTCCACAGCTCCTGACACCCACAACCCACCTGACTAACTGGCAGGTTTTTATCTGGCTTCAGCCAGTCCCTGATTGGCTTCAGGTGTCCCAATTAGGCTAGCTGTTTCTACTCCTTTCTAGAAGGTTCTTAATTGGCCCCAGGTGTCTTGATTGGTCTGGAGTAGCCTTTGTTTGGCTATCCAGGGAACAGGGACCTGCACACCCTGAGACTAATATACCTGCCTTCCAGCACTCTCCTATATCCTTCTGGTCTGACTCCATCACAAATGACACAAACTAAAGTGAAGCAAACATTTTCTTTCACTGGCTACACTAATCTACAAAGAAGAACTTAACTAAAAATGCCTTTAATTACAGAACTGCCTTGCCACCCTTCTATTGAATCATGTCTCAAGTGGTTGCATTCACTTCAGTGGGACTATTCTTAAAGTATGTTTACACTTGGAACTGGGTGTGTGATTCTCAGCTTGAGGAGAAATACTAGTCCAAGCTCTTATCAAACCAGCGCACTAAAAGTAGTAGGGTAACCATGGTAGCACAGGCAGTGGCTCATGAGTATGAGAATCACACCCCCAGCTTTACATGTAGGCATACTCTTAAAATAAGGCTCAACTCAATGTGAATGCAGATTCTTGCCCTAAATTCCTGGCCACGCTGGGTATAATAAGCATTACTGTAAATATGTGTGAACATATGTGACACTGATAAGCTTCCTGCATTTGTATGCATAGGAGCTGGATTCTGATTTCATATAGACTGGTGTAAATGCAGAGTAACTCTATTGATTTTAAAGGAATTACTCCACATTTACAATAACATAATCGAAATGAAAATCCAGGCCTTTATTAGTTCACAAATATTTTTGAGGGCCACCCATCAGGTCACAGCTCTAAAATGTTGACTTGTATAGAAAGTTAAAGGAGAAAGAGCAAACCATATTTTTTCTTTCAATAATGCTATTAGGTTACCTGAAGATGAAAAGACAGTGTTCAACTCCATGTGGAGTTTCAACACCATGGCTGGCTTGAAAACTTGTGCAGAAATCAATGTCCATCAGAAGCAACAGTAGCCGCTAGGGTGTTACTGAAATACAAATAATAAACAATATGGGATCATGAAAATATCACTGCATTCTGTAGGGCAGTGGTTCCCATACTTTAACAACCTGTGAACCCCTTTCACTGAAATGTCAAGTCTCATGAACCCCTTCCTAAAAAATGAATATTTTCCACGATTTTTTCCTTTACCAGAGTATAAATGATAAAAGCAGTGATCTTGGAAATATAAAATCTGTTTTTATGACATGCTTATTACATACTATTTGTTATTATTATTTATCATTACAGTATTTTTATTACATTATGAAAATGGTAACACCTTCTAAAAATCTCACTTTCGTAGCTTTTATCACTTTGAATAAGCCTGTTCTAAAACAAGGCTCCTATGTTTCATCAAGGAGTATCAGATGTGAAACAGCGTGAAGATATTTAAGAAGTCAACTCAAATTGTTCCTCTTACACATTCTGCTCGTGAGCAGTCCAGGCAAACAACGCACTTTACAACAAAGCTTAAACTTGTTCTTCATAAAATCATTTTAAAAACAATACTAGCTGCCTATTAATTTTAAAAACAGCAAAAAATATCCACCTCCCTTTCCATTTCTTATAAGGAGTCTTGAAGTTTAAATCTCCTCAATGGGATAGATAGATATGCTTGCTTTGATCTGCTTAGCTCTTGGAAGTCCAGAGGCTCTGGCTACTGGCCCTGTGCTGCTCAGGGTTCCTAGGGACAGCTCCGTCCACCATTAGGGAATTTTTTCCCCTTAGAGCTCACTGTAACATTTTGCGAACCCCAGTTTGGGAACCACTGCTGTAGCATGAAAAACAATGGAGATCAGCACGGCAAGGGAAATGGAAAGATTCACTCATTCACATCCACCCACAAAGTTCCCAGGATATTATTACAAACCACTCAATAAAACCATCTTCTTTATTTAAGTTACACTACCTTAGGGCTGCATATTTACCCAAGTTATCATAATTTTGAAGTCAATATCACAACAGTTAACAAATAGCAACTTAATCAAATGTATAAGTAGGATGAATCTACGTGACAAAAGTATTAACACCAAGTTCCACTACTAAAATTGTATACCTTTGTAACTTTGTCTACCTCAGTGCGCCAGACTGTAAATTCACATGTAGCCTCACATGGCTGCACGGGAAGGAAGGGGAAACAAGGCAATCACCACCCTCATGTGCAACTTCCCAGGACTTGCCTGGTTGTTGGGACAGGGAAACAGGGCAAGGTCTGCCTAGCATCTGGGTTGGGAGAGGGCAAAGCCTAGAGCCTGTCTGCATCACACTGGCCAGCAGAGCTAAACAGGTCTGAAGAGGAAGTAAAATGCATGTTACAAACAGGTGCAATAACTTACTGTCCCCTAGATCATCACTGGTCTTGTAAGATTTCAGCTATGTTGGGGTCAAAATTGTATAACAACCATTTAAAATTTTTTTGACAGTGACCCTTAGCCCTCATTCAACCTTGAAGTCTAGCTAAAACAGATCAGATGCTAGATGTAAATACTGTGGTGTGGTCATTTGTTGATCTAGGCAAACACATGGCATTTTCTGTGAAAATTGCCAAAACAAATGAAATTTCTAGCTTTTCTATGGGGAAAAAAAACTATTTCAGTTTCTCATATAAAAAAAAATCAGAGCATTTCAAAAAAAAAAAACCCCAACAATCTGCAAAAATTTTCCTTTCTAGGTAAAGATATTTTGGGATGATTATTTCCCTCCCAACTGGCATTACTCCTTAGTTCTTTAATACATTAAAGTAGAGACATTTTGCAAAAGCACATGAGTAAATTAGCATGATGCCTGAGTGGAGGTTAACCACACCAATTCCCACTAATAGAAATACAAATTATTTAGCTAAATCCCCTTGCCTCACATAAGTGCTTGTATATGAGTGGCTAGGTTGGTATAACTACCTCGCTCAAGGGTGTGGATTTTCACGCCTCTGATCTACCAATATAGATCTGTAGTATAGACCTGGCCTCAGAGTGTAACAGCTAAATACAAGATGGAACAGAATGTTTAGCTTAAGTAGTTAACATATTTCAAATGAACACTGCCCATTGGATGGTCTTGTTTAGCATAAGTATTTAACACATATTTCTAGGGACCAGTCAAAGTGCTTTGTTCTCTTGACATGTGTTAACTATTTATGCTAAACATTCAGTTCCATTCTGTATTTAGCTGTGACACTAAGGCCTTGTCTACACTGCCACTTTACAACGCTGAAACTTTCTCACTCAGGGCAGTGCAAAAACACACCCCTGAGCAAATGAGTAATTTTTGTAGTGTACAAGGACTAGACCTTAATTCTATTCAGCGAAAAGCCCATTTATTGAGGTGGGTCTCTCTCTCCACTAGCACATGACACCAGAACTCCATGATCTGCACTACCTGCCTATTGCCTTCTGGGGGCTTGTCTACAATGGCAATTTACAGCGCTGCTACTTTCTGGCTCAGGGATATAAAAAAACACCCCCTGACCACACCAAGTTTCAGTGCTGTAAAGTGGCAGTGTAGACAGTGCACCCAGCAAGGCTCCCAGCGCTGTTAGCTACTCTGTCCATGGGAGTAGTTATTTTTACAGTGCTGGGACACCTCTCTCCCAACACTGGTGCCGCGACTACACAGCCACATTAAAGCACTGCTGCAGGGGCACTCCGCTTGATATCGGCTGCCAACTAGACATTGAGCTCTTGATCACTACCCGTTAAGCCTGACAATCTATCCAGCTTTCTGTCCACCGTATAGTCCATTTATCTAATCCAGGGGTTGGCAACCTTTCAGAAGTGGAGTGCCGTGTCTTCATTTATTCACTCTAATTTAAGGTTTTGCGTGCCACTAATACGCTTTGACATTTTTAGAAGGTCTCTTTCTAGAAGTCTGTAATATAGAACTAAACTATTGTTGTATGTAAAGTAAATAAGGTTTATAAAAAGTATAAGAAGCTTAATTTAAAATTAAATTAAAATGCAGAGCCCCCTCCCCCAATCAGTGGCCAGGACCTAGGCATTGTGAGTGCCACTGAAAATCAGCTTGTGTGCCACCTTTGGCACCCGTGCCTTAAGTTGCCTACCCCTGATCTAATCCATACTTCTTTAACTTGCTGGCAAGAATACTGTGGGAGACCATATCAAAAGCTTTGCTAAAGTCAAAATATGTCTTATCCACTGCTTTCCCCATATCCACAAAGCCAGATATCTCATCACAGAAGGCATGTTGTTCAGGCATGATTTGCCTTTGGTGAATCCATGTTGACTTTTCCTGATCACTCTCCTCCAAGTGCTTTAAAATGGATTCCTTGAGGACCTGCTCCATGATTTTGCTGTGGACTGAAGTGAGGTTGACCAGTCTGTAATTCTCTTTCTCCTCTTTTAAAATATGGGCCCTATATTTGCCTTTTTCCAATCATTCGGGACCTCCCCCGATCGCCATGAATTTTCAAAGATAATGGCCAATGGCTCTACAATCACATCAACCAACTCCCTCAACACCCTCACATGCATTAGATCTGGACCGATGGACTTGTGTATGTCCAGTTTTTATAAATAGTTCTTTCACCACTGAGGGCTGCTCACCTCCCCATACTGTGCTGCCCAGTGCAGCAGTCTGGGAGCTGACCTTGTTTGTAAAGACCGAGACAAAAAAAGCCAGTATAACTGTTAAAAACTATAGCCCCTTGCCAATCCCAAATCAGCTGATCCCACCACAAAACACTTACCCCTCACCCCAAACCAAAAAGCATAATCTGCTTGATTTAGTTCACACTTTCCCTCAAACAAGAATCACCTTTAGGCTAAGGGTTAAGCATGAGTCATTTCTATGTAAAATATTTCTAATGCATCTATCGCAGTAGCATTTAAGCACCATTTCTGATGAGATTGATTGTTTTGCTGCTGAAAAAGTTAGAAGGGATGAAAACCATGAGTTACAGTGGAATGGCTCCTGCAAATAACATATCAAGAATATACTAGAAGAGTGTGCTACTAAATCCAGCTGTATCTACATAGCATGGGATTATTTTGTTTCTGTATTCTCCTAGATAAAATTTACATGCTGGTTTTAGTTTCAAAAGAAATAGATTTACCATTGATTGACCATAACTTAACTGATTCCTTTACGAAAAGATAACATTGTCCAGATGAAATATTAAACCACCTAAAAATTTTCATTGCTTGCACCATGATAGAGATTTTACAATAAACATAAAACTATTACAAGAAATGCAGAAAGACATTATCTAAATGACTAGGATGCACGTAGCAATTTGCCTTGTAAATTGTGTGACTGTGTGAACAAGTCACAGTTTTAATTAGAGCAGAATTAAATAGTGGAGTGCTAATCAAGTTAAATATCCCAGAATAATAAAGGGTTCTGGCAAACAAAATTACTGGACAATTTCAGTGCTTGGTGAAGTTCTGCAGCTGCCTGACCTAAATCATTCCTCTTTCTCATGGAGAGGTGAACAACCATACAGCTAGATTCTATCATCCTTGGAGGAATGTACATTTCAACATTAGTAGGAGTGGCAGGATCTGGCCTACAGAAATAAACACAATGTGTAGAATGTTCACATCTCTGTGATATCTTTGGCCAAACCAACTGTGGCAACAATCACTGGCAAACACTATTAAATTCTGCCCTCAGATGTACATTTATGACTGTCATGAAAGCCAACTAAAATTATATGCAGCTGAGTGTAAACTTTACTATTATTTTTTCTTGCCATATGTATGGGGGGTTTTTCCCAGAACTACAGTCTCATTTCCCCGATGTGCATTTAAAAAAAAAAAAAAGAAAAACAGTCAACCCAACAGACAATCACAGGAAGTGGCTCTAGACTTGGCCTACGTATGTTTGTGTTTACATATTATAAAAGAAATAGTGTGGAAAAATCAGCACTCTCATCACTTCATCATTACTTCCTATTGTGTCAGTTGGCCAATTTCTTGAGGGGTATAGAAGAAAATTATACAGGTATTGTAGTTTTGTATTTTATGGGGAAAATTCTGAAATGTTAAGATTTTTCCATAAAAAAGTAGGTAAAAAATAAGGTGCTTTAAAAAGATGGTTCATTCTTCAACTTGTTCTCCTATGCAAACCTATTTCTTTTCCTCCCTCTAAATGAACAGAATTTCATTTATCTTGACAGTGTGCAATTTTTATATCCATTTTATATATAACTGGAGAAAGAGGGATAGCTCAGTGGTTTGAGCATTGGCCTGCTAAATCCATGGTTGTGAATTCAATCCTTGAGGGGGCCATTTAGGGATCTGGGGCAAAAAATCTATCAGGGGACAGTACTTGGTCCTGCTAGTGTAGGCAGGGGACTGGACTCAATGACCTTTCAAGGTCTTTCCAGTTCTATGAGATAGGTATATCTCCATATATATTATGGAATTCTTGTCAGAGTTAAAAGAGTTGGGGGGAAATTAAAAATCCAATAGGATGTAAAAATATCTGCTTTTTGACTAATCAAGTGTAAATAACTGGCTCTAGATTCTGCCTTTCATGTATATTAATATGTTTTCCTAGGAGCCTGTCACATCCCTTGTTGTTTTGGATATTAATCAACACCTTTCTTAGTTTCAGCAACACTCCGATGTGTTAACATATGCAAGGAACATCTGATGTTACAGAAAGTTGTTGCAGCTTTAGGGCCACTCATCATTGCTCCCTTTCTATTCACTTTTGTATCTTATCATGTCTTTGCCCTCCCAGTCTCCTCTGCTTTGGCAATAATGCCAATCTCGGTCACCTGTTTCCCCACTTCCCTTACTCGTGCCTTATTTTCATGCCACCCCTTCTCCATATAATCATTCTCCTGACATTAAAATCCCTTCAAAATCAACTTCTACCATGACACCTATGGATAACTGCCAAATGATAAAGGCTAGGCAGATGGCTGGTAGTGATTATTTATATCATAAAGAAATATTAATATTTTTAAAAAATATTTTGGACCGAAAGCCCTCTAATAATGCAACATTGAAATTAGGCAAAGATTTCTAACCATCAGAGGAGTGAAATTCTGGAACAGCCATCCAAGGGGAGTAGTAGAGGCAAAAAAATCTGTTTTCAAGACTGAGCTTGATAAATTTCTGGAGGTGATAATATGATGAGGTTGCCTACAATGGCAATATCTCCAACAGCTGAAGATTGGACACTAGATCAGGAAGGCTCAGAGTTACTACAGTGAATTCTTTCCCAGATGTCTGGCTGGTGAGTCTTGCCCACATGTTCAAGGTTAAACTGATTGCCATACTTGGGACTAGAAAGTAATTTTTTCTGAGATTGGCAGAGACCCTGAGGTTTTCCACCTTCCTCTGCAGCATGGGCGCAGGTCACTTGCTGGATTGAACTAGAGTAAATTGTGAATTCTTTACAGTTTGACAACTTTAAGTCACGATTTGAAGACTTCAGTAACTGAGCCAGAGCTCAGGAGTGTGTGGGTGAGGTTCTGTGGCCTGCAATGTGCAATAGATGAGACTAGATGATCACGATGGTCACTTCTGGCCTTAAAATCTATGCGTCTAACACCTATATAGCCATGTTTCTTATCACTTCTCCCCCTTACTCTTCCCTGCATTTTTTTCCATTTGTCACACCCATTTGTTATATCTTCTCTAAAGTTATATTGCAATCTCTTTGGATAAGGGAATCATCTTTTACTAGGCATTTGTACACTGCTTGTAATGGCTGGGGTTTAGGTGGCTGAGTCAGTAATGTCTGTTGGTCCGGGGTCAAAGGCAGGAGTCAAGGCTAGTTACCAGGCTGAGTCAGCAAACAAGGTAAAGCTGGACTACGGTCAAAGGCAGGAGTTAAGAGCAAGACGGAATCTGTAGCAGTCGCAAGCCAGTGTCTGCCTTATTGCTCTGACAGCCATAGGTGCTGGAACTAAGGGTATTGCCTCACTGCCTGCCTTGAAGGGTTTATAGTTTGATTCAAAGGCTTTGAGCACCCTCACTATACAGATTGTTCCAACACCCCTGCAGACACTGGCTTGCTACTGCTACTGCAGACAGCACCCTGGTGCAACTTCCTAGTTTGAATAGTTGTGCGGACTAATCAGGCGGCTGCAGTATTCTGTCACTCTGGGCTCTTTGGGTGGTACTGCCAGTAATTGTTGGATGCTTCTTCACCTAACTCCCCAGTGGCAATGTGAAGATGTCAGTCACCTGTGGTTCTGGAACGCTTGGTTCTAGACCCATGGATCTTTACAGTGCCTAGCATAAAGGATTCTCAAGTTTGTTTGAGGTTTCCAGGCACTAGTATATTGCAACCACTAGATGGTTGTGATTAAGGCACAGAACTAGGACTCCAGAAATCTGGATTCAGTTCCATGCTTTGTTGCAGATTTCCTGCATGACTTCAAGTAAGTCACTTAACCTCACTGTGCCTATATGTAAAATAGGGATAATTCATTTGAAACTCTGGTTTTCTCAAAAAGTTCATGAACTTTAGCAAACCTTTTGACAGACCTGGACCAAGATTTGGATTTGGAACCAAACCTGGAACCAGAGGATTTTCTTGTGGTTTAGTATTTCATTGCAACCTTTACACTTAGGTTTACAGTATTTTGAGCATAAAGTTCAGGGTATTCACATCTCTGTGATTTAGCATAGACCATTAAAGCCATTTGTCCCAATGAGAGTGTCCAAGGTTCCTGACCATGGGCAAATGATTTTCAGCCTGTGAATTAAACAGTAACAGAGAGCAATGGAACAGATAATCTCACATTTTAAGACATGTTCCATTATCCCCTATTAGTGATAAAATCTTTGTTATGAAAAATTCTCCATGTAAGTGCTATGTGTGGCTACTGCTTTCATGCTAGCCCTTTGAAGTCAGAAAAAAAAATCATCCTCAAACTATGACATCCTGGTTATTTAAGAAAGGCTCATATTGAGCTTTATGTTCTCCCAATAAAAAAAAATCAATTTTGGAATCAGCTCTGTCAACAAGTCACTGGAGGACCCAGACAGACAATGGCTATAAATTAGGAGTAAACTAGTGGTTCTCATGGATCAGAGCATAAGAGAGGTAGGGAGAATCCACCCCCCATGATATTATGATTGCAGGATATAGCATACCGTCTTTCAAAGAGAAAGTTGGGCTTCTCCTGTAAAACCACCAGACAGGGAAGAAGCAAGAACTGCAGATACGCACAGGAGAGACCCTTGTATGTACTATAAAACTTGAAATCTACCAGAATCTCTGATATTCTGAGGGATGAGACCACGCTCACAGAGGCGCTGACTCCGTGGGTGCTCCAGGACTGGAGCCCCACCCCAACTCACCTCCGCTTCCTCCCCTGAGTGCATCGCATCCCACTTCTCCTCCCAGCGCTTGCTGCCACGAAACAGTATCAGCAGTGTAACATGGTCTGAGAGAGAAGGAGGAGCGTGGGCTCAGAGGAGGAGGCAGAGAAAAGGCTGGGCCAGGCAGGGGATTTGGGGAAGGGGTTGGAATAGGGGCAGGGGAGAGGCAAGAGGGGGCAGGGCCGGGAGCAGAGTGGGGTCGAGCACCCACCGGCGCCAGCAGAAGTCGGTGCCTATGACCGCTCAAGAAAGGGGTTAGGTTAAGGAATGTAGTAAGTGGTGAATCTGCAGACCCACTACTGTACTTGTCTGTTTGTTCTGTCTGAGATATTGCCCAATCAACACAGTAAAGTACTTCGTACCTGCCCAGCTGCATTACTGGAGTGTTTAACCTTTTCCATTGTCAGAGAAATGAAACCAGACTAAGGCCTAAGTGAACCTTTCCCCCTCTCCAGCCCACCCTCCATGCCAGTTCCTCGGCTCTACCACTTTATCACTCCAGAACTAAACCTCTTCACATGTACAGTTTAAATATTCACACTGATATCGTTTAGGTTTCCATACACAGCATGTGATTTTTAAATTTAAACCAAAATGCAAACAAGTAAAATAAGGGCTAAATTGATAAGAAATCAAATGTAGCACCTGAGTTTTGACGTATTCCTTTGAAAGCAAAACCAGCCTGGATTTTTTACATCCCCAAGTTTTTTTCCTAGAATTAGCTGTAAAACATTGTCACTTATTGCTCTCTCCATGCATGTCTAGTTATTTTAAAGGACTTTGTAACTCCTTTTGTCAGACAGGTTCAGCTTCAAGGAATATTTGTATATATTTACATGGAAAGGGTCATATTATGGCTAAAATTTTATATGCACAAAATGTGAGGAAATTCAAGGTTATGGATCTCATGCAACCATAGTTCAGCTCCCATACACATATGTAAGAGTAAGAATACTTAGCACTTTGCCTCCTCTAAACCCTTTAAGCTTCAAAGTTTCCCTGAGGTAAACAAGTATAATTGCTTCCATTATACAGATAAGAAAACTGAGCTACATACAGGTTATGGCCTTGAACCTACAAAGACTTCTGCATGTGCTTAGCTCTAAACATTTGACCAGTCCCACTGGAGCCAATGGGACAACTCATATGCATAAAGATAAACACATGCATAAATCTTTGCAAAATTAGATAAGTGATTTGCTCCAAGTCATAAAGGGTCTGATCCTGCTCCCATATAATCCAATGGCAAAACTCCCATTGCTTTCAATGGTGAAGGATCAAATCCATAGTAATTCATATACAGAAAATGAATTAGACTTCAGGAGCTCTTAACTCCAAATCTCTAGCCCACATTGCAGTACTTTGTGCTACTGTACATGCCTTACTATATATACTATGTGTCCAAGTTACAGTTGCTGTAGCAACTGTGATGATGAATTCCCTGATATGTGTGAATGTAAAATCTTAGCTTCAATGCGGTATTAGTGTGATGGGGAGGGGGGTTTCCCCCACTAAACTTATTGTTTCCTTTTTATCCCTTTTTATCCCCTTTATCCCCTTAAATAATTCCCTACCAGATGTATTAGCAAAATTCAAGAACAGCATACATTTGATCTGGACTTCAGTCAGGTTAGGATAATAAGCCAGATATAGATTCTACTTGTTAGTAGCAGATTATACCTTATTTAATTCGATTGTTATCCAATCAAAAATCACTCAGAACTGTGTTCTGAGCCCTCAGATTTATCGTCTCATAAAGTGTTAATCATCTACTTGAAAGAGTCACCAACTCGGGATGCATCTGATTTATGAACAGTTCCCAAGCGTCAGAGATTTATTACTTCCTGGCAGTCATTCTACAACAATTGATTCTAAAGAATTTTGATTGGGACTTAGGTGAAATACATGCTACTTGGAACTGACCTAATATGTAAAGAATCACTCACCTCCTCTCTTTGATGTATCATTCCTACAAATCCAGTAAGCTTCCAGTGCTATTTATGTATCATGGACGCTGGTAGACAACCCTCTTTTATAAAGCTAAAATGTCATAATGATGAACCACAATCTGAGGTCTCAGTTTGGTGCTACACCCAGAATATATTATACGCAAATGCAATTTCTTCCAGAGCAGAAAGAGATTAATAAAAGTTGTGGAATTATGGAAATTGCTTGCTGATGTAATCTGAGAGTATCTAGGGCTCACACCTCTCAACAGCTATATCAAGTGGCACATGACAAAAATGTAAGAAAGTCATTCAAAATCCATGACACCATGCTAATGAGGGGCCATATGGTGTCTCATTGCTACTCCCACACCATTCCGACATTCTCTGTCTTCATCTGGGTTTCCAAATGGAAGCCAGAAGTTAGTTTAAAAATTATGTTTGCATATTATGAGTTTTAGGGAGTGTAAATCAGTAGAGCTCCTGTGAATGAAGCTATGCTAATTTACGCCAGCTGAGAATCTGGCACTACACTGCTATTATTAATTACTGTATTATTATTCTATCTTCATTTAGAGGACATGGGTATATTATAAAAGCCTCTGAGCTCATTTAATTTTTTAAAAAATACAATTAATAATAAGTTCCAACACTCAGTCACCAATGTGTTTTTATTACTGCATTTCTAAAATCTCATTAGCCTAGTCACAACAACTAAAGTATTACAGCAACCAGCATAACTACAGAGGAATTTGAAATTACAGTCTATCCCCAATCCAACTGTCTCCCTTAATCCTTTGGCCTGTCTATAACAGAAAGTTCCTTCCCTTTAACGCTGCTATAATCCCCCATGTGAGTACCCTAATTCCAGGAAAAGGGTGCTTTTTTTTTGGTTTAATCTTATCTCACTTAGGAAGAAGTTTAAGCTAAACCAGAAAAAAGACACTCATGCTAGAATGTGCACGTGTTATGCTCTGATGCACCCCAGAACAGCAATTCCAAAGCACACGGAAATTGAAGCAAGGCACATGTAATGAGCATGAACTAGTTAAGTCAGCAACAGTCTGAACAAAATATAACAGTCCAAATGGCAGGCATATAGCAGAACACCCTGAGTAACTGCATGTATCCAACACTACCCATGCATGCGCACACACACACAGAAGAACACCGAGTCTGTGGGCAATACCAGTATAACTAAACCTGTATTATTGGTAAAACTTTCAAGATAGACATACTGGGCCAAACTGAATGCTGATACAATACTCCTGAAGAAAACAGATTTAACCAGGGGAGAGTTTGGCTCTGTCTGTTCACAAGTGATTGTAACCCCTCTGCATACATTTAGACACATTACAAAGAGCAGATAATTTCCTATGAAGATTGGCTATAGCTTCAAAAGTCTGTCACTAGTTGAGTGCTGAGAAGGAGCACTCAATATTACAGGATTTGGTGGAACTGTGTAGAGGAACCGTCAGGCACGCTAATTGGCAATGCAATTCCCTGTCTAGATTTGACAACCAAAAACCTCACTTCCACAGCTACATTCTGTGTCAAAGGGGAGTTAAGTAAGGCTCTTTGTTGGGATTAGGCAATGGGGGGGAAGTGAGTTAGAGGAATTTAAGGGTTAAAGTCTTCCATCACTGAATCTTTTTTCTCTGCTTTAGATAAAAATTTCTGGTGCTATGGGGCACATTCTCCAACCTTTGCTGAATTCTTTTTTATTTCACTCTACAGAGGCTAAGACCTGACTCCAGCACTAGCTAGTCTTGTAAAATTTTCAGAAAAACCTCTCCCTAATCTCAGCACAGGTAGATAAGATCTTGCACTCCTTTCAAAAAGTGAACAGTGTAGCTCTGTAAACAGAATTACATTTGGTGAGTTTAGCATAATAGCATTGACAATGGCTCCCCCTTGTGACACTATATTGAAATTGCATTGATTTGGAGACTCGAAACTATATGAGTTGTCTTCAGACCTTCAATAAGTGACTGGCCATCTATCGAACATTAGTGTCTTGGTTCTGTTTAGATAAGATAACTTTAAAATCTGTATGTTTAACTATTCAAAACTTTGGGGCCTGCAGAACTGGGATGGCAATTCCACATTTACCTCAATTTTTACAATGTTCTAGCTAAACCAGGAACATTCACAAAAATCAAGGAGTCCACTGAAAGAATCTAATAAAAATATCATGTGATATATGGGTTTTGGAAAACATGGAGACTAAAGCGTCAGAAAAAAATTAGGATTTACTCACAATAGTGACTTTTTTCCAGAAGAATTCCAAAGTACTTTAATTTTAAAACACAAACTCATACAAATACATACATACACACACACCACTTCAACCATCATTGCTGCTCCAGCCCAGTAGGTCATTTAGGGTCCAAACAGAAAGACAGCTGGTGATTCTTTGATTAAAAAAAAAATTACTTGAGAGCGTATGCGTGGGAGGGGGAAGGGGAAGAGAGAGTTTATTGGTTTTCATCTACCTGTGTCAGTACTGCAGAAGAAAACACTTTTGTCCATGTAACAATCAGTGGTTGCATCAATACTTTCATTTTCATATCCCATATGGTGGTCTGGGAAAATAGGTGTAACAAAGGGTAAAAGCAATGGGCATCACTTGCTTATCTCAGCAGCTTGCGCACCAGACCTAAACAACAGTTTGAACTTTTTCTTGTGTTCCTTATCCTCTCTCCCCCAAAGGTCTCATTCCAGTTAAATTCAAACATCGCTTCCAAGTCAATGACATCAGTTATGTGTAATTTACCTTGAACAAAGTAATTGTGTATGTTAAGGTACCTTAGGCAGATATCCCAAAGCACGCTATAAGTTAAAGGAGACCCAGAGTTGGCCCTATTAAATCAGCAGGTTCTGTAAATGGCTTTTAATTTTTATGCATGACTCTTTTTAAAGGCCAAGAAATCTCTGATATAGGTCCCGGAGCACTGGGATTACCAGTACAATGACAACAATCTTGGTGACAGTTCGGCTCCATATACCTTCTTGAACCTGAATCTGATTCTGAAGATGGAGATTCTAGGTGAGGAAGTATATGGTGCTGGCCTCTCTAAAACTACAAGGGGGAACCTTAGGAAAACAAAAGCTAATATAAAAAAGTAGCATGCAGCTAGTTCATCTGAAAGACCTGACGATGTCTTACTGGCTAAGAGTGGCCCAAGAAAGAATCAGCATTCCATATATGAAACTTTCCCGTCAGGTAAGAAACTGTGAGGTTATTTGTTGAGGACCATGATAGGCCTTTAAGGGTGTACACTGTGGCGGGGCGGGGAGAGACACAGAGGCACACTGTGTCCTGAGAACATCCCAAGCTATTGTGCATACCTGCTGCAGCTCCAGAAGCATGGACATCCTGCCAGGCTTTGTAAAGATGCAGTATTCGTTCCCCATACCTTGACAGAGTGAGTGCCAGTGGAAGGAAGGGGTCATGGCTCCTTCCCACCCACTTTGGGGAGTCTAGCATCTCTTTTGGCAGCAGTCTCATGGAGTCCTTGGATGTGGGAGAGTCACTGCACAAGGACAGAAGGCGACTCTCTCTGTTCTCTCCCACCTCCTCTCTGTGCATCTGCTTCTTGTCAGGCACAATCCGGCCCTATAATTTCCATATAGTGTCTCTGGGAAAGACTTTTTATGCCATAAACCTTAAAACCATACAGCAAAAGCTTCTAAAGAAAACTGACAATCTGATTTCCAATGAACCTTAGCTCCCCTGAATTGTGTGGGCCAAAAAAGAACACATACCACATAGTGTTGTACAAACATTAACTATTATTATTCCCAAATAACCAAAGGGGAAATTGAGGCAGAAAGGGGACTGCAGTGCATCATTTTTCCTGTAGCTTCTCATGAAATATTTTTGACTGAGACAAAGTCATTTTTTGATCCTTTAACACAGTTATTAGTAGAATGAGAGAGGAAACCAAGGCTCAGGATGAACTGGCTTGTCTGATATAACATGGCAGGTCAACAGCAGAGCAATGAGTATGACCTTAGTTTTCTGACTCTAAGTTCATTGCTCTATCCACTGAATAATACTATCTCACAACAATATTTCCATAGGTGCCACATAGTTAATTTCTTGGATTAGATTTCCAGGATTAGAACTCAGGACAGCGTTCATTCCTCCAGGCTACATACATATTTACATATCCCACCACTGATTTTTATTCCCATTTGTCTATTGCTGCTTTATACTGGAGTTGCTCTAGAGACCCACTACTCAAAACTTTTTGTAGATTAAAGCAGCGGAGCTGAGTGGATGCAGTGTTTTCTACAAAATAATAATGATAAAAAAAATCTGTAGACAGCTTTATTTTTTTATACAAGATACATTTGAAATATTTTACTATTATTTATATATGATGTCCTGAGCACTTTGCAGAAAGATATGAAGGCATGCATCCTACCTCAAAGAACTTACCAACTAAGGCCCCAATACTGTACTGATAACTATGATGGTGAAACTCTCAGCCCACCCAGAGCACGAATGATTCCAGTGAGGCTCTGTATGGGCACAGAGTTCTACCCATGTGATCCTCAGACCAGAATCAGTGCCAAAAATAGACAACCCACAAAACAAGGGAGGGTAAAAAAAACCAAACAACAAAAAAGGAAAGCAACTGGAGTTGAATACACATTGCATTGCTTCCAAGACTTTTATATGGGTTTTTTTATTTGGTTGGCTTCTGATGTATGCATTATTTTCAGTAATTTAAGTGGGGAACAAGCCAAAGTTAATAGGGCTACTATAAACCACTCAGGCTAGATGTTATGAATATAAAAATTAATATATAGCATTTTACATGCAGGAAGAAACTTTTAAAACCTCTAATTAAGGGAACTGGGAAAGAGAGCTACTTTTACTTGGGATATCAGCCTAACAAAGCATGGGATTGAGTTATACTGGCAAGTTACAGATTTCCTGGCATTCTGAGGAAAATTGTAAAGTAAGTGTTTATGACAGGACTGCTATTCCACATAATACTCTTAGGATAATTGTATGAAATGCAGGATGGTTGATAATCCTGCTTCTCAAATGACACAGTACATTTATTTCTTAAGTGCCTTTACGGCCCCAGAGCATCAGAGAAACTGCACTTTGCTTAGATAAACGAAACAAAGAAAGGGGTTCTGTTCTTTATCAGTTTTATTTCCCATTAAAATGTCCAAAAGAATCGCATCTATGCAGTTCTGGTGGCACTCGATGCAAAGTGAGCTTCTAAAATATCTCCTTAAGCCTAGACGAGACTTAGGTTGGCTGTAAATAAGATACATGAGTGTTGACAGATAGGAGAGTATTTATAATAAGAGGTGATAAGATGAGGAAATAAATGTGGTTGAAGGACCAAATAATTTTGCATATTGTTCAGCAACTTCCATTTATTGCTGTTATCAGATTCCAAACTCTCCAGCAAAACTTCAGGTCAGATAGTGTCTGCAGCAGATCCTGTCACAGTCAAATTACATATACCGAACTTCATTTGCTATTGAATTATAATTCAGTTAACAGACTGAGAAGTGAATTTGATTCCTTCATGCATCAGCACCAATAAGAGCACATGAGGATATCGGACAGGAAAGATCGGACACAGTGGAGGGGACTGTAAGCAGACACTGGATGACATACTGCCCAGTCTCAGCATAAAGGTAGAGCTGTGGACAAGGAGCTCTAGCTCACACCATTGAGAGAAGGTCTGTCTGAGGAATTCTGATTTGCCTTGTCCTGCTCTGCTTAGCAGGCCAGAGTATCCCAGCCCTTAAGGTGAGCTGAAGTAAAGTTTGTTTTCCATTAACTACTAGTTCAAAACCAAATTTGTCCTTCAGCTCCCTTTTTACTACCAAAGCCCCTGAGTGGCTAGATCAAGGGCAGGGCAAAGACAAGGACAATGTAGCTGCTAGATCAGGAGCCAGACTGAGGCCAGCTTGCCTTAAAAGGCCAACTATCCCATAAAGATGGGATTCACACAGAATAAATGAAAAGACAAAGGGGCAGGACCTTTTACCAGGTACAGCTGAAAAGGAAAAACAAGGTGACATGCAGCCATGCCTAGAAATGTGGAAACAGCATCCCCTAATTACTTTCCCGTTGCTCAGAGGAGCAAATAACAAGCCAATATCCTATAACTCAGAGGTCGCCAAACTGTGAGCAGCTCTTTTATACTTAAAGTGTGGGTCATAGAGTCCCCCTCCCCAAGAGCCCCCGCCGCCATCTCCCCATTCTCCGCCTACCAGACTTGGGGGAGGGTGGGGGTTTTCCTTCAGCCAGAGTGGGACTGAAGCCCCAAACCCCAGCAGCTGCCTCCCATGGGGCTGAAGCCTTGATGCCCCTCTTTCTGCAGGGCAGAAGTCCCTACCCCCACCACCCTACCACAGGGCTGAAGCCAGCCGCTCCACAGAGCTGAAGCCCTGAATTCTGGCAAACCTGCCTGGCTCTCGAACTTCTAAAGATTAATGTATGTGACTCAGAGAATCACCCTTGCTCTAACTCATTGAAAGAAATCTATCAAGGATCCACCAAGATTTACAATGCAATGGACAAGATGAGTGAAAGGGGATGGTGGAGACTTTATACACAGAATTTATCCCAACATTACATAGAACAATTTTCTTTATATTTTATTCAACCCCTCTTATTCACAATGACAACTATTTACTTATCAAAATAGTACTTTCAGTTAGGCACAATTAAGTAAGAATTAGAAGATCTGAAGTCTTATTAGCACATCAAATATATGCCTACACCTTACATTCACAAAAATATCCCACATGTTATTTCCTCAGAAATGTCTTGCTGAAAGTAGGGCCTGATTCTCATTTACACTAAGGCCATTTTATACTGCTCTGGCCTTAAAACAAGTGTAAAGTCCGTGTTCTCTTGTTGTCAATACATTATATATACACATTCTCAAACATTCGTTGTTCCTGCTTGTTTATGCAAGAAGATGTGTTCAGCCCACAATAACCCCAGACAGATTGTTCTTGTTAATGTGGTCAGCTTTTCAATCAACTCTTTTACTTCCAATAGTCGTATATAATATACTAAATACCCTGCTTGTGTAAAGGTGTTCTCACTGGGGTTCTTCATAGACACAGGGAGCTGTCTGCATGGCTTAACGTACAGATTCAGAGTTAGTGTGATAAAATGCACGACTACATGTTAAATGTATTTATCATGCAGCTTTCATTGTCTCCCCTCCCTGTTTCATTAGCATTGAGTGAAGCTGAATGCATGTTAAGCTGAATTTTATTAAACTCTGTGCACTTCTCTCTTCATATGCCTGTGTTGCTTGCAACCTAATCTCTCACATTCCCCGTTTCCCTGGTGTCCCTTCAATAATAGTTCCTCCTAGGAATATTGGCCCTCAGACTCCACTTACATTAATCATGACACACTCACTAATCCATCTCCTTAGGTTCCATTCTAACATTCCAAACCCTGGAGCAGCTTAAAAGAGTGCCATTGTTTTTTTAAAAGTCAACTTGCCATAAAAGTGTTTCCTCTTCCTCCCTCTACCTAAACTGAAGCCCAGTATAGACAATATTTAGTTTTGGGTGAGTGGTAGCTTTTCTGTATATAAACATGTCACAGCTTTAAAATCCATACTTCACATCATGCAGGATGAGAAACAGAAGATTTATACAATGGGACATAGTATTAAATTCTACTCCTCAAGGGACCCAAGATTATAGAACACCAAAATCTTTGGATCTTATTTAGAGTTTTTTATTGCCCTCTAAGTACACTAAACTCACTAATCCAGATTCTTTTCTCACTTACACTGGTACAATTTATAGGAAAATTAGGCCTATGACCACAAAAGCTCTTGCCTTCACAGGCCAAAGGATACAAAAATGAGTCTCAATAAAATAAATAAAAATAGTTTTTCTCTAACATGAGAGCCCATACACAGAACAAATGATGGCTTTGGTGTGGTAAAAGGGATTTATCAACACTCATTTAGGGATGATTTAAAAAATTCATTTGTGGCTTCACCAGTTGTTGTATCCATCCCAAACTCATGCTGATGAAACCTGTATACCAAACCTTTTCTCTATATTTAATATAATCACACACTAAACACTGAGTGCAGATAGATGTCTTGATAATAGTCTCTTATTTTTACCATATTCCATCACTCACCAATAAAATGTTCTCATGACAACACATCTGGATACATTTATCTATCAAGATACAGTACCCATATACTTCATTACTGTGTTCAGACACTTGCAGCATTTCTGCATTTGCTTTCTGCTCAGTCAATCCTCATCTAGCATCCCAGTATGCACGTATCAGCATTCCAGACCTATGCCATTCAAATATAATAAGCACTGATTTAAGAGCAGAAGCTGCTGGTCTGCGAGATAAAGAATATTCAGTGACTGTGAATACAATATTTATTTTTGTTGTTTCTCATGACCTTTCATAATTAGCAACTTTCTGCTCCACTGCTGATGAGTTATAAGGTCATCAATAAGCCACAGAAATAAAGTACACCCATATTACTCATTTGTTAGTTAACTTGAGAAACCATACACAACAGTAGGGAAGAAAACACACAAAACAAAAACTGAATGGCAAAGCTAAAGATGCTTGATATAAGCTATATACCTGGCATGCAATCAGTTTGATCTTCTGTACAAGCCTCCCCCATTGGCATCTTCCTGCAGCTGACTGAGGATCCTGCAGGAGTCCTCTTAGATCCTGTAGGGCTTGGTTACACTGGCACTTTATAGCGCTATAAAGCCCCCACGAGCGCTATAACCTCCTCCCCGTCCACACTGGCAAGGCACGTAGAGCGCTATAACCGCTGAGTTATAGCGCTATTGTTAATCCACCTCCTCATGGGGAATAAGGGCTGTAGCGCAGCTGCTGTAGCGCTACAGCAAGAATGTGGACACCCACTGCGCATTAGTTGGCCTCCAGCCCGTCCCATAATTCCCGTTCGAGCCACTCTGGTCATCACTTGCAAACTCTTTTGTCCTGTCCTCAGGTGACCACACGTCAGACCCGCCCTTTAAAGTTCCAGGGAAATTTGAAAATCCCCTTCCTGTTTGCTCCAGCCAAGCGTGGCGTGCTCTCAGGGAATCCTTGCAGGTGATCATTCTCATTGATCTGACTGATTGCGTGGCGTGGTCTCAGGGAATTGTTGCTGGTGATCATTCTGATTGATCATGACGACTCCACGTGCCATGACTCCTCGCAATAGGCGATCCCCAGCATGGAGCAATAGCGAGGTGCTGGACCTCATCAGCTGTTGGGGGAAAGAGGCTGTTCAGTCTCAGCTGCGGTCTAGCCACAGGAATTTTGATACCTATGGGCAGATATCACGGGCGTTGGCGGAAAGAGGCCATGAGCGGGACATTCTGCAGTGCCGTGTTAAGGTAAAGGAGCTTAGGAATGCGTATCACAAAGCCCGTGAGGCAAACGGCCGCTCCGGGGCAGCCCCGGTGACTTGCAGATTTCATAAGGAGCTGCTCTCGATACTTGGTGGTGATCCTACGGTCACTCCATCGACCACCATGGACACTTCCCAGCCCACCAGTGAAGAGGGGGGGGGGTGAGGAGGAGGACGAAGAGCAGCAGGATGAAGAAGAGGAGGAGGATGAGGACGAGGCGGCAGCAACCCAGGGCACCGAGGAGTCCCTGGACGCATGCAGCCAGGAGCTCTTCTCAACCCAGGAGGGCAGCCAGCCACAGCATCTGGCGGTTGCAGGGGCCAGCTCAGCAGCGGATTGCGGAGGTAAAGCTGCTTTTCTATGGGGAAGGCTGGCAGCTTGGGGTGGAAAGGGATGGGGGGGGCATTCCACCTGGAGCTCTTCTCAAGCCAGGAGGAGGGCAGGGGGGCATGCAGCCAGGAGCTCTCCTCTAAAGCCAGGAGGAGGGCGGCCAGCCACAGCCCAGGGCCCAGCTCAGCAGCTGATTGCGGAGGTAAAGCTGCTTTTCTATGGGGAAGGCTGGCAGCTTGGGATGGAAAGGGATGCTTGCATGCTTGCCTACATGTGGAATAGAGCATTGATGTAGTCTATCACCTTGCGGTAGTCATCATCAGTAATCTCTTCAAAGGTCTCAATAAGAGCGCTTGCAATGCGCCTGCACGGGTTTCCTGGGAGAGCCAGCGTGGTTCCCATCCCGGTCCCGGTCACTAGTCCCCGCCACTGTGCTACAATGGGTGGGGGGAGCATTGCTGCACATAGGCAAGCTGCATATGGCCCTGGGTGGAAGCCGCATCTCATTAAAATCCCTTCCCTTTGTTCCTCAGTGACTCGAAGCAACGAGATATCTTCCAGGACAAACACCTATGGAGAATGTTGGGACAGTGTTCACAGTAAGGCTCCTGCCACTTCCCGGCACTTCACCCCCTCCCCGCCACAGCTTTTCAGGGTAGGGAAGAAATCCTTCCCCCTGCCTGCTGCTCAGAGTGGGGCTCCTGCAACTTACCGGCACTCTCCACCCCCTCCCCCGGCACAGCTTTTCTGGGGCAGGGAAAAAATCATTTCCCTTGCCTCTGGAGTGCACTCACCATGGCAGGGACTCCGTTGCTGTATCTGTGCTCTCTGCGGGACAGGCAAACGGGGAATGCGGGGGAATCATAGGCATGTCTGCTCTTTACAAGGGAACCACTGTTAAACGTATCTTTTTATTTTAGAAGGGTCGTCCTTGAGCCCTGTGCCATCGCTCTTATCAACAGCTGAGAGGCTGAGGCGATTGAGGAAGCGGTCATGAAGGACCAAAGAGGATCTTGTACAGCAAGTAATGCAACAGGCTGTAACGGAGAATCGAGTTACACAGAGGTGGAGGGAGAACGAGAGCAAGTTGAGGGAGAAGGCGCGGAAGAAGAACGCGATTCACCACCGGAAAAGCACCGATAAGCTGTTCTCATTACTGCAGCTTCAACTGGAGACTATGCAGTGGATTGTCACCCTTCAGGAGGAGAAGCACCGCGCTCACCACCCCAATTATCATTTGCCCCAAATCCCTTCCCCTTCTGTGCCTCAGTACCCTCCAGGCCACTATCATCAGCTATATGGTTATCACCATCCACAGCTGCCTCCAACCCCTGTCTTCATCGAACAACCCCCAAACCCCGGACCATTATCCATTGCAGTCAACCTCTAATAACATGCCTTACTGCCCTCTGCAAATGGAGTTCGGGGGACATGGCCACTGTGAGGGCACTGGAGACTCAGAGACCCAGACATATTCCGATCTCTGACTGACCCCATGCCACCCCAATTGCACCTCCGCCGACTTTCCCCTCACACGCATCACAATATTTTCTTTCAGCAACCGAAGTACCTGTTCAATAAATGAATTGTCTTCTTAATAAATGGGTTTCTTTATTAAGTGTACATACATTATTACAGGCTACAGAAAAGCAAATACCTGTTCCTATTAAAAGAATGTTCCCTCCCTCCCTCTGTCTGCACCTCACTTTAGAACTGGCTTTCAGCCTCAAAATGCTCCCTCAAGGTTTCCCTGATCCTAACAGCCTCGCGCTGGTCCCCTCCAAGAACCCTGCTCTTTGGCTGGGCGTATGTGGCCTCCAGGCGTTGAACCTCCGAGGACCATGCCTGAGTGAAGCCTTCGCCCTTCCACTCACGAAGATTATGTAGGGCACAGCATGCAGAAATAACGGCGGAGATACTACCCTCGGCCAAGTCTAGCCTCCCATAAAGACAGTGCCAGCGTGCCTTGAGACGCCCAAAAGCACACTCCACAGTCATTCGACAACGGCTAAGCCTGTAGTTGAACCTTTCCTGACTGCTGTCCAGGCTCCCTGTGTAGGGTTTCATGAGCAAGGGCATTAAAGGGTAAGCAGGGTCACCAAGAATCACTATGGGCATTTCCACTTCTCCCACGGGGATCCTCTGGTCTGGGAAAAAAGTCCCCACTTGCAGCTTCATGAACAGGCCGGTGTTGCAGAAGATGCGTGCGTCATGCACCTTTCCAGACCAGCCAGCGTTAATGTCAGTAAAACACCCACGGTGATCCACAAGCGCCTGGAGAACCATGGAGAAGTACCCCTTTCGGTTAACTTACTCGTCAGCTAGGTGGGCGGGCGCCAGAATAGGTATATAGGTCCCATCTATCGCCCCTCCACAGTTAGGGAAACCCATTTCTTCAAAGCCAGCAACAATGTCATGCACGTTACCCGGAGTCACGATTTTTCATAGCAGGATGCGATTAATGGCCCTGCACACTTGCATCAGCACAACTCTAACAGTCGACTTTCCAACCCCAAACTGGTTGGCCACCGATCGGTAGCTGTCTGGGGTAGCCAGCTTCCAAATCACGATAGCCACCCGCTTCTCTACCGGGAGGGCAGCTCTCAATCTGGTGTCCTTGCGCCGCAGGGCGGGGGCAAGTTGAGCACACAGTCCCGTGAAAGTGGCTTTTCTCATTCGAAAGTTTTGCAGCCACTGCTCGTCGTCCCAGACTTGCATGACGATGCGATCCCACCACTCAGTGCTCGTTTCCCGTGCCCAGAAGTGGCGTTCAACGGCCGTGAGCATGTCCGTTAATGAGACAAGAAGCTTCGTGTCAAACGCATTCACCACTTCGATCTCGTCTTCAGACTCATCACTGTCATCCTGCATGTCAAGGATTAACTCCACTGCACACAGAGATGTGCTGGTGACAGTCATCAGCATGTTCCTCAGCAGTTCTGGATTCATTGCTGCACACGACAATGGAAGACGGAGCGCGCCTTGCTGAAACCATTGAAAGATGGCGCCGGAGGTGGAAGGAAACACAAGGATTGCTGGGATATGCCAAAAAGCATCATGGATAGTTGAAACAGGATACAGAATGCCCCGCAAGTGACGCCCCCGCTACCACAAGGCATTGCGCCAGATCGGGAAAAGGTGTACTGTGGGATACATGCCCTAATGCACTGCTCTTAATGCCGCATTAAGTGCCGCAAATGTGGCCATGCTATAACGCTGGAGCATCTCAGTGTGGACATACAATAGCGCTATTCATATTACTGTATAAGGGGACCGCTATAACCAATAGCGCTATAATCTTGTACGTGTAACCATGCCCGTAACAAGTCCAGGTACACTAGACCCAGCTTCCTTTCTTCCAGGACCAGTCACCACCTGTCAATATGATAGAATAAGAGTAGAGAGCAATGCAAAGTATAATTAAACCAAATGATATATATTCCCATGGCATTTAAGATAAACAGCAGCTTAACAAGTTAATTGCTTACAAAGATCATATTTATTCAGCCTGGCCTGTGTAGGGTAGTTAATGTATGTTATCAGTTTTAACTAGCAATAATTGGGTTGAAGCTGCATACGTCATGCTTTCATATGATACCTATTGTACCTTGTACTTCCCTCGATTTGGTCAGAACAGGCTGGGTTATATCTAGCTGTCTAGCTGTCACTGGAATTTATCAAGAGGTGCACAATTTAAGCAGGCTATAAAAGAAGTTTTGGTGCCACTGGTTACTTTTCTAGTGTTTCTGTTCAATTGGGGGCATCATCTACATGATAGTTTCATGTAGTTTGGAAAAAGACCAGTGACACAGGATTTAGTGTGCTGGGAAATGTCCACATGCTAATTTACTTCAGAACTTCACATCAAGTACAGAAGATGCTATCATGGATGAGATTTCCACTAATTACCAGCATTTCTTTCCAATGACAGGAATACCGTATGCTGGTATGTAGAAATATACATTTTAGTACAGTAATTTGTGCTTTTTTTCTGTCTGTTCCATACTAGTGTTTAATTTTTTAATTCCTAACTCTGTATTGTTATCATTCCCATGTCACACTGATAGAAATATTAAAAAACACTGAACTCTTCTTTTTTTAAGCCAAGTACTTTCACTTTTGGAGTGAAACTATATCAAACTGAAAAAAAATCATAACCCTGAAATAATAGATTTAGTCCTACTCCCACTAAGGAGTTCTCTTTCTAAATCAAGTTCTGATTTTTCTTACTTTTTGAGTTGTATGTCCAACTTGGAGAAATACATATTTCATTCTCTTTCTCTCCTCTTTTCTCTCTTCATTCCTTCCTCCTGGCCAGATTCTAACACCTCTGCTCATGCTAAATAATACTTTACATTGTGAATAGTCCCATGTAAGTCAGTGCGAATGGTGGAGTAATCATATTTGGAGGGTGAAATTTATGCCATATTAAAGTCAAACATTGTTATGACTACATATTTACAGCAGAGAGGGAAAAAAGTAAAAATGAAAGCTTAGAATTTGCAATATTACAAATACAGAAGAAAAGACTGTTGAGAACTTGGACTCATGAGATCCACAATTTGTTCTCAGCTATGATTTCTTCCTGTCCTTAATGTGTAGGCTGTTTTTGGAGGGTTTTGCAGAGTGTGCTTCCATAATTTAACCTTCCTATAAGGCTATAGGCTATAATTTAATCTTCTGCAAATTACCTCTGCACTTCCCTATGCCTGTCAGAGAGATGGTACCTGTATGCTGTTATAAGAAAGAGTGGGGCTTCAGTGGGATCTGATAAAATGTTAGCAGACAAACACTGAGCTTACTCGGAAGTGATTTTTCAATAGTTTATACCTGTTTTACATTTCTTCCCCAACCATAGTGACATATGGGAGAGTAGTTATCATAGAGAGAGAGCCCAGAGAGTAGCATAACGAGCGGGGTCCTGCAGAGATTGGTTCTGTGTCCGGGTCTGTTCAATATCTTCATCAGTGATTTAGATAATGACTTAGAGAGTACACTTATAAAGTTTGCAGACAATACCAAGCTGGGAGGGCTTGCAATTGCTTTGGAGAATAGGATTAAAATTCAAAATGATCTCCACAAACTGTTCCAGCTCATTTGGTCATTTATCATGTCATGTCTAGACACAATAAATCGACATCTGAGTGCTCTACCGTCGACTCCTGTTCTCCACTGCCATGAGAGGCACAGGTGGAGTCGACAAGGGAGCGGCATCTGTCAACCTACCACAGTGAAGATGGATCTAAGATGGATCCACAGTACGTAGATCTAAGTACGTCGACTTCAGCTACGTTATTCACGTAGCTGAAGTTGCGTAACTTAGACTGACTCCCTGCCCCGCCGCCCACCTCCCCCCCACCCCCACACACACACCAGTGTAGACCAGGCCTAAGGAAGCAACAATCAGTTGTGCATATACAAAACCGCTAGGAAGGAGTACTGTGGAAAGGGATCTGGGGGTCATAGTGGGTCGCAAGTTAAATATGAGTCAACAGTGTAACACTGCTGCAAAAATAGACTGAGAACAGGACAAGAAGAAATGGTCTTAAATTGCAGCAATCGTGGTTTAGGCTGGACATTAGGAGAAACTTCCTAACTATCAGAGTGGTTAAGCACTGGAATAAATTGCCAGTTTGGGTATCAAAATCAAAGAGGATTGATAGCTGAGCTTAAATATACCCATCTAAAAGGCAGATATTTATTTATTTCAGACCAATATTCCAAAATGAATTAATTCCATCTTTAAAACCAAATCAAGAAGAATTTGAACTTGTTTCAGATCATTACATTCTAGAGTTAAACAAACATGCAGGGATCTTGCTGCAAATTTGGAATGATTCGCAGAGAACAAAAGGATCAGACTCAACTTGTTTGCTTAGGCACACTTCATAACTTTTGGTATGGGGAACTGCAAGTTTGGATAGGGCTAAATTTTGAAAATAAATTACAGGTAAAAGACTGTCTTGGAGCTATTTGAACTTCAGCAGCAGGTCATGATTTCCTGCCAAAATTTCAAAGGAATCATCTAATCCAGAAATTCTCAGATTGTGGCTTGGGACCCCAAAGTGGGTCGTGACCCTGTTTTAATGGGGTCAACAGGGTTGGTGTTGGATTTGCTGGGGCCCAGGGCTGAAGCTGAAGGTCAAGCCCTACCGCTCAGTGCTGAAGCCGAAGCCTGAGTCCCATCACCTGGGACCAAGACCAAAGGGCAATGGGGCTTGGGCTTTGGCCCCACCAAGGGTGGCAGGGCTCAGGCTGACTTGGGCTTTGGTCCCCCCTCATGTGGTTGTGTAGTAATTTTTGTCGTCAAAAGGGGGTCACAGAGCAATGAAGTTTGAGAACCCCTGATTTCTATTCAAGGAGTCAGATTTCCTTCCCCATGGAGTGACAGGAGAAATGTTCAGTCAATCCCAGGAATATTTCAAGATCACCTGGAAAGCCTACTGTAACAGGGGCACACTCACCTCTCATGAGCACCCTCTTGGCCAAGCATATGTGCCTGCACTCCCTCTCAGTTTGTTCCTGGTCCAGGATAGAGCAGTCCCCCAGGCTCCCTCTCTGGAGACAATGTCTTTGCCCTCTTGGCCTTTCTGGCTGTAGCTGTCCAGCGGGACCCCTATAATTCAGTTCTCCCTATAGTGTTCCTTAATGTCCAGGCCACTTCTCCACAGTGGCTAAAGGGAGTGGGGGTAAGGCAGGCCCACCCATTACTCCAGGTCCCAGCCCTGTAGATAGCAGCCATCTGCTGTGCCCCTTTAACTACGTCACATGGCTTCTCTAATTCCCTGGCTCATTTCCTTGTGGCCCCGCACCATCTCCATCCTTAACTCAGAGCTGTGTCCTAATGGAGACCCAGCAACCAGCTCAGGGCTCCTTCTCACTCTCCCCAGCTTCTGGCAGCACGGCCCTGTCTAGAGTTCTACAGCTCCATCAGCCAGTCATCCACCAGCCACACTCCTATATTTCCAGAAAGGAACTGAACACCCCTTCTGGCCCTACAGATCTTCTTATACTAGGCTGCTAGGACCCAATTGGCTGTGTCCCACACACAGGCAACTTGGAGGACCCTCACCACTGCCCTTTTTTGGGGTGGGATGCGGTAGGGTCAGGAGGCCCAGCAGGGAGCCTCCGAATATCTGGTATACCCCTTCACAGGGTAAGACATCTGCATGAGATGATGATTCCTCCATGCTTTTCCTTCACCTGTATGGGCAATATACCTCTATTTTCAACAAATCACATATTATGTAGACTATTCTGTATTCCACCTAAAACATACATGCTTGGCATGCGATTCTAAACTATGTTACTGATGCTCTTATTCAAATCAAGATTATAACTATATGTTTTGAGGTTGCTTCATGTTGAGGATCCCTATACAGGAACCTGTACAGGAGAAAATGACCCATATTCTCAATCACATGATACGTGTTATTCCTGTATTGTTTCTTTTGCAATGAAGTAGAGTTGTCTCAAACAATCAACAGCATAGATATGCTGCACAGTTAATAATACATATTTCTCAATTATGTAATTCCCTGGCCATGCTTAGTAAAGTGTGTCTGAACTGCATGGTGATTATTCCCCTCCCGCTCAATAACTGTACAATAAGCAATTCCCTGTACTCCTATAGGCTAAAATATCATACAGGCAAAGTTCAGAGATTGATGTCTGTGATGTGATGCTATCTTTCTCAATAACCAAACACAGAATATTCTCAGCTCTGATTACATAATCATGGATAGATATACTGTAGGCAGACTATTAGCCTAAGAGCGCCAATCAACATGTTCATAAGGAACTTGGTTGCCTTAACGTGCAGTGTTTGCCAGAGCCTAGATTACAGATCACTTTGTATCAGGTACCTCTCCTCTTTATTATTTGACACCTCCACCCCAATCTTTGTGTCATCTGCAAACTTTATTAGTGATGATTTCATGTTTTGTCCAAGGTCCTTGATGAAAGTGTTAAGTAGTGTAGGGCCAGGAACAAATTCCTGTAGTATCCCACTGGAAACACACCAGCTTGATGAAGATTCCATGTTTACAATTACATTTTGTAAATTACATTATGTCAGTCAGTCAATTTTAATCCATTTAATATGCAACATATTGATTATGTATTGTCCGAGTTTCTTAATCAAAATGGTTTGCGGTACAAAGTCAAACACCTTACAGAAGTATGAGTATATTACACCAACACTATTATATTTATCAACCAAACTTGTAATCTCATCAAAAACATGATACATCTTACTCAGGTAAAATGTTCAAATTCATCATTTGAATTATTTTATCCATTTTAACCTAAAAAAATTGGGCCAGCGCCTCAGCTGGTCTAAATCAATGGGACTTGATTAATGAAGAATTATGAGGGAAACATAATTAAATAAAATATGATCAGTCTTATTAAGAGGAACTACAAAGAGAAATAAATGTTTGCCCATGGCCGGCACATGAACTCCCCCTCCTTGTGGAGGCTAGCCTCTGGCCCTGGC
Source organism: Dermatemys mawii (assembly GCA_007922305.1). NCBI lineage: Eukaryota > Metazoa > Chordata > Testudines > Dermatemydidae > Dermatemys > Dermatemys mawii. The sequence continues at coordinate 59,252,515 of ML677326.1, read as the reverse complement.
CCTCAACCTGAGGCTCCTGCCCACCCGCCAGAGCCCCAAGCCCTCCTCCCACCCCCCCGCCCACAGGAGCCCCAACCCACCCGCTCCAGCTTCCGCTGCTGACCCCAGGGCTGGCCCAACCCCCAGGTTTATTAAATTCCGTTAACGTTGAAGACCTTCAAAGAACTATATAAATTCAAAGTCTCATTGTTTTTTGTATCAGCATAGGTCTGTTTTTAACACTGTTTTGTATTTAGAGTTCAGCTTAAATGTTCTATCTCATCCCTTTATTGCTTAGCAATAAAACCGCATCCTGTTTTCTTACCATGTTAATATTTCACTAATGCTCACCATCCAAAATATTTTACAATGTACAGTACTCAGTCTTGACTGCCCAGACTGCATTTTTGCACCTTCTGTTGCTGCTATTTCCATTAGCACTGCTGACATCCTGTGAGTAGGTATACAAAAAGCACTTGTTGAGATGTGCAAACTTTCACTGCTTGATTCCAGGAGCCTTTATTATGATGTGTATATTGTACCTTCCATGAGGAAGGCAGCAACTGAAACCACATTACACTGAACACTCCCAACTCTGAGTGATTAGCTCAAGACAATGCTGTTGAGTCATTTATAAAAATGTGGCGATTTTGAAACCACAGAAAAAGAGATCCCACTGGAATATACACACCAAATCCCCAGAGTCAGTAAGTGGAGACTTTCCTTTTCTTTATTCAGATTCTCCTTTGGCGTTCTTAAAAATATGCCTCAGAGTTTTTGAGCATGTATAATACAAATTTATTGGAGTCTGGAGCCTTTAGCTTTTGATGGCAGGGGATTGCCTTTTGAGACTAAATCCAATGAGGTGCTGAGCATCTTAAATTTCCATTGACTTCAGGAGTGGGCCATTGGTTTGGATTTGATTCCACTGTTCATGGGACTGAGGTTTTTCCTCTTACATAGTAAACTTTCTTCCCTACTGTTAGGAAATGCTTTCCTGTAGATCTCTACTAAGATATTTTTCTCTCTTAGTTGTGTTTGATTTATTACTGTATGGGACCCTGAATTGCCTTCCTGTAATAAAATACATGATATTTATTCTCAGTTATGGGGCATTTTAAGTGCTACTCTCAAATTGCATGAGCCAGACTTTAGATGTGCCATAGTGAGAGTAAGAATGACACAATTTACTGTATATTACATGGAGTGGGATGGGATTGCCTTCTTCTTGAGGGTAAATAGTATTATTTCCTTTTCAACTAAAGTCACTCAACCAGTTTGACCAGGATCTATATCCTCCTGACTGAAAACTAGGCTACTATACAGATCAGACCATGCCTTTTTATAGTATGTCAAGTAAACATTTTCATTTTATTGTAGGTAAAGCGGCATTAACAGTTCATGGAGCTACCATTCACAAACCTTGAAATAGCTTTCATCTTGTTGGCTTTTGTCGTTTTCTCCTTGTTTATCCTGGCTTCCATCTACAGTGACCCTGATGAAAATAATGCAGGTAAATAAAATAATCTAACGTACAGATACTGTTCCTCAGATCTTAGAAATGTAGTGCCTGATGTATTTGCTATACGTTATTTTCTGAATCGTGTCATTAGACCATTTCAGCAAATGGGCCTGCAACATTGTTAAATTTCCTACAAAATGAGAATAGCAACCAGTCCAGGGACAAACAGTCAGGAGCATAGAAACTGTAATACTGGATCAGTTCAAAAGCCCTTCTAGTCTGATCTGACGCTAAGAATGAGCAATATTGAAAGGTTCAGAGCAAAATGCAAGTAATCCCATAATGGACAGTTGAGCCATAGGGGAAGATTCTTCCTAACTACAGGCAGCTGGCTCACACTCAGGTAGGAGGGTTTATATCACTTATAAATGTTTAGCCTGACAGAAATGATGTTATTGTACATGTAAGTGTATCATTCCCTTTTGAACCTGTCAAGCTCTTCAAGCCAAATCTCATCTGAACTGATGTAGCAGCCCAAAGAGGTGGCTCTGATTGAAAATTGTAGGATGGTGTGCAAATGTTGTGAAAATGTTTATGAAAATGTTGTCTTTTTTTTTTTTTTGGTTGAAAAATTCAAAATTCAAAGATCTCTACCAGATCTATAAAGGGGTGAAAACAGACAATAACACCCTTTTTATAGAGCTAGCCCTCCACCATTTATTTCCCGACTCTCTACTATAAGAATTATTGTGGGTTGGACTGAGAGCAGAGTTCTAGCAATCCTGATCACCAGAGCAGCTCCTCTAAATATTTAAAATTGTGCTAGGAGCCAGTTTGGTCCTCAACAGCCTCTTGGGATCAAGCGATGATTTCAAAGATATTACAAAGTTACCCATAGCCCTCTGATGCACCAGGTGATCTAATCCTTGGACTCTACAACATCTTATGGCAATGAGTTCTACAGGTTAACTTTGCATTGTGTAAAAAATAATCTTTTATCATTTTAATGTGCTGTTTGGCAACAAGAATTTAGGAAACCTGTAGGGGATCTCATATAACAGCAAGCAACTTAATAAGAGCGAGCCTTGCACAGGTCTCACTGTATTTGTTTGACAATATTAATCAGCATGAAAAGTAAACAAATGTCCAAGGGTTTGCTATTTGCATTCCAGCTGTTTGGCTTTTTAAAAAATCCATGCTGCTTCACTGGGTTTTATATAATTGTGGAAAGTGTGAAAAAACAATAGACGTTTCTGTAGGGAAAATCTGGTTGCCATGAGAACTCACCTCAGTCAGAGAGCATGGACATAAACAACTTTTCCTGGGAGGAGCATGTAATGATCTAAGAACAACACTCCATGCACAAAGACATTGTCCCTCTCCACGGCTGAAGGAATAAGAGGAAAGTTTGAGAGGCCTACAGGTATAGGAAATTTAACATCTCTGCTGTACGTGTAGACGTGCATGCATGGATGTGTGCTAATACTTTTAAGTCTTGTGTGTGCTTTAAAAGGTTACAAAGGGAAGTTTGTTAAACCTTTCAGATTCTGAGGTGGTGAGTATGTGGGGTCTGAAGTGGTGAGATGAAAATATGAGCTCCACTGCTCTCCAAAGAATCTGTTTACTATGATGTAGCATTTATCAGTGCTGACTTGCTGCCACTGTCTTGTCAATTAGAAACTGCATGAAAATTGTTTGTTTGCCAGGATTTCATCAACCTCAAAATAAATATCATCAGCCTGGAATGAGAAACTGACTTTATTGTTATAAAATTCTGAACAGAACAATCTCACTTCCATGGGGTTTCCCAGGTGCCAAAAGTACTCTTACTCCTGGCATACACCACAGGGCTAGTGCTCATATCTCACACAAAGGCTGTCCTCAAGACATTTTACTCTCTTTATCTTGACTGAACTCCCATGGAAGTAAATCCAACTTACTATGCCAATGTAATATTCACGGAATATTCCAGAAATGTCTCCTGCCTCATTCAGCCACTAATCTTGTTTCCCTGCGTAACTCTAAATTCAAAGGAAGGCCAGCAACTGCCAACAGAGCCAGGCAATTATCTTTCCATTAGCTGAGTGCTGAGTAATTTATAGCATGCTCAATCTATACAGAAGCACAATAATTTGAATTCACACACACACACACACACACACAACCCTTCAGATGCCAGGGACTTAAAAGAAAGGCCAGCTATCTAAGCGACAGTGACATTCAATCAAAGAATGTGAGCCTTCGCACTACTAATTTTATTATTATTACATTGGAAATAAATAAATAGATGAAGGATAGGGCATTGAACAAAGTAATCTGGAGTGAGAGGACTCATAGCATGGGCTCCTTTTAATGGGGTTATTGCCAGGAAGAACAAGAGAAATAAATGTTTTGCTTCAGAGTTAGCTTGCTGACACATACCATAAAATGTGGGTTCAAGAACTCTACACTCCCCATGGAGCATTTTAATCTCTTTTCTATCTTATACTGCAGTAAGGTAGGTATCCTCCACTAAACACTAAAAAGCATCAGAATCGCCTTTTATCTCTAGGTTAAGTTATTTTTCCTATATAAAGAGAGAGATATGGAGGGAATCATCATGTATATTCCAATTCAGCAGGAGTCTTTAGGGGGAAGGAGTTTGGATTTTGCACAGAGGACTCTGGACGAGACGGTCTGGATGTTGCTATGTTTTTCCCATACACTTAGAGCAAAACACGTTTTTTTCAGTCTAGGTGATTTATTTCAGATTAAGAAAAGACAACAAATAGAGGTATAATTCTCCATGAAAGCACAAACACAACAACCCCTTTTAATAATTAGCTCTGAACTGAAACAAAATGGTTGCTGCCTTGCAACAAGAAGCAAGGATCATCTGTATTTAAAGGTGTGATGAACAGAAAACAGAATTAAATTTCATTTCAGATATATCTAAATACACCACAGATGGCAAAGAGGATTGAGATATGTCACAACTCAAAATCCAGGCCTCATCACTTGTGATGCAAATTGACCCTGAAAAAACTGTTTAGCACAGCCTAAGTAGAATGGGTTGATGGTGTCAGTCCAACCCACATTGGAGCATTGTGGGTAAACTGCTACTGCCACTGCCTGTGATATACCTGTTCTGCACTTAAAGAGAGAATTTCAGTGCTCAGAACTGTCAAGCCATCAGTCTTAATGGGCACAGCACTGAATGAAGAAAATACACTTAAAATAAAAAGGGAGTTATCATTGGAACTGTGCTGTATGGTAGCCACTTGAGTGTTGCAGATGAAAGAAGAGCTATAAAAGCCAGAATATACCTGACATGTTTTACAGTAGGGGTAGGCAACCTATGGCACGAGTGCCAAAGGTAGCAGGCGAGCTGATTTTCAATGACACTCACACTGCCCGGGTCCTGGCCACCGGTCTGGGTGGGCTCTGCATTTTAATTTAATTTTAAACGAAGCTTCTTCAGCATTTTAAAAACCTTATTTACTTTACATACAACAATAGTTTAGTTCTATATTATAGACTTATAGAAAGAGACCTTCTAAAAACATTAAAATGTATTACTGGCACACGAAACCTTAAATTAGAGTGAATAAATGAAGACTCGTCACACCACTTCTGAAAGGTTTCCGACCCCTGTTTTACATGAAACACCTTACTTTACTGTCAAATACACTGTTCTATGTATGTCCTGACACTCCAGTCATGTTGGATCACAAATCTAGCATGCTAGCAAACAGCACTACCTACATTGCAGGAGGTGCAGGGGGCACATTATAGCAAGAGTTGCCAAACATACGAACTGCTCCCAGGAAGTGTGCACTGCTATGGTAGCTCTGCCACTCTGAGTGAGGGTGCAGCACGCTTTCTCCTCCCTACCCACCCAGATACTTTTTGTGGAGAGGCTACCAGTACCACTGTCAAAATTAACACAGAACTAGGATGAACAGACAGAAAAATCAGAAACCGGGGGGTGGGGGAGGGATGGTAATAGGAGCCTATGTAAGAAAAAGACCCAAAAATTGGAACTGTCCCTGTAACATTGGGACATCTGGTCACCCTACATGGAACAGTGTCTCTACTTGCTAGCCACATCAGAAGCTGCCTTGTGAGAGATAGGACTCCTGTGCTCTTTTTATCGCTCATACACACTAGATACGGCCAGACACAGCCCCGTTCTAAATATTTGCCCTTTATCCTTTCCTGAATCCTGAATCCTTTGTTCCTAGTTAATGTCCCTTCTACCTCCTTTTACAGAGGTCAGCTCCTAGAGGCAAAACACAGTGTGCTTTAGAGAGTTTTATTTTAAGTGAAAAACGCTTGTGAATTTATTGTAAAAGGGCAAAAGGTGTCTGCTAGGGAGCAGAACACATTCATAGCTTATGACTGCATTTGCTGCCAAGGAGAAGAGCTTGTGAGAAGAGCAGTTTCAAGTAGAGTTCATGCAATAAATCTCCCACTGGAGGGAGTTCTCTAGTCATCATGACCCCTTATCTGCTCTATTTATAGAAAAATTCTTTTGCAGACTCCATAAGTAATCTGTGATTTCACTGGCAGCCTTGTTTCCAGCAGTCTCACTCTGAACTGAAATTATACGTTTGAAAATTAAAATGCCTTTCTTGCAAATCACATCTCCATATATGTGACAAGCCACACTGAATTCAGACAATGGCAAGGATGCATTTTTATTCAGCTGTAGATTTTTGCCTCAAGGAAACTTGATTTCTCATGCATGGGCTGAATTTCAGTGGCATAAGGTTACCATCTTGCTCCACTTTCACAGCAAAATCCAAGTGGCAAAATAATAAAAAAACAAGCAGCATAAAACTCAGTTTGTTCTGTGATCTTCAGTCGCCTCCATTTACAAACATGTGTTCTTTATCTTCAGAGAGAAAAAAACAACTAAACACATTGGGACAAGAAAAGAAAGAACTGCTTACATAAACCATTGTTAGAAAACAGGAGAATATGCCATTTACTTCTAACACATCTTCGATACTTGACATTTAACTAAAACTAAAAATGGCATTAAAATTCAGATTTTCATATGTGCCTCCTTAAAAAGAGGCCCCTATAAATCCCAAACACTGGCACAATGGGATACAAGTGATCTAAGTATATACACTAGCTCCTTTACAACTTGCTATTTGCTGCTTTGTTTAGGATACTGACAGTATTTGAGGTATTCTCAATAATTAGAATGGGGAATTGTAGCAAATATCACAGTAAGTATTTAAACATTAAATGAGGTAAATACAAGTTTGTAAGGACATTCGTATTTTAAGATTAATCCTCTCAGGGTCATGCTCTTGTGGATCCTGGACCATAACTTTGAAAGCTTCAGGCAAAAATGGAAAGAGCACCCACAACCTGAGGCGAGGCCCAGTAACTCTGAATCAGGGAACCACAACCAGCTCCTTGTGGCATTCCACTCTTGCCCCTTTCCCTACTCCACCTGGACTGTGCTTGAACAAAAGGGAGAATTAAGGTCAAAATGTTTAAAGACAAGATTGTAGACTGATTCATTTGGCATCTTGACTTAAGCTTTTCATCAAGTTGTCTTTAAAGACCATCTAGATGTCACACAGTCTTCTATTCTTTTGTTTTAACCAAAAGCAATATAAAAGCTTAACATTCTGCTAATTCCATGATACACACACCTGTGCAGGTCTCTAAATTTATTACCATTCTCATGCCAGTTTAAGAGGTTCAAGTGGCAAGTATTCTTGTACATGTTAAATCATAAAATATAAATGAATTATAGTTCTTAAAAAGTGAGCCAAATCTAAGGGCACTTTCCTATGATTGAAGAATTCTGGATTACAGATAAAATACCAATACTCTAAAAATTACTACACTGGTAAGCGGGTATATCACCACCTGCCCTGCAACTTTTGATGTTTTAAATGCTATGCTGCTGTGGCTCACAGTCCTGACTCCAAGTGCCAGGGTACAAGCACGCAGGTCACATCCTTTCTCCAAGCTCAACACTCATCACAGTTCTGAATTTCCCCCAAATTGTCTGCCCTGTTGTGTGGTGTCTAGCCCCCTTATTGAACACTTACAGAACTTATTAAGTTCATTGCTCTTTTTGAGAGAGAAAACACTTGAAGCTCATTAGTTTAACTGGGGCTTGACAAACACTCTTATTTCACTCACAGCAGTGAGCAAGTTTATAAATAAAAGTAAAACAAGCTTACTAAACAAAAGGACATAGGTTTAACTGATCTCAAGTACAGTAAAAGCTGTTTTATCTGGCATATTGGAGAAATGGGGGGCCGGTTAGTAAGAAAAGTGAAAAGTGAAAAATGCTGGTTAACTAAGAGGGAGGGAGTTTGGGTGCAGGAGGGAGTGCGGGGTCTGGGAGGTAATTTGGGTATGGGATGGGGCTCAAGGTATCAGATCCGGGGGGCTGCTCACCTCGGGCAGCCTCCCAGCAAGCAGCCGTCTGTCCTGGCTGTTCCTGGGTGGAGGGGCAGCAGGTGGCTCAGTGTGCTGCCCCCACCCCATCCTGAATGCTGGCTCTGCAGCTCCCATTGGCCAGGAACCACGGCCAATGGGAGCTGCAGAGCAGTGCCTGCAGGCTAACACCCCCCTGACTCACATAAGTTTCACCAACAAAAGTGCTAGTGTGGACAGTGCTGTGTAGGCAGGAGATGCTCTCCTGTTGACATAGCTAATGCCACTTGTTGGGGGCAGTTTAATTAGGCCAGCAGGAGATCTCTCTCTCTCACCAGCAAAGAACAGCTACACGTACAGTAGTGGTACAGCTGTGCTGCTGTAAGCTCTGTAGTGTAGACATAGCCTAAAACTTAACTTTAGCAAGTTACAATCTTTGCTAAGCAGGTTTCTTACCTATATTCAGTTCCCAGAGACTTTCACCTCCTTGGCTGAAGGATCTGAAGTTCTGTGATTTCAAGAGCCCTGGCCTCTTTAATTCCCAAAGAGATGGATACCAAAATGGTTTCCTGTTTCTGCTTATGTCTCCCAAAATTACAAGAGAGTCATGATGGCTTCGTGTTGCTCTTCCCATCCTGTTGACTTCTCATTCCCCAGCTGATTCATATGTAAATGGGGCTTCCATTGTTTTGATTCCATAATGTTTAATTTACATTGGAGACAGATAAATAGCTGCCTTTCCTTCTCTCTGGGATAAAACCTGTGTTTCCCTGTGTTTCGTTACAATCTTTAAAGCATATCAGTATCAATAATTCCTTATATAGTGTGAGGGCAAACAGTTCACGGTGATATTAATCACCATTGAGTCACAAATCAGAAGGGTAGCCGTGTTAGTCTGGATCTGCAAAAGCGACAAAGCGACAAAGAGAGTCCTGTGGCACATTATAGACTAACAAACATATTGGAGCATAAGCTTTCATGGGCTAATACCCACTTCGTTGGACTACATGCATCCGAAAAAGTGGGTATGAGCCCTCGAAAGCTTATGCTACAATATGTTTGTTAGTCTATAAGGTGCCACAGGACTCTTTGTCCCCACTGAGTCACAGGTTTTCATAAGGGATCTTCCTCAATACACTTTTATAATACAGTAATATTGTATACAATTAGTTGATTCAATTGCTGATCATTTGAAGTCCAGACTCCCTGTCTTTATAGCCCTGTAAATCTTTGAAATGTGTTTGTCTCTCCTGCTGGGATGTAGATGACATGCTGACATCTCAACTGTTTGTTACCTTATATATAAATGTACCTTCATTGTCGCCTCCTGATAACCAGACTGGTCAGACAAGCAAATCCACATTCCTTGTCTAGAACAGAATGTGCTCATGCATTGCTTGCCATGCAAGAATAGTAATAATGAGTGAGTTATTAAGTTTTCCAGTTATATATTACATGCTACCTTTTGGGTATATAGCATGGCAACAGCGTATTATGAGAGTATGTCAGACCTGACAAGATTGCTGACACAGAATAGAGAAATACCAACAGGGCTCTGTGTAACAATGTGACACCACAGAAATCCCTGAAGTAACACTGTGGTAAATCAGACCCATCCTTCTCCCGCCCTACCCCCACCCCCAATTGAGAGCTTAAAGGGACTAAGGCCATGGTTACACTGGCACTTTATAGCGCTATAAAGCCCCCACGAGCGCTATAACCTACTCCCCGTCCACACTGGCAAGGCACTAATAGCGCTATAACTGCTGAGTTATAGCGCTATTATTAATCCACCTCCCCATGGGGAATAAGGGCTGTAGCGCAGCTGCTGTAGCGCTACAGCAAGAATGTGGACACCCACTGCGCTACAAGTGATCTCTGGAGATGCCTAGAGCCATTTAAGGCAATTGACGTCTCTTCCCTTTGTTTTGAACTCGGCTGGAGGAATGCGGAAGTACCTCTTTAGAGTTTCTTTCTTAACTCGGCAGATAAGCAATGCAAATGTTTAAGGAGGGAGCCTGTGTGAAAACAAAGCCTTCTGTGAACGGAGGCTCGCTGACAGGCTTTCAGAAAAACGGAAAAACCACTGTCTCTCTCCCTCCGCATACACACAACGCGTCCCCCCTCACCCCCCTCGTTTAAAAAGCACGTTGCACCCAGCTGAATGCTGGGATACCTGCCCTAATGCGCTGCTCTTAATGCCGCATTAAGTGCCCCAAATGTGGCCATGCTATACCGCAGGAGCATCTGAGTGTGGACATACAATAGCGCTATACATATTACTGTATAAGGGGACCGCTATAACCTATAGCGCTATAATCTTGTAAGTGTAACCATACCCTAAATGAACAGCCTCAGGAGGCCCATTTTTAGCCACAGAATAAGTGTCAGAATGAGCATTTTATGCACTAAGGCAAAATGTATCAGAGTCTCATTTGTCCTTTGGGATGCCCAGTATTCAAATATTCCGTGACCTTACAAGGATTTGTAGAAGCTCCGATCAATGATCTGTAGCTGCACGAAATCAATGGAGCTACACTGGAATACAGCTAGAATAATGTGTGGTAAATCAGTCTCATAATCTCTACATACACAAAAAAAGACATATTAGCAGCAGGATTTGCTGCAGAGGGCAAACTAGAAACTATAGATGTTGTGGTTTAACCTTGATGAAAGGGGTGCACAAAGCTGAGAATCATTTGCACTTAAATGAATCCAAAGTGTAACATCTGAAAGCTAACATAGACAGTGTCTGAAGAGTTGCAAAATTATTGCTAAGGTCATACAGATCATCAATTAGAGCTTCTCCATAACCTCGTGAGGTCACAGAATGTCTGGGTATGAGATATCCTGGCAGGCAGGCAAGTCCCTGAGCAATTTATGTTTATTATAAGGATATGTTCACACTAGTTAAATGGTACTAGACTTACAGTGCATGCATTGTATCTAGAAAAGTGGTATAAAGCAACTCCTCCAAAATCCAACCCAAAAGAAACAAGAAAGGCAGCATAGTAATTACTGTTTTATAGGAAGAATGTGATAAGGACAAGGTCCTGAACCTAGAATGAAAGAAAAATGAAACGGCATTTGGAGGAATTTAATCTGTTTTCCACTATTGATTAAATCCAATCACACTGAGGAAAAGGAAAAAAAGAGTTAACTATGGTAATATGAGCCTTCCCAGGTGAAAACATACCTACAGACACACTGTTTTATGCTGAATCCTGTGTTACCTACAAACCTTAGTATGTTTTCAGGGACAAAGGCTTGGTCATAGCCATACTGTGGAAAATCAAAGCATGTAGCTAGGATAGGTCTGCAAAAGGAAACCCGAAGGAAGGAATGCTTCACCTTCCTTAACCCACATGAGACTCTCTTTCACTGCCTTTGTGTTAACATTTAAAGTGACCTAGTTTCATCTGAAAGTTTAATATCTCTCTGTCTCCCTCAGGAGGGACAATATCAGAATTTCTATGAATAATGCAATGTTCTATATACGTTCAGAAAACAACTGCATTTCAAATGTTAAAGCAGCACTGCAGTCAGTTCTATTCAGGTTAAAATAGTACTTATTTGCCTTTTTGAAGAGTATAAATCACTGTGTCAGTCTGCAATATTCCACAGAATCATTTTCTCTTTCTGCTTATGGACTAAACCCTAGCCCCATTAAAGTGAAAGGCAATAGTAAATGTAATATAGTTATTTTTAGGCATTGCTATGGCAACTATCACCATTGTATACAAGAATCAAAATTCCATCGACTCCAATATAAATATCCGGGGTTGTGCAATATTTGGTTAGAAGGGCCACTTTTAATACAAAGGCCATTATGACTAGCTCAGGCAAGTACATATTTAAGATTAACATTACACATACACAAACTGAAAGTCCACCTCCAACATTTTCAGTGGCCAGAGTTAAAACGTAAATATCTCGAGCATTTGCATTTTAACAGGTATCTAAAGGAACTAGTCCATATTATAATCCAATCACTTCCCTAAATTCATATTTAAAAATGAAGCATTTTAATACTTGTACATGACTAACACTTCCATGCTGGGAGAATTTGTATTACTTATGTAAATGACCGAATTGAAAGGCCTTTCAAATTAGTTTATAAGAAATTCCTCCTTCGTGGTCAGCTTATTTGGGATATTTCAGTTTGCAGTGGATTTCTCAGGTGAAATAGAAATCTCTGAAAAATCAGGCTGCATAATGGGAACAGTGACACAGATACAAATACACACAGTATTGTAGTTGCAAGAAATGGTTGAACAGTTAAACGACCTAATGCAATTTATTCTACCTGAAACAGTTTCAGTAATGCCACTGCTTGGTTCTAATATATATGAAATTTAGTCTTGACTTTACAGATTCTGACACTGTGCTGCTGACTGAATTAGTGAAGGAAATATAGGGAAGCAGGAAGAAAGAGGGAGAGAGAGAAGATGAGAGAGGATAAGAAAGGAAGGACGGTTATAAATCATTTGAGTCTTCCTATTTGCCTATTACCTGCCAAAATTAGCATCTAAATTTGGATTATCCATCAACTCTTCCAGGCAGAAATACAGAATGGATATAATGTAACTTATTTACATAGAGCTAAATTCTGCCCTCTGTTGCACAGAAGTGCTAGAGGGCTTTGGGGTGGGATGGTAGGGATAGAGACACATACCCACACCCTAATGCATTAATGAAGCATCAAGACAGGATTCCTAAAATAGCACTCAAGAGCACCAGGATGGAGGCCTGTCTCTTGCACCCCTGGGCTTTAATAGATCATTGCTGGAGGTGTGGCCAAGGCTCAAGCTAGCTGGCACACATCTGGCAGGTCATGCGGAACCCAGCCAGTGTGCTATTTCACTTTGGTACAGCACCAAAAAGCATTCGTCTGTGCTTTTTGCCCCACCCTCCAACTCACTCCCTGCAGCAGCAGGATGGTTCTATTGTCAAACCTGCTGCCAACACTGTTCTGCCAAAATAACTACATCACTGGAGGCTTCGATTTCAGCGGTAATGTTGCATAACCATTGGACCATTTAAAGGAATGCACTGCAAATGATTTTATTAAAAGAACGTCATAATGTCAAATTGCAAACTTCATAAGAAGCTTAAGTCTGGATGCACAAAAGAAGTTAGACTTTGTGACAATGAGTGTCACAGTGTTTAGAAAAATCATCATGATTCGCACAGCTTGAGTGAGGTTCCTTGGCTCCTGCATAATGAATAGGGAGAGACAGATGCCATAGACAGCAATTCACAAAAGCCATATTCTAGGGAACTGCCTACATTAGGCAATGGGAGATACGGACTAGAGGGGTGCTTGGTAAACCCGACTCCTCTCACAGAAATAGGCATCTAAATCCAGGCTGCAGGGAAGTGCCTATCTCTGGTAGCAACTCTCAGCTGTGCATCTTCTCCTGGAGTTAGGCCCCTATGCCATTTTAACAAGAAGCTGGAGTAGGTGTGCAAAGCCGGAGCAGAAGCTTCCCAGAACTTTCAACACAGTGGTTAGAGTGCTTGCCTGGAATCAAGAGATACCCAGTTCAAGTCCCACACCTGCTTGAGGAGAAAATAGAATTAGAACAGAGTACTGCCACTTCTTAGGTGAGGGCCCTAAGCACTGGTCTCTGGGATATTCTGATGGGGGTTCTCTTAGTCTCTGCTACTGATGCTGTTGCACACTGGAAAAACATACAAAGTCCTCTGGGCAAGAGCACAAGTGCAAGAAAGACTCTTGCCTGGTGGTTGGAGTACTCACATAGGATGTTGAAAACCTAGGATTCGGTCCCCCTGCTCCAACCATTCTTTCAATATTTATCTATAGTGGAATAGCTTCAACAGGAGAGACTGAGGAAACCCTATATCTGAAAATCCCATAGAAAAGTGCTCTATCCACTGAGCTAACAAGAAACAAATTCCTCTTCAAATCCTTTTGTCCCCTCATGTGAAGGGGGAAACTTGACCTGGGATGTCTCTCACATTCCAGGCAAGTAACTATAGCCACCCTAAAGTTATCAGGGAATTCCTCCTCCCCATCTTTGATGTTTTGTGTGAACTCTCCAGGGGGCCCAATCCAGTAGCCATGTTCAGAGGGCATCTACAGGATCAGGATCTGCATGCGCCTTTGGGACTTGGGCAGGAGACAGGCATCTGGACTCCTAGAGTGCACGTGAACAGAGTAGCTGAAGTCAACATATCTTAGGTCGACTTACCTCAGTGTTCTCACGGCAGCAAGTCGACCGCTGCCACTCCCCCGTCAACTCCGCTTCCGCCTCTCATGGTGGTGGAGTTCTGGAGTTGATGGGGAGAGCGCTCGGGGATCAATTTATCATGCCTAGATGAGACGCGATAAATCGATGCCCAATAGATCGATCACTACCTGCCGATCCGACGGGTAGTATAGACCTGGCCTTAGGCACTAGTGGCAAGATAAATCTTGTCACTTTTCTGAGAAGCCTTCTGGGGAGATCTGATCAATCAGAGCTTTTCCCCCTAAGAGAAGAGACTCAAAGTCACTAAGGAGCTCTCATATCTCTCCTCCTCCCCAACAGGTAATTTTTAAAATCTACCTCCCTTTTGTGTCAGAAACAGGGAGGATAAGTGGCCTTTGAAAATGACTACAAAAGCAAGGGAGGGAGAGAGTAACAGCCATAGGTTGTCAGACTGGAGCTGAACATCAAGTCTTTCCCAGGAACCCCCAGAGAGGTGTAAAATATGATTATAGGACTAAAGTCATTCCATATTGGACTCATAGGAGTGCTTCTGAGTTATAGGATAATAACCCTAGAGTGGATGACTCCCTCACTGAACTCAGAAGTATTCCGCTGCTTTGCTCTCTCTGGGAGGTAACTGCTGTAAGTTAAATACATAGTACATTAAGTGACAGAGAAATTCAGGAATGAATTAAAAAGCGTTATAACACTTTAAATAAGGAGAACGGCCAGTTAGCTCTTTCTCCCTCTGTCTCCTAATTCTATTTTTTGCATCCTAATTCTAGCAGCAAGTTTAAAACTTTGTATGTCCACCTGTTTGAGCGTGTGTTTAGATTCACACTGATCCTCCCTCAGGGGAGCATTTGGAACCTTTGAAAGTTAGGTTCCCATCACCAGTCCAGTGCACTCACTTTGTCATGTCATTCTATTCAAAGTTCTGGAACAGCCTTCCAAGAGGAATAGTGGGGGCAAAAAACCTGACTGGCTTCAAGATTGAGCTTGATAAATTTATGGAAGATATGGTATGATAAATTAAACTAGTGCAAATGATGGCTTTTCTGTAACTTGAAGTCTCAAAACCATGATTTGAGGACCTTAGTAACTATTATGGGAGTCTGTTACAGAAGTGGATGAGTAAGGTTCTGTGGCCTACAGTGTGCAGAAGGTCAAACTAGACTATCATGATGGTCTCTTCTGACCTTAAAGTTTATGAATCTATATAGGATCTCATTCCACCCTGATCACCAAATAGTATGTGAGCACCTTCCAGTAGTGCATTAAGTGACATGACTAACATGTTATGTATAAAGCATCTTTCATCTACGCAACTGTGTGTACAGTAGAGTGTTTGTTTTTTTAAAGGTACATGCTGCTATGTATTGTGACGGAGTCAGACCAGAAGGATATAGGAGAGTGCTGGAAGGCAGGTATATTAGTCTGAGGATGTGCAGGTCCCTGTTCCCTGGATAGCCAAACAAAGGCTACTCCAGGCCAATCAAGACACCTGGGGCCAATTAAGAACCTTCTAGAAAGGAGTAGAAACAGCTAGCCTAATTAGGACACCTGTAGCCAATCAGGGACTGGCTGAATCCAGATAAAAACCTCCCAGTTAGTCAGGTGGGCTGTGGGTGTCAGGAGCTGTGGAAGGAAGTTATGCTGTTGGTGAGACTGAGTGGTGGACAACATATCATATTGAAGGAAGGAGGCCCTGAGGTAAGGGTGAAGTGGAGTTTGAAGAAGCGGGGACTGCTGTGGGGAAGTAGCCCAGGGAATTGAATTGTGTTTTGTGGATAAAAGGTCAGCCATCTTAGCTGATACTATTAGGGTCCCTGGGCTGGAGTCCGGAGTAGAGGGCGGGCCCGGACTCCTCTCTTTTCCATCTTCCATACTGGCCTGTGATGAAGGTAACTCACTAGGTGGTGACTCTTGCCAATTATACTGAGAAAGGGAGGTCACTCTGGGGCCTAGATGAGTTTCTGAGGCCCCTAAATCTGCCAGGAAGCGCAGGACCCACAAGTACAGACTTGGAGCTTTGTCACAGTATTTATATTGGAGAAGGCAAGGTTGAAGAAAAGCACCCCCTTTTTTGGAACAGAAGGTGATGAGGTTTGTTATGGTCCTTAGTTCCTGTAGGAATTTTGTTCCACCATCTCAAATTGGCCTCTGTGAAAGCTCTGTCTCTTATACCCCTAATGGTATAAAGTTCCATTCAGGGTTGCCAGATGTCCAGTTTTCAACCAGAATGCCTGGTCAAAAAGAGATCCCTGCCCGCCATGGCTCCGCGCAGCTCCCAGAAGCAGCAGCATGTCCTGTCCCCACATCCAGCTCCTAAACATAGGGGCAGGCAGGGGGTTCTACGCACTGCCCCCACCCCAAGCACCAGCTCCCAGCTCCCATTGGCCAGAAACCGCAGCCAAGAGGAGCTGCAGGGGAGGCCTGTGCACAGGGCAGGGAGCAGAGCCACCTGGCCTCATCTCCATCTAGGAGCTGGAGTGGGGACATGCCACTGCTTCCGGGAGCTGCCCAAGGTAAGCGCCACCTGGAGCCTGCAGCCTTGATCCTCTCCTACATCCCACCCCCCCCCCAGCCCTGATCCCCCTCCTATCCTCCAAACCCCTCGATCCCAATCCAGAGCACCCTACTACTCCCCAAACACCTCGTCCCCAGCCCCAACCCTGAGCCCAACCCTGGCCACAGCCCTCAAACACACCCCCACACTCCCTTGAGCCAGCCTGTAGCCCTCTCCCACGCTCCAAATCCCTTGATCCCAGCCTGGAGCACCCCAAACTCTTCATCCCTGCACCCCAAACTCTTCATGCCCAGCCCCACCCTAGAGTCTGCACCCCCCAGACAGAGCCCTTACAGCCCAACCCCCTGCCCCAGCCCAGAGCCCCATCCTGCATTGGCCTCACCCAGAACCAGCACCTCCAGCCCACATCCCACACCACCTTTCACATCCCAAACCCTGCCTCAGCCTAGAGCTGCCTCCCATACGCCAAACCCTTCAGCTCAACCCCCTAGTCCAGAGCCCCCTCCTGCACCCCAAACCCCTCTTCCTCAGCCCCACCCCAAATCCCACACCCCCAACCAAAGCCCTCACCACTTTCCATATCCCAATCCACTGCCTCAGCCTGGAGCCCCCTCTCGCACTCTGAACTCCTCATTTCTGGTCCTATCCCGGAGCCCACATCCCATCAAAGGGGTGGGGCAAGGGTGTTCAGTTTTGTGCAAGTAGAAAGTTGACAACTCTAGTTCCATTTTCACGGGTTGGATTATAAAACTGCATTAATTCTGTAATCTTGCATTGGGTCTTAAGGCTTGGGTTTTTTTTTAATGTTTGGAAGCCTAATAGTTGTCTATTGATATTACTCTCCATCATTTATTCTCCCATGAGGAACAGATCCCATATGAGTGGAAAGTATAGATGTGAACAATAAATCAAAAAAGTACAACTGAGAAATAGTTTTCATTTTTACTAATCATGAGGGAATAACAGTTAGATTAAACCTAAATTCAGCTGGAATTCAATTATGCATTCTTTCTGTACAATCTGATATTGCATTTTTGAAAAGGGAAATATATAGGTCAGCTCAAAATTCTAGTGACTGCCTCTCTATGCCATGTGACTGCTTCTCTATGCCATGTGAACATATATGATAAATATACACAGACTGTTAAAAGACTGTGTACAAATGTGGTCTGAATACTGTGTACAAATGTGGTCTCCTCATCTCAAAAATGATATACTGGCATTAGAAAAGGTTCAGAGAAGGGAACAGGTCCCATATGAGGAGAGATTAAAGAGGCTAGCACTTTTTAGCTTGGAAAAGAGAAGACTAAGGGGAGATATGATAGAGGTATATAAAATTATGAGTGGTGTGGAGAAAGTGAATAAGGAAAAGTTATTGACTTGTCCCCATAATAGAAGAACTAGGGGCCACCCAATGAAATTAGTGGGCAACAGGTTTAAAACAAATAAAAGAAAGTTCTTCTTCACACAGCGCACAGTAAGCCTGTGGAACTCCCTGCCTGCGGAGGCTGTGAAGCCTAGGACTATAACAGGGTTTAAAAGAGAACTGGATAAATTCATGGAGGTTAAGTCCATTAATAGATATTAGCCAGGATGGGTAAGGAATGGTGTCCCTACCTCTGTTTGTCAGAGGGGGTGATGGATGGCAGGAGAGAGATCACTTGATCATTACCTGTTAGGTTCACTCACTCCAGGGCACCTGGCATTGGCCACTGTCGGTAGACAAGATACTGGGCTAGATGGACCTTTGGTATGACCCAATATGGTCTTTCTTATATTCTTATGTTTAGATAATATGTATCATTATTTTTTATAATACAAAATTAACACTGAGTACATATGTTACTAAATAATTGTATTTATGAAAAGGAAGAATATATTTAGATTCAGAATTAGACAAAACTCTTTAATCATCATCTGATGACTTATTTGTATTCAAAATGGCATTAGTTTAACTAAAGATGTGATTTTAAATTGATTTAATTAAACTCGTGCAAAACCCTTGAAGATACTTTTAATTTGATTTAAACCTGCCTTATATCTGTGCAGTCTAAATTGATTTCTTGTGAAGTGAAATTAATATAAACCAGATTTAAATCAAATTAAGGACATTCAGACAAGGTTCCACGCCTGTTTAACTAAATCAGTTTGCTAACCAACAAAGTTAAACCAATGCAACTGTGAATATAGAAGAGGCCAGAGTAGAATTAAAACTAAAAGAAGAGAGCAGTATTTAGCTTTTGTGATCTGTACTGAGCTAGAATATATTATCGTAGAAAGAAACGAGATCCCCCACTGAGGTTAATTTAGAATTAAATCAAATCTGATTTTTTAGCAATTACACTCTAACACTAAAAATTAATTAAATAAATTCAGGCAACACACATCAAGCACCAAGCGTTAGCCCACTAGCATCTCATTTCTTCTCTTGTGCTCACTTTCAATTCAACATAATTAGTACCCTCAATGCAGTGTTAATAAATCAAAAATTTGCAATAATAAATGTTCATAGTAGCATAAGCCTTACACTAATCTACATCCTCGAAATGAAGAGGAATATTTTACCCACCCTACTATGTTATATCCTTATTTCAAACCAGTTCCTACATTTCTACTGTCACTGACTATAATGACAGTGAGTATTAGTTAGTTAGTCCTCTTCACTCCTAGTGGAGCATAAAGCACCAACCATTCTTCTCCATTCGACTCAATCTTGGGCTAACCAGTAGATTTCATCCCAGGTCTTTCCCATATTTTTCATTTTGCCTTCGACAGTTCTTCGCCACGTTCCCAGCGGTCTGCCTCTCCTTCTTTTTCCCTGTGGTATCCATCTTAGAGCAATGTGAGGATGTCTGGTAGTATCCATTCTCAACACGTGCCCCAACCATCTCCATCTTCATTGTTTCACCTCATCCACTATGTTGTTAATGCCTGTTAGTCGGCTCACTTCTCTATTGGTGACACATTGCGGCCAGTGTATGTTAAGGATGCGCCTAAGACACCTTCCTTCGAAACCCCAAAGTCGACCTTCTATCTTCTTGTTGGTCCTCCACGTTTCCGCCGCATAGAGCAATACAGAGCGGACATTCGACCTGTAGATCTTTACTTTACTTTAGTTTTAGTTTGCAAGATTGATGACTTCCACATGTCTTGAAGTCTGTTGAAAGCATTTGCTGCAAGACTAATTCTGGTGGATATCTCT
This sequence comes from Dermatemys mawii, assembly GCA_007922305.1. Taxonomy (NCBI): domain Eukaryota; kingdom Metazoa; phylum Chordata; order Testudines; family Dermatemydidae; genus Dermatemys; species Dermatemys mawii. Next base: position 59,232,734 of record ML677326.1, on the reverse strand, counting down.
CTCTCAATATTACCATCAGCTGATATGTAACTACCAAGATATTTGAAATCATTCACCTCTTTTAATTCCACGTCATATAGGACTGTCTTCACCGAGCTTGCTGTTTTTGCTTTCGTTATCTTGCTCTTACCAGCATGGATCTTGAGCCTCACGCATCTAGCCGCTCTATCTACCCTATCAGTCTTCTCTTGGAGGTCCGTTTGAGAATTTGAGAGCAGAGCGATGTCATCCGCAAAGTCACAATCTTCAATCTGGCCAGACAGTCTCCATACGAGCCCTCTTGGTCGGTCTTCGGTGGCTCTCCGCATCACCCAGTCTATGACCACAAGGAATAGGATGGGCGAGATAATGCACCATTGTCTGACTCCCGTCCTCACATGGAACCACTTGCTTTGCTGTCCTTCATGACGTACACAGCACTTGTTGTCAGCATACATATCTTTGAGGATGTTAATCACTTTCAAAGGAAATCCATACATTTTTAGGATCTTCCAGAGAAATGGATGCTGAACGCTATCAAATGCCTTCTCAAAGTCTAGGTAGTTGACGTACAGAGGCGAGTTCCATTCGAGAGATTGTTCCATTATCGTGCGTAAAACAAATATCTGGTCTACTCATCCTCTTCCGCTCCTGAATCCTGCCTGCTCCTCCCTCAAGATATTTTCCACTGCTTGTCTCATTCTATGTAATAGAACTTTGCAAAAGACCTTCCCCAGTACTGACAGCAAGTTTACCCCTCTCCAGTTGTCACACATCGATAAGTCACCCTTCTTTGGTATTTTCACGATGATACCTTTTTTCCATGCTTCTGGCACTTTCTCTTCCTCCCATACCTTGTTGAATAGCTCCTCTAGAACTCTGGCACTTGTACTCGGATCAGCTTTCAGCATATGTGCAGTTATTCTATCCTCGCCTGGTGCCCTGTTTCCTTTTGTTTGTCTGATGGCCACTTCTATCTCTCGCTTTCTGATGGGCCCATGCTCTACTTCCATCTGAAAACTGGTTCCCTCTATTTCCACTACCTCTTTGGGATCTGGTTATTTAGGGTCTATTTAAAATGCTCTGCCCGTCGATTAAGTTGTTCTTTCTCTTCTGTCAATACTTTCCCATTTCTTTCTTTAACCACTGTTGACCTACTGCTGAATATAAGTAACTGAAATAAGCTGGTTAGTCTCTAAGGTGCTACAAGTATTCCTCGCTTTCTGTCCTAGCACAGATATTTTGCATGTTTAGATAAGGAGAACCACTAGAAACTGAAAACAGTAAATGTATAATCTGAGACAATTTGACTGGTAATCATTATGACACAAAAGCAGTAACAATGGATTTCAGCGTAGATATTTGCAAATCAATAATGGTAAATTAACATTAATGAAAGTCAGCTTTCTTCCCTTTGCCTGGATATACTGGTTTGTTATCTGCTGTGTGCATTCTATGTCACAGTTTCCTCTGCTGCTAAAAACCCTTTCAAATAGTGGCATGCATTTTAGAGAACAGAATGAATATTTTACTACCCTGTAGCTGAGTTCCCTTTTGTGTTTATAAGAATAAAATCAGCTCTGTGGTTTTGTTCCAGCTGCAACTGATGGATGAGGTCAGATCACTTTATACTTTTTTAAGATTTTATATACTATTTTCTCTTTGACAATGCTACCTAGAAACATTTGTTAGAAATCACATGTGCCTAGCATGATATCAGTTCTGATCTGGTATTGCTACTACTACATGTGATCATGTTTAATAAAATATTCCACAGTTATATTATAGGCACATATAGTCAGCTATGAAAGGAAGCAACTCTGTTGTGAGTCGTCACTTGTATTAGCTTTTGCAGCCTATTTCTTCTGTAGAACTGTGCTGGTTGTTAGGTAGCTTGTCTTTTAAAGAAGTGAGTTTGAACTGTAACAGAGGGTATGGTTACACTTACAAAATTATAGCGCTATTGCTTATAGCGCTCGCCTTATACAGCAATAATAATAGCGCTATTGTATGTCCACACTGAGATGCTCCAGCGCTATAGCATGGCCACATTTGCGGCAGTTAATATGGCATTAAGAGCAGCGCATTAGGGCAGGTATCCCACGGTACACCTCTTCCTGATCTGGCGCAATGGCTTGTGGGAGGGGGGGTGTCACTTGCGGGGCATTCTATAACCTGTTTGAACTACCCATGATGCTTTTTGGCATATCCCAGCAATCCCTGTGTTTCCTTCCACCTCCGGCGCCATCTTTCAAGGGTTTCAGCAAGGCACGCTCCGTCTTCCATTGTCAAGTGCTGCAATGAATCCAGAACTGCTGAGGGACATGCTGACGACTGTCGCCAGCACATCTCTGTGTGCAGTGGAGTTATTCCTTGACATGCAGGATGACAGTGATGATTCTGAAGACGAGATCGAAGCGGTGAATGCATTCGACACAAAGCTGCTTGTCTCATTAACAGACATGCTCACGGCTGTTGAACGCCGCTTCTGGGCACGGGAAACGAGCACAGAGTGGTGGGATCGCATCGTCATGCAAGTCTGGGACGACGAGCAGTGCCTGCAAAACTTTCGAATGAGAAAAGCCACTTTCATGGGCCTGTGTGCTGAACTCGCCCCTGCCCTGCGGCGCAAGGACACCAGACTGAGAGCTGCCCTCCCGGTGGAGAAGCGGGTGGCTATCGCGATCTGGAAGCTGGCTACCCCAGACAGCTACCGATCGGTGGCCAACCAGTTTGGGGTTGGAAAGTCGACCGTTGGAGTTGTGCTGACGCAAGTGTGCAGGGCCATCAATCGCATCCTGCTACGAAAAATCATTACTCTGGATAACGTGCATGACATCGTGGCTGGCTTTGAAGAAATGGGTTTCCCTAACTGTGGTGGGGCGATAGATGGGACCCATATACCCATTCTCGCGCCCGCCCACCTAGCTGAGGAGTACGTTAACTGAAAGGGGTACTTCTCCATGGTTCTCCAGGCGCTTGTGGATCACCGTGGGCGTTTTACTGACATTAACGCTGGCTGGTCTGGAAAGGTGTATGACGCACGCATCTTCCGCAACACCGGCCTGTTCATGAAGCTGCAAGCGGGGACTTTTTTCCCAGACCAGAGGATCCCCGTGGGGGAAGTGGAAATGCCCATAGTGATTCTTGGTGACCCTGCTTACCCTTTAATGCCCTGGCTCATGAAACCGTACACAGGGAGCCTGGAGAGCAGTCAGGAAAGGTTCAACTACAGGCTTAGCCGTTGTCGAATGACTGTGGAGTGTGCTTTTGGGCGTCTGAAGGCGCGCTGGCGTTGTCTTTATGGGAGGCTAGATTTGGCCGAGGGTAGTATCTCCGCGGTTATTTCCGCGTGCTGTGCCCTACATAATCTTTGTGAGCGGAAGGGCGAAGGCTTCACTCAGGCATGGTCCTCTGAGGTTCAACGCCTGGAGGCCACATATGCCCAGCCAGAGAGCAGGGTTCATGGAGGGGACCAGCGCGAGGCTGTTAGGATCAGGGAAGCCTTGAGGGAGCATTTTGACGCTGAAAGCCAGTTCTGAAGTGAGGTGCAGATGGAGGGAGGGAGGGAGGGAGGGAGCATTCTTTTAACAGAAACAGGCATTTGCTTTTCTGTAGCCTGTAATAATGTATGTACACTTAATAAAAAAAACCCATTTATTAAGAAGACAATTCATTTATTGAACAGGTACTTCGGTTGCTGAAAGAAAATATTGTGATGCATGTGAGGGGGAAGGCAGGGGAGGTGCAATGGGGGTGTCGTGGGGTCAGTCAGAGATCGGAGTATGTCCGGGTCTCTGAGTCTCCAGTGCCCTCAAACTGGCCATGTCCCCCGAACCCCATTTGCGGTGGCCAGGAGGCATGTTATTAGGGGTAGACTGCAGTGGATAATGGTCTGGGGTCTGGGGGTTGTCCGGTGAAGACAGAGGGGTTGGAGGCAGCTGTGGATGGTGATAACCATTTGGCTGATGATACTGGCCTGGAGGGTACAGAGGCAAGGAAGGGGAAGGGAGTTGGGGCAAACGATAATTGGGGTGGTGGGTGCGGAGCTTCTGCTCTGCAAGGGTGACAAGCCGCTGCATACTCTGCAATTGAAGCTGCAGTAATGAGAGCAGCTTGTCGGTGCTTTTCCGGCGGTGAATCGCGTTCTCCTTCCGCGCCTTCTCCCTCAACTTGCTCTCATTCTCCCTCCACCTCTGTGCAACTCGATTCTCCGTTACAGCCTGTTGCATTACTTGCTGTACAAGATCCTCTTTGCTCCTTCGTGGCCGCTTCCTCAGTCGCCTGAGCCTCTCAGCTGTTGATAAGAGCGATGGCGAAGGGGTGAAGGACGACCCTTCTAAAATAAAAAGATACATTTCACAGTGGTTCCCTTGTAAAGAGCAGACATGCCTATCATTCCCCCGCATTCCCCATTTGCCTGTCCCGCAGACAGCACAGATACAGCAACGGAGCCCCTGCCATGGTGAGTGGACTCCAGAGGCAAGAGAAATGATTTTTTCCCTGCCCTGAGAAGCTGTGGCGGGGGAGGGGGTGGGGAGTGCCGGTACGTTGCAGGAGCCACAGTGTGAGCAGCAGGCAGGGGGAAGGATTTCTTCCCTGCCCTGAAAAGCTGTGGCGGGGGGCGGGGGGGCGGGTGGAGTGCCGGGAAGTGGCAGGAGCCCTACTCTGAACACTGTTCCAACATTCTCCGTAGGTGTTTGTCCTGGAAGATATCTCGTTGCTTCGAGTCACTGAGGAGCAAAGGGAAGGGATTTTATTAAGATGCGGCTTCCGCCCAGGGCCATATGCAGCGTGCCTATGTGCAGCAATGCTCCCCCCACCCATTGTGGCACAGTGGCAGGGACTAGTGACCGTGACCGGGACGGGGACCACGCTGGCTCTCCCGGAAAACCTGCGCAGGCGCATTGCAAGTGCTCTTTTTGAGACCTTTGAAGAGATTACTGATGATGACTACCGCGAGGTGATAGACTACATCAATGCTCTATTCCACATGTAGGCAAGCATGCAAGCATCCCCTTCCACCCCAAGCTGCCTGCCTTCCCCATAGAAAAGCAGCTTTACCGCCGCAATGCACTGCTGAGCTGGCCCCTGCAACTGCCGGACGCTGTGGCTGTCCGCCCTCCTCCTGGCTTTAGAGGAGAGCTCCTGGCTGCATGCCCCCCTGCCCTCCTCCTGGCTTGAACAGAGCACCAGGTGGAATGCCCCCCTCATCCCTTTCCACCCCAAGCTGCCAGCCTTCCCCATAGAAAAGCAGCTTTACCTCCGCAATCCGCTGCTGAGCTGGCCCCTGCAACCGCCGGACGCTGTGGCTGGCTGCCCTCCTGGGTTGAGAAGAGCTCCTGGCTGCATGCGTCCAGGGACTCCTCCGTGCCCTGGATCGCTGCTGCCTCGTCCTCATCCTCCTCCTCTTCTTCATCCTCCTGCTCTTCGTCCTCCTCTTCACCCCCCCCCCTTCACTGGTGGGCTGGGAAGTGTCCGTGGTGGTCGATGGAGTGACCGTGGGATCACCACCAAGTATCGCGTGCAGCTCCTTATAAAATCTGCAAGTCACCGGGGCTGCCCCGGAGCGGCCGTTTGCCTCGCGGGCTTTGCGATACGCATTCCTAAGCTCCTTTACCTTAACACGGCACTGCAGAGTGTCCCGCTCATGGCCTCTTTCTGCCAAGGCCCGTGATATCTGCCCATAGGTGTCAAAATTCCTGCGGCTAGACCGCAGCTGAGACTGAACAGCCTCTTCCCCCCAGCAGCTGATGAGGTCCAGCACCTCACTATTGCTCCATGCTGGGGATCGCCTATTGCGAGGAGGCATGGCACGTGGAGTCATGATGATCAATCTGAATGATCACCTGCAACGATTCCCTGAGACCACGCCACGCAATCAATCAGATCAATGAGAATGATCACCTGCAAGGATTCCCTGAGACCACGCCACGCAATCAATCTGATCAATGAGAATGATCACTTGCAAGGGTTCCCTGAGAGCACGCCACGCTTGGCTGGAGCAAACAGGAAGGGGATTTTCAAATTTCCCTGGAACTTTAAAGGGCGGGTCTGACGTGTGGTCACCTGAGGACAGGACAAAAGAGTCTGCAAGTGATGACCAGAGTGGCTCGAACGGGAATTATGGGACAGGCTGGAGGCCAATTAATACGCAGTGGGTGTCCACATTCTTCCTGTAGCGCTACAGCAGGTGCGCTACAGCCCTTATTCCCCATGAGGAGGTGGATTTATAATAGCGCTATAACTCCGCGGTTATAGCGCTATTAGTGCCTTGCCAGTGTGGACGGAGAGTAGGTTATAGCGCTCGTAGGGGCTTTATAGCGCTATAAAGTGCCAGTGTAACCATGGCCAGAGCTATATGCTTGCTCTTCTTGGATATCGTCAAGACATTTTGTGGTAGTGCACTTCAAGAAAATGTCAATGAAACTACCACAGAACATATGCTAACACAAGGTTTGTTCGGGATTTTAAAAAAACACTTAATTAGACTTTCAGTAATATCACTACTGCCACTGCTCCAACTGTCTGCCTCTGTCCTGAAGGGCTTCACTGGTGACTATTAAAACGGCACATCAGCAACATTCCTTTTGTGACCTGGCTGGAACTGTAGAAGTATGGCTCAGAATGAAAGTGTTTCTTTTTAGTCCCCTGTATACTTTGGTTTGGTTTTGGTTGGTTGGACAGGGAGCTGTAAGGACATTACAAATTATGCTTCAGATTTATGTACCAATAACATTAGTATCTGCTCTGCAAGACTGAGACTTGGAAAACTGTTGTGTTTTTTTTTTTAAAAGAGTTCTCATCTCTCCTTTCAGGATATGCTGAGTACAAAGCAAGCCTGGCTCTTATTCTGTGTTCTGCATATAGATGACTGATTACCTCTGCTCAGAGCAAGTTTACAGCTTTTCTTGTTTTTCCTATTTTTTTTTTTTTACAGTGACCTAGTTTACTTAGGTCTCTCAGGAAATAAAATAATAATTTGTTGCACTTAAACAGCTCCCTTCAACAGAGCTTCTCAGTGTGCTTTGAAACATTAATTAACCATGCCTTAAAACACTATTGTCAGGTAAGTACATACAAAGAATATTTCAAATGGGATCAACATAAATGGCTGTGTCTTCTCCAAGAGACTCTGGTAATGTCCTACATGCTCATGAGGGCTTGGAATGGGAAACGAAAAATGACAAGGAAATTGCAATACTTTCTGAACAATAATTTGTAGAGAAACATTTTTGTGGCCATCAAGTACACTTTAAGCATAATTTTAAAAACACTAGGATTCCCTTGGACATCAAGTCTTGAATTTTATAAAGTTCTATTATTTATCCTGTTTAGAAACTATTTTTTTTCATGAAAGGAGCTAGCAACATTAGCCCAGACTTCAAAGGACTTTTCTATTCAACATGTCACCAGTTATATCTTTATTTTTAGACCACTTTCACATTCCAGGATTAAGGGATCTCTTAGTTTTCTGAGAGTCTAGATATAAAAATTAGTATTACAAACTATAATGGACTGGCAAGGTTTGACTTAACATATCACTGTCCGCAGGTGGTGAGCCAGCTTGGAAAGAGTTAAATGGTTTCTGTTGACCCACTGAGGTGGATGGTTCATTACCCCCACCCAGATATAAAGAGATGGCAGAGACTATCTAAAGAAAAAGAACTTAGGGTGATCGCAGAGCAGTTCTGAGGAAGGAACCAGTGAACCCTATAAAGAGCTACATTTTAAATACCAAACTGGGGGAAGGGAAATGAGGGCAGGAGACTGAAGAGAGTATTAAACTTTGCACAGCATGTGACCCTTGGTTTTAGAGCAGATTGAGAAAGGCAGTTTCTCATGAAAATACTCAAATGCAGAAATAAATATTTCATATGCAAGAGAGCAGTCGATGGTAAAGGATATGGGAGAAATTAATGCTACATCCATAGGAACAGTGGAGAATTTGAAGCCAATTGGTAAAGCCCATGGCTATCTGCCTGTGTATGGAATATGCCACATATTTCCCAATGCAACTGAGACTCAAACCAAGACCATCAGCTACAATAGTAAGTTTACTAGACAAGCTAAACAAAAGAAGACTTCAGCAGTCAAAACCAGTCGGAACCATGCTAAGCTTTACTCAGCTGGAAATCTTAGAGTAGTAGATTTTAAAGCCAGAAGGGAATATTAGATCTGACTTCCTGTATATCACAGGTTATTAAATTTAACCTGTATTGAGCCCAATAACTTGTTTTTGATTAACATATCTTCCAGAAAGGCATCCAGTCTTACTATGAAGGAATCAAGAGATAGAGAATCCACCTCTTACCTTGGTAATTTGTTCCAGTGTTTAATCAGCCCAACAGTTAAAAACTTGTGCCTCACTTCCAGTTCGAAATTGCCTGGCGTCAGCTTCCAGACATTGACTCTTGTTATGCCTTTCTAAGACAGATTAAATGGTCTTTCAGTATTTTCTCCCCATGAAGGCACTTCTACACTGTTATCAAGTCACCTCTCAAACTTTTCTTAAACCTCTCAGACAGCCTCTCACTGTAAGATATTTTCCTCAGAGAGGTGAAGTGACTTGGCCAGCAGGCCAATGGGAAAACCAGAACAAGAAACTAGATCTCTTGAGTCTGAGTCCAGTGCTTTCTAATGCTGATAATCTGCAAATATTACTCCACCTATTAGGGATCAAGCCCTCAGCCTAAATACCTTTAGCAGATTAGCTCAGTCATCACCACATAGTTTAGCACAGTTAGCAGTCAGTCCTGTGGTATAGTTTAAATCATGCATCTGGGAGTTAAAATAAAGGATTTGGTGGCTACTTAATGGTTTAATCTTAGAGATAGAAAGAGAAGCACCAGTGACTAAGGCTAACCTGAAGGACCTGGAGCAGAAAATAAGAAGATGAATAAGGAGATGAAAGAAGACCTGCAGGCCAATATTATGGACATCAAAAGTGAAATCAGTAAGGTTAATAAAAAAAATAGGTTGAAATAGGATAAAACATCAATTGAAAATTATTACCAATCTAGGTCAAAGATTGCAAATAATATTTTTTTAAGGAGAGGATTAAAATTACAGAACATGTAGAATAGGGAACATGGAAACAATGTAAGGATTAAAGGTATTCTGGAGGAAGAAATCCTCTGGACATGCCAAATGAGATTTTTCAAGGTATATTAAAATTGGGCAGCCAGGTGTGCATTTATAGTGAAGGGTACACAGGTCCCTTTTCCCAAGTCTCCAGGAGGATCAAGACCAGGGATCCTAAACTCAAACTACCAGGAGGGCTACATAAGGATTAAAGCATTGGCCCGAAGGCCTCATCACTGACACATCCCCCCGCTGCTCCCAGCCCCCCCCCCCATTTCCATGAGGCCTCGCTCCGACCCCACCTCTTCCCACCCCTGCCTTGCCTCTTCCCTGCCTCCTCCCGTGAGTGCACATCCTCGCTCCTCTCCCCTCCCTCCTGGAAAACACTAAGTGCTGACAAACAGCTGTTTGGTGGCGGGAAGCATCTGAAGGTAGGCAGAGGAACGGGGATGTGGCATGCCATGGGGGAGGAAAGCTTGGCAGCTGTCAGAAATAAATGTGGGGAGCTTGGCGGCCGCAGGAAATACCTCAGGGGAGAAGGGAGAAGCAGGGAGCTTGGCAGCCGCAGCAAATAATTCAGGGGAAGAGGGGTTGTGGGGAGCTTGGCAGGCCACAGCAAATAACTCCGCGGGACGCATGTGTCCCGTGGGCCACTTGCTTGAGAACCCTGATCAAGCCAGACATGATTGTCTGTTTACATTACTACTAAGGTAGGGAAAACATATTAAGAGCTATGAGGGAGAGATGTGAAACACAGATCATACTTTCACAAGCCTATAAAAATCTTTCCAGATTGGGTAACCTCAGCCCTTAGAAAATAAAAGGAACTGCAAAGGGTAACTTCAATTCTTAGAAAATGGTGGTTCCTATTAGACCAGTGGTTGGCAACCTGTGGCCCACGGGCCACATGCAACCACCAGCCTAATCTGATTGCAGGCAGCGATACATTTTGCTGATGTTGATTGTCCATAGGCGCAGCCTCCTGCAGCTCCCATTGGCCAGGAATGGTGAACACGGCCATTGTGAGCTGCGGGGGGCCGTGCCTGCGGATGGTCAACATCAGCAAAATGTCTCACGGCTTGCGGGATGCAGATTGCCCACCACTGCATTAGGCTGTCCTTTAAATAGAGAAATGTGTATCTTTTTTCAGAGCCAAAGGAAGGGAAAGAGATACTAATGGAAATGGGAAGAGGCAACTCGAGTAGGGAACAACAGACGGAATGGGAAAAAAGTAATTGAACCTACAGGTCACCAAGAAACAACCTAGAATCAGTGAGACCAAAGAGAAAAAACAATATAAAAAGATGCAACAAGATAACAGGACAGACCTGAGAACAGTAGTAGCCCTGACGCAGAAGAACAAGATTAGACTATGGGTCAAGTAATAGATATTATATTTTTATAGCAATATGGATAATGGGCTGTCCAGCACCCAGGTAGCAGTGTACTTAGCGATAAATTTGTATCTATTAAATTAATGCTGTGGTTCATAGGATTTAATAGAGAAAGTTAACAGTGATTTAGCTGGGGACCTAGCTCTCTTTCCCCTAATGAAGTATACGTGATGTTAGAGTTATCAGTATGAGAATGTTTGTGATATTCACTGATAAAGGGTCAGATACAGAGAAAATGTTAAGAATACATTCGCTCAAGATTATACCACAATCTTATAACGGTGTGCATTAAAAGAACAAGAGATGGCTTTTGTTAAGTATATAGATCCTTTCCGCAGGGGTCCAGCACGCTCTTATAGGAAGAGCAGAGCACTCAGGTTCCAATGGACAGTGGGGACCACCAAATAATAGGGGAAGAGAGAGAGAGAGAGAAGTGAGAATGGGAACAGAAAGCCAGAAGTGAAGGAAAAATATAAATAAAATTGGGCTTCTTGACACACAGAAGCACCAACACCTCCACAGTAAGAGTACATCATTTTTTTCTTTTTTCTAATCCTGCACATATACATCAGGATCTGCTACATCTGGTCCTCGTCATAATTTGGTAGCAGATAGACTGAAATATCAGACCTCAGATATCATATCCCAGGTATGGACACAATGGCTGTGACCCAATTTAATGTTAATAGTGGTGATCCAATAGAAAAGACTTAGAAAATGAAGGATTTCCTAATAAAACATTTGGGTTTTTTTGTTTTGTTTTGTTGGATTTGGGTTTTGGTTGATGTTATTAAAATTGAAACTAAGGGGGTTTTATACTAATGATAAAGGTCAAACCTCTATAAACATTGCCTAGAATGCATATAAAAGCAGTAATTGCTGGGAAATTAGCCTAGTATCCCAAAGGAAAAAAGAAAGGAAAGCAGAAGCAAATTACTAATGGAAATTAAAAAACTGCAAGCTTTGCATAAAATAATAATAAGTTAATGAGTTCTAGAAGCATATTTAAATGCCTCTCCTTCCTCAGAAGGCAACTAAATGTGATATTTCCAGAGAATACTAAAAAGGCCCTCAGCTAGCTGACAGAGAGATTTTAGGAGAGTGCAATAAGGCTAATAAACTCCTTGCCTGAAGATTAAGAAAAAAGGAATGAAAAGAGTCAAATTCAGGCAATAAAAATTCAAAATCCAAAGAAAAATTTAAGACCAGGGAGATTGTTGAAGAATTCAGGAAGCTTCATACAAATCTTTATGCCTCAAAAGACCCAAAGGAGAAAATTATAGAATATATTCATCCCAATGTTAACCCACAAACAGGAATACTTAAAAAGAATAAGAGAGGAAGAGGAGTTCATAAAGATCTACAACAGTAAACTGTTTATTCAAATGCAAGTTTTATTTGGGGAGTAGAGAGATAATATTACCTGTATATTTGGCACTGGCATGACTGCTGCTGGAATACTCTATCCAGTTCTGGTGCCCACAATTCAGGGATGCTGATAAACTGGACAGGTTTCATAGAAGAGCTACGAAAGGGTTAGAAAAGATTACATTAGGAAAAGATTAGAAAAGATCTAACAGTGATTATATCACTAATTATAATGATATAATATAATGATATAGAGAGCTCAAGCTATTTAATTTAACAAAAGAGAAGGTTAAGGGGTGACTCTGAAAATCTTTAAAATCTGAGTGGGAGGGTTGGGGATCACCAACAGGAGTACTTCAGTACTCATGCCAAATTCAGTGGATTATCACCCAGTCAATGGCATCCCCGGACACTGGTTTGAGAGCACTAACTCATTTTCATTGGACACCAAACTGCCATGAGATAACTTTCAGTCCAAGACAACCTGCATTAAAGTCCAGCAAGCTCTTTATCTCATTTCTCCATCTAGTCCTCTACCATTATCATCTCTCTGTGTATAGGGAAACACTCTGCTTCTGACACACCATTAACTAAGGAAGCCAGAAGCTGGAAAATTCAGAGATGGCCAATGTATTATAAATGATGAGAGTGGCCTTTAACACAGTAATTCTTCACTCCCTCATATCAAGCCTGAACCTACAATGTACCAGGTGCTTAATCAGACTTTTACACTTTTTTTCCCCTCATGTGTGACAATTTTATTAGCCAAAATAAATAAATAATCAAGTCTCCTTACAGGAAAGCCTTTGATGTAATCTAACCTCTAAAAATATACAGATGAATGCTTTTCCCATTAATGTTGTTCCTATGCTTTCCAGACATGGAATGCCGCCAACAGGAAGAGAAAAGGAAAAGAAGAAAGTCCAACAAGAAAAAGACAGCACGTGCAATTGTGGTTGAAGTGATTTAGGATAACTACTCTCAAACCCATTGCTGGAATACTCCTGATAAAGGTAGATGTGGAAGCTGGGCACCTGGAGACAGTGAAATGAAGGATGTGACTGAGAGAGGAAGGAGCTGTTCATTGATCAAATGGAATCCAGACATGACAATAATAATAGTTAATGAACCGTGAACTATGAAGCGGCTTCAGCACCTTTTTATAACCCCACTTCATGGCCTTAATAATAATAAAACCATCAGGGCTTTTTACAGACCACATCTGCTCCAGCTTCTGAAGGGAGAAAACTTTAACTGCAGGAGGTACATATGATTTCTTCCCAACTTTTCACTCTTTGTGACTATTATGTTTAGAATATATTTTGTTATAATGTGTTCACTTTTATATCTATAATATGCACAGAAAAGAGCAGGATTCCATATGTTTAATGGATTTTGTGTAGCGTTATTACAGCAATTAACTATTTAATTTATATTTATTTTAAGTAGGCGCTGAAGCTGACTGAAGAGTAATAAGCAAATCTTTTTTTTAAAAAAGAACTTCTCTTCAGTGAAATGTCTGGTCTTAACACAAGGTACTGCCTTTGATTTCAGATAACTTGTATGTTTACGTCTTACACTGAAAAAAATATGAAGCTGATTTGTTGCTTATGAAAGAAGCCTGACTCACAAGCCTGGAGAATGATGTCTTCAGTTTATCCATAGAACAGGTATAGATAAAGCAGCAATACAACTTTCCCCAAACTGGGCATGGCCCACGACTGTGTACCTCAGCCCTGACCTGGGAGGAACAGTTCTGATAGGGCAATTCAGTCTCCATATCCATTCTGTATTGAGTCCTTTCACTGAAAGTGCCAATTCAGTTGCTAGATAATGTCAACTGTGATGGTGGAAACTGGACTAATGAGAGCAACATGCACAAGGCCACTAAAAGATTTTAGATGTTAATAATCTTTTCTCAGTACCCACCTGGATTAGATCAGTATTCACAGGTGAAAGGTTCTGTATTACATTACCAGTTCCCTGAACCACACAGCACTAAAGTTTATATTTTACACTGAATTCACATTCAGTGAAAGGAAGTTCTAATATAATCTATACTTAAATATACCAGGCTGAAATCAGAACATTTCACACCATGGACCATCTTTCAAGATGCCATGGTATTACTATGGTGTCCAACACAGCTACAAATAAACTGGCCTAATGCACCCCAGAGTTTAAAATAAATAAATTGGCCTAAACACAAACACTGAAACTGTCAGTGTATTTCAGGGGAATAGGGGGAATGCCCACATACTCAGGGTCTAACTGATCGGGGTTGGGAAGGAATTTTCCCTGGGTCAGACTGGCAGAGACCCTAGGGGGTCTTTTTGCCTTTGTCGGCAGTATGGGGTGCGGGTCACATGCAGGTTTAAACTAGTGTAAATGGTGAATTCTCTGTAACTTGAAGTCTTTAAACCATGATTTGAGGACTTCAGGAACTAGCCAGAGGTTAGGGGTCTATCCCAGGAGTGAGTGGGTGAGATTCTGTGGCCTGCAATGCGCAGGACAGACTAGATCAGACCTGCACAACATGCGGCCCGGGGGCCACATGTGGCCCGCACAGGCTCACTGTGCGGCCCGCGAGGGGTGAATAGGGGTGGGAGAAAGCAGATGGGTTTTTTTCCAGCCCACAGCCGGGTTTTTTGCAGTAATATGGCCCTCGCTGCTTTCCGAGTTATGCAGGCCTGGACTAGATGATCACAATGGTCCCTTCTGACCTTAAAGTCTATGAGTGGCCTACTCCCATGAGGCAGCTGAGACTGTGCCAAATTCCCTATTTTGTATCCGTACCCTCTCTTCACCATTTCTTTCTAGCTAAAGGGGACTGAACAGATCTCCCTTCAAAGTCTGTTAGCTTTATTCCTTAACTATTGGAGGGTGTGGAGGGAAGGGACTAGAGTCAATAAATAAATGGCTGCACTTCAAATCACTCTTCAGAGATTTAAAGTGGAGACAGAGTGTACCTAGTGCCTCCAACGGTTCCTCCAAGAACATATGAAGTCTCCAGAATAGTAGAGGTATTCTTGAGAACAGCCTTCTGCTAAATGTTTGTGTTTCCAGAAACCAAGGAGCCCTGAGTGGGTAAACCTTATAGGACTTGGGGATTCACAAAGCCTCTAGCACTTTTTAAAAATGTTATTAGGGCGTGATCTTTTACTTAAAAAAATGTTAAATGATGCTTTGATAAAATTTAATCTACAAAGCATTTATTTTAAACAAAAGGGAAAATGGTGTTATGAAATCACAAGGATTCTTGTTTGAAATCAATTCTTGCAATGCTTCTAGCTAGGGATAAACAAGAGAAAAGCATCCATCGGGGCATAAAGACAGGAGAACACGCAGTAGCCCAGAACTCACATTTGGCCAGATCCAAGTGGAAACTGTATCTCAAAAGCTTCACATTTTGTTCTAAATTTGCAGCCCAAAGTTTCTGCATGGATTCTAACTTTAAGCAAAATAAGTTATCCCATCCCATCCTGGATCACAGCTTCCTGCAGCTCCCATTGGCTGGGAACAGGAAACTGTGGCCACTGGGCGCTATGAACGGCCATACCTGCGGATGCTCAGGTAAACAAAGTATCTCGTGGCCCGCCAGAGGCTTACCCTGAACAAGCCACAAACCAAGTTTGGGAACCCCTGTTCTAAGGTGTGAATTTAAACCACTATAGCTAAACCCCTGTTGTGTACACTCTTATTTTGGTACAAGAGTGGCTTTTCATTTCTACCCTAAATTGACTGAGAACAGAGTTAAGCTAAAATGGAAACATCCACTCTTATACTCAAATAAGAGTGTCCACAAAAGGCTTTGAATTGGTTTAAAACCTGACTTAAGTTAAAATCAGTCTGACTTCTGTGCAGTCAAAGCCTGAGTGTTTCAGGCAAGTACAGCCAGGTATTACTGCAGAGAGGCACAAGTGTGACCCAGATTATTAGCCTGCTCCTACATATATGCATTTTAGTGCTTTGCAGTTATAAAGTACCTTGAAGATTAAAAGTGCCATGCAATCATCAAGTAATTAATCACCTAACCATTAAAAGACACAGGAAGCAACCAACTATATATTATAGCATAGAGGAAGCATATTTTATTAATGACATGGAATATTACCTTACAAGATTAAAATTCTATGCTCTGTTCTATTATTAACCACAGGTCTAAATTATGATGCCAGAGTTCCATAATGAGACAACATAATCATCTTTAACCCTGAAGAGTTCTGAATCTATCTTGTACTGTTGCTCCATATTTATTTTCCCCTTGCCATTAACACTATGGTTATTTTATATTACACATGACCAAGTTCGTCCAGATGTAGAGGGCTCAAGCAAAAACCTCCACAGTCCACAAATCCCTCTTAATCCCATTGAAGTCATGAGGAGCTCTCCCATTGAGTTCAGTCAAATTAAGACTTAAACCTATGGGCCCATATCTGCAACCCTGTTGCTCATGATAAAAGAGAAGCAAGAGTGGCTTGTAAGGTCCTTGTATGGGCCTTCTACTCTGGGGTGAATTACACCTGGTTTAAATTAAAATTCCCATAAAAAGTGGCTACAGAGAAGGATTAATGCATTAAAAACACAAATGCTATCCAGGTAAAATAAATACTGTTTTTCCAAGATTCAGTGGCTGTTGCTTTTCAGTACTACCCAGAAAACTAATAAAATACACAATTTCAGCATACGTTAATTTTGCAGCTCTTGCTGATCCCTTTCTTGAGAATAAAACAAATTGTAGTGAAGACAGTCTGCCAAAGAAAATATGGAATTAAACCACCAACTGTGATAATGATCCTAAACAAACTAGCAAGAAATTAAATAATGTATATGCACAATAAATATAAACTATTTAAGAACAAAACATAACAGGTTTATGTTACAGCAATATGGAATGTGTATATGGCAGACTATGTATTATTATCCATTCATATAACTGAATATGTGTTTGAATATTATAGAAGGTATTTAATAAATTGTCCAAAATTTCCTCCAGACTGTGGATTTTTTCATGTGATAACATACATATACATATATATATATATATATATATATATATTCAGGATTTGTTTCTTAACTGATGTAAATTGATGTAGTAACATGAATTTCAACAGCAGTACATCAATTTGTCCCACTGGGGATTTAGCCCTGAATTTCTAAGTAACATACTTATATTTTATTTTAGAGTTTCTTTCTTATCTTTTCCCTTTTTGCTCCTTTGCTTTCTTTTTCCATTAATACTGATTTTCTTTCATTCTTCGTAGTTGCCTATTTCTACATCAGGCATTTTTGAGCTTGCTGCAAGAGAGTTTCCTCATCTCTGATAATCCTTTATGTTGTCATGAGCTAAAAATGAAACCTTGTTATGAGCTGAGTTAAAACCTTACTGGGATTGATAGGTGTGAATTCACTCTTAAATTAACATAACTGTAAGCCTCCCTTCTCCCCACCCCCAAGACAAAAGAAGTATGTGAACCCACTCAGGAGCTTTGGTTGAGTATTGTTTTGGGTAGAGGGAGTGTATGAGAGAGAGAGAGAGAGACAGAGAGAGGGCTTACTGGATAAAGAAATGGGAAAGACTGAGAAACAGGGTGACAGCCTAAAAGAGCAGCCAATCCACAGCATCTGACCCTGCCAGAATCCTAAGGAAGAGGTTTTTGGGTCAGGGGTGCAAACTGAAAAGAGTATGCTTGGTAATGTGAGAAAAAAAGCTCTGTCCTTCTATTGGATTCCCTCTGTATTTGAAACGCAGGACTTGTACATTCTGTGTAAATAAAATAAAACTGCATCAAAGAAATACCTGAATATCACCAATTTCTCTTCCTAACTGGAATAATCTATTAGACCCCTTTTTTGGTGCCTCTGAAAGATTTCAATCCACTTCAAAAGGTTTTTTTTCTCCTGCTGATAATGACCCATTCAAATTAAACAGCCTCTTAGAATTGGTATGTTAATGTACAATCTTTTTTTTGCTTTCTGTGTATATAAATACATCTTACTTCTGTTCCTTTCTGTGCATTCGATGAAGTGGCCTATAGCCCATGAAAGCTTATGCTGAAATAAACTGGTTAGTCTCTAAAGTGCCACAAGTCTTTCTTGTCTTATAAATTAGGAGAATGATTCTCATAGCTGCCAGTCTCAATGAAGTCAATAATCCCTAGGCAGAATTACTTCATAACATTGACACTGTTTATATTTTGCTCTCTCTCTCTTGGATTCCTAGATCCCCAACTAATTGGATGCATCAACAAAATGCATCACACAAAGTTTATTTGCTTTTAGTATTTAGGGTATTATTGTGTACAACTGAATTAAGTATCCCTTACTTTCCAAAAGGAAAGTGACAATGAATTAAAGTGGAACGAATACAGCAAAAGTCTGATGTTATGCAATGACAGACACATCCACTGCTTACATACATGGTTATGATAGCATATCTCTCTCCGTAATCCACTTTTGCTAGTACTGGAAATAGTCTACCGGTGGTTGGTTGCCACTTAATTTCAAAGTGGTTCATAATCCTAGCATGAAACTACCAATGTGACCAAGCAACATGAATGGATATGACAGAGTATTGTACCTATTTTCATGCTTTCCCTGTATAGTTAGTAATACATTTATAGTATTTATAGTCTCAGACTAGGAACACAAACAGGAAGATCCTTTTTGGGGAAATCTTTCCATGATTAACTGACAACCGCTACGCTATACCTATTTCAGGTAACAAACCATCTTTATGTCTGGTAAACAGAACAGCCCAAAGTATTTATAGGGAATTCCTTTGATCCCACAAGTACCATTTATGTGTATTACAGGTCATTTAATTATTTGTCTTCTCAAGCGAGAGCCTTTCATGTAACAAATACAGGATGTCAAAGCACTGGTATATGGAGAATAGATTAATTCCATCAATAGCATCTTCAAAAGTAAGTTTGCAATGTACCACAGAGCCTGAGCTGAATTCATGCTCACCAGAAAGAGGTGCCAAATGAAATGTAGAAAGAATCAGTCAACACTGTCTCTAAGTAGACTGCCTGTGATAGTCCTGAATGTGCTACTTGTTTCTTTTATTTCTAATATTTCTTGCAATAGTTCCATTCCAGGAAGTTTTTAGTCTATGTCCTCGAGACTATTTTATATATAATGTGTCCATTTAAACTATTCATTTATATTTTTGTCTGCTTTGTAATTTAACTTATGCTCTACACTATAACATGTAAATGTATTTATTAAGATGTAATTTATTAGGGTAAATTTATGGGAATATCTATTTCAACTAACCAAAGACATGTGTAATGTAAAAAGTTCATAAGGAAAGGATTTAGGCTCAAACCCTCAAAGGCATTTAGACACCTAACTCGCATTGAAATAAAAAGCTCAATGCCTTCAAATATCTGTGTCTTCTCCTGAAGAATCCAAAGTTACAAATCCCTTGGCTTTCAGAAATATAGGATCAAACGCACAATGAAGTCTTACCTATACACCAGTTTATACTGGTTTAATTAATTAATAACATATCTATCTTCACAACACTCCTGTGAGGAGGGGAAATATTATTATCCCAATATTATATATGGGGGAAGACAGACCCAGAGAAACTAAGTAACTTGCCTGAAGTCACACAGAAAGTCTGTAGCAGAGCAGAGATTAGCACCCAGGTCTTCCAACGCCTAAACTATTGCCCTAGCCCCTGGTCCTTCCTGACTCTTAAGAAAGGGGAGAAGTAAAATAAACCAATCTATACATAAACTTGCTTGGTTCACATAAACGAGTTTAAATATACAGATTAGTTCAACTGGTTAGAGTTCAGGCAAAGACTGAGTGTTTTCATTACTCCAGCTAGTCTCATATGGCCTTGTGCTAAAGCGTGAACAAATAAATAGTGTGTTTTTGCAAGCTGAGTATTTTGATAAGTTTGAGCATCCAGAAGGTGTTTAAATGCAATGGGGCAGATCCTCAGCTTGTGTAAATTACATAGCTCCATTAAAGTCAATAGAACTATGACATCTTACACCAGCTGAGCCCTTAACCAGAACCAGATTATCTTTAAAAATTTCAAGCACTACCCAGAGCTTTCCCAATTGGCACTAGATAGATTCAATACAATCGTACCAAGAGCTTTCCAGATTTGCTTCTACAACGGTTATCCACATTCTAAATTCAGATCCTTAGATTCTGAGGACACTACCAGCCCTCCCACATCTTCCCTTAAGATATATAAACACATGGGTCCTTCAGGCTTGTCTACATTACTGTGGTGGGGTCGATCTAAGATATGCAACTTCAGCTATGTGAATAGCGTAGCTGAAGTTGACATACTTAGATCTACTTACCGCAGTATCTTCACTGCGGTGAGTCGACAGCCCTCCTGTCAACCCCGCGTGCACTTCTTGTTCTGGTGGAGTACCAGAGTCAACAGGGGAGCACTGAGCCATTGATTTATCGGATCTATAGTAGATGCAATAAACTGACCCCTGCTAAATCGATTGCTGCCCTCCTATCCGGCGCTAGTGTAGATGAGCCCTTATATGTGAAAGAGAAAAATAAGTCCTCTCTGCCGGGCTTTGTCTCTTTCTATTGTGGGGATGTGTTTTGACATTTTCTAAATTTCCCTGAGAGTTAACCTTCCATAAGGGAACGTAGCCAGCTGTATTCTTGGATGCATAAGAAAAAAGAGAGAGTTCCTGAGAACCACAATGACAGGAAAAAGACACCCTCATGATTATTGGATAGGGGCAATTACTAGAAGTCTTTGTTTGTGGGGAAGGATACAATGGATGAGCATGATTCCATCTGGCAATCAATCATTCTTAGACTTATACAGGACACGATCTTGCAAGGTGCTGAGCGCTCTGACCTCAGTCCAGCAAAGCGCTTATGCACAGCAGTCACATGTAATCACATTACTTCTGCAGTACCACATATATACTTAAAGTTAAGCATATGCTCAAATTCTGTACTGAATTGGGCCTAAAGTTCTTTGCACTTTGCAGGATTGAACCCCACTGTCAACTGAATGACTACAGTCTTCTTGTTTGCTCTATGTTTACATGTAACTGTTTGATATTGGTGATGGAGATGAATGATGATTCATTTCCCTTTGTTTTCTTTATTAGGGTTTTTGTTTGTTTGTTTTGAAGACACTTTGTGTGTGGTACCAAAATGCTACTTAAATTCATCTAAATTCAGTGGAACTGCTCAAAAGAATAAGAATCATCCGAAACAATTCCATAATGTACCATATCGGTATGACATAAGAACCGGCCCAAGGCTTTTCCCAGAAGTCAAACCAAACTCTACATTAATCTTTTTTGAAAAAAATCTGATCATTTTTTAATGGATATTCCATTTTATTTCCACAACTCTACACTAGGTGATTTCAACTAGATCTGGAAACAGATATGCTGAAGTACTAAGGGACTGTTCCCATGCTACTTCCAGCCATTACTGAAGACTCTGATGTTTGAATGCTTATCTGACCATAATCTTCCAGCCTGTTGTTACTCACCCATCGTACTCTGCATATTTGTTAAATGAATTTTAATTAAGAAACAAATTTTACTATGACCTTGTTAGCTAGAAGTGCATCATTTGAGAAATCTGAACTTGAAAAGGGTAGATAGGAAAAGAGTGTATTTCTTTCCATACTTCTGGCAAGAAGAAATGGAAGCCAAAGGGCTTTTCCTGAGGGTTAAGATATGTGTGCTGGAAAAGAAAGGATAAAACTAATAAAATAAAAAGGATTAAAACAGGTGAGCTACAAAATCTAGTTAGTGGAAACTGTAGTGTTCTGGTTCGAGCCACAGGGAGTTGAAAAGAAACTGGAGTGGTGGTTGGGCCACTCCATCCTAGGTACACTTTCTATCTAGACTCTGCACAAGGAAGTGTAGGTCTAAGGCACAAACTCAGGGACATGGATGACAAAAATCTCCACTTAACAGCGCATGAGCACACGAATATACCTGAAGTGGTGCACCCACAGAGACAATAACCTGAAGGCAGAGCCATCCATACCCATACACAAAGTACGCAGCTGCGCAGGGCACCAGGAAATTTGGGGCACCAAATTGCCCCAATTTCCTGGTGACCTGCGCAGCTGTGTGCTCCTTCAGTGGCCGTCCCAATCTCCGGCCGGCTCAGGCACCCAGGCAAGCTGCCCCTGCTCCTGCTCCACCCCTTCCCTATGGCCACCCTGCTCCACCCCAGCCCCACCTTTTCCTACCCCTGGTCTGCCCCAGCCCCGCCCCCACTCCACTCCTTCCCCTAAGCAGGGGGACTACAGTAGGGGTCAGGTGCTGCCTGCACTCACCAGGTGGCGGAAAGTGGAGTGACCCAGACCCAGCCCACGCCACTCCACCAGCTCCCAGCCACGCTACCGGTGAGTGCTGGAGGGCTGTTCTCTCCTGCCCCCCAGTCCCGAAGCTGGGAGCCAGGACTCAGGGGAGTAGAGCAGAGCGGACTGGGGCTGGTTCACTCCACTTCCCGCCAGCCAGTGAGTGCAAGGCATGGAGCGACCCAGCCCCAAACCATTCCACTCTACTGGCTAGTGCTCGGGAGTGGTGGTGGTTCCTGCCCTGCCCCCTAAGCCTGCTCCTGCCCCTCTCCCCACAGAGGCCTGAAGCCAGTCCTCACCCACCACCCCTGCCGAGACCTGGGAATTCCCCACCACCACCACGGAGGGGATGCATAGGGCAAATGTCTAGGGATGGCCCTGCCTGAAGAAGGCAATTAACCTCATAATGCACTAAGACAATTATGTATGCAAATGCGGAAAAAATTCCTTCCTGAACCTGCAGTTGATTGATTAGTTATGCAAACTAAATCCATAAAAGTAATCTAAAGATTTTTTCAATCTAGTCACAATATATGTGACTCATCAACCTCCTGCAGCAATGAATTCCACAGGTTGCCTATATACTAAAGAAAATATTTCCTAAATTTACTTGAAGTCCTGTGTCCCTGCCCCTAGTTCCCTCTACCTCAGTGAAATACTCAAACCCTTTTATATCTCTGAGTTGGAGCCAACAGTATCTACGAAGTCTGGATGCTAAGACGAATCGGCAAAGTAGATCATCTCTGTGCACCTTACATCCTGATAACAAAAGTATGTAATATACATGGTTTGCCTTGCACTTTAGGAGTTCAAATCCTGTAGCAGTGAAATTTTTATATACTTCAAAAATTGTTTGTTTATTAGAGGCTTCAACTTATTTGGGAACTGTTATAGTTTGGACTATAGAGTTTATCTAACCTGCCACTTGCTAGCTTATAAGCATAAAAGTAAAAAGAGAGACAAGGTGGGTGAGGTAATATCTATTATTGGACCAACTTCTATTGGTGAGAGTCAAGCTTTCGAGCTACACCAGCTCTTCTTCAGGTCTGGGAAAGGTATTCCCAGGGTCACAGCAAAATGCAAAGTGGAACAGATTGTTTGGGATAAGTAGTTAGCACACACTGGAAGGGTCAATCACAGACAGTCACTACACTCTCAGAGGAGCTCACTGTCAAAAATGACAAAAGACAAAAACCCTATTACCTGGGGGTGAACATTTTCCACAAAGTGATCTCTTTATAACTGACCTATCAATCCTCATCCTCCAAGGAAATCTGCACAAACACTTTCATAAGATGAGTCTGAGAGCTTGAACTCATTATTCTCTTTGACACTAAAAATCATGGACTGAACAGAGGCACTGGATTTATGGTTTATTACAATCATCTGTAACCCACTAACCCTTCTTTTTGTCCTTTGAGAGCAGAGGTGTTAACGGGCTACTCTACCTTGACTGGTCCTGGCTCCTAAGTGCTTGCTGACAAGAGCCAGACTGATTTGTGTGTGAACGGATGGGGGACTTGGGCTCATATCTGGGTCAGAGCGCGGGGTTAGTGTCCAGTTAGTACATATTATGACCAAATGCTGCTGCCAGCACAGCTAAAACTGACATAGGGGCTTGATTGGCTTCCTGCTTCTTCCTTTACCATCCTGATGCTGCAGCTAATGGAGCCAGCACTAGGTCCTGAGTAGCCCCCCTTTCCTGCTGTTGCTCCTGGCCCAACCAAACACACAAAACCCAGTGATAGGGAATGAAGGGAAGCTAATGAAGGGAAGGAATAGAAATAATGTGGAAGGATAGTAAGAGACGTGAAATGTAGGAGAATGAGGGGGGAAGGAGAAAACTAGGAAGAGGAAATAAAGATAGAAAGGTAATGATGTATGGAGGGAACGGAGAGAATAAAGACAATGGGAGATATGGAGAGATGGAAAAAAGCACAAAGTAAAAGGCAAAATAGAGATGAGGACAGAATTTGGGCCCAGGCTGCTTTCTACCTACCTGTCCAGCCCTTTCTGTTTCACTAGTTAACTGTGGTCTCTGCATAAAGAGTTAGTAATGGGATGGGGAGGGGAGGAGTTTCTTAAATCCTCCCCTCTATACTCTAACGAGAATTAGTGCTGCATTGTATCATTTTAATTAATCTCCAAAATCTACTCTGAGTTGGTTGGGTTTTTTTTCCAATTTGTCTCAATTCTTACACTTTCCTCCCCAGTCTCTTGGATTTCTAAAGCAAGGGCTTCTCTGCTCACTAAACAAATGCAACAGTAAAAATTGTCATGCTTTCATGCTCTGATTTTCACTAATTCCAGCCAGGCATAACACTTCCCTGACAGTTGGTGCCTTTATTATCAGGAGCTGTCAGCACTAAGGAAAAACAACTGGAAAGGAAACTTGCTTTCCTTTTTTCATGTGAATAAAAACAATCTCAGCATAGTCATGTGCCTAAGCAGAGCATCATTAAAATCAACAGAAACACTGACGATGATAAGAAACTAGGGAAGAGGGAAAAAAACAGAAAGGAGAAAGAAAAAGTTGAGCAGAGAGAAAGGGGCATGTCATTGGTATGGTGGATTTAATTTCTAATGAAGCCTTTCAACTCATCCCAAGTAAAGCAAATTGCATGTGGCATTCTGCGTGCCCGGGGAAGGTCTCATCCATAGATGCAGCAGAGAAAGAAGGGTATCACTTTCACTCATCCACTTCCACAATGGACTTAGTGCTTGGACCAAGTACACTACTTTCCCTTTAACCTTTGGTCCTTATTAGATTCTCTACCAATCATGACCTGTGGGCTGGGGCATAAATTCTAGACTATCTACTCCCCACAATGAACAGGGGAGTGAGTGTCCACTGCTGTCAGTAGAAGGTTTGCATAAAAATCAAGAGGAGACTATGGCTGTGAGGTAGTAAATAAACACTTTGTTATTATTTGTTCAGTTTCTTATTGTTGTATTTATCATCCAGTGAGAAAACCTGCTCTCCTTTGGGCTCACTGCTGTTTCTGCCCTTTATTTCTAACCCTTCCTCACCCTTCTTTCTCTTCTGTCCCCTTCCTTGCCTTTGAGAGTATCCTCTTTTCTTTAATTTGCACTACCTTCAATGTAGCAAATCCCCACTCATTGACTTTCTCTCCAGCCTCGTTCCTCATTCCATTCAGTATAACGATTAGTGATTAAAACAGTTGGTTTTGACATTGAAACACCATCATTGGGTTGTAAAGTTGATAGTCCAGTCAGATTAATAGTGAACAGGGAAGTGTATGGCTGTGAGTCACTGATTCAGGTAGTCTGCAGACTTAGACAGACGGTTACTCTTACTTCACATTTGACTGTAAGGCTTTTGGAGCAGGGACCATGTTCCATTCTGTGTTTTTTAGAGTGATGGATCCTGGTCCATGACTGGGGTTCCTAGGAGCTATCACAAACAAAACTAAAACTAATAATCTCCGCTGTCATGAGGGCTAGAAACTTCCTCGTTTAAAAATGAAACTTAAGATTCTAGAGAATCTCAGGTCATGCAAGCCCATAAACACATCATCTGGATCAGAATAGAGCTAAGGACTGTATGTTTGACACCATTGACCTACAATATGAATGTAGGAAAAGCACTGTAAGGTAAATAATGTATAATCTGTACATTTTGTGTATATTATTTTTTCTGGTGTACTCAAAATAGTTAAAGAGTAAGAACTGCACAAAAGCAGTCAGAATCTGAAGCCTAGACACCTTCGTCTCTATGAAGACAAAACTCCCATGGACTTTAATGGAAATTTCCCCTGGGGGATTAAGTAATAAAGTGAAAGCCATTTAAAACATAATTCACAAGAGCCAGATTCTGCTAGTCTTATTCCACATTACCTAGTGCCTTATAACACAAAGGAAGGTGTTACTCATCATGAGTAAGAGTGGCAGAATCTGGCCCTAAATATAGGAATAAGCTATAACAATACTGATGCCATGGAAAAGTACTAGGAATGAAAGACTGTATCTGAATGTTCATTAATTCATCTAACAGTGGCTTATCCAAGAGAAATGTTTCATCTAGATCCTATCCAGGATTCCACAGATGAGGCTACATATTGCATAGCTTGATGCACAAGAGGTCTGGAAAACGAGTCTCATTTTTCATGGAGACGATAATGATAATGGGTTCCCTGGGTGAAGGGCTCCGCATCTCCAGGGTTTTACATGAGCAAGATCTGATGGAAACTGCTGTTTATCTGCATGAACTCAGCAGAAAGGTTGTTGATTTGTCCATCCTTCTGAAATAAAACACTTTAGAAGCTGTCAGGTTTTGAAAGCAGGGTGATAAAAGTGACCAAACAGATTCTGATCTTGACCCTCTATCTGTTGGAGGAGTAGGCAGCCTTTAAGATGAAAGAGAAGCACTTTTAAGATGAAAGAACAAACTTTTCCTTAAGGATTAATCTTTTATAGATATCTTGTCATGGGGAGATATGGATCAGCCTCAGGCCTTTCTGCTGCCATGAGTAAGAGAACTATTTTACATGAGTAAGAGAACTATTTGGCATTCACAAAGCAAATTGTTCTCAGGAGCGGTTTTCACCAAAAGTATTGTTACCTGGGATGGGTACATCCAGGGAGCAAATTAGCCAGTAATTTGTAGTCAGTATTTGCCAGTTATTTAGCAGAACTTTTTCTTTTCCAGTTTTAAGAAAGGGGTGTTCATATATGTCACGTTACAAAAATTATCTGGAATCATATAGATCATTGGTGCAAGTAAGGTCCTGTAGGGGCACCAAATCTTAGGTAAAGGGGGTCATATAAGGTGTCTATGACCAGGTTATGGTCTACTGATTATGATTATGCTATCTGTATGTGTGTGTCTTGTTTGTAGCTAGAGTTATGAGGATTGGCTGTATAGTGTCTGTATTTCAAACTTATGCTTGCTTTTGGGTGAAATCCCAGACAAAGTTATTGTTAGCTCCGCCTAGCCTTCCTGATGGCCCATCAAGTTCTAATCAAGCTAACAATGAACTTTGTAGATGCCTGTCCACACTCGAGCTTCCCCAGGAATGTGGCCTGGCTGCTCAGGTCATGTAACTGGACCACATGGCTCTGAAACTCCATTTTACAACTGGACTCTGATTAGCAAGGAGGAGGCGGTCTCCACCCACAAGAGGAAGTCTATATAAACCTGGGGGAAAGATCTCCATTTTGTCTTTTAATCTCCAGTCTGGCTTCTACTTCTGGATGGGACTTTGCTGCAAAGGGGCAGTGTGGCCAAAGGATTGATGACCCATTCCTCCTGGGAATGTATTCCAGAGACTCTGATTTTGAACCTGCAGTTATTGTACAACTGATGCAAGCCATTACTGCATGTATTTGATTTCCTTTAACCATTCCTAACCCTTACCTATATCTTTTTCCTTGTATAATAAACCTTTAGATTTTAGATTCTACAGGATTGGCTACAGTGTGATTTATGGGTGAGATCTGATTTGTATATTGACCTGGGTCTGGGGCCTGATTCTTTGGAATCGGGGAGAACCGTTTTCTTTTATTGGGGTATTGGTTTTTACAACCATTAGTCCCCAGGACAGGTGGCTGCTGGTGGTGATACTGGGAAGCTGGAGTGTCTAAGGGAATTGCTTGTGTGACTTGTGGCTAGCCAGTGGGGCAAAACCAAAGTCTTTTCTGTGTGGCTGGTTTGGTAACCCTTTAGGGTGGGGAAACCCCAGCTTTGGGCTGTAATTGCCCCTTGTGAAGCAATTTGTCCTGATCTGACACTCTCAGTGGGTCACACCAGGAACAGCACCGTTGTCTGTCTTATAATAAAAGTGACCCTAGAATACAACTATATATGGTACACAAATTTGTGTCCATAATATGCAATCTATAATATGCAATATATAAATAAAAAATTGTATACATTCCAGGTGCAACAAAAACTACTAAATCCTTGCATTGACCTGATAAACTTTGCAGTTAAATATTCAAGCTCATCCATGGGAGACACACAATTAAGACAACCTAAGCCATAGTGTAGGCACCACTTAGTATATGTGCAACATGCCTCAGGTGGTAATCAGTTTTAGTTTTGTAAACCTGACTTTTATATAATTCTGATTAATTCTGCAGAAGGGCTTAAAATAAAAGAACAAAAAAAAAACACCCCAGCACTTGTACAAAGACTATTGTTTCCGATTAAAAATTCTATAGGACTTTCCATACAGGTTACCATGCTACAATTTTCTTCCCTGCTCCTCCCAGCCACTTGTGCTGAAGTACCATGCTATTTTCTGAAAAACAATGTAGGTGGCAAGTTGTATTGACTTGTAAAATGAAGATATTTGGTACTGATGTGATAATTCATTAGCCTTAAAGTAGGGTATTTTACTAGGTGGGTAGAAGTTGGGGGAGAGAACTTCATTGCTTCTCAGCATTTATAAAATCAGCTGGACACTCTTCGTCTACTCTAGGTTGTAAAGCACATAGTCCCATAAAGTCAAGATTTATAAGGCTGAATAAATTAAACATACATGTTAATGGGACAAGAGCAGGCTCTGTCAGCTTTGGAGTGTGTTTTGGATCTATGAACGCAGAACTAGTACACACAGTGTTCAAAAGGTTACTACTAGCTGGTCTGTTATTAGCTGGAAATGTCTGCAGAGTAAATTGAAAACAGAGACACCACCACAAGGTTATCTGAATATATGTCCAATGGGCTTATGGGTGGAAAGAGACTAAGAAATCTTGCACAATCAAGAAGCAAAGCTAATGCTTTGAGAGAGAGTGAGTAAAATTATTTCAAAATCTAAGTACAATTCAAATGAACATCTTTGCTGTGCTTTTATATCCTAAATGAGTTATACCTTGGTTGCCATGTTTATGGCTAATATCTACAGTAGACTCTCGATTATCCAGGATTGGGTTAACCAGAAAGTGGATTAACCAGGATGTCAAAAAAAAAAAAAAATACGCGTAACTCGCAGGGCCGGCTCTGGCTTTGTTGCTGCCCCAAGCACAAAAAAACCCAGCCCACCAGGGCACAGGGCAGCCAGTGAACTAACACCCTCTCCCCCTGTGCAGGGTGGCTGCTGAACCAACCCCTCCTCCCCATATTTTCTATGTATGGTGATTATCCAGGATTTTATTAACCAGAATTAATTGTTTCCCTATCATCCTGGATAATCGAGAGTCTACTGTATATTTAATACATGAAACCATTCTGAAATTATGTTCTTCTCTGCAAGGCTTCCCAGTCTGATATGGTCCTGCAAGAATTGGACCCATTATAACTTCCAAAGGATAAAAATAAAAAATGTGCATTTTTTTTCTTTCCTGATGATAATAAACCTATTTATATAGAGTTCCACAACCTGTGTCACACATGGTACTGTACATGAACTCAGGATAGAATGTTAAAAAACCCCACAGAAATACTGAAAAATAAAACTATGCTCCTAAACTGATAACAACTTTAAACAAAAACATCACAGTTCTGTCTGAAAATGCTTCATCCATTATTACTACATGAATACCTAGGACTGAGCTAAAAAAAAATCATTGATTTTTTTTTTCATTTTGTTTGTGACTGTTCTCTGTAAAGTTTCCCTTTTATATAGGCCCTAAATCTCAAACAGTTCTTCATATTTTTATCTTTATGTAAAGAAATATACATTGAAATCAATGGGACTAAGTGTTTACAGTATCTCACCCATATTTAGTCCATTTCTCCTCTTTGTATAGGTCTTTCACACAGCAACAGGGGACAAAATAATAAAAATAAAAAATAATCGTAAAACCACACAGAAAAAATAACACAAGAGCTTAATAACTGAAATTACTTTTATTTTTAAATTGACAAGTTTAGTGTGGCTCTTCTAAAACTACAAAGGCAATAAATAATTGTGGACATTCTAAATATGGGGCTCCAAATTGTCATACAGCAATCAGGAGGCAATGATTAAGGTAAGATTAGTCAAAAATGTATCAAAAATATTCCTTTCTGATAAAATTTAGATTTTTGTGAGAAAATGTCTATTTTTAAGTTTTCCCTGAAAAATCAAAACCCCAAACAAAAAATTGGTTTTCATTCGTTTGGGGAGTAGAGGGAGGAACCTCCAGAAGAAATTCCACAGCTCTTCCTGATAAAAAAAACTTTCAAACAAAACAAAACTTTTAATGGAAAATAAAATCCATTTAGTGACTAGTTCTAGGTGCTCAACATTCAATCTATGGCGCACTATTATAATCTGTTGTGGAGCCTAGTGTGCTTGCCACTGTTCAGACCCCTAAGAGGGTAGAGTCCTTGCCCAGAAGAGCTTACAATATAATAGCTTGTCTGGACTAGAGAAAAATATTGTAGTAACCACACCATAGTTCCCTAGCACACTTATAACATACCTTGGGTGAAATCCGGCCCCAGTGAAGTCAACAGGAGTTATGCCATTGATTTCAATGGAATCATAAATTCACCCCTTGTGTTCCCAATGTTTTATATGCATGGTAAACACAGTTTGATTACAGCTTGCTTCCTTCAAGGCTAACTTCTGTGTCAGGCCCTAGAAGTTGGAATAGATAAGATGAGATTGATACGAAGGGTCAAGAGAGGATCACACTTTAAGGGCCACTACAGCAAAGGCATTACTTCCAGCTTACTAAAGAAGTGGGAGTGAGAAGTCTAATAGGCAGGTAGTTTCTGAAGGAGGATTCAGTAATTTTTAAAAATCCAGTATTTCTTGGTGACCTCTAGCCGTTCACTGGTGCAGGGTCCGCATACTATGTCTAAGTAACTTCCATTTGCATTAAATATGTTGTCCAATGTAATTCAAGAATGGTCAGTGTCCCAGCATCAAAGTGTTAAGGCTTTGAAATCCTCAGCTCTCAGTACCAAGACTGCCCTCAAAAAATATTCAAGACAGCACCTCTCCTCCTCTGTCCCCCAATTAAGTGGTCCAGAAGAAAATATTTCTCCTATAAGTTCTCATTTAAGATTGTATTTCTTTTCTTTTATGGGCTGTTGCTTAACATCCTCCTGCTTTCCTGTTAGCAGCCACTGCAATGCAGGAGTAGCTGTCAATCCAAATTATATCAAAACTGCCGGAGACAATGTCAGATGAATGCAAAACATCCCTTCATAATGACTGAAATGCAGGCGTATTTTTGTATTAAGAAGCTGACATGAGAAGAAATATGCTTATTGGGAAAATTTCATTACTTTCATTGCATCGCATGCATCATATCAGCTCAAAGGATAATTTTTAGGCAAGGGTACAACAAGGATAGCATTAAATATGGTTTTATGGTGCTATTGTATGTAGCAGTCAAATCAAAAGACAGTTTTAAAAGGAAATCATGTAAATCAAATGTTGATCATACAAATCAATGAGCCACATCTTAGTATGCTGGATAAACGAAGTTTTCAACAGCCTCTTCACATACATTGAAACCTTCCCAATACCTGTTTTTCTGTTCTCTCTCACCTCAACTTTGCAAAACTCTGACCTGTGCATAACTTTAAGCCTATAGGGTTGCTCATGCTTTAAAGCAGGGGTTCTCAAACTGTGGGTCGGGACCTAAGTTCCCTGTAAGCCACACAGGTGTGCAGCAGCCTATTTAGCGCCGTGGAGGCACTCAGGGAACCTGCCCAGGGACCTGCCATGGTCAGGGGAAGGTTATCCCACCCCCAGCCCCAATCTAGCCCAGCCCCCAACCTGCTGTGGCCGGGGTGGCCCCCCCCCCCCCCAACTATGCCAAGCCCAGATCTGCTGCCATTGGAGCAGCTCCCTGGGCCCAACTATGCTATGGCCCAGACCCGCCATGGCTGGGTTGGCATGGTGCAGCGCAACCTGGGCCCAGCCGTGACCGGGACACTCTGGACTGGACCCAGACAGTGCAGCCCGGACCCAGCTGCGGTGACCCAGCCTGGCCCTGAACTTGGGCGGCCCGGCCTGGACCCAGCCTCAGCCCCAGCCCTACCCAGACCTGCAGGGGCCAGGCACCTATCCTGCAGCCGCAGCCCCAGAGCTGCTGCAGCGGGAAGAGGCATCCTTCCCCCTCAACCCAGATGCTGCTGTTGGGAGAGAGCGCTGGGGACAGTCCTCTGCCTCCACCATAGCTCCAGAGCACTCTCCTGCACCCCAAACCCCTCATCCCTGACCCACACCCGTCCCAGAACCCACACCCCCTCTGCAGTCCTCACACCTCTTATACTCCAAACCTCTGCCCCAGAGGTAAAAGTAAGCTGGTATGCCCCGGTACGGCATACTGGCAAGAGTCGGTGCGCTGTACCAGACTGGCTTCCCTAGGCAGCAATTTAAAGGGCCTGGAGTTCCCAGCAGTGGCTGGAGCCACAGGACCTTTAAATTGCCACCATAGCCCCACTCAATTTAAAGGGCCCAGGGCTCCACTGCAGTAGCAGTGGCAGGGAGCCCCTAGCCCTTTAAATCACCATCAGAGCCCTGGGCCAGCGCTGTTACCCCAGGGGCTCTGGCAGCAGGACTCCCAGCCACCTCTGCAGCTGGTAACTCTGGGGGTGATTTAAAGAGCCCAGGGCTCCCAGCTGCTGCTATCACAGCTGGAGCTCTGGGCCCTTTAAATCTTGATTTAAAGGGCCGGGGAATTAAAGGCTCTGCCTCTTCTGGTTGAGGCCATACACCCTGCTCAGGACTCTGGTGTACCAGTGCATCCTTTAAGTTACCTTCACCCCTGCTCTGCCCCACCTCTGAGCCCCATCCCACACTCTGAACCCCTCAGCCCCACACCCATCACATGAATTTTGTTATGTGCTTCACTGTGAAGGTGATGTGTCATATAACAAAATTCATTCTGCACATGGGTGAGAAAAATTAGAGGGAACGCTGGTCGTGACTTACAGTGCACTCTTATCTAACCCATGCAATCCTCATTGTCTCCAAATTCTGCCCTCAGTTACACCTGTTCAATCCCACCTCTGAGCTGTACAACTTTCAAGCTTAGCAACACACACACAATCACAACAACGGAAAACTATGGAAAAAATACTCTACTATGCATGGCACACAACTTTGAATGGCTCAAAACTTAGCCAAATCAAACTTATTTTCAAATAAACATTCAAGTACACTTTTCAAGTAGGTGTATTTCTGTACTAGACTTCAACTTTCAATTCCTAATTCTAACTATAGAGCTGTTCAGAAAGCAGTCACAAGAGAGGTTGGTTTTTTTTGTTTGTTTTGAAAAAAATTTCCTCCGCTATTTCTCTCCCATTTATCTTTTTTTAGTAAATGAATTTATATTTCGGTAGAAACCATCCCTGGACAGTAGTTCTCTTAGAGGTAATAGTCTCAGAAAGCTACGATCCAATGAAAACAGGAGCTTAAAGACAGAAACTGCTTGTGCAACTCAAATATAGGCAGTCTCTTAAAATGTATTTGTAATCATACTACTACGTTTGAAAATTATTCTAAGAACTTGCTCTTATTTCATAGCTTCAACTAAATGAAATTAATATGCTCTTACTTAGAGCTGAGGCCTAGTGCAAATACATTTTCTATTAATATTTGCTTGAATTTTTTTTAATGAAATTATTCTGAACTCTGTTGTGTCAACTTTTTGCCACACATTTAAACAATACAAATTTACTGATACAAATGTTCATGCAAAGGACATTTCAAACTGAATTTTAGTGTTTGTGGTGGAAGTGTTTGTGTATTTACCCAATCGATGAAAACAAAAATATTATCTGACTTATATGACCAACCACAACTAAGCAAAACAGCTTGTATTTAGACTATGCGTGATCAACCAATAAAGTGAAAAAAAACAACAAAAAACCAAAAACAGAATGGCTATTTATTAAATACATTTGAAAGAGGAATAATGATTCAAGGAGATGTGTGATCTGATCAGTAGAAGTAGCCCCTGATCCCTAATGCATATCAGTTTGAAGGATTCCTTAACTAATTTGTTTGATAGGACATACTTGCTCCACTATACTGGCAAACCTGATATAAAACCCAGTCCTGCAAGCACCAGGAATGCAAATGGTACTATTTAAATCAATAAGTGAGTAAAAAGACTATTCACATGACCGAAGGCTATAAAATCAGGCCAATAGATTGTGAGGTACCTATGGTCTCAGTCCTGCAAAGAGTTAGTTACATGCTTGACTGTGTAAAGAAGCTGAGCATGTGTATAAGCCTTTGCAGGCTGTAAAACTGTAAACATTTCTGGCACAGGATTTAATTGTTGGTGGGATGTAGAGAGGGTTAATGCAGATTTCTCGTGTGAACAAAAAAGAAGAAATTCAGCTGAAAACGTGATTTCCCTTTCTGTAAACAAAGCGCATTTCCTTCAAAAGACATGTCCAAAAATTATAGTAAGGACTCAGTGTATGAATGGGATACACATCTATTCAAAGACTGTTACTACCTAATTAAAGAATTCTTTAAAAAAATAAAGTAGTAAAGCCTGCAGATCTGGTGTACAGCAGTATCTTTTGTACTAATAGCAAACATCCTTGTATTTCTCAAAAGATTCACAAGTCAAAAAAGTGCACAAGATGAAAGGGGAAGGGACTGCATCTCCTTTGCAAAATATACTTTTTAAAAAAAAAGTGGGACTCTATACGGTAGAATTTCTCAGAGCCTCAGGCCACACAATTTGCTGACGATTTACTAGAAATCTGCAGTTTAAGAGTATTTACTAACCACAAAAACCAAACAGAACACCACTGGGTAACTGCCAAATTCAACTGTCTAAAAATGTGAGGCAATATGTCTTGTGAACTGCATTTCCTAATGCTAAGTCAAATTTTGCAGTGTAACCTAATATAACCCCCCTCCTGCTTTCTCTTCCACACACACTCACGGTCCTCAGTGCATCGGAGTTTTATCCCTGTATTTAGTTATTTATTTCGTAATGCTCATAAAAATAATCTTTGACTAGCATAGAGACTGAAGTCCTCTCTTGGGGCCTGACATAAACCTCTCTGTAGTCAATAGAAAGACTTACATCAATTTCAATGGTCTTTGAGTGGCCCCTGCATCCATAGAACAGGTACAGCATGAGCAGTAGCAGTAGAAATGCCATCCTTCCCCTTCCAGAAAATTCTTTTTCCTCTGCCAAGGCTTTCTGCCATGCCTCAACTCCGGAGGCACCACTCCTAAAATATGTGAAAGCCAATTCTATTCATGTTCTTATATTGTGCCCATCACTATGGCATTTTAGCAACATCTAGTTCAATGCCCATGCTGACTCAATCTTTTGCTTCTCAATGAAGGCAGCTAACATGGATACCCTTAAGTGCCAAAAGCCCCTGGAGCTTGATTATAGAGTCTGGATTGGCTCAGTTCTCATCAACTTTAAGGGAGCTCAGCTCCTCACAGGAGGGCTCGACAGGTTGTAAGGTTCTGTCTGCGCTAGACTCCCCTCCCCCTTCAAGATTTCCCTCTATTGCTACTATTAGTATCTCTCTAGACAATTCAGAGGTTAAAACACTGACAGCTGCTGGTGGGCAGTACAATAGTGTAGCCACTTCCTATCACTGGTGAATCATCCCAGTGTTAGCAGTTGTAAGCATAGGCAACAAGTTATATGGGCCCGTGGTGCCCAGACTCCACCAATATTTAGGAATTTGGGCCCAGCTCCACCAATGTTTGGGCTTACCATTGCTTTGCGGGGGCCTCACTTCAGGGGAACAGAAGGTCCAGAGTGTCCTGGGTGGTTAGCAGGGGGCCTGGCATTGTCAGCAGCAGCAAGCGACCCGGCCTCAGTCCGTTCTGCTCTGCCCCGCCCTGCCCCGCCAGCTCCCAGGGTCGCTCGGGGGAGGGGGCGGAAGCCAGAAAGAGGTGAGGCGAGGGCTAGGAGGAAGGGACAGGGGAGCGGGCAGGGCAGGGGTGGACTAGGGCCAGATCAATCACTGCTGCCGGTGCCAGGCCCCCTGCTAACTACACAGGCTGCCCTGGACCACACACCTCCCCAAAGCACAGGGCTCAGGGCGGTTGCCCCGGTCTGTCCTATGGATGGGATGGCTCTGCTCGGACCTGTTCTAAGCACCACCAAAAATTATATAAACCTGGCCCCCATGGCTATGAGCAATTTTAAGGAAAAAGCAAAATGAACCAGAATAGTCTAGCATAGATAAGGCCTCAGATGTTAACATCTTTCAGTCACTATTTACCTGGAATCCATTTGAACTGGTACACAGAAGGTGAGGCTGTAGCCATAATTATTTAGAAACAGGAAATATCCACACCAGCTAACAAAACCCCTGCACCACTTGGGAGCTGTTACCAGGCTAGTTATCATGCCTTTGCTACTATCCAAATTAAGAGTGGGCAATCTGACTCATTTCACAAAACAAGGATATTTATATGTTACCTTTAAGGCATTGTCCCTTTCCATAAAAAGGCTATGTCATAAGAACAGAAAAACATAAGAATGGCCGTACTTGGTCAGACTAAAGGTCCATCTAGCCCAGTATCCTGTCTACCAACAGTGGCCAATGCCAGGTGCCCTGGAGTGAGTGAACCTAACAGGTAATGATCAAGTGATCACCCCCCCCCAGACAAACAGAGGCTAGGGACACCATTCCTTACCCAGCCTGGCTAATAGCCATTGATGGACTTAACCTCCATGAATTCATCCAGTTCTCTTTTAAACCCTGTTATAGTCCTAGCCTTCACAACCTCCTCAGCAGGGAGTTCCACAGGTTGACTGCGCTGTGTGAAGAAGAACTTCCTTTTATTTGTTTTAACCTACTGCCCATAAATTTCATTTGGTGGCCCCTAGTTCTTATATTATGGGAACAAGTAAATAACTTTTCCTTATGTACTTTCTCCACACCACTCATAATTTTATATACCGCTATCATATCCCCCCATGTCTCCTCTTTTCCAAGCTGAAAAGTCCTAGCCCCTTTAATCTCTCCTCATATGGGACCTGTTCCAAACCCCTAATCATTTTAGTTGCCCTTCTCTGAACCTTTTCTAATGACAGTATATCCTTTTTGAGATGAGGACACCACATCTGTACGCAGTATTCAAGATATGGGCGCACCATGGATTTATATAAGGGCAATAAGATATTCTCCTGTCTTATTCTCTCTCTCTTTTTCAATGATTCCTAACATCCTGTTTGTATGTCCATAGATACAGCGCTGCAGCAGCGCAGCTGTAATGATATAGTTCTGCTGTTGCAGCACATCTGGTGAAGACACTCTAGGCCAACATGAGAGAGCTCTCCCGTCGGCATAAAAAACCCACCTCTGTGAGCAGCAGAAGCTAAGGCAGTGGGAGATGCTCTTCTGCTGACATAGCGCTGTGCACACAAATGCTTGTATCAGTGTAACTTATGTTTCTCCGGGGGGGGTGTGTGTGGAATATTCACACCCCTGAGTGACCTATGTTTTGCCAACATAGGCTGTAGTGTAGCCTAGCAGCATATACATGCACACAGAAAAAAGGACAAGTGAAACTCAGTAATTTTTAAGGAATTAAATGCTTTACTACACAGAACTGCAGTTTTTGCCTGTGCCCTCTCTCTTAGATGTTTATTTTATTTGGATCCAAACCAGGACCCTCCTTTCTTTATAATTTTTAAGGAATGAGAAGCTTCTGTTTTTCACTGAGAAGAGAGGTCACCAAAGTGAAAAATATCATACACATCTCCTCTGACTTTGCAATTTTCTCCTCTCCTGCTGTGTCAGCAGTAAAAAGACTAACCTTCTTGCCCATGGGAGCTAAATAAAAAAATCACACAGAAAAAAGAGAGATGTTCCACAGTTGATTTGAGAGGAGGACTAAAACCAAAGATTCAATCCACTTTTTGTCAGGAGGAAGAGGTTAAAGAAAAACATCAGGATGCTTTTAGTACAACCCGGGAAGAAGATTCATATGTAAAATACATAACAGCACCTTGGTGCAGACGTGGCAACTGTTTACAGGATTTTGAAAGGGTTAATATTTCAAATTGATTGGCATAGACTTTTATAGATTTAAAGTCCTTGGTCAAAATATAAATGAGTATACCATTCTGGACTCAGCAGAGAAACTAAATGTCTCTGTGTTACTAAAGCGTTGCTTTATGACAAAAATATTCCCTCTGATAATTTGCAGCAATGCTTAAAGGTTTCAATTAAATCTACAAACCAAATTAGTCTCCAAAGTGAGAATTGTAATCAAGCAAGGAACCCAAGTCATTTGAAATTGTCTCTCAGATAACTATTGTCCTCTTTAGTCTCTTCCTGTCTACACAAGAAATTCATCAGGAACATCCTAACTCTTCCGCCACTGAAAGTTGTATCTGCTATTGTCTGCCCACATCCAGAAGAAACAAAGGATGAGTTAAACAGAAAGTATGCAGTGTTGTAGTAGCCATGCTGGTTCCAGGATATTAGAGAGACAAGGTGGGTCAGGTATGTCTTCAATAGATTGGAAAATGGCATTTAAGAACTTAGAAGTTGCAGTTTAGAAAAGCAACTGTAGGTTAATTGATTTAAAGCAGATTTCTTAAAAACAGTTATTTTGTACTCACTGTTGTAATTTTTTTTTATTGTTTCTGATATTTACGTGGCAAGGATTTGTAAACCTGTTAAAACTTCCTAAATAAATACATTTTAAGAAATAATTACTTTGTATCCACACATCAGGTATACTCAAGACAAACAACATATCATTGTGAAAGTATTTAATCATTTTTATTCTAAGCAGCCTTAAAAACCAGGAGTAAGAGTGAAAAGCTCTGCAATTATTCACTGAATTTTTTCTTGGGAAATATGAATCAAAGTCGAACTAAAGTCTGCAATAAGCAAATCCCTGCCTTAAGTAACCACATTAAAGATCATTTTGACAAGCCAAACTTTTTTTGCTGTTCCCTTACATGATCATTCAAGACAGATTTCACTATAGAATAATGATCATTTGTTTAAAGACTTTCCCTTCTGTGGGTATGTCTACACTGTGAAGTTGTCGAAAAAACTTTTGTTTTTCATAGGTACTTAAAAACACCTAATCCTAATCTTAATTCTCCTTGGTTATAGTCACCTTAAACTACATCTACATTGTAACTGGGTGTGTGACTCCCAGATCACATACACATACTCATGATAGCTCTCATCTGAACTAGCCCACTAAAATAGTAGCATTCCTGCAGTAGCATGGGATAGCTGCCAGAAGCATATACCCACTGGGTTTGGGTGGGTTTGTATGTGGAATGAGTAGCCCATGCCACCTCTGCTGCTTCCTTGCTACATGACTACACTACTATTTTTAGTGTGATAGCTAGATGAGAATTAGCATGAGTATGTCTATGTGAACTAGGAATCACACTGCAAGCTCGAAATGTAGAAGTAGTCTTAGCTGGCACTTGAAAACTGCACTTCTCTCAGAAATGTTGTACCTACGAGTTGATGATCACCTTTTAGGTACAAAAAACTCTCCATGATATAACTTTCCTATAACCAAGGACGGAAGCGATCTTTGCTGTATTTTGCTGCAACATTTATACTTTGCTCCCAAAATGTACGTTGCATATATTATAGCATAGTGTTCCACTTGTATAATTTAGTGTTGTGCAAAGATCGTTGTGTGAAAGGAGGGCAATATTATACACACACACAAACACACACACACCCCGGGACATATTTTTAATTACCTGATATTTGGAGCAACTTGAACTATTCCACAGAACACCACTGAATCTTTAGAAGTATTTTAATGAGGTCATCTCTGGCAGAGTTGATTTAGTCACAATTTGATAACGCTCTCTTACGGATGGAGAGAAAGACTCCATCAGAGGGTAGGAAATATCCCTAACTCTCCTTTCAAACTGGTAGTGGAATTTTTAACAAAGGCCTTTTGAGATCTTCTCCAGTACACCTCGGAGTCCCTGCTGACAAGGCCTGGAAAGAAAATTCTCTCTCAACTTTACATTTGGCCATCAGTTTAACTTTGTACATGTGTGAGAACCACAGTTAAGTAGTCCATCCAGGCCACATACAAACCAAATGCCAACTTTTCAGACTTTGCCTAGGCTTTTTGTCGGTGTAAATTTTATAAAGAATCTGACCCTTAATTTGTATTGCCTCCTAATTCTGCATCTTTTTCCACCCAAAAGAAAGCACACACCAGAATATCAGTCAAGTGAATGTTTATGAATACAACGTATGTTAGTACACAATCTACAACTCATGGTTCTTTTAGGCTCCATATGCCCTGGGCTTTTAATATATTTTAGGACCATGATTAAACTCAGTTAAATGAAAGTTCTTGCTAAAATTGCTTTCTAATGAGGTTTGGGCCCACAGCGTAGATGAGGCCCAAACTATTTCAAAACCACATCTTTAAGAAATACCCTAGACTAGGTCCCTAGAGCTAAAATTCCACTGTAGAGGGGTCTTGATGTTACAGACTATTGCAGGAATATGTATTTTGGCCCTGCTTTCTAGCTGAAGTAGCCCTTATGCCTGCATATCATATTCCAATTGGCACAATTGCCAGTAAAGCCATGGGATGATAATCCCAAATAAATTTGTGCTTGGGAGGAGGGGGGTAAAAAAAACCACACACACACTTTATATGCCCACATACCATTTTTAAATTTCATCTTTTCAGACATTTTTTGCTGACATTTCCTCTCAAATGTCCCAAAACAGCAATCCACAGAAAGGCTCACTGCATTTTTGTTCCCTTGTTGCACAATTCATATGCCCTCTTGCTATGTCAAACAGGCACCTCCTTACTCAGAGCTTCTCCTGCTGAATACTCAGCATCAGATCTAATTATTTGGTTGAATATTTTGTTAAACCTCAATTTTCACACCTGCTAGCATTGTAGAGACAAATACTTCTTGTTGGCCAGTGAGGTGACTTCTGGCCTGGCTTCCACATTAACAGAATTGTTAACTGAATTCCAGTTACAAAATTTTTAGTGTTTCATATCCCAGACTGAGAATTAGAAAACCAATTTTGATGTAAACTGACAAAACTGATCTGAAGGCAATAAGACATCATAATAAAGATGGACCTTCATTTGTACAGTGACTCTTTGGAGCAGAATTACGGTATCTTTGATCTTTAAAAACGCTAATGAATGTATCTTCACAAGACCTCTATAATATTATTCCCATTTTACACATAGGGAACTGAAGCAATTATAGCATCTCACATGTCCAGAGCTGAGCTCCCATTGATTTTAGTTGCAGTTGAGAGTGCACAGAGACTCTGCAGAGACACCTGGGGTTTGCTTAAGTTAGGCACCAGAAAATAAGGAACACATAAAGGTCATCGTTCAAACCTTTGATTTACATGACTTGTCCAGCATCGCACAGGAACTTTGGCAGAAGCAGGAATTCTCCAGGCATTTGACTGCCTTAACCAGAAGGCCATCCCTTTTCTTCCTGCAATTCTCTGCCTCATTCATTACATTCCTTCAGCTTCTGCAGCAAATGAAGCAGGGATCCTACAGACAACAGCCTCCTTCTTTACACAACCCTGATTCTGAACTGTTCACAGGGTGAATTTTGGAAAAAAATAATTGAAGACCATATCATAATACATACACACAATCATAGGCGCAGGAAGTAGGGGCACTATAACACCCTCAGGGTTTGTGAGAGGCCACTGGCCCTGCAGCCAGGACTTCACTCCCCAGCTTAGGTCTTGGGGGCCAGCCCCATGTGCCACTCCCCAGCTGCTGGCTGTATGCCCAGGGCTTTGCTCCCAGCCCTCCGCCTGGGACTCCGCTCCCAGGCCCTGCACCCCGGCCACTGGCCCTGCTCCCCCGCCACTGGACCTGCACCCAACACTCCGCTCCCCAACCCTGCACCTGGGGCTCAGGTCCCAGACACCAGCCCCAAATCCTGGCCACTGTCCTTGTGCCCAGGGCCCCACTGCCAGTTCTGCACCTAGGGCTCTGTTCCTGGAGCCCCAGCTGCTGGCCCCATGCCCAGCCCCACCCCCCACTTCCAGGCCTCCGCTCCCGGAGCCCTGCACCCAGTCCCACGACCAGGGCTCTGCTCCTGGCCCCACATCTGGGGTCTTGGCTGCCAGCCCTGGCCTGGGGCTCCACTCCTGACCCAACGCCTGCCCCCAGCCGTGGCCAAAGCCTCAGCCCCTTTACCCCTGTCCGGGTCTCCCCTGCTCAGAGACACAGCCATGCTCCCAGCCTCAGCTCGAGGAGGGGGCAGACAGGGGTAGGAGGGATGGCCTTCAGCATTCCCACTACTAAAAATGTTCCTGTACCACTGCACACAATGGAATTTGCATTAAGGTTGCACAAGTTTTGAAGGCTTGACTTTGCAACCTTAACACTCTTTAACACAGTAAATTACATTTCAGATCTGTTGTTTAAAAACATAAAAATTAAATTACATCACGTAGAATCATACTGATCCCCACAGAAGAGTCCTCCATTACTTGAGCTGACAGAATAACTGATAGCAATAGAAGGTTGTTATCTTCTATGTGGACCTTCCTTTAAGGGGAAGGAAACCCTTTGCTAGTGGGTTTCACAGGTATTTGCCAGCTAGCAAAGGGATGTTGAAATTCAGGAATAGGGTTCAATACCATAGGAGTGTTTTCTAACAGTTACAGACCCTTCTGCCCCTGTCTACCCACCTTCTCCCTGTTCCCTTCTGCTCCTAATCCCTGTTTCCTCAGCTTCTACACCTGTTCTCTTCCTTCCCCACTATTATCTCCTCTCTACTCCTGTCCACTCCCCTCCCCATTATATCTCCTACTCCTACTCTGTTTCTCCCTACTCCTCTCCTCCCCTAGTCTCTGCACATCTTCTCTTTCTATCCCTTCCCTACAACTCCTCTCTGTTACCCCACCCCACAGCTTTGTTCTCCCCTGCTCCTTTCTTCTCTGCTTCTATTGTCTCCCTCTCCAACCCCTCACTCTACATCTCTTACTCCGAGTTCCCCACCATCCCACCTATGTACGGCACCACTCGTCGTATCTCTGCATTCATGTCAGACTGCCTCACACTTCTTTTCAGCATTATCTGGGTGCCAGCAGGGGGAGCAGTGAAAACAGAAAACAGTCTTCTTGCTCTAGTTCCAACACCCCCCTGGCACAGTAGGGATGGTTCATGTTCAGTCTGGTCATCACAGTGCAGTAAAAAGATTCAGAGAACGTAGCCACTGAACACTAAGTCTCTACTGCATAGGTGAACTGAGATTTCTTCAGAGGCTGATAACTTGGCCAAATTTGGGTGTATGCTCATGAAGATGGTAAAAATAATAAATAATGATGATATCTAGCTCTCATATAGCACTTTTCATCAGTAAATTTCAAAAACTCTTTACAAAGGAGGCATCTATCTAACAGTAGGGTGATCCTCCCCCCACGGCCAAATTTTAAGCCCTTGCTCCAAAGTATGACTTGCCAGAGCTTCTCAATGAAATGCTTGTAATTTTTTTAAAATATAGATACATTAATGTATTTTCCTCTAATCTTGCTCTCAGAAATGACAACCATTTCAGATTAAGCATTTTGAGAGGGGAAAAATAATCAGTCTTAGGCAGACAGACAAACATAGAAAAATTTCTGCCAGAATGGTTTAAGTTTAGGAAAGCTTTAAACAACAGAAAACAGGGTTTTATATTTGAAAAAGTCAGGCAACCTTAACTTTAGTCATTGCTATCTGCACTGTCTATAATAATATTGATATTAAGGAAGATCAGAGAAAGGAAGTAAGACAGGCCTGGCTCTTTTCTTTAAAATAAATACAAAATTACCTATTTTAGTCTCCACTATTCTAAGGTTTTAATGTGCTTTGTGTGGCCACAGCGTTGTGCTGGGAGAGCCTCAACCTCCTCAACGAGGAGCATGGCTCCCAGCGCAGGGGCGCTGTTTACATTGGTGCTT
This sequence comes from Dermatemys mawii, assembly GCA_007922305.1. Classification (NCBI taxonomy): domain Eukaryota; kingdom Metazoa; phylum Chordata; order Testudines; family Dermatemydidae; genus Dermatemys; species Dermatemys mawii. Next base: position 59,188,759 of record ML677326.1, on the reverse strand, counting down.
TACAGTGCTGCAACTTGTTGCTTTGGGAGAGGGAGGTTCATATCAGTCAGAAAAGTTGCAGTGCTGTTAACTGTCAATGTAGACAAGCCCTAACTCTAAGTGCACCTTTACTTCCTGATTGACTGTGAGCACATCACCCATTTTTCACGAGAGAACCCTGGGCTGGAGTAGCAGCAGCAACACAGGTAATGAATGTCAACCTCTGCTCCTTTTGCTGCTGTTGTTTCTCAACAACTAAAGAGGTTGAGGGTAGAAATCCATTGATTCAGGGATCCATCCCTACAGCACTGATCATCTGCCAGCAACATATCCTACTCTTGTCCAGATCTCTAATGCACCTTTAATTGCCTTCCCATTTCTTTTGGGCCAATTGAAAAAAAAAGATGGAGAGAAGAAGTACACCATCATGTTTTTATTTGTTTGCATCTGTTCAAGCACTGGATATGACAAGAAAATTAAGGGTAGATTATAAATCAAAATTTCAAAAGAATTGTACATCAAAACTCAAACTATCGGTTTGCCAGCAATTTCTACAGCAGGAGCGTGTCAAGGAACTCTCTAATTTATGACAAATTTCTAGGAGAGCTATGATAGCCACATTACAGTGGTGGGGACCAGACATGTAAATTAATTTTTGTATAATTTTAGATAGTATGCTGAATAAACAATGTAGTCAGAAAAGGTAAAAATATTGAGCCTAGAATGCTGTATATTATTTTTATGCCCCAAATATTTCAGTTGTATCTCTAAGTACTTCTGCTCAGAATATTTGTAGGTTCTATAGCATGAAAGGATTGCATAGCCTGGGGAAATTGGTGATGGTCTTTCTATCTTTTTAAGTATTTACAAAGTACCTATCACCCTGGAATTTAAGTGCTTTTCACCTCTAAGTTATTGGTTTGAATCAAATGCAGATCAGTGGTGATTGAAAGTCTTTATCCTTTAGAAGACTATATGAAAAGGAGTCGGACACAATGTTCTAATTCCCAGTGAGCAAATTATACACACAACCAAAAAGTTGGTCCTGTGGATAGAGTACTGGACTGAGATTTAAAAGACAGAGCTGAGTGGGAAACTGATTTGCCCAAGATCACACAGCAAATCAGTGGCAGAACCAGGATTAGAAATCAAAACCTTCTAAGGCCTGGTGTATACATGAAAGACAGATATATTGGTCAGGGTGTGAAGGGAAAAAACACACCACTAACCAATGCTGACTTAACCCCCAGAATCAATGCAGCCGTTTCAACAGAAGGATTCCATCAACGTAGCTACTGTCACTGGGGAAGGTGGTGTTCTGACTTCAGCAGAAAAACTCCTTTTGGCAGCGTAGGCTGAGTCTATATTGCACTGCCACATGGGCATCATTTCCATAGCCTAGATATACCCTAACTTTTAAAGAGCAATCTGGGGAAGTTAACGTCTGTACTACACCAGCTCTATGATTCTATCCATCAACAGAGGACTTCATTTTCTAGTGCTGTCGGTCTAGCAACTTCCTCAATAAGTTTCAACCTTCAAATAATTATTTGAATCAAGCTTCAAGTTACATTTTTATTATTTGATGTTGTTTACAAACACATCCCTTATTCATATCAGATCACTAGTCCTATAACAATGTCCTTTTCTCTTAGGGAAAAGTTCTATCTATAGAATTTAATGGGGGAAAATTGAATACAGTTTTTAAAGAATCCTTGAGAATTATTTAACAAGGATTTAATTCTCTATTAAATTTAATAGGATGGGTTATAAATTCTGCAGGATATTTTCTCTAAGGGTCAAATTTCCATTTTCTATGGTACGAGTCTGTATTCCACTCCAGGAAATCAGCAGGTTGAGAATAAATAATAAGAATTACTCTAAATCAAATTTTAACTCACATCAATATTTCAAAGGTACTATGCGTCTCAATAAGAACTAAACCTGCGAAACCCTTAGGACTGTATCTTTTCTCTAGCGGTCTATATAACTGTGTTTTTATTGTATATCACATTGTCTCAGCACAGTTTTGTTACAGGTAATTTATCATCTTAGTTGAGTAAAGAATGTAATGAATATCTAGATGGATTTTATAAATCTTAAATCCTTTTTAAGCTCTTCCCCATATTCTAATTGTTGCAGCACAGTTAATAATATCATTTAACAAAGCCATACTTTTACCTTTTCATTTTACCAAAAGAAGTGTCAAAAGTCTTATATATTCATTCCAGGATATTCTGAGCTTCTAGGAACACTTGATGTTACAAAAGCCACACATTAGGTTTAACAGTTTACAGTTTCACTTTGAATAGACACTACTTTGCAGCTAGTTTAGAAGAGATAAAGCATTTGGGCAGCAACAAGGACCACAACGCTTTGTGGGAGCTTAAGTTTGTGCTTCAGAATTATTTCAGAAGGGACAAAGGGAGTGGGGGGACTTCCTGTCATTTCCATGGCTTTCTGCATGTGGGACCAACATGGGCAATGCAGAGTTTAAACAGTTGCTAATGGAGGGAGGGCACATCATCCCTTGTTTTACATATTTCTCCCTGACTGGGTTGAATTTCATGTGAAGTTGCTCCATTGTTCACAGGGCTCCCTACCGCATATATATTGACAGAAGCTACTGTTTACATGGACTTCTCATTCCTTCATTGTTTGCTTATGGAAAATAAGGGGGAGTGACTAAAAAAGGGAAGGGAAAGGGTGAGAGGAAAGAGGGAGGCACTGACCACAGTGCAGAACCACTCAATAACCTTGTCTTATGTGATCATTAACCTTGCTGGAAAATGCAGCTGGCAGTTCACTCTGGAGCTTGTCATTAGAATGTGAGCAGAGACACAGATACTGCAGAGGCATTTCAAGGATTTTTTTTTTATTTGCTGCAAGTATTATAAATATTTCACCTATTTTGCGAGACAGCAAAATGAGATTCCAACAGCTCCTTTATGTCTTATTTTTTCTCTTGCTGAGTCTACTCCTTATCAATGGACAGAGGCCAGGTAGGAATTGTGTCTTCACATTACATGTTAATATGTATATTTTAGATGAGCACCGATGATACAGTTTAAGTTTATTGCTATGACTTTGTTCCAAAGACTTATGAATTCTTAAGTTATTGTACTTCCATTGCTATTTATTTTACATTTTTTTAACGCTTTGGGTCTATAGACATTAATAGTGATAAAGATATACACGTAACTACTAAAAGGTCTAAAGCATTAAGGTGTAAACCAGATCCAAAGATGTTGCTTTTCCATGCTGCTCATGAGAAAAGACGATCAGACGAATGTTATATCAGCTACATCAAACGTGCCTTGGTATGTACTTAGCTGTGATGATTGACTTGACAAGGCTGAGTTTACGCCCTGATAAAAATCACGATGAAACAAAATGAAGCTGTTAAGACACGTCAACAGCTATAATCACGGGGGAGATACGGGTGAATTGGGACGCTTACGGAGCAATACATGTCTTTAAAAGGTTGTAGCAACATCTTTGCGAGTATTGGATTGAGGGAGGAGGAGGGAAAGAGTTCTACACTTGCTACGATGCAATTTTGTTTATTACTTACCATAGCCTACAATTCAAATCTGGCATCTATGTTGATCGCAACGGTAGTGTTTCCTATGACGGCTGTGATCATATTTATTATAAAAAACGGTAGTGAAAAAGCAGTTTGCTGCACAATTATTGTTAGACGGATCTCAACCAACCAGCCAGTCAAAACTTCCACACACCCATTAAAGAAAATGTAACCGGCGTTTTTGAATGAACAAAATATGGAAGCAAAATTCCAAGCAGTATAATGGTAGCCTTTAAGTTAAGCAATTGTGATAACTGCACCAAAATAAACTCCTTTCACTCTATTTCCTGACTGAAGCAAAAGAAAGTTATCAGCAGGAGCAAAGAAGGTACCAACGCGCCCCACTGCTGGTTGCATTTTTTGATTAAGGGAAAGTTTTATCGGTGGAGGGTGGGGGACACACCTCAAATGTGACCCTATGGCTGTCGGGGCAGAAGTCAACGCAAAGTGACTACTGCTCGCCCGCTGTCGAGCCAGATTGCGCCCTAACTTGACATTAAAACACATAGAAAAGGGGCTTGCTATACAAAGGATATAAGGAAGGGAGAGAGCACGAAGGCCCCGATTCAGAAAGGCAAAAATGCTTGGAGTGCTCTCTATACTTTGTGCTCCAGGAACGGGCACTGCCATGTTTGAATATGATCTGTCAACAAGTTTATGGCACATGGGGGAGGCGCTATTTCTGAAATGGGGAGAAATCCAGAATTTTCAGGGCTGTTTTTTAACCCCAAAAATGGGAGGAGGGAGGCTGAGAGAACAACTCGGGCGAGTAGGATGGGAGAAGCGGTATCGTTCGGTACAAAGATGTTTGTCTTTCTTGCCGTTCGCTTTGCTCCTTAATATCCAATAGACCTGGCCAGAAATGCTGAGAAATTCAGAAGCGGGTGGGGAGGGGAGGCAAAAACTACTGGGTCGATGTAGGACATCGGTGCCTGCGGCGAGGCCTGGCCAGCGGGTTCCTTTGCATGCCGCGTGCTCCGTGTAACCGTGCGATTGTTGAAAAGTTTTCCATTCAAGCCCTGTGGTTTCAATTCCCGCTTCTGCCTTTCAGCTCCCCTGGCCCTGCGCAGAAAGCTGCACAGACACAGCTGCTCCCACAGGAGATGTATGCCTCTCCACTCCAGAGTGCCCTTCCCCTGAGGTATCTGAAACCCAACCTGGCTTTGCTAACGTTAGGAGAGCTCGGGCAGAAAACCAGGCGCCAAAGAGGGTGTAATTATCAAAGCTTCCCTGTACATTTATTTGGAAACGCTGCTGAACAGACTGGCCAGAATAAGCACATTTCCAAATTCTGCTTACACTTCAAAACAGTGTGAGTTGCATTTTACTAACCAAACCACAAACATGATTTCGTTTGGTCCTTGCGCTTTGTTCTGAAAGCAGGGCTTGGGAAAAGCAGTAGGGGGAAAAGTATGCTTTATTTCAACTCCATGGCAGGATCCCAGATGGGCTAGGATTATTGGACTTGATTACAGTGTTTTTAGTATGGCAGATTCTGCAAAATACACTAGCTCCTCTGGATAACGATAAGGTGTTGTCCTACATTAGCGTTCCCTTATATTTTTCCCCTAGGCAAATTCTAACTCCCTCCTCTCCTTACACAGGCTGAAAATTCTTGAATGTGTTTTACCGGCAACGTTGCTGGGCTAGTATCAGAGGGGTAGCCCTGTTAGTCTGGATCTGCAAAAGCGACAGAGAGTCTTGTAGCACCTTACAGACCAACAGATATCTATAAGGTGCTACAAGACTCTGTCGCTGTTGCTGAGCTAGAAACACTTCCCCCTCTACTACTGTAGTTCTGAATACTTTTCTCTTTGTATGAAAAACTAACCCCAAATGTTTAAAAAGGAAGGAAGCACTGGCCAGTGATAAGAACTTTAGACTAGGCACCAGAGTACTCGGTTAGAGCTGTAACTATTTGCTATGTAAGGGGGGCAAGTCACTTGATCTTTTACTCTTTGCCCTATGTTCCCCCATCAGTAAAATGGAGATACCACTTACCTCCTTCAAAGGGGATTGTGAAGCTTAATTAAGGTCAGCAAGGGGCTTTGAGATCCTTGGATGAAAGACTGTGTAAGTGCAAAACATTAATGCTGTATAGCAGATTACAGAACATGCATTAAAGTATGTGCATATTCAGATGCATTCCAGTGACTCCAGAGGCATACAGGTAGCATATGTAAATATAGTAAGGTAGGCATCAAAAGAATACCAAGACTCCCTTTTGGGGAAGCATGAAATTTAAGAATGAATAAAACATGCAGTCAATAGTTTTGCATCTTTTAAACTTTTTGTTACAGTCAAGATAATTATGCTGACATGCCTGGGTCTAGCACATTAATAAATAATTAGAGAATCTATACTAGGAGGAGCTAAGAGGTTTCAATTTGCTAAGTAAACATTTGACTGTGTAAAACAAAGACCAAAGCAGAGCTTCTGACAATGTCCTGAATATAATTTCTATCTTGCATAAAGCAAACACACACCACTCCCAGAACTATCTATCTAGGGACATCTTTATTTCCCTGCTACCACCACCACTCAGTAGCAACTGGCTGCACTGGTCTATAAACACAATGGTCTGTGTAGATAATACATAAAAAAAGCACAGGAAGTTGGAAAACTGCAAGCCTAAGGAATGATTAAAATATCATCAGTATAACCCCAGATTTACTCCAACATTGTATTGAGGCAGTAACTAGGGTGCAGGTTTAAAAACATGCTCATATTAAAGTGTATAAAGCTGTTTAAAGATAGATCTGCCTAACTGGTGCTTCAGTATTGAGCACTGAGGCCCACCTGCCTGCTCATTTCAACAAGAGACAGTCCAGACAAGATCCCTCATCAGTATCAGCATAAACATAACCAGCTAAGCAATCAGATCAGCTCCTTCAGCAGGCAGGCATGAGCTAAGTGAACTGAATGATATAGAGGGATAGTGGAATTTAGAAGCAGGGGGCTTGTTGAATCACTCCTGAATGACTTGCTTCAGTTCTGATTAAGATAGTGGACTCAACGCCCCTTCCCCCCAATCCTGCATCTATAGACTAGAGATGGTCTGTGCAATGACTATCTACATTTTCTCTAATGTGCCCCCAAAACAGAATATAATACATGTAGCTTCAGATTGCAGAGTCTGGGTGATAAATATGCACTTTGTTTTTTTTTTTCCCCTTCTTCCCCATACAGTATATCGATTTGCCAGACTAAAAGCTATTTTCAAAGATATCTGCTTTCATTCAGGGAGCTGATTTCGAGTAACAAAAAGTCAGTGACATAGCAAAAAAGGGTACTAATTAATTCATAACCAATTGTATAGACATTTAGCTAAAGACTGTTATAATCCTGTTCTGTCAAGATGTTTAGAAGTCTACAAGGCTTGATTTTGGGAGGGGAGAGAGAGGTTTAGCATCTGTAGCTCTTACTGATTTCAGCTAGTGCTGTGGGTGCTCAGTGTTTCTGAAAAAAAATCAGGCCTTATATCCTAAGTGGGCTTTACCTTTGAGTTCCACTTCCTTTCCAGTTTTAAGCTGGAAATATATTTGTGTATTTACTAACATTTTAATTTAGCATATTTATTTATTTACAGTGTCATGCAGAAACCCCAACAATCAGGACCACATTGTAGCTGGACATACCTATAGTAAGAGACAGTTTCAACCCCAAAGAGCTTACAGTCTAAACAGACAAGAGAGACAAAGCAAGTATTATTATTCCCATTTTACAGATAGAGAATTGAGGCCTGGATCCACAGAGAGACTTAAGTGATATAATGAGGCATGCTGCAAAACCTAACTTTTAGGTGTCTTGAAAATCATTGGGTTATACAAGTTGCAGTGAGGCACATAGGCTCCCTATATGAGGAAGGGGGAGAAATAGTTGCTTTAGAGTGGGATCCATAAAAGCCAGCATGCCGGGTAGGGGTCGCCTAATCTGACCAATGGGAGGCGCTGACAAGAAGGGGTGTATCCTAAGCCCAACCCCTGACAGTGTTCAGCACCTAAGTCCAGCTACAGGGAGGAATCTAGCTAGTGATCCACAGCTGGAAACCTCCTTCCTGGAATCAGGCAAGATAGGCCTTGAAACAGCCAGTTCTTGCAACACCCAAGCTTAGGCACCTGCCTGCCTCTACACAAGCCAGTGACTCAACCACGATGTGGAAGACCCCACTTTCAATTCTCACCTGTGCCTGATGAGGTGGTGAATACTGTAACTACTGATCTGCAGAATGCTGCACACACACTCTCTCTCTCTCTGTGGCCCAGTTAATATTTAACTTCAATGGACAGGCTTTAACAAGAGAGACCCACATCAGAATATCCCATAGTTTAGTGGTTAGGGCACTCTCCTGAGAGATCCTTGTTCAAATCCCTTTTCCTCATTGGGCAGAAGCGGCAACTGAACCAAGGTTTCCCACACCCTTGGTGAGAGCCCTAACCACTGGACTAACAGTTTTAAGGGAAGCCACTCCTGTTGCCTCCTCCCCCAACCCTTGGACAGAGTTAGGCTAGCATTAGGACTCTACCAAATTCATGGTCCATTTTGGTCAATTTCCAAATCATAGGATTTTAAAAATCATAAATGTCATGATTTCAGCTATTTACATCTGAAATTCCACAGTGTTGTAATTATAGGGCTCCTGACCCAAAAAGGAGTTGTGGAAGGGTCACAAGGTTATTGTAAGGGGGTTGCGGTGCTGCTATGCTTAACTTCTGTGCTGCTGCTGGTGTCAGTCCTCCCTTCGGAGCTGGGCAGCTGCAGAGTGGCAGCTGCTGGCCAAGAGCCCAGTTCTGAAGGCAGAGCCATTGCCTCGTATTGTCACCCTTACTTCTGCCCTGCTGCCTGCAGAGCTGGGCCCTCAGTCAGTAGCCGCCACTTTCTAGTTGCCCAGGTCTGAAGGCCGCAGCAGAGAAGTAAGGGTGGCCTGGTATGGATTGCCATCCTTACTTCTGCGCTGCTGCTGGCGGGACACTTCCTTCAGAGCTGGGCACCCAGCCATAAGCTGCCACTCTCCAGCAACCTAGCTCTGAAGGCAGCACAGAAGTAAGGGTGGAAATACTGTGACCCCCTAAAATAACCTTGTAACCCCCCTACAACTCCCTTTGGGGTCAGGATCAACAAATTGAGAAATGAACATAAGAATGGCCGTACTAGGTCAGACCAAAGGTCCATCCAGCCCAATATCCTGTATGCTGACAGTGACCAATACCAGGTGCCCCAGAGTGAGTGAACCTAACAGGTAATGATCAAGTGATCTCTCTCCTGCCACCATCACCACCCACTGACAAATAGAGGCTAGGAACACCATTCTGCATTCATCTTAGCTAATAGCCGATAATGGACTTAACCGCCATGAATTTATCCAGATCTCTTTTAAATCCTGTTATAGCCCTAGCCTTCACAACCTCCTCAGGCAAGGAGTTCCACAGGTTGACTGTGTGCTGTGTGAAGAACTTTCTTTTATTTGTTTTAAACCTGCTACCCATTAATTTCATTTGGTGGCCCCTAGTTCTTGTATCATGGGAACAAATAGCTATGCCAGTGTAAGTTTCCAGTGTAGACCAGCCCTTAGGTATGCTCTAAGACAGGTTTCTCAAACCAGCGGTCACAATCCATCTGGGGGTCACCGAGTGCTCCTGGGGTGAGTCGCGAGCTCCTGGCACTGCTTAAAAGCCGCTGAATGAATTACTTCCGCAGTCAGCGGCTTTTCAGTGGACATGCCGAGCTATTTCAGGAGCGCTTGGCATGTCCGCTGAATGCAGAAGTAATTCATTTGGCGGCTTTTTGGCAGACATACAAGGGTCTGCTGCGGCAGCCGCCAAATGAAAAAGGGGTCGCAGTTCTCAGAAGTTTGAGAACTGTTGCTCTAAGAGAAGTAAATCACCAGATCAGGCCCTGCAGGCAAGCTAAAAGGATAAGCACCTGTCTTCCCTAATTTGAAAATTGCAATGAGGCTTAGATGGGGGATAGATAGGCATCAGGATACTTGAGGCAGCAGCATGCATGCCCACAGGCAGAAATTTAGGTACCTAAGAGACTTTTTAAGGGCAAAAGTTAGGCCTGTGAGAGTTTAGGTCCCTCCAGAGTTAGATGGCAGCCAAGCAGGGATTTTGCGGCTCACAGTGGTGCCTAAAAGTGGAATACATATCTGAATCTCTCTGTAGATGTGGCCCTAAATGAGTTGTCCATTGTGGCACAAAAATCTGGGGCAGAACTCAACCCATATCTTCCAAGTCCCACTCCTGTGCCTTAAGCACAAGACATATTTCCTTCTATCTCATGAGCTGTTATTGCAAAGCTTACCATTTATTTTCTGGAAACTGAGCTGTCACAGGAGATAGTTGTAATGCAGCTGGGAATTCAGTTGTTGAGACCTGTTAGCCTTCCTAGCAGACCACCTGAAACATAATTATGAGACTCACAGGCTCCTCCAAGCCCACACAAACAGCAATGGCTGTTGAATGATTTACTTATTTAACAGATTTAAACAAAATGAAGCCACTCTGCGTGAATATCTACTGTTTACCTGATTCAAATGAAGCAGAATAAGCAAACTGTGACCACTGCATTTAAGGATATTGGCTTCCACAACAAACACCCTGTTCAACCAGTACAAATAAAAAACCAACCACCAAAGAAAATCATTGTTTGATTAACCTTGATTTTCTGTAGTAATCAGGTCCTCTAATTCAAAGGAAAACACTATTGAGAATGTGGCACCATAGTGAAAGAGAAACTTAAATAAGCAGAAAGTCATTCCTTCCTGGGCCGGAGGTCAAGAATGCATTTGATTTTTTTTAATGCCACACACTTCACAGCTCCTTGCAACCACACATCAGCAGAAGTAAGGTGCCTAATTCATGCAATCAGAATAATGAGATGAAATTCTGGTAACTAACTATTACAAATAAAACCAAACTGTGGGGTCTTTTAAAGTCAATACACCTTTTCTGTGTCAAAATGTAGGGAGCTACTGAATATCCGTGAACCTCTTTAAAGATTAATGGAACTGACAGTGCAATGATTTTAAATCAAGTGTGATTTTTGCCTTCCCAAACCATACTTTCTAACAGAAAGAAGAATGAAAGAGGAAACCAGTCAAGAAAAAAGTGATGTGATCATACAGCATTCTAATCAGTGCAGGTGTCCATGTGTAAGCCACCACCACATTCAGAACCTTATCAGACTCCTTCTGGAACAACTTCACAGGAGTTTCAGATTTCTCTAAGTTGGGAAAAACAATGGAATCACAAATGACCCCTTCAGGAACTTTGGAAAATCACCGGTGCCATCAAAAGATAGTCAGTCTTTTCTACATGCCAACAGACAGTCACGTGGGTAACAGCAAAGTATTGTACCTTTGAAAATTTCCAAAAATTAGACAAACATTATACCACTCAAAGAGCTATTATTTTAATAGTTATTATTTACCATTCACATATGTCTGTATATTTCTATTTAGATACAATGCCTAGTAAAGAACATGAAAAAAAGGTAAAAGATAAACAACTATTTAATAGTTACATTTGATGGACAAATATATGGGTTTGAATGTTTATGGTAGTATTGGATGTTTATATGTAGCCATAATTATGCAATTAACTTTACTATAATCTTAAGAAAAGCATAAATGTATCTATCAGACAGTTATGAGTGCATATTCATTTATGGATAGAAAAAGTGTTAACTGCTAACCTCTCCTAGGAAGCAAAAATATTCTATCTAGACTTTTGTAAAGAATCCTGAATGTCTTAGCTCTGTTTTTAAGTCATGTTGCATACTGTAAAAACATAGGTCATGATCTTCGATGGTTATTTATGTTTATAAAATACCTATGTGGCTGTATATTTTGTAAAAAAATACGTTCTTCAATAATGTCTCATTTTAAATAAACTTTGTACAATTTTTGTTTTTAATGTTATATTCTTAATATGTAAAGGGTCCTGCACCTAAAGAAAAATTAAGAATTTACGTAATTTCTTTTGTAAATTTTATAAGGGATCAATGTAAAACTTTTCCTACTCAATTTCTGACAGTTAAATAAATCAGTTATTCACTTGACATTACATTTTCAGCAGAATTTTTCCCCAATTTTTCTTTGCATTCAGAAAGTATTAAAATAATTCTAGTAATGTTGATACACAGAAACAATTTATGAACTTCTTGCAATTTAACCTATAGGGCAGTATAGTCAAAGCATTATATTGTGTCATGTCACTTGATACGATAACACAATGTGATTTACATTGGGATGCAGACATGATTCCACATCTCTAAGTCTGAAATAAATGGGAGTCTTTAACTCTCCTATAAACTGCACTGGACCTTGAAAACTTATATTTTCCAGCAAATAAAATGAAATGTTGCTGCCCTAGTTTAGGGCAAGCAGCAAGTCCAGCAGTAAAAGAAGTGGTCCTATTTCCAGACTCAGAGCAACAGCCAAAATCAGCACTAACTCATTCCTGGAAAGGATGAATACAACTAGTATATAGCAATGTGGTGCTCTTTTGAGTTTAAAATGGGGGGGGAGGGAAATGGCAGTAGCCCCTGTAACTCATGCAGGAGAATTAAGGGTCCAGTGCTGCTTCCATTGAAGTCAACAGGAATTTTGCCATGAACTTTAGTGACAGCAGAATTGGGACTAACGGGCCTGATATTCAATGGAGCCTCAAATCACCCTTGACTTACATACAGTGTGTGGTGGGTTTTTTTGTGGTTTTGTTTGTTTTTTGTTTAAGGTGCACTTTCACTGAGAGTGTAGCATATACACATGCAAGCCCATTTAGACTAATGGGCTTTTGCATGTGAGAATCTGATATCACCTACAGGCATAGGAGATATTTGGGCCCCAATCCTGACACAACGAACCCACATGAGTAATCCGACTAAACTGAATCAAATTATTCATCTGCCTGGGTGTTAATAAGATTAGATTGTGTGTGTATGTACACCTGCAGAGTTACAGACATACAAGTGGAAGCTGCTGAAAAATCAACTCAGTTACCTAAGGAACTAAACTAACTTGATTTTTAAAAAACCTTAACTAACAAGTATTTAGTTCTCAGGCTATCACAGTCAAAATGCACGTTTTTGAAACTTAAATAAATATCCCCAAAAAGAGAAGGAATCTGAGATTATATGGGACCATTTATTTAACAACTTTTATCTCCAACTCACTTTCATCAACTCTTTAAATTACATTAGCTATTTAGAGTGAAATACAAAATGACATAAAGCCAGGTCAGCAGGAAATAGCAGGCTATGGTGAGAAACAGCAGAGCATTATGTTCACAAATGATAAAACAATTCACCTCTTCCCTTTCCAGTATAGAAAAAGGAAATTCTAGAGGAATAAAGTCTGCTAATGCTTTTCTTTTCCACACACACACACACACACACTACAAATGTCCGAAATCTATACACAGACAAATTCTGTTCTGAATCACAGTACATTTACCCCAATATAACCTACAGAAGAATTTGAACCACAAATGCTAGGTTTAGTAAGCGAAACTCAAATATTTTAATTCCATAATGCAAGTGAAACACAAACTACTACAGACCAGGATTTTGTATACTGATCTGCTGTTACTAATGCTGCTAATATTTCTTATTTCTTTCTAGTAACAGCAATCAACTAATGTTTTTTGTCAGCCATAGCACAATTCTGATACAAAAAGCATTGTAACATACCTTTTTATTCAGGAGCAATGCCTAAGTGCTTAGCTAAGTCCAGTAGTGATGGTGTTTTTTTGCATAACTCTCAGGCTGTTGATAGACTTGCCAGCTGAATGGTTTTATTCCTTGATTACTGTTCATTAAATTGGGTTAGTCCTGAGCTGATTACATAGTCTTGAAACTGTAGAGATTTGGTGAAAGAGATCGTTTATTTCAAGAGATATTCAACATATATTAACAACTATATTTAGGCAGAAAAGTATATGCACTATTCAGAAAGAATAACTGTACACCAATGTTTACCGGGGGAAAATTTGTTTTGCTTTACCTAGCATGCCACGTGAGAGCTCCTTTGGGCATGAATATCCTTTGTTGGATGTTTAGAAAGTGCTTAACATATCTGAGCAATACCTCATACAAACAATAATAAAATAACAAACAATAAAATTAATAGAATATGTACATTTTGGTGCAACTAGATTTTGTATGTACTTTTAGCATGTTTTTTGTTCTGGAGAAATCCGAAGACATTTTAAAAAACTGTAAAAAATCCTGAAAGACACAAAGCTTTTATTAACTGCAAGCCAAAATACATACTATGTAATTTACTTCAGAGCCACCACTTCGAAGTTAATGATTAGTTCTTAATATTTATGCTCATACTGTTCTAGCTGTGATCCTACAGATACCACAATCTAAGGCCTCAGACCTGCAAACATTTATGCATGTAAATAGCTGTATACACAAAACTAGTGCCGACAAGTTCTGGAGCTACTGATGTGCATAAAATTACTCATGCCTAAGTGCTGGCAGGATCATGCCAAGTAAAGTTGGGCTAAATAGTTAGGAGATTTCTAAGTAACAAGTAAAGTATAACAGGAAGTGGTATTTGTAATTCATTAGATGCCATTCTTGCCCATGTCTATGCATGGAAACTATGCTCCTATACTTTTTTGTTGGAGGTTGCCAGAGCATAACCACTGCAGTCATTAATTATCCTAGTGCATGTTTCACAAGAGCACAGGTGTTCACTTGGCTTTTATGAATAAACTCTACTGACATTCTGCCTAACCAAATACTTTCTGTGTTTTTAATTGTGCACTGTTAAACAGCTGGCATGTCTGGTCCCAAAACTGCCTGCACTTCAATAGCAAATGAAATGAGCAGTGGATAGTTCAAATGAACAGAGAATTCTGGAAAGAAGAGTTCTATCTAAATGTAAAATACACCAGAAACAAGAAAAAATGGACCAGCTGATTCAGCATCAAAGTCAGGAGCTGTGGAGTTTATAAAGCAATGATTCAGTATAATTAGTATTTCTCCACTACAGTATTTTAGACCGTTTTCTTTTTAGTCCCTCATTTTTGGTCACATTTGTATTTTTAGCAAGGGAAAAGAGGATTTGGTGGCCAAACTAAAAATGACCAAACATCTTGTTTTATACTTTCAGAAAATCATCCAGGTTTGTGCTAGTGGATGGGGAAAGGTGGAGTTTCCCCTTTCACTGAAGAACACCAGACAAAAGAATATTTTTAAAATAATTCTTCTATCATGTGGCTCATTTGGGTAGTACATTGTGCTTAAAACTAGTTCCCCTGCTCAACTGACAAAAGGGGCAGGGGGTGGAATCACATTCCCAGATACCCAAAATGATATTAACTATTGTAGGAATTTACAACTGTTCTAAGTGTACGAATTCTTCGGGAGAGGTAACAGAAGTATGAAGTTGATGTACCATAAGGCTCAGAAACAAAAAGGCAAATTAAAAGAAAAATGTATTAATTTTTTTAATTTCATAACTTTCATCAGGTGTATAACTCATGATTTTTTAATTCTTATGGTTGCCAATTTATCTTGGGGTTTTAGATCTATATTTAATAAAAATTACAGTATAAAATTCCTTTGAGAAAGATTTTATACAAAACAGTGTAGTGTCCTTAGAGCCAAATCTTTAAAGGTATTTAGGCAACTAGTGGAATTTTCAAAAGCATCTAGATGATGCTATACCCCATATTCTTCATAGACATATGCTTATGATATGAATATAGTATAACTAAGATATGTTTTTTCCAGATGGGTCATGTAAGGTATCATTGGAAAGGTTATTATTAACTGAGTATGATTATCCTATTTGTATGCACGTATCATTTCTGTATCTGAAGTTATGAATATTGACTATGTAACAATTTACAACTGTGTTTACACTTGGGGAATGCCTACCAGACAGTAAGCAATCAGCCTGGATGTGCCATTCAGAAGGCCAATAGGACTTTGAAGATGTAATTTCCTTCCTTCCTGAGAAGTTTCCAGTGATGCTTCTTTAATAGTGCAGGGTCAGAGCATGGCATCTAATACTGGACACCATCTTGGACTTTTACTGTTTTTCCATTAAGAAGGGGGCGGGGGTGTCAAACTGGGAAACAAAGGATTTCCACCATCTGCAAATCCTATTTAAGACTGGGAAGTGAGCTAATCTTGGTTCTTCTCCACTGCCTCTCTACCCAAGAAGAAAAACTGAAAACACCCAAAGGAACAAAGCAGGAGGCAGGGGCTAAGCCCAGGTGGAAAAGGTCTAGCCTGTGAAAGGAATACCTGGAGATTTAAGCTGCAAGCAGCACAGTTTACCTTTGAGAAACTCTGCAACCTGTATAAAACAAACATGCAGGGTGAGAATTTGCTACTATTAACCACTTAATTGAGTGTAACAAGCTCACTCTGCGTATTTTGTTTTATAGGCTCAGTAATCTGCTTTGTTGTTTGCTATGCCTTATAACAACTTAAAATCTACCTTTTGTAGTTAAACTTTTTTATTCTACAACTAATTTGTGTAATTCATAAATGGGGTAGGGGGACAAACTGTGCATATCATCCTCCAAATTGACGAAGGGAGCAAGTTTTATGAATTTATGCTGAATAGAGCTCTACACATCGCAAGACAATATAATTTGGGGGTTACATTCTAGACCGTAAGGACACTTGAGTGCTGGGCAAGCTGGGAAGAGAGTGAGAGTGTATGTGTAACCCCAGTACACCAGGTGGCATCCCAGAAGAGAGGGCAACCCATCACATATGGGGAAAAACCCCCAAACATTTAGAATTAAAAACTAATATAGTAATATAAACAGGAAGTGTTATACCAGAAATACTGTCAAATGTGATTGCTGAAGCTCCCCGTAACCCCAGTAAGTATTCTTACTAAACCTGTACACAATTACAGCCATCCAATAGTAACAAACATAAATGATGAAGAAGTGCTGAGAGCAGGGGTAGGCAATGTAGGGCATGCGTGTCAAAGGGATCACAGGAGCTGATTTTCAGTGGCAGTCACACTGCTGGGTCCTAGACACTGATCTGGGGGGAGGGAGGCTCTGCATTTTAATTTAATTTTAAATGAAGCTTCTTAAACATTTTAAAAGCCTTATTTACATTATATACAACAATAGTTTAGTTCTATATCACAGACTTATAGACTTATAGAAAGACTTATAGAAAGAGACCTTCTAAAAACATTAAAATGTATTACTGGAACATCACGCGAAACTTTAAATGACAGTGAGGAAGTGAAGAGCCGGCACATCACTGCCGAAAGATGCCAACCCCTGGCTAAGAGGAAGAAATGTTTTAAAAAGGAAAAAATGCTCTGCCGCACTTGGGAATTGCGAGGAGACTTTACCCTGCCATAGAAACGGATACGGGATTCCCGTGTAAACACGAACACCGTGTATAGCTGTGATACTGTCTGGACGGGGAGGGAGAATGGAGTAAACCACTCCGCTGGGCTCCTTGAACAGCTCCGACCTCACTCCGACAGGGACGAGCTACCTGCTGTAGGCACGCGGTGCTGAGCTGTACAGCCCTAGTCTGCTGGGGTAACACGCCCCATCCTGCTATGTTTGCAACCACGCAGCCAGCTCGCCCCGCCAGGTGGGGTCACTTATCCCCAAGTCCCGACTTCTACCCTCTGCCCGCCATCTAGCCCCACGCCCGGCAGCGCCGGGGCAGCCCGTTCCCGTCGAGGTTACTGCGCAGGCTCAATTCGCGGCCGGAACCTGCTCAGGAACAATCAAGCAGCGACCTGCGGGAGGCAGCAGAACGTAACGTAACGTGACTGAGACTACAGCTCCCAACAGGCAATGCTCGGCCATGGGCCCGCCCTCTTGTGCCCGTTGCATGCCGGGACCTGTAGTCTCCGGCGCACGGAAGGGTCACCGTTGTAATCTCCTCCCCGTGGAAAGCCGCGCGGCTGGGGAGTCCCCGTGACGGGCGGCTCCGTCCCAGTCCCGAGCGGAGAGGAACGTTATTCAGAGCTGTCGCGAAGGCTCAGCTAGGCTCTTCTCCGCCTTTGACATCTTCCGCTGCGTTTGGGAGCCATGGAGGAAGGGGTAACTCTCGTCTGATTGGCTGAGGGAAAGCGAGGGGCGGGAAGAAAGTCCCTTAACCGGAGTCGCTCTCCATTGTGATTGGATACAGGGCCGAGGCCCACGTGGATGCAGGGGTGGAAAGTCCTCTTCTCATTGGCTGCGGGCCGCAGCGTCTCCGCGGGGGGGAGGGGAAGGGAGAGGTGTTGGGCCCAGGCAGACGTGAGCGGCGCCGCCGCGAGCTAAACCCTGGAGAGTCCGCGACTGGACCCCCCGCTGGCAGCGTCACGTGGCAGCGCCTGTCGCTCGAACTGTTGGTCTGGAGGCCGTTGGTGAGCGCGCGGGCGCTGGGCGGGGCTGAGCATGGCAACGGCCCAGGCCCTGGAGAGCCTGCAGGTGGAGGCCAGCTGCTCCATCTGCCTGGACTACCTGAGTGACCCGGTCACCATTGACTGCGGCCACAACTTCTGCCGGGGCTGCATCTCCCGCTGCTGGGAGGAGCTGGAAGGCCACTTCCCCTGCCCCGTCTGCCGCCGGCGCTTCCACCTCCGCTGCTTCCGAACCAACCGCCAGCTGGGCAACGTGGCCGAGATCGCCCGACAGCTCCGTGCCAAGCGCAGCCAGCGCCACCGGCGCCCCCGCCCCGACGCCGCCAGGGTTCTCTGCCACAAACACCAACAGGTCCTCAGCCTCTTCTGCGAGAAGGACCAGGAGGCCGTTTGCCTCGCCTGCCGCATCTCCTACCACCACCGTGACCATGCCGTGGGTCCCCTGGACAGGGCCGCCCTGGCCCATAAAAAGAAGCTGCGTGCCTACCTGGGTCCCCTGAAGAGGCAGGTAGAAGACGCTCGTAAATTCCTCTCCAGTGAGCAGAAGAAGCCGGCTGAGCTGAGGGAGAAAGTTGAGAGCCGACGGCAGAAAATTGCATCCGAGTTTGAGAGGCTGCACCAGTTCCTGCAGGAGGAGCAGCAGGCCGTGCTTCGGCGGCTGGAGGACGAGGAGAAGGAGATTCTGCAGAGGCTGAGTGAGAATGCTTCCAAGCTGGCTGACCACAGCACCAGCCTCAGTAAACTCATCACAGAGATTGAGGAGAGGTGCCAGCAGCCAGCTATTGATCTACTGAAGGGCATAAGGAGCATCCTGAACAGGTGTGAAAACATCAAGATCCCCAAGGCCATCTCCACTGAGCTGAAGAAGGACAGTTGCAGTTTTCCACTGCAGCACTTTGCCCTGAAGAAAATGATAAAGAAATTCAAAGCAGAAGTAACTCTGGATCCCAGAACAGCTCATCCTAACCTTATACTGTCTGAAGACCGCAAAAGTGTGAGGTTCGGAGAGACCAAGCAGGATCTGCCTGACAATCCTGAGAGATTTACTTATTACCCATTTGTTCTGGGCTCGGAAGGATTTGTCTCAGGAAGACATTACTGGGAGGTGGAGGTGGGAGACAAGACTCAGTGGACTTTGGGAGTTTGTAAAGACTCTGTGACTAGGAAAGGGAAGATTACACCATCACCTGAGGATGGATATTGGAGACTCAGGTTGTGGAATAAAGATGTTTACACAGCTCTTACTTCCAGTCCCACACCTTTACAGTTGAGAGTGAAGCCTAAACAAATTGGGATTTTCCTGGATTATGAACTGGGAGAGATTTCATTTTACAATCTGAATGACCATTCTCACATCTACACTTTCACTGAAACTTTTACAGAGAAACTCAGGCCTTTTTTCTATCCC
The DNA here is from genome assembly GCA_007922305.1 of Dermatemys mawii. Lineage (NCBI taxonomy): Eukaryota > Metazoa > Chordata > Testudines > Dermatemydidae > Dermatemys > Dermatemys mawii. Next base: position 59,169,421 of record ML677326.1, on the reverse strand, counting down.
GGAGTTCATACAACTCCTCTGATAATCCGACCGGTTACAGACTGGGAATAATGAAATCAAGACATTTTAAAAAAATCCTGTTTTTCTGAATGTATTTATTTTATCTTAAAATGGTCATCTTCACGTCTAGTAATGGACTGAAGACCTGTTGGTTTAATCCTACAGTTTAAGAACAGAAGGGACCATCAGATCATCCAGTCTGAGTTCCTGTATATCTTAGGCCACCGACTCCACCCAGTACCCACACATTGAACTTAACAACCAAGAGTTCAAAATCATTAGAACAGTTGTGGACCTTCTCACAATAATTTCTTTCTACAAACTGAAGGCATATTTTCTTTTATGGAATGGAAGAATTGGCTTATCTGCTGGTAGATATCCCATTCTTCTCCAGAGTGGAGGAAAGAGCCCAGATTATCAAGGAGTCAACTGATGCAAGATGATATTGTTTGAAAGTTTTATAAACAACAGTGATGTATAGAAAGTTACATGATCTTATGCTACTCTGTCTCTATTATAGCTTTTTTGGTAGTGGAATGGTATATGTTAACTTTTGCTGGGAGTGAAAACTGCAGTTAAAGTTGTATTTAGGCTTCCAGAATAACTTCTTGTGTTCAAATATTCATGACTTTCATAAAAAGGTTTTAGTTTTGGGTGATTGTAAAATAATAAAATGGGTTTTCATTTGTCTTACTAATTCTAGACCAAATTTGCTCAGTTCAGAAGTTAATAAGATGGGATTTGGTTTTTTTAATTGTCAGTCCTGCAAACTGTCAGGGCCCAGATTGAATCAGTCAGGGTTCTCTCTTGCTTAGGCATAATCAATGAAGGTTCTGCAAATTAAATTATAATTCTATTACAATCCAGTTCAGTTATCTTTAGGAGGTTTGTATACATATGTAACTGAAAGCAGAATTTGTCCCTCCAACTGAAATTGTAGCAAAACTATTTCACTATAATCAGACTGACGTTCACAGCATCAACCATTTCTCCTCAAAAAACAAACAAACATCCTCCCCCCGAATCTTATAGAAAGCTCTCCATGCTTAGGGTAAACTGAAAAAGGAAAAAAGCAAGGGTATCCAAGTAGTCTACTAAGGCTTGTCTACACTTGGAAGCTTATCAAAATGCCCATCTGGAATAATTATTACGGAGTAGTAACTTTGGTATAAACTGCTATGTGGATCCTGTAATTCCAAGTTTTATCCCTCCTCATTCCATTACTTTTGATGAGGAGTGGACCTCTTAAGTCTGATTTAGAGCTATAGGAATGCTATGACATTATTAATGGATCTCTCTCCTTTCCCTCCACCCCAACGAAGGAAACTAAATGGAAAAAACCCTAAATCAAAGCAGCAGTAAGGTCACAATTTAAATATGCACAAAAGTGAGGGGGAGACAGAGTCATGTTAAGCTTTTGTAAGGAATGGTTGCATACGTTTCCTTAACGGTTGTTTGAGATGTTGCACATGTCCATTTCATTGTAGGTGGGTGTGCTCCTCATGTACAGTTGTCAGAATTTTTTTTCCCCTCAGCAGTACCCATCAGGGATGTGTAAGTGCCCTCTGATGCCTCACACCACTGCACCCAGATATAAAGGGCTATGCTGCCCCCGTCAGTTCTTTCCAACCAGAAAGACTTGAATGGACATGTGCAGCATCTCTCAAAGAACACGTAAGGAAAGATAGATAACTTTTCTTCAAGTGATTTTTACATATGCATTCCCCTGTAGGTCACTCAAGCAGTTCAAACTGGAGGTCGGCTCAGAATTGGGACTGGGTGGATCCCCGTGTGCTCGCTCATCGCATGGGGCTCTCCGCCGTCGTGACCCCCTTGCGCTTACTCCGGGAGGTGGGGGACGCCCTGTCTCCCGTCTCTCTCGCCTTCCTGCGGCGGGCCCTGCGAGAGGGTTCTCCTCGCCCACCCCTCACCCCGGGCCCTCCGGAATTGGCACTCAGGCCCTTGCTTCGCGAACCCTCCCGGCCTCTCCATTCTTATACCTCGAGCCGGCTGCATGCCCTGCAGCCAGTCTCGTTCCGCACCGCGTCCAGGGACCATCTCTACGCGCTCGTGCTCCACACTCTTCATTTCCTCACCCTCGCGTCCCGCCCCGACACCAAGTGGTGGGACTACTTCCCACCGAGAGAGGGTGAGCGGCCCCGGTGGGCCAGCCTCTATTCCACCTTGATCCCATGGCCCGCCGGGGATATTAGTTGGCGGCTTCTTCACGGGGCCGTGAGCACGGGCGTGTACCTGGCGCGGTTCACCCCCACGCCCCCAGACTGTCCCTTTTGCGGCGTGAGGCAGACCCTGGCGCACGCCTACCTCGAGTGCGCCAGGTTGCAGCCCCTTTTCCGGCTCCTCCAGAACCTCCTGCTAAGGTTCTGGCTGCACTTCTCCCCGCACCTTTTTATATTCGCACTCCCTATCCGTGGCCCCACAAAGTCGCGCGACCTCCTCGTCAACCTCCTCCTGGCCCTGGCTAAGCTCACCATCTATACCACCAGGAGGAGGATGCGGGACGAGGGGGAGTTCTGCGACTGTGGGGCCTACTTCCAGTCATCCCTGGTCTCACGCCTCCGGGCAGAGTTCCACTGGGCGGCGTCCACTGGCTCCCTCGACGGCTTTGAGGAGCAGTGGGCGCTGTGCGGGGTTCTCTGCTCGGTGTCCCTGTCCGGTTCCCTCGTTTTGAACCTTTGACCCCCACCCCCGTCCCTGTTTTCTCATTTGTTGTCCCCCGGAATTAGTTGAGCCCAGGTTCAGCGTCCCTCCCGCTTGGCTGGGGGAGGGGCTTTAGAAGTGGGCGGGCTTGCGCCCGCCCACATCCTGGGAATTCAATATTGGCTCAGAATTTACTTGAACAGGGATTGTAGAACTATGCATCAGAATCTCTTATTGTGTCTAGATTGATAAGAGGTGGCATAAGAGGAGACAAACGTGGACTGCTAACCAGATTGCCACCCTACCATTGTCCAATATGGGTATAGAAGGATGCAAAAGCTGCCTGCAACCTGGTTGAGTGAGCCACATCAGCCAATCAGTAGTGTAAACAAATACAGGTGGAAATCCAGGAAGAGATCCTCTGGCTGGTTTAGGATGGCCCCTTACTCTGTCTGAAACCGTGATGAGGACCTGAATGGTTTAGTCTGATGCAAGTAAAAAGCCAAAGCTCTTCTAACAGCTAGAGTATGAAGTTTTTCCATCCCTTTTACTTGAATGTGGCTTTGCAAAGAATCAGTAAATTAATTGCTAGATTAATGTGAAAAGTCAGAAACCAGTTCAGACAGGAATTTAGGGTAGAAGGAAAATCTTGTCCCTAAAGAAAATTATATCAGGAGGCTCTGATACTAAAGCTTCCACCTCCCTTGCTCTTCTGGCTGAGGTTATAGCAACCAAGAAAGCCACCTTCACAGATGGGGGAAAGAGAACAAGGGACCCACCAGCTTTGCTAGAACCTAAATTTAACTCCTCTGTGGAACAAGGCTGTGAACCTATGAGTATAATCTGAGAAACCCTGATAGATCTAGGTTTTGAAAAAAATGATAGGTTATTCCAGGAGGGTGGAAAGCTGAGATAGCTGCCATATAGACTCTGATGGAACTAAGAACTAATCCTTGCTGTTCTAGAAACAAAAGATAGTCCAAGATATGGCACATCAGAGCCTGAGCGGGAGGGGGGCACTTTTTTGTCTGAGACAGAGATTCTCCTCTGTTTAGCAAGTTAAGTAAACTTTGCTGAAGGTTTTGTGCCATTTAGCAGAGCTTCTTGCATTCCTTAGAGCAAATGTGTTCTGAGATTAGCCATGAAGCATCCCCTCTGTCAGGTGGAGGGTCTGACTGAAGGTTGGGATGAAGGAGGTGGCTGTGGTTCTGGGAGATCACATCCACATCTCTTGAAAGCAACAGCAGAGGTCTGAGCAATAGAGCTAGTAGAGACAAAACGCAGTGTTGATAGGGCCACATTGGGGCTTTTAGAATAAGGTGAGCAGACCCTTGCTTGACTTTGGACAGGAGGAAAACTGGAAGGAAGGCATACAGCAGGCCTTTTGACCAAGTTTTGAGGAAAGCATCTATCAGTGTGCATGGGCCATGACCTGCTCAGGAACAAAAAAGACTTTCTCCCTCCCCACTTTTTTAGAAATAGGTTCACTTGGAGAATTCCCCACTGCTGGAAAATGACCCTGGATATATCTGGGTCAAGAGACCACTCATAGTAACCTGCACATGACCCACTCAAGCAGAGGACATGTGAGATGGGCAACCCCCAGATTTCTACCACCGTTTATATCATTTTCTCTCTCTTTTTTTGGTGGGGAATTAGTTCAAAATACATCTTCCCCCACATACCCCAATCAACAGTTATGGTTCACCTCTGTGCTCAAACAGTCTACTAGAGTGTTTTGAATTCCCAGAATGTAAGTAGCTTTCAGGTTGATGGAACTGGAGGGGCAGAAAATCTAGAGGAGGATTGCCTCTTGGCACAACAGCTCCAAGCACTTAAGATGTGGGAAAGGCAGCTGGAAAAATTGGGATGGGGGAAAATGGTACTCATTCATAAGTGGTAGACTACTCTCAACCAACAGGTCAAAATGATTGAGGACTCAGTTTGCCTTGGAGAACTGGCAGCTGCACTAGAGGGGGAACAAGGAAGATGCTTCTTGTAACTTCTCCTCTTTTTGGGGAAGAAATGGTCAATACCATCTCATCAGGTGCCAAGAGGCCATGGGTTGTTGAGGAGGTCTTTTCCCCCAGTTCTTCCTAGGAGTGTGGTTAGCATGCGGTTCTCCCTGCATGGCATTATTCACAGTATGGGGGAAGGGAAGATGGTGACTCTACTGCAGATGCTCCCAGCACCTAGCAGATGTAGAAGCGTATACCCACTTGGGAGCCAGAAACTGTACTTTCTAAATGTATTCTTGTAGCCAACTATGTACAGATGTACTATGGGAGAAAGTATGGTGTACACTAAAATGAGAAAGAGGTGCAGGTATAAAGATCACAGCTCCAACAATTGTTGCTGGTGATAAGGAACTGAAGGTCACGGGGCAGTATGGCCCTTTCTAGCTACATGCACTGTCGTAAGACATCAGAAGGGCATTCACGCTGCCCCAACCCTTGAGAGACAAATCTCCAAAATCTGTGTGTGAAGTATACACACACCTACAGGGGAATGGACAGATGCAGTCACTTAAAAAAGAACATCACCCTGCAATGCTGGTAAGTTAAACTCTCAAAGGGGAGTGCCTGCTGGCTGGCACATAAAATAAAAGGGGCCTGATTTTCAGAGATAGTGAGCACCCACAGCTCCACTTTAAGGTCCTACTTCTATATACATGTTCTAAAATCTTTACTGTATGGGGGTCCTAAGGAGGTGCAGTAGCCACTCTGAAAATTAGGTCACTTCTATTTAGGTGCTTGCTTTCAAGCACACAAATTTTAAAATATACCTTGCTGCACAGATTTATGCATATATTTATGTCCAGTAATTGTGAGTGGCATATTTGTGCTGCATAGATGAGTGAATGACTTGTGCATTTTAAATATGTAATTTTAAAGTTACAGAAAAGGTTTTCAAAAATGGATTAGTGTTTCCTTGATTGGGTAGTTTAGAAGGCTAAATGTGCCAAAGTAACTCTCTGCCACAACTAAGGTCTGATTTTTAGAGCCTCTCTTCCCACTGAAGTACTCTGTCTCTGCCTGGATGGTCTTCATCCAATTAGGGATTTAAATTTCTAGTTGGAGGATAAGATAACTTTAGATTTTTCTCTCCCAACCCTTGACCTCATTAAGAGTTGATGTTGCCTAGAATCAGGGTCTTTTTCACAGAGGTAGCGTCTGACTAACATTCTTTTTCCCTGGCAGATTGGCACCTATTCAAGTGCCAATGTGGTGGAAGGTGATTTTGAACAACATATCTGTTGGTCACCAAAGATGGCAATTGTTTCAAGTAGAAAAGGGATCTGAAAAACAAAACCTAAGAACTGATTCATCTGGCACTCGAGCTCGATTAACTTTGGGTGAATATTTCATGGCTTGAGGTGGACAGCTCTCTTCTGCAGTTACATGAGCATTTTTCTTTTTTGTTACTGTCACATGTACCCTTTTTTAGTTAGGGTGGCACACAGATTGCTTCCCTCTGTCTTCAGTTTAAATGTAGTGTGTCTTAAAGTAATAGACTTCTCAGTGAAAAGTAAGAGAAATACAAAGCTCAACAAAAAAAAAAAAAGCATCACGTCTGCCACAAAATCAGAAATGGACAGTAATACAAAAAACATTGCAAAACTTTTCTGGGACATAAACATCTTTATTCAGTGACACTCTCTACATTTGTATCTGGTCACTATAATAAACTTCTTGAAAGGGAAAACAGCTACTTTAACTCTTGTATTACTTTGGACAACTTGTTTCAATCCTTAGATACGTTCTGAGTAACTCTAAATTTGAGAAAAGTAATGGTTACTAGAACAAATTTTGCAAAACAAGTCTAACAATTACAGGTCACTTATAGAAAGAGATGGGACCTGTTCATTTAGTGCACATTGTGTTCGAATGTATAGTGACATTGAGTGCTGGTGTAAATTGCAAAGTCTATGCTAGCCTGAGCTTTGTCCCTGTAGATCAGGGTGGGCAAGCTACAGCCCATGGAACCATCTTGCTTGGCCCCTAAGCTCCCAGCTGGGGAGGCTAGCTCCTACCCCAACTTCCCCCCTCCCCTGCAGCCATGGTGGCAGCGCTCTGGGAGGTGGGGCTGCATGCTCCTACAGGGCAGCGCAGCAGTGTGCCTGGCTCTGACCAAACCGTGCGGCTGCCAGACATGCTGCTCTGAGCGGCACAGTAAAGGAGTGGATTGGATCAGAAGTAGGGAATTCTGTGGGAGGGCGGGCAGTCAGGGGACAGGGAGGAAGGTATATAGGGGGATGGGGTCCTGGGGCAGTTGGGGTCAAGGGGGCAGTCAGGGAACAAGGAGCACAGGGGTTAGATGGGTCAGGGATTCTGAGAGGGGCAGTTGGGGCAGGGGGCAAGCTATTTGGGAAGATACAGCCTTCCCTACCCAGCCCTCCATACAGTTTTGCAACCCCAATGTGGCCCTTGGGCCAAAATGTTTGCCCACCCCTTCCATATAGACTATAGCACTAGGTTATGTGGATATTGTAATCACTTCTACTAATGTGCTTCATATTAGCATAAATATATATTCAGAGCACTCTTCATTCTGGAAACAAACATCAAGCCGCTGTGATAAGCACTTATAGTCAAAGGTTAGTACAAACAGATTATAAAACTGTTTTACCAGTTAAGTAAATTAATAGATTCCAAGGCCAGAAGGGATAATTGTGATCATCTAATCTGACCTCCTGTATAAAACAGGCCATAAAACTTCCCTAAAATAATTTCTAGAGCATATATTTTTTAAGCAGCATCCAATCTTGTCACTGATACCGAATCCACCAAGACCCATAGCATGGCTAATTACTCTCGCTGTTAAAAATGTGCACCTTATTTCTAGTCTGAATGTCTAGCTTCAGCTTCTAGCCACTGAATCATGTTTACCTTTTTCTGCTAGATTGGAGAGTCTATTGTTCAATATTTGTTTCATAGGTAATACTAATATTGCAATCAAGCCACCCCTTTATCTCTTTGTTAAGTTAAATAGATGGAGGTGCTTGAGTATCATAGTAAGGTATGTTTATTAATCCTTGAATTAGGCTAAACTTTTCTCTGAACCCTTTCCAATTTTTCAACATTTTTCTTGAATTGTGGTCACTCCAGGGCAAAATACACAAGTAAAATAATCACACTACTCCTACTTGTAATTCCCCTCTCTACGCATTCAAGCATGAACCCTGGGAGCTTATGTTCAGTTGATTGAGGAGTTGTGGTGGATAATCTTTTTTTCAAGTCACTGTTTCCCAGGTTGTAAATTTGGCTTACACATGCTTGATTCCTAGACATATACATTTGGCCATATTAAAAAGCATAGTGTTTGCTTGTGCTGATGTAATCAACCATCCATCTCACTCTGACTCCGTTACCTGTCCTCTTCATTATTTGCCATGCCCCCACGTTGGGTGTCATCTGCAAACTCTGATTTGTGTTTTCTTCCAGTGTTAAAGAAAGGGGGGCTGACAACCCCACTAGAAATACACCCCTTCACTCATAGAAGATCGAATATCAAGGTTGGAAGTGACCTGAGGAGATGGTTCCTTGTTTAAAATTACATTTTGAGACCTCTTAGCCAGTTTTTAATCCATTTAGTGGGTGTTATGTTGATTAAAACTAGTTATAAATTTTAAAAATGTTTAGTAACTGTTACTCTTAATGACATGACAATGTAAGGTGTTTTTTTTTTTTTAATACAACTCAAATTTAAGCAAGTTTGCCAAAAGCCAAAATAAAGCCAATTATGCTAAAATAATGTGCGTAGCATTTCAGAATTAAAGGCCAGAAAAATTATCAGTTATGTGCAGACATTGCATTTCCAAATGAGCTGTCTTTTCCTAGTTCAGTAGAAAACATGGTAGTGTCCAAAGGGGTGAATGAGGATTCTGCTTAGTGGTGTACAAACCTCTCTATCTGAACTAATCGTTATGCTGGAGGCTTCCACTCTAAGTGATACAAAAACTAAGAGAAAAGATGATACAAATAAATGTGAAGAACTGGGAAAGTGTTATGGTTATTGAAGGCTGGAGAATAAGGAAGCAAGAAGGGGAAGACTAGCAATTGCAGATCAGGAGGTAGGGTTGTGTGTAGTCATGTAATCATTTTTTCCAGTTACAATATTCCAGTCTCCTGGGGGAAACTGCAGGTACTGCCCTCACTTTGTGTATGCAGCCACCAGGAAGATGTACCTTTCTCCTCCTGAAGTGCAAGGAGAAGCATTATCCCTACTAATTCACCAATCATCATCATCATCTCCACCCCCCCCCCCCCCCCCCCCCCCAAAAAAAAACCCAAACCAAAACCCACTAGTAGAGTTAATCTCTTACTAGGCTGTACAACTTTTTTTCCCCCCCACAGCCTAGAGACCCACAGGAGAAGTAGGGAAACAACAGAACTTGGGTGAGATGGAAATAAAGGAAAGAGGAGTAGTGGGAGGAAGAGAAGTGTAGGGTGATGGAAATTTAAGCCTAAATGAAAATTAGTGTAGTTACCGCACCATAGCATTTATGAATTAAGAAAAGCAGTTATTCAGTTCTGTAAAACAGTCTGGCTGAGATTTTAGAAATAGGGGACTCAGGGTTGGTTCTTAAATCCATATCTAGGCGCTGAAGTGACTTTATTTTCAAAGGTAGCAAGTCGTGCTTTTAAATTAGAGTTTGAATGTTTCCAGAACAGTGTGTACAATATGCTCACTAAACACGAACAACATTAGTCTGGCTGCTGCACATGACTCATTAAGTATTTGCTGATGTATCACTGTCTAGAGGTAGAAAAAAATAAGCAGCATATTGGGAAGTTCTCTCTCACATGCACTGTGAATAGAACCAATTTGAACTTCCAGTTTTAAGATGTTCAGAATTCAATGTGTTGCCAGTTTGTCCCATTCCTCCCACCCCCGCCCCCTCCAGTGTGCTGAACCCAGCTCGATGGGCACTACATCACTTGAGACCACACACATCTCAATTTTAAATTGAAGCCATAAAACTGGTCATTAGATCAACTAGCATGACTGACAGGTCATGGGTTTTGCTTTGCAGGAAAGTAGTTTACCTTGTATGACATGCCACAGCACAAGTTTCCGTAGCAGAGCCCTAGATGGCATGAAAACGGAGGTTCCCTCATTCCATTTCCTCCTCACGGAAGACAGACCAATACATTTGCTCAGTTACTGCAAGCTGAAAGCACTGAATTCCATTCAGAGGCAGGCAGGTAAAAAGATGCACAATCTGAACACAGCGTCAGTCATACAATTAGCATTACTAAGTCTCCCCAGTATGACTTGCTGCTTGTATGCTGTCAAACCAGGCCCTCAGATTTAAGCAGAAGAGATTTAAGTTATGAATATAGGAAATTATAAGGATTCTGTGCGTTTTATTTGAAGCTCAATTCGTTGGGTGGGATTTTAGAGGCGCTCTGTATTAGCTTAATGTTCTTATTGAAGTTAAACAAATGCAACGTAAAAGTGGGCACAAATGGCTACGGAAATTAAGTTTGGAATAGCTTCACGAAAGCCTTAGGGGCTTGACTACTGTTTTAGGCATCACTGACTTTTCAACCCACTGCTTAGCTGCCACCTAACACTGTAGATGCCTGAAGTCCAAGTTTCTACTTGTGAGCATGCATGCAATTGCTTGAGTCCAGGTACCCAGCTGCTAGTCTCAGGCCTAAGGCCTACTGGGATTCTCAGACTAGATATTCCTCTGCCTATTCTGCCTGCAGGTCCTGATTAGGTAGCATGTCTACCCACACAAAGGAGACCATAGCACAGTCCCTTCCCTCTTCCGCATGGGTTAGAGCACTCATGAAGTACGTGGTGGAGAGACACTTCCTGATATAGAGCAGGGATTTGAACATGGGCCTCCTACCTCACAGGACAGTGCTCTAACCACTAGGCTACAATCACTGTCTTTGACCCCATGCATATTTAGTTTATACCCAGCAGATCATCTCCAAACAGATACTGAAAAATCTGCCCCAGAAAACCCCATAGCCAGGAAGCTCAGGGTAGGGTGCACTATATAAGAGTTCAGACAACCCATTACCAAGATTATCCAAGACCAACCAACCATGCCAGGAAACATCCACCACCAGTCCAACATCCCAGTGAGCTTTCAAGTCAGTTTGATGAGAGAACCTAATCCAGGCTCATTATGGGGAGAACCACGATGGCCAAACATGTGCTCTCAAGGTGCCAGCCCATGCAAGAGACATGAGCTGCTCCCAGCACATACCCCAGCTGCTGTCCCAAGACAAAAATCACATCCTAGGCAAGGCCCAGCTACAAGCTTGTCACTGAATTACACACACACTTGTAAACTGATTGCACTAGTGCATTATATACACACAGACATAGGAAGGCAAACAACACTATTAAAACCAGTGGCACTTACATCTCCCCACCTGCATCCACTTCCCCCCTGGCAGGTACAAGAAGAATTTATAGGCCTGGATTACCAGTGTCCTAAAACCTGGACAGCTGATGCACCCAAACCCAACTGGGTAGCCACAGCTGCAGACCCTATATGGAACACGTGGAAGCCTGCTGGCATCCTGCACTCCTAACTGACCTGTCCAAAATTGTACTGATATTTTTTTTTTTTTTTTTTGAAGAGTGCACACAAAAATAGCTCAACTCATGGGCATTGTTCATATAAAAATGACCATTCAAGGAAAAGCCCAAGAGATCAGAGTCTGCTGGGTAGACTGGGAGGAAGCAGAATACCAATTTTATCCATCTTTGCAAGCAAGGCTACAGTGGTGCACAAGCTGACTACCTGCACCGCTGCATCAAGTGGTGCAGTGCACAAGATGGGGTTAATTACAGTAGTCAATTCTCCTATTGGGTACAAGAGATCATGAATAAGGAGACTCACTGGACACTTACTTCAGAAAGCCCAAAGGGAAGATATTGCCCCACCCTAGTCTCCATAGCAAAAAGGGACCCATAATCCTGCTAAAACACACACCTTTCTGGGTCTTATCCCTGGCAGTGCCCTCCATTACTTTAACAGATCTAAAGTCATTTGCCATTACATGCATTCTCTCCCCTTCATACAGGATCCTGAAAACCTGAACAAAACATCCCACAAGCATACTGAATCCTTCTTCTTGGGGTAATTCCTACAAAGGGGGCTAAAACACCAAAGTGAATTGTGTATGTTGCTCTTGTCAGCTGTGTGGCCCCAGCCACCCTCTGAGTGGAATTGAGCTGCTGTCCATATACTCTGCCTGCCATAACTTCTCACATATTGACTGGAGAAGATGCGCCCCCAACTGATCAGAAACAGTAGTGTAAGATACTGGATTCAGAGCAATATTAGAAGACCCTAAACCCCCAATTGCCAAAGGCTGGGTTTGGATGACAGCCAAAAGCTGGGCTTGGATCACTCAATAATTGCCCTGTTCTGCTCATGCCCTTTGAAACATCTGGCACTGGCCACTGGGGAAGACAGGATAATGAGCTAGATGGACCATGGGTCTGACCCAGTATGGCCATTCTTATGACCCAATGGGTTGCTGTAGAGAGCCAACTGGGGTAAGGAGGTGGGGGAAAGAGAGAGAGAGAGACATACAGAACCTGAGGCTATAGGGTTGGGAATTAGGGAGCCAGAGACTGAGATTCTGGAATCTGTAAAGCCATTTGTTGAGATACTGGAAGGGCCAAGCCTGGGGTTCCCCCTCCTCCATCCCCAATACCTGAATACAACCAGTATGTTTATGAGATGCTTTTCACATTCCTCTTACAGTTCACTGCAGGCCAGGGAGTTGGTTTGGTCATTGCCAAACTGCTGCCTGTGATCCATGTGATTATCTGCATACTCTGGTCTTCCTTGACTACTAGAAATAAAAAACACAAGCAAGCAGCCTTGTGTATAGAGCTCTTGGGAGATTTGGAACCATGACAAGACCTCCAGCCCACTCTGGAAATCCTCTGGGGGCTGGAAATCTCATGGTACCCGTTCTATCCTGTCCTTTTTTGCCCTCTGCCATTGTCTGAGCCACCAGAGTCACCCCACACAAGGCTCAGAGACCTTTTATGATTTGTTTTCCTGGGATCCTCTAAAAGAAGCTTCTAGGAGATTGGGCAATCAAGTCTCAGAATGGGACTGAAAAACTGAGGTCAAAGAAGGCAGCTATAGCTGAACCAAATCTGAATTTAAGTTTGTCTTCTATTAGACAGTAATAGCAAAACCAAGAGCACCAAGAGCTTGTTTACACTTGCAGTGGTGCAGCTTCACCACTTAGCGAAGATGCTACCTATGCCAATGGGAGAGCTACTTCCATTGGCGTAAGAACTCCATGTCCCCAAGAGGTGGCAGCAACTCTCCCATTGACATTGCACACTCTATTACTCTATTGCCCATGACCCATTAACTTCTTCCACTGATGCAGTGGAGAAGTTTGCTTTAAAGACAGTCAAATAAGTGAAGTACTATTCCCTACTACTTTGCTATAAGCTAGCTTCAGTGGGATGTTCCAGTAGGAACCAGCTGCATCAAGCTAACCCAAACTTGCTGTTCTCCGGGCAGCAGGAATTCAGAGGAACTTATCCATAATAGCTAAGGTTGCCACCACCTTTATAGGAACTTGCTGGAGAGAGGCGCCCTTAAGAAGTTTTTACTAGCCCTCATGTTACCTTTAGAGCATAGGCACCTGAAGTATTTATAAAGAGTAGATCCTGTTCTTCCTCTTTGCAGGGTTTTACTGTGATCAACAGTTTAGGAAAGTGTCTTCTCCATCTAAATGTTGCTGTCTGGCATTACAGATTATATGGCAATATCCAACTTCTGCTTTTCCAGACTGGTCCAAAATCCTTAAATTAAGAGATCCCATTTTAAATATTTGAAGAGTAGATATGATCATTGTAATGAAAGGCTTTAAACATTTTTTTAGTTGCATTTATTGTGCATGAACTTCAGTCACATTCTCAGCTTTTCAGACAGATACACGTACAAACAGTTACATCAAAACCTGAGTGTTCTAAAAACAAAGATATTCCTAGATCCACCAAATATCCAGTATAAAATCAGCTGTATTTTGAAAAATACAGCTAGGAAGAAAATAATGTTAAATAGCAGCAAGTCTCCAAATTTCCCGTTGTCCCTCAACTACAAGTATTGTATGTTATTAATTACTGAGCGATTACAGTAGAATTGGACACAAAGTTATATCCCAGAACCAAGACAGGATGGGGTAATTTTTCATTGGTGTTCTGCGACGACCACCACTCCCCGCATTATACTGAGATTCTTCCTACTTTGCTCAGAGGCTAGCCTGTCTCCCCATGAAATATTGAATAGGATACATAATGGGCAGGGTAATGTTTGGAAAACAAGGTGGCAAAAACTCAGAAGAGAGCGGTTCTCTGGCTTTTAACATAAGTTTCAAGGAGTGTTCTGAGTATACTCCACTTCCATCTGAGCAGACAGGTGTACAGACTTAAGGACTAGCTTCTCTAGAGAATTCACTCCAAGTACATAGAGGTGGAAGTTTACGGACATTGAGTAATGGATCAGAATTTTCAGTTCCCATTCATGGTGTGAACCCACTGCTCCAGAGTAAAAATGACAACACTTTAGAGAAAGATTGTCAAACTGTATAAGCAGCTGTTGTTGCAACTGCAACAGTAGCACCTTTTACAGAATCCAACTTACAGTGCACTATCCTAAGGGGAGAAAAAAAACAAAACCATCTATAAATTCTCATGTATTGAACTAAAGAGTCAACACAACAAGTTTAGTGAGTAGTTTACAAATAAGTTCTCTCCAAATATAAAAATATTGAATGCTAATGCTTTTTGGTATGCAGAATAGTTCCTATTTATAGTTTTTGGGAAAAAAGTTCAGCAAAAAAGCCACAAATATTTTGGAGAGGTCTAAAAATAGGATTTAGACAATTTACACTGAAATTCTGTTTGGATGTTTGATTAGCCATCAATTTGATCAAATGTCTGTGAGCCTAGGTTTTTTACATACTATGCTTGGTGAAGTGAAATCCTACTTTTCTTGCATACAAAGGAGAGACTTGGATGTGTTTTAGGACAGACACCTGATTCTTCATCTTTGCTTCATTTCCCCATTTGTGTAGTTACCTTTTTTTAAGGCAAAGAAAAACAGAACATACACCCCACCATAACAGCAAGAGACACTGATCCAAAAACTGAGTCTCTTCAATTTACCCTATAGACTTTTCCGCTGTAATTGTAGAATTGTTTAGGAATATTGAAACAAATAGCCTTTAAAAACTCAACATGGTAGACATTGAGCACAGTTCTAGCATGTTACAATATTTGATTTCATCTCAACCTCTACCATAAGAAACCAAGAAAGTCAGGAGAGTCCATACCTTGCAATGTTTCATTCTGGAAAACAAATGTTTCAGTTCTAGAAGCACAGAAGACTTAGTTTGGAGTTTGTTACAACAGTGCAAAAACCCCTCAATTAAACAACATTAAAACAAAATTCAGTCAGGGAGCTCAGGTCCAAACTTCAGCCCAGCAAAAGTTAATGTCCTCAAAGAAAGTAGGTGTGTCTGTTCAAAACAGACAGTATCTCCAGCTGAAGATTTTACACTTCTAATATGAATTCATACTTCCAACTTGAGAGCTATACTACTTCCATTAGAGACAGTAATCAAGTGGAATTGTGTGTCCTCCAAATCAAATTACATTGCTTTGGATTCCTCTTGAAATGCAGCAGCAGCTTCCTGGATTTCTAACTTCTGATTTGCTGTGATGTTAATGCTAGTAGTCTCTTGCTGAGCAGCGCATTGTGTCGTTGGAGATAGTCTATTACATCTCCTTGCTTTTCAACTATTTCTTCCAAACCTGAGTTTTCCCTTGAAGGTGTAAGGAAAGGAGGAAAGTCATTCACAATTTGTGTTAAAGGAGTATTACAAACCTTTTATCATTACACATAAAGGAGATGGTAGCTAACTGACGATACTTCTATAAACACGTTCTCATGACTTTGGTTTTAGTTCCCTCTTGATTACTTTCCTAGTTTGAGACAATAGGTTGGCCATAAGAGGAATATCTGAGCCTTCAGCAAAACTATGTATGTGTTCAGAAAAAAGGTTTGAGAACCGCTGCCTTAAGCGGCTTCTCGGCGCAACCCTTGTGTGTCCACCGAAAAGCCACGGAATTGATTACTTCCGCATTCCGCGGCTTTTCAACAGACATGCCAAGCAATTCAGCCGACAGCTGGGAATGATTACTTCTGCTTTTGTCGGAGAGTCGGGAGAGTGGGTATGTCTGCCGAAAAGCCACCGAATTCAGAAGTAATCAATTCGGCGGCTTCACGGTGGCCACAGGGGCTCGCGACTCCTCCGTGACCCCCCCCCCAAAGGGGTAGCAACTCCCCAATGGGTTGCGACCCCTACTTTGAGAACCACTGTGTTAGGGGATTGGGGAGGCAGCACCCTTTGATCCTCCTGGGCCAAGGCACTTTTGCCCTTCTAGTTTTAAATGTTCATCCCATCACCGTTTCACCAGGTGTTTTGTTCAACATTGTAGTACACGAGTTCCATATTTTTCACTAGTAGGGGAAGTTGTGGTTGGACCTGTCTGGGAAGGCTATGGATATGAGGATTACAAGGCACATGCATAACCCCACTCTCTCTCAAGAGAAAAGCTGTGTGTGGAGAGGAGACAGGCTTTGAACAGAGAGGAAGGTTCATCTGCCCAGGCAGCCCAGCAAGGAGTGAAATTGATCCCAGGATGCTGTACAGCAAGTAAAGCAAGCATTCATTTGGATTCTATTGTGGTTTTCAATAAAATGGTTAAAAATTCACCTGGTCTCTCAACTTTAACTGAATTACCCTAAGAGGAAAGGGTCAGAGGGGAAGGGTAAGGAGTTGGCCATTAAACACCGGCCCTCTTCTAGGAAAACAGTTTAACTACATCTTCTGCCAAACAACATGGTTACGAGACAATGTTACAATAATATTCAGAAGTTATTTAAACAGAAGAGTTTTGATAAAAGCTATAAAGTTATGCTAGTGCTGTACTCAAAGATTTCTTTGGTGCCTCAATAGTGTACATAAACAAGTTTCATTTTATTATAGCTGACTTACTATTGTTTGCCTAGAGCTTAAGCTTCAAGCCATGTAGTGTATTTGCACTGAAATGCTTATATTCAGAATAGAGTAATATATTTGGAGGTATTTCAAAGACTATCAAACCATAACTAAAATAGAACATGTATATAAATACACTACATGGCTTGATGTTAAGAAAAGGTTCTGTAAAAAGGCAAAAGTATCAAATGCAAAGTGCTTGGCTGTTGGCTAGAATTTAGCCAGTTCTCTAGTACTAAAGAATTCTGTAACAGTGCTTCTTATACCCTGAATTAAGAAGTTTCTTACCATAAAGAGTCCAGAAGAACTGATAGGAAGGTTTAGAGCAGACATGGGCAAACTACGGCCCGCGGGCCACATGTAGCCTGCTGGCCATTTTTCTCCGGCCCGCGAGCTTAAACCAGGGGGTGGGGCCAGTGGCCCCGCCCTCCCGGGCTGAGCACAGCAAGCCACAGGGCCCCGCGCTCCCAGCCAGGGGGCCTGGCCGAGTGCGTCTTGCCACGGGGCCCCGTGCTCCTGGCCAGGGTGCCTGGCCGACCACGGCAAGCCGTGGAGCCCCGTGGTCTCAGCTGAGCAGGTAAGCCAGTTGAAGGGTGGTGGTTAGGGTGGGTGTGGAGGCCTTGGGAGGGGGCAGTCAGGTAACATAGCAGGGGAGCTAGATACGGGGGTGGGGATCAGGGGACAAGGAAGTAGGGGGTTGGAGGGTCAGGGTTCTGAGGGAGGTAGTCAGGGGGCAGGAAGTGGGTGAGGGTCGGATAGGGGGTGAGGCTTTCTCTACCTGGCCTCTGCACAATTTTGAAGGCCAGTGTGGCCCTTGGGCCAAAAAAAGTTTGCCCACCCCTTGTTTAGAGGTTAGTGGTCATAGCCAGAGCCCCATTAGCCTCACTTAGACCCCAGGAAAATGCATTCCAATTTTCAGTTAAACTAATAATGAAGAGCACTTGTTTGTATGATGCAGTTGAAAAATATAGTTCACAGGAAACTTCAAGAAACAGTGTCCTCCATACTAAGTGATTATTTGGATCAGTTTTTCCTTTGCAGTTCAGCACCGACACCATTATGCAAACAATTAAATCCAAAACACCCTATGTTTAAACAATTGGTGCTAGTAGTGCCATCCAATGGCCTTTTTTCAGACATGTAAACAGTCAAGATTACATGCTGGCTGAAGTTTCATTACCTGCTGGCCTAGAGAGGACTTCTTTGGAAATCCAAAGGATTTCCAGTTTAGAACACATTAGGCAGAGCACTTCACACGTAAATCCTAGAATTTGTGCTCTAAGAAGTTAAAGCCTTTTATAAAGCTTAAAACAGGTGATTGAACATGTAGATAGTCTTGTCCATATAGACCCAAATACATACTTTTGTGGACTTCCAAGTACAATACGTGTCCTAGAGTGCAGTTCTACTGTGAACAACAACTTGGCACAGAAGGTGCCATGTTTAAGAAGCTTCACTAGTTTGTATTCTTGTTAACCCTACAGAGCTAGCGCAGCCCTGAGAATGGACCTGCATTCTCTTCTCGTACATCAATAGAATTGTTCAATAGTTTCAGTTCCAGGGCCTGTCAGTTACACCAGTACAAACCCACTTCAGCCAACGGGGCTGTGCAAGTTATTGAGGGCAAAGTACGGGCTGCAGGACTTTTACTACTGGAGAAGTATGAGAAGGAAGGAAACAGCTCTTCTCAGATCCCAACTTGGATTGTCAGCCCTGCAAAGTTATTCTTAAGTAAACATTTCATCTAGAGAACAAGCAAGCATGGAATCTCTCTGTCCTCCTTTTACAGAACTTTTCACAGTAGACCTGCTCTTTAAACAGTTTACTCGAGGGGTTAATAAGTCTCTTGCTCAGCACAGGTGGTCTTACTACAAAGTGGTGCAAAAATGTTCTCAGCACATTTGAGAAGGAGTCAAGAGGGGAGCTGAATCAATAAGGGTTGTGATCCTTATACAGATTGTAATAATATATATATACACATATACACACACACACACTCTCCTGAGTTTTATACCCAGACAGGCAGTGATTGTGATAAGATGACAATCCCACTGAAGACCTTCCCTACATCCTGGGTTTCTACCCTGCTCAGTTATGTTTGGGGGGAGGGGCTGACATCAGTTTCTCCAGAAAGTGCATAGAAGTTTGAAATTATGAATGTCAAGGTTCAGAAGAGACTGACTAGCAGAATTGTTAGATCTTTCTGCTGGGTTCTCAGCACCCCACCAACAGACTGTTTCCATGCAAGTATGCCATGCACTATGAGGTATTTAGTCACAGATTTGATCTACATGTTCAGTTTACCTTAGATGTAAGGAGGAGTAGTTCTCCCATAACCAGTACTCTAATATTTTAATACATCAAACATTTGAACGCCTTCCAGTTGCTGAAATATGTAGTAGTCAAAAAAGTACATGGGTCAGGGTGTGTTTGTCAGGTTAACATGAGCAGGCTGAATGACTAGTCTCTCCAAAATAGGTTTATTCATGGTCTCTCTGCTCTTTGCCAACACCCACAAAATATGCAATTTCTGTAGGATTCTTCTCCAAAAGTGGAAATATACTTCAAACCCTATACTAGCTGCCAAATACTCCTGACCCCAGCCTAAGAGAGAAATCCCTGACCTCAAGCTGCAAAAGTTCCTCTTACCTTCTAGCAAGGAACACCCAACTATCAACCCCCCAGCTATCAACCCAACTCCTTCTGGGCAAAAGATCCTTTGTTTATATAAAGTCACATTTGAAATGGCAGCCAAGACATCAGTATTTCTCCACAGACTGCTTAAAACCAACTATGGATAGGAGATTAAGTGCAGCTAGTTTAATAAGCACAGCTATGTTTAGCACATCATAGTAGAGATTGATATTTTATATGAATTATGGTTAAATGGCCCCTACATACCTTTTAAGGCAATGACATACCCTTTTCATGATTAAGTATTTTTGTATTCTACCAAGTTACCATTGCTGGGGGTGGGGGGGAGGGGACTAGCTTTACAGTTTGATTTTTGTGCATATAATATAGCAGCCATAATGCTACAGAAGACCACTAAGGACTTTCCATGTTTCCTTATGGCTTTGGAGGTCCCAAATGCTATTCTGTACAGAAATTGATGCTAAGTGTTTACAGAGGTACCCAAATAAACTGAAGCTAACAGAAGAGGTTACCTGAATCCAATCTCCGAGATAATGTGACTGGGGTAAGCATACATCTTTTCTTCTTCAATTATATCAGGCCTTGGCCTTGCCTTGTTGAAATTGCTTATTTTCACTGAAATTAAAAAAAAAAAAAAATAAAAAATAGGTAGTTAATGCAGACAGTTTTTAATAGCGTGATCGGACTATTGAGATAGACTCAACTTGGAGTCCTGCACAGCATTCAAACTTGCTTCAAAAGTAACAGTAGAGGAGATAACCAGGGAGCCCAACAAGAGGGGCAGGTTACACATTAGGAACTGGCATTTCCTTTGGTCCTGCTGCTCAAAATTGTATAAGTGAAAGGCTGAGAATTGTGGAGCTTGCACTAGCTGTGCAAGCCTCAAGTAGCACTCTTTGCTTGCACTTAAGGCTGTCAGCGAGCACCCTTCCCCAAGAATCAGGAATGTTACATTTCCTCAAGTGGAAGAGGCTCTTTGAAAGAGCACTTGTATTTTTTTTCCCCAGGTGATGACAAAACTTGCTTGCTTGTTTCATCTGTCTAATGTCTTGCTCTTAATTGTGTACAAATCTGCTAAGTTTACAAAACAACTCAGAGAGCAGGCTAGGAACCATGTTGTCTGTTTCATTAGTGGTCATTTTCCTTTTCTATTTGCAGCATCCCAATCTCATGTACAACAGTATCTTGTGTGGGAGGAGTTCTGATCAACCAGTCCCTGTACTATATTAACTTTCAGAGAATTTCCATGAAAGTCCTGATATTTGTGTGACAGTTCACTCTGTACTGTTAACACACATTAAAGGACTTAGTAGCTGCTCAGATTGTGTCAATGCCTGAAGAGTTATGATTGTACACCCCATGTGTGCATTTAGAGGACCACTTAAATGAGTCTCCATTATCATAGTCCATGCTAAATAGGCTTTAAACTAAAAGCAGGTTGTAGTCAGTTCTTGATGCACTTTACCCTATTCACATGGCTGCAACAGCTGCTACCACTTTTAAACACAGGGAAGGGTAGCGTAGTTGGGGCCAGTATGCCTCAATCTGATCTTAGAGGACGAGTTACAGGGATAACACGGTAGCTCAGTCTTCATGCTTAAAATCAACACACACTCAGTTTGCGGACAAGACTGCCATTAATCGTGCCAGTTGGAAACTCAACACATGTCCATAATCTATATTTCTTAACATAGCTAGAAAAACAGTTAGGTTACAAATGCCAATTTGGTCCAAGTGCAAGAACAGTCCACCCCATGATTAAGCATGTACAAATGTATACTGTTAAAAGACTTTTTAATACTGTTCTCCAGCAATTCTGCAAGTCAAAATACTGCAGTATCATGCAAATGCATGTGAAGCAGTGTAATCTCTACTAGGATACAGATTCAAATATAGAGACATCAAAAGGACTTTAAACATTCAGTTTTAAAAACTAAGCTAATAATTCTAACATGCCTTTTTGAAAATATTACTCTCTGAAAAATGAACTGAGCCCCAGTCTCTGATCCTTTTTGGGCTATCCAGGTTAGTGTGGACTCAGACCCTGGTTAAGCTAGAGATGTATCACACAGTATATCTTGTTAGAGAAGGGACATTAAAATAAGAGTTTGGATGACAGCCTCTAGGATATATCTAAAAACCTACTTTATGTAATGGTCCATTCTCTTCTATTCCAGCCTCTCTAGTGAGGAAAGGATGTTTTTCTTTCACCCCTCAAAGTTTTACTAGGCCACCTGCTATGTAGAAGCAGATTACCTGACTGATCACAGGAATAACTAAGAAGTATTTCAACAAATTGTAAAGTCAAACCAGACTGTCCCTGGGTGGTCTGCTTCTACCTCAATCTTGATCTGAGATGGGTCATTCAAGTGTGTGAATGAAGTTTAAGGCTACTGTAAGTTCACAGGCACTGAGGAAGGAAAAGTAAGTCCTTCAAATGGTCAGTCATATTTATTTGGGGGATAGAACAATATGAACTGAGAGGAAGAGTATAGAATTTGTCATGCCTGTTAGATAGAGACTGGCTACATAGAAAGCTTTGTTCTGATCCTGCACATATGGTCCAATCTTGCAAGGTGCCAAGCACTCTCAATCCTCCTTGAAATCAATGGGAGCTGGGGATATGTAGATCTTAGCATAATTACGCTCTGAACAGAGGTAGACCATTAGGAAAAAATATACTGATTAGAGGCCAGACATCCTTCAGTAGGGCTTCCTGTGGAGTAATGTTAGAGTAACTGGGACTACCTAGAGCAGGGGTAGGCAACCTTTCAAAAGTGGTGTGCCGAGTCTTCATTTATTCGCTCTAATTTAAGGTTCCACGTGCCAGTAATACATTTTAACGTTTTTAGAAAGTCTCTTTCTATGTCTATAATATATAACTAGACTATTGTTGTATGTAAAGTAAATAAGGTTTTTAAAATGTTTAAGAAGCTTCATTTAAAAAGTAAATGAAAATGCAGAGCCCTCCGGACCAGCAGCCAGGATCCAGGCAGTGAGAGTGTCACTGAAAATCCGCTTGTGTGCTGCCTTTGGCACCCGTGCCATAGGTTGCCTACCCCTGACCTAGAGCAAGGAATTACTTAAGTGAGGAAGGTTATCACGATCTGGATCTATGAAAATGAGTCAAGCTACTTTGGCACTTAACTCTATGTGGAAGAAATTGTCCTTTACCAGTCAAGAATGCGGAGGTTTATTAAAAGGTCACTTTGGTAGAACACTACAAGTACCTCAAGAGATTAGCCATGTCAGGCTAGGAAGTTATCACATCGATCACAGAAGAGTTCATTTTAGTTAAATATAGATTTGAAATTTCCTCTAACCCTTGCTCCTCCCCCCCATATGCTACAAGGCTAAATTCAGGAAGATCAGATATCAAGTCTCACATATGTCTCTCACTATGTTTTATATCAGCTCTACATTGACAATAATTGCCACCATTTCATTCTATGACCTAATTAAAGACTGAAATTAGCATAAAGCTGCAGATAAGTAGCTATTTTGGTTAGGGGGAAGCAATTTTTCTGACAGTGTAGTTGAAATGGTACAGCTCGTGTGTTTAGACAAGACCTTGGTGGACAGGTTCCCCCATTGCAATTAGTACTTATTAGCACCCTTCAAGGTGAGAGTTATCAGTCAGAGACTAAGGAATTAATGGGACTAGATACAAAGCTGATCACACCCTTCAGAGGTGGTCCCTCCAGAAGATGGAGGCACACTGCCAAGGGTAAAGGGAAAGCTGGCATTCAGTGCCCATGATGTATCTGGTTTGTAGAAAGAAGATTTACAGGGAACAAGGGCTGCTTCATGTAGGCAAATTTGGTTTTGCCTATAGTATTTGGGATGTAATGCTGTTTTAATGCCTATCTGTTCTGCTTGGACATGACATTACATCATAATTCCTTGTATACAAAAGAGCAGACTGCCTACAAGCAAGTTTAAAGATTCATTGCAGGAAAAGAAGTTGGTCTGGGAGACCGCAAGCCTCTGAACAGACATTCAACAGTGCAGCAAGCAGTATGTAGGGTAGGGCAGCTTTTAATGCCTGTATTTAGGAAGTAAGTGTTTTAAAAGAGGGTTTAATATTGGTGGGATAAGGAAATGAACTTTCAGAATTTGGACTCCAGAATAGTTCATTAAATGTTAGCCTGCTTTTACAGAGTTATTTACATTATTACACTGTATCCCATAAATCAAGAACATCAATCCAAGAGATTCTCTGCTATTGTAGACTACTATACAGTGTATGATAGTCAGTACTGATTCCATATTGATTTTCTACGAATACAAAAGGTACTCATTCCCTAACGAGCTTGTGCCAGAACATGTTTAACCAATAGAAAACCAGACTTCAAGTACCTATGTAAAACCCGCTTTACATCTACTTCCACAAACTAGATTTTAATGTTTGTGTTCATACAAATGCATCAATGTTTCACAGATTGCTAAATATATTAAGTTAAATACAAGAAAGGACAATTATGATTCAGTGCTGTTTGTTTCTTTACTAGGGTTTTCTGAATTCAGAGCTATATTTAAGCTATATGAACATCTGACTTGTTCCTATCCCACCTTTTTTCCAGAGCCGTACAGTTAACTGAACTGCGCAGCACAAGAAGATGCAACAGACTAGAGACATTCATGCCTAGCCAGTCTTCTAGTTACTGTATGCTCTATTAGAGCTAAATTAAGTTGAGCACTGAATAAAACGTGTGTAAACTCTTCAGGGCAGATAATGTTTGGAGGACAACTGCAAAACAATCCTTAGCCAGTGTTGTGGGACTGTTTCAAGTGACAGTGTAAGTGGTTTGCTCGTAATACAAAAAAAATCTGCCCACCCATTCCTGAACACACAAAAGAGCCAGAACAAGAAAGTTTACTTTCTGATGCCAGAAGAGAAAATATGGCACAACCCTGTTTGAGATAGTGCAATTCCTATGTGAAAAGACTGCTTTTGTTTAAACACAAATAAGAAGTCTACATCAGGAATAGATTAGATTAAACTATAACATTTCTGGAGGGGAGAAGAAAAGCTTACCAAAAGTAGTTTATCATAATAGAATTACCTAACGTGAGAGGCTTCAAAAGTTCCTTAGGTCAGGTCTACACGAAGCTATAACAACTGTACAGTTTTGCCACCAAATCTTCCTAGTGTAGATGCAGTTTATACTAGCTTATGCTTGCTTGAGGGAAAAGCTATACTGGCAAAAACATTTGTATGCCAGTATCAACTGCAGTTCCACTAGGAGGATTTGCTAGTATACACTTGTTGTGAGAAAATTATGCCTCCAAGCCTCTTACTATACTGGCAAAAGTTTCTAATGTAGACCTGTCCTCAAACGGACTTAAAATGTTAAATCAACACTGCTTTCATCTTAGAGCCACATACTTTAACAGACATCTGTGTACTACAAAGAATGGCAGGCAAGTGTTTGTTTTGAAGGAGGAATTCAAGAATTTGAGAGAAAAATGCTCCAAGTTCTGCAATAAGAAACCAAACATCCTGCCAGAGAGCTGTAATGCTTGCACTCAGGTAGTGCTCTGCTGTCAGAAATACCAAGATCAAAACTGAGGGTCCATCCCACCATTTAGGTTATGCCTTTTCAGTGCTGTAACCCATCCCAAATTCATTTTACTTCAGGAGTCTGGCCTTTAACAGAATTTATGCATGAAGTCACTATGTGTAGTTCCGTATCAATGTAAGTCTCTTCTGTCCATGCCCTCCCCCCGCAAAAGCCCTCACTTCCTTTTCCAGTAGATCTTGAACAGAGACCTGTTAGATGGGGTTACAGAGACTCATCTTTTAAAAGGGTGTGAAGCTCAGTTTCAATGAATATTTGTGTTAAGGCACACGAAGGTTTAGAGATGAAGCTCAGCTTCAAAACACTAGTATGGAGACCAGCATTTTCTTGGTTGTTTATCCAATTAAAATAGGACAACGGATCAAGGCTGAGAAAAATACCTAATTCTTTGCTCTTTGAATATCAGTGTGTGCAAGGGAAGCAATGGAGTACTTTGTTTAGACAGTAGCATTTGCAGTAAAAAACCCGTAGGTCTATTGAGCAGTTTGAAGAAGTCTGAGGAAAGTTCAGAAGACAGTTAGGAAAAACAAGTGCTATTGTGGAAAGCCCAAATTAAAAAGAGTGGAGTGAACCACCATGAGAACAGGACCTTTAAGGTGTTTTCATCATCTTCCCTTCTCCCATACACAGGATGAAAGATGCAAGTTGGGTAATGGAGGGGGAGCAAAGGCATCCCACTGGGTTATTCTGCTTGTGATAGAAATCCTATTGCTAGTGCACTATCTGTGCTTTAGTTTTCAAGGCAGTGAATGATGGCTGTTTTTGTCATGCAAATCTTTGTAACTCCATTCCAGCTTCTTTTTGGGGGGGGGAAGGGTGGAGAGAGGTGTTTTTAGCTACACACACACACCACTAAATCAACTCAGGCTATTTTCCATTAGGATATTTGATTTACTTAATATGATTAAAATGGAGCAAACTGTTTCAACAATTTCCACTTATTAAAAATACATATCCACAATAGAAAACATACTGACTACAGCAGAGTAACTATTTTATTAGTGATTTTATTTTGGAGTAATTACTCTACTTCCAAAGTCACATTTGCTCCAGACTAGAACATCCACCCAAGGAAGTTATGCCAGCATAGCAATACAGGAATACCTTGCTGCCACTATGATGGTCAAAATTCCTCACGTAGGGAAACCTGGTGTCAGAGCCCCTATTATAGCCAAGGGAGGTAGATTACAGCCTCAAACATAACAGTCTCGATACTATTACAAGCACAAGTTAAAAAAAAAAATAGGTAAGTCAGATCTTGAAACTGTGTATTCAAAGCTTTTATAGAATTTGGTAGTGTACCATTACACTGGCAATAAACTACACTTTGCAACTTTATAGCAAGTCACTAATAGTCTTTTCCCTAGTCAGGAAGTTTCTCCTAAACAGAGTTTTAAGTTGAGACACCTTCTGGGTCAGTTACTGACAAACTGGCTATCTAGAAGTTGCTTTGGCTTTCAGCATTGTCCCATGAGAATCGACAGCATAATGTTACAGCAGCTGTTTCCTCTCCCGCCCTCGAAAATACTTTGTTCCCCTTTTCAACCCAATCTCTTCTCATCCCTTCCCTTCTTTTGTCACCACCACACTTTAGTTCTGTAATGGGTTTTCCTTCTAACTACTGAGAGTAGACCCAGAACTTGAATTCCACTACCGCAGTAATTTTGCTGACCTGATACTTCAGTCAGCATTCATTTTGTTGTGTATGAGACACCAAGGCAGTCAGTTCCTAAAGTCAATTGGTCTGCCTCACTTCACACTAAGCTGTCTACATCAGCCCATTAGGAAGTAAGTACAGTTGATGAAAACCTACTAGGTTTTTAAATAAAAAAATTCAGTACCCCTCCAATTTTTAAAAAAAGTGTAAACAAAAAATGAAGCTTCCCAGGAGTTAAAGGACAAGGGCATTTACATGGTGTTTAAAAGAAAGATGTAAAAATAGATACCACTTTGTAGGATTTGTCTGTGTATTTCACTGTAACAATAAAGAATCCACATGCAACAGCTCAAGAGGGGAAGTTTAAGCCAAGTGCATAATCTTATTTAAGAGCAAGAGACTTAAAGTCTGGTTTAAAAATCAAACACTAATTTAATCTGGATTTGTTGTGTTTAACATCTTTTTTCCCCCCCTTAATAGTGGTAGCCAGAAGTAGAAGTTTATTTCATGTTGTCTAGGTCACTCTTGTGATCTTTTAGCCAGGCATACAAGCAATCTCATCTAAATTTGAGTTTTATTGTGATGGTTTAATAGAATGAACCAAGATAGAACAAAATATGGTCCTGGCAGATTAGACCAAATCCATCATGCCAGTAATACTATATAGCAGGCCTGCACAACTTGGAAAGCAGTGAGGGCCATATTACTGCAAAAAAAAAAAAAAACAGCTGTGGGCCAAAAAGCCCCATCCTTGCCCCACCCCCATCCGCTCACCCCACATCCTCCCCTTGACTTGCCCCACTCCTACTCACCCCCCACGGGCCGCACAGTGAGCCCGTGCAGGCCGCATGTGGCCCCCGGGCTGCATGTTGTGCAGGCCTGCTATATAGTATTCTACATTACATTATCTTGTACTAGCTGTTAGCTTTATAGTGAATGTGGGCTACAGATATATGTTGCTTCATAAAGTTAAGTAGGGACTTCAAGAGTCTAGTGTCACTTTACAACTAACCAACCTTCAACAAATACTACAGAAGATAAACATTGGGGGAAAGAGGGAGAGAAGAAGAGGAACTGGATGGAAATTGCAAGTTTCAGGATTGAGGCATACCATATTCCAGTTCAAACATTTAAGTTCCACATGCCAAAGGAAAGTGGTTTTAACTAGGCAAGAAGAATATCAGTTCTCTTCGAGTTACAGTAAAAAACAAACACACACACCAAACATTGAGCATATCTTTGTTTGATAAAAGGGTCATGAAAGCACACTAGCAATTTGTGCTAGACATTTACTTCCATTTTAATTACTGCAGTTTCACTATATCGCTAACTTCACGGGAAAGTACCTTAAACTCTAACAACTAGCTTAGTTTTTATTTGGCAACATTTAGAGTTCAAGACACGACAATGACTTTCCAGTTTCTTTTAAACAAGAACAGTTAATTGGCCATAATGGGCCCAGACACTGAGAAGCCAATCACAGCTGCAAACATGTCTTCTGGTGCCAAGCGTTATTGTTCTCTTAGCATAGTACAATAGAGTTAGTACCTTTTGTAAGGAGGACATGCAACAAGGCAATAATTTCAGTTTTTACCTGTGTAAATGACTATGCATGTCGAAGAACAAATCAGCTCCAGACACAAGATTCCAAGGATAAGGTAGAGATACATTTTGCTGGAGTCAGGAAAGGAATGCTGAGCTGACAGTATCAGAAGCAGGGCTGCATTTCCTTAAAAGAAAAAACAAGCAGACATGACATTTGTGTGTTTTAGTCTAGCTAAAAAAGCAAAAATGGCTGAAAGACTCCCTCCTCCAATATCTACATCCCAGTGGAGCCTTGTTTGTTAGGCTAGATGTTTTTCCATTCCATAGCTATAATCCATGACTGATGTGTGATTTAAATTGCATAAGAGTAAGAAAGAGACAAGTGTTTGTAATTATGGTTATTTGTGAAACTGTTAAGTTACAAGTCCTACAGAACCAGAATGCCTCATTCTGTAGTTCTTAAAGCCTTCAAGCGAATGCATGAAATTCAGTGCCAGCTAAGATTACCGATGTCATTGTATGTGTGGTCATTGTTTGACAAGAATGTTAGACCTATTGCCTAATATTTGACCTTTTAGTACATCAATCTTGTTCTTCATATCCAATATAGAACTCCGATTATGGGTCTCTACTATTACAAACACAATTTCAGTTTAACTTTGAGGAAAGGAGTTGCAAGTATTTGAGAAAGTATTTGCAACTAGGTAACTATATGCACATTTTTATACATACATGCAGATCAGAACTTTTAAATATGTGTGTCAGGGTTCCCTCCCCATTGAGTACAGATGTGGGGATCCACATGAAAGACCCCCTAAGCTTATTACTACCATCTTAAGTTAAACTTTCCCAAGGCACAAATTCTTCCCTTGTCCTTGGATGGTATTGCTGCCACCACCAAGTGATTTAGAAAAAGATTCAAGAAAAGTACCACTTGGAGTTCCTGTTTCCCCAAAATATCCCCCTACCCAAGCCCCTTCATGCCCTTTCCTGGGGAAGCTTGAGAATAATATCCACACCAGGTACCATGTGAGCTCAGACAAAGCCCCTGGGCGACACAGAGTCCCCGGGGCGATGGTCTGGAACTGCTCCCTATGAAGCTAGGCAGAACTCTGGGGCGGAAGCTTCCTCTCTGTGAACAGCCTGTTTCCAAGGCTAGGAGCTTCACAGTTTACAGCTTCCACCTTCCTGGGTCTGACTTCAGAGCATTCAGCACCTTCTGCCCCTCCGTGCACTTCCCGCAGCGAGCCTGCCCAGATCGGGTCCTGGGGAAGCCCGTGGGTCCTGCACCTCAGCTCCATGGTCAGATGTGACTCAGCCAGCCAGCAAAACAGAGGTTTATTAGATGACAGGAACATAATTTAAGACAGAGCTTGTAGGCAGAGCAAACTGGACTCCTCAGCTGTATCCATTTTGGGGGCCAGAGACCCAGGCAGCTTGCCTGTAGCTCTCTGCCTCTTCCCAGCCAGAACCAAACTGACATGCTCTCTCTAGCCCCTCCTCTCTCTTTTCCTTTGTCTCTTTCCCAGGCCAGGAGGTCAGCTGACCTTCCTCCCCCAGCTAGGCTCAAGTTACAGCCTCAGGTATGGACATCTTCACACAATAGTCAGAAGAACCATTAAGAACATTCCTACTCTGTCACACTGGGTTTCTAGGACACTGAAAAAAATCAGGTTCTTAAAAGAAGAGTTATTTAAAAAAATCATAAGAATGACACGTGCAAAATCAGGATGGCAGGTAGCTTTACAGGGTAAACAGATTTAACACACAGCGGATTCCCCTCTAGGCTTAGCTTCAAAGTTACAAAAAGCCAGGAATAAACCTTTCCTCCCTCTTAGGATAGGGAACATTCACAAGCTAAAACAAAAGATCATCTCATGCCTTTCCTTGCTTTACTAACACTAATCTTAGAGGCTCGTTTTAGAAACGTGTTTAGGAGATGGACAGAGAGGGACCAGGGCAGGAAAATCCAAGAGAACAATGAAGAGCACAGACAAAACCTTCCCCCTCCTCCCAGCCCCTATCTTCTTTCCTCATTGGTCCTTTTGGTCAGGTGCCACCTAGGTTATTTGAGCTTCTTAACTCCTTTCCAGGTAAAGAAGGGATTTTAGGCTACCCTTAGCTGTATGTTTATGATAACAACATGTATTATAGCTGAGTGAGTATAACTGTACACCTTAAAACCCATTATCTAAATATGATTTTTGTGTGAGTGATGCTTGAAGTTATTTCTCAAATCTAGTCCACCAAGGCACTAGCTTCATTTAATTCAAATCCTTCATACTTATAAAGTGCAACAGCTCCAACAGGAAAAATTGAGAGGCCCACCCCAGAATACTTAGTGGCCTAGTGATTAGGCTACTAACCTAGGACGAGGGATACCAAGATCAAATCCCTGTTCCAAAACCAGGCAGAAGAGACATTTGAATTTCCATTCCCCTCCCGTTTATCATCATCATCCCCCTCCCCATGCACTTCGTGTGTCAGATACGAAATAGAAACTAAGTTCTTCAGGGTAGGAACCATGTCCTCCTCTTGTGCTGTAGAGTTCTTACAACATTCTAGGGAACATAACAGAAGACATCTGCCAGCTGTAAGGTAGGTGTAGAACTCATTTACTGCTTTAAAGCAGAGCATGAACAAGATACCATGTTGGATGATTGAACTGTCAAGGCCAAATTGCCACTTTATGAAGTGTTGCATTACATTTAATTTTCACTTTCACGTCTCAGTAGTGTTTGAGGAAAGCTGACCTTCACCCTCCAACAAGGAAGTTTGGCTTGAGTATTTACACACTTGGAATTTTAACCATTATATATACACACACTAGAAGTCCTAAGCTTGCAAAAGGAACATAGTTAAACTAACATAAGGAAAGTAGTTCAAATGGCAAGACCATACACACACAAGATAATTGAGAGAAGTTTCCATATCAGCAATCTGGAGCATGCTATATACTCAGCTTAGGTTTTATTCTCCACAGTTACTGCCTTCCGATAAAAAGGACCCCTATTCAAAAAGAATTTGACCAAAAAAGAAAGTAGTAAGTTCAGTTTCTGGAAAAAGCTGGACAGCTGCTGCTAAACACCTCCTTTGCTTGCCACTACTAGGAAGAAAAAGTAAAATTAAAGAATCATCTTCTCCCCAGGGAAAGTACGGACGAAGTAGCATTCATAACATGAATCCTGCTGCAAATTAAGGTGTTTTATTTTGCTTGAAACTTCAACAACATGCAGCTAGGCCTGGGCTACACTCAAAAAAAATAGGATTAACCTATCACTCAGGGCTGTGAAAAACCATCATGCCTTGTGTGCCACCGTTAGGTCAACTTAACACCGGTGTATACATGGCTAGATTGATGGAAGAATTCTTCCACCTCGGTGGAAGGAGTTGTCTTCATTATCTCAAATATAGGAAGCATCTACGCTACAGTATCATACCAGCAGCACTGTAGCTGTGCTACTATAGTGTACTTATGGCCTAAGTCATATTAGAAGTTGGAGTATGTGGAGAATGGTGAAGGGGGATGAGACCTCTTCAGACTCTTTTCTTTCATTTTGCAGTTATGGAATGCACCCCCCTCTATATGTGCACATGATCTCTCCATACTTGCAAATGAGAAAGTCTGTGCTGTTTCATAATGATACAGAGTAGACCACATAATTATTCCTCACTCCAGCCCTTTTTGTAAAATGAGGCATGTTACAGGCTTGCTTTTCTCCCACCTGAACACCCTTTGCTTTTCAGTTCTGGGGTTTGACTGTAGAGTCAATATCAGAAGCCCGCACATTGGTTAAGTAGTGCCGATTCTTATTAGCATATGAAGCCTACAATAATTTCAGAAAGTAAAGTCAGACAACAGCATTCCTGGGGCCCTAAAATGCTGACTTGTGTGCATCCTTAACAGCCAACAGTCCATCAGAAACAGGGCAAAATTACTAGCAGCCAAATGTAGTGCATGTTTGCTCTAAGGACATTATAGCTACCACATTTAGTTGATGGGATAAGACATCTGGTGAGTGGTTACTATTTCAGAATTTATTTAAACTTAAGTGAATTCTGGCCTGCTGCTCAACTGATAAAAACCAAGAGTAGGGAGGTTTATATTTAACTACTAAGCACAGCACTCAAACTAGTATGCCATACCTTAAATTCTGAGTACATAAAACATTGAACTGAACTACTTCATCTCAGTCTTTGTTGATACAAAATAATAATAAAAAAGAAAATAAAAAAATAAAAAAGACAATTCAAATCTGTTTTCTCACCTGTGGAATGAATAAGGAGTGGCAGTCTTTTAAGATGTCTTGTTGATTGGTAGATCATGAGGTATCCTCTGCATCGGACTTTATTGTGATGATGCTGAATATATCGTTCAAAGACAGCATGCAGAATCCACAGAATTACCTTCGCAATGATGATGACACTTTGCACCTTAAGTGGGTTGGTGTAGTTTCCAGGGCATTTATCCTCATTTGGGTTTACATAACAATACATACCTGCTAAAAATACTAAGACAACAAAAGCAACCTGTGAAAGAAGGGAAGGAGAGAAGACAGACCTTAAGGTTAATAGTTAGAATATAAGCAATATTACCAAAATGTAACTAAAAACTACCATGCTTTATTTTCTGGATTGGTAAAAAAAAAATCCCTAATGCCGTTTTCTATAAGATGCTTCATCCTTGTACAAAAAGTACATGATGCTCTTTCTTCCTAAATACAGAACTGAAATATTTGTTCTGCTTTTTTGCATCATTATTAAATTTACCATTTCCATCTAGATTTACCATCTACTCATGGACCAATAAAATTTCTAGGATTTTTTTGTTCCTAGCATACAGTACTAAGACTATTTATTGTCTCCAGCCTTACAAGCGATGGATTTTTCCCAGATGTCTTTAGCTTCCCTTATTTTATACATTTCATGATTTTTAATTTACGTTAATTGCTATGTTTCTCTTTACATGTGCTATATTGCTTTTGTAATTTATAAAATTGCTGCCTTCACTGCACCAGGATTCGCTTTTAGTCAAAGCTGTCCTCTTTGTGAAGCTGTGGCTTTTTGGCCACCTAATAAACTCTTAAAAGTATTCTCCCATTTTTCTAAGTTTCTCCTCCCAATCAGTGTTGCTCATAATTTTCCTCAGCTTTGGGAAACTAGCCCTTTTGAAACACCAAGTATACATTACTGTTTGGGACTGTCCTCTGGTTGCCTATATTGAATGTAATCAGGTCATGACAGTTGATCTGTAGGTAACTACCAACTTCCAGTCCTGTCATTAGTGCCATTTTTAAAAAGCAAAAAAGCCACCAGAAAGCAGCTTAGAGGCCCAAGGCCTTGAGTGGCTGAAGAATCAGATAAAAAGCACACAGCCTTTTAGTCCAGGGTATTAAGGAAAGTCAAACATCCTTCCTTGTACTGTCTACAAGATTTTTTTTGCAGATTATGTTGGTGACTCAGGCTTTTTCACAAAGCTGAAGATATACAGGTTTTTTAAAAAGATTAGTTAAAAGGAGGCATATAAGCCTTGTTTAAGTTATTATTCTACTGCCTTATCCGCTTATGGGATTGTCAACAATAAACTAGTTGTAGCAGAAGGGACCACAATCCCAGAAGAGTGCTCAAATATAGTTATCCTGTGAGAGAAGTTGGTTGGTTTGTTTTTAGTTTATACTGTATATACCTAGGCACTTACAAAACTAATAAAACACAATTAAAAACCCCCAAAAGTGACAGAGGTTTTGATTCTAAGCCTCCCTGATCTACTAAAATTCTAAACAAGAGTGTTTCAAATTCTGAGATCAAACACATACAACTAGAATCCAAGCTCTTCAAACCTTTACCCACACATACTTATAATACTAAGCTTCCATTTAATAGTAGGTCCACTTCAGAATCTTAAATTTATAGGGAAGAAAATAAATGCCTCTTGCATGTTTCCCCCT
Organism: Dermatemys mawii; assembly: GCA_007922305.1. Taxonomy (NCBI): domain Eukaryota; kingdom Metazoa; phylum Chordata; order Testudines; family Dermatemydidae; genus Dermatemys; species Dermatemys mawii. The sequence continues at coordinate 59,135,298 of ML677326.1, read as the reverse complement.
GCCCCATGATTTACATCTTCCATATCTCAATAGTGTATAACCTGTTACAATACTCCAAGTATTACAGTAATTCTCTGCATTTCATACAGAGAATTAACAGGATAGACATTTGCAAATTTGACATTTAAAAGCATGGGGATTTAACATGTAGTTTAGTCTTCCTGCTCACCAAAACCCTCACAATTAAGGATTCCCATTTTTCTACAAGATGGTGCCAAGAGTTAAAGTTTATAATCCAAGTGATTTCAGTTTAGAAATCATGAGGTAGATTTTTTTTTTTTTTTAAAAAAAAGTGTCCAATAACTACATCTTTAACCTTAATCAAGGTAATTAGTTCTGGACAAGTACAATACTTTGTTTTTAAACACTTGAACTGGATCCACTCATTAAAAAAGAGTACCTTGTAATGGAGAGCAGCTAGAATTTGTTTTTATGTCTGGAGAGTGGATGTGACTTCTCACCCTGCATCTGTTTGAGAAAGTTAGTTATGCCATTGAACTACTATTATAATAATCACCTACACTCATCCTTCCATTTCCAAATTCATCCTTACACTTCAGAATACTAAAAAGTTTCATTGCCATTCTACAGATTTTTTAAAAAGCACATAGAAAGATTAAGTGATTTACCCAAGGTCACACAGCCTGTCAGTGACAAAGCTGTGAATAAAATTCAGATTTTCCATCTCCCAGTGTCTTGTCCACTAGTCACCTAATTTAGAATGCCACTGTCATTTTTATTTCGTCCAGTTACTTAAATCGTGTTTAATACCTTTGCTGTTTCTCAAGTATTCCAACATGGAACTATAGGTATGTATATTTTAAATTACCAGGATGGAAACTGAGCAAATACTATTCAGTATGTACATTCTCTGAATTGACTGGAGAGAAAAGGATGGCCTAATGTTTGAAAGTTGGGAGATTTGGGTTTGATTCTCTACTGTGCCACAAATTTCCTGTGTGACCTTTAGAGAGTCACTTAGTCTCTCTGTGGCTCAGCTCCCCATCTGTGAGGGGGTAATAGCACTTCACGATCTCGCAGGAATGCTGGGATAATATGGTAAAGAACAAATGCATTAAAATTTATTAAGTGCTGGGATAACATGGTAATGAAGTGAAATAGACCAATATTCCAAAACGTCAACTGATCAACTTGACATACTCAGTAAAGGTTCAGTTTTGAGGAAAGGAAAAGTTAAATGTTTCTGAATGCATAGGTGAGAATAGAGCTGGAGTCTCTGGAAAGCAAAAATAAGGTTGCAAAGAGAGTAAGTCTGAGGTTTTAAGCATGCACATTTGTGAAAACTGATTTCAAGAGGACTGAGTTTCACAGGAGGTAAAGCATTCTGGGCATCTGGCTTGGAGTAGCAGGACTCCTTCAAACAACCAGGAGATTGAATGTTCCTTCTTTTTCCCTCCCTCCCTGCAGCCTTTTCTGCACCCCAAAGTGCTCCTTAGCAGCTTAAGTGACAGTGACTAAGTTACTGGGGAATGAATGTTCTCAATTCCCACCTGCCCCGACAATATGGTCCTTAAGACACTCATTTGGTTGACATCATTTTCCCCCAAAACCCTTGCCATCCTTGGTAGGCTCCTGCCATTCTCCCCCCACCTTGAAAAGACCGTTCTGTCCCAAGTAATGACTATCTGGATGGTGTGAGAAAGGGATGGTGAGAAAAATTCAGATGGAGCTGTACTTGAGAACACCAGCTAAAGCTTGTCAGAGAGAAGCCATATTTTAACATTTCTAGTTACCAACATGCAGTGAGTTTAGGGCTTGTCTACATATAGCAGTTACGCCAACCACAATGATTTTTAAATTGACATTATGAACTCTTAAATTGGTTTTAGCATCTCCACACAAGGGGGTTGCTGAAATCTAGTGAAGTCCATTTTAGGAAACTGGTTTAGTTGATATAGTTTGTATGTAGACAGAGCCTTTAAAAACCAAACAAAAAAGGGAAGGAGCTCTGACATTAATGCATTGACCACATTAGATCTACCCAAATTCTGTTAAAGTGATCAAGTTACATCAGTCTAAGTTTCCTTACATAGAAGGCCTAAGACTTTTTCCAAACATAGCTGATGGAAGGTGGGCTAGGACAATTCAGGAATCTTTACCAGGCATTAGAACTAGTTGAGTATAGACAAGGTTAGCTAAATGTACTAGAAGTAACTAAGAAGCAAGTCAAAAGTTTAGATTGGATTAATGTTTAATCTGAAATATTACTAAATCTTTTAAATCAACTCTACACAAGTTTAAGTACAGGAATGTTTTCTTGGTCCTGAGGCAACATCCTAATTTAAATGTCATTTTGTAGCACTGATATTATCCAACACATTCAAGCCAAGTGACTGTATCTGACTAGATTAAAGATTACCTGCCATATTCATACGAGTGGGAAGTTTGTAGTGTTGGGATAGAATGTTTATAATACAAGACAAGAGGAGTATGCAACACAAAAGTTACTTCTCTCCATCCCCAAAATCCCTGCGTTAGACCCAATACATCACAGATGGAGAACCAGAATTTCCCCATTATTTCCTCATATCCAAATTAATTTAAAAAAAGAAACAGATGATTCTTTCCAAAACTTACATGTATAAGCAACAGAAAATTGGCAATCAAGACTGTAGGAATAGCATGGAATCTTGGTCTCAGCTGTGAATGTAATGCCTGAGGTGGAAGTGGTGCATCAAGTAGAGGATCATCTTCTGTGCTCTGTGTTATTTCCAAGGAACCCTGAAATTTAATCATGAGTTCAAATTAATTTTCCCACATTACTCTTACAATTGGTGTTCCCAGAAAGTTAGTTGCTTGAATTTTTTTTGGAAACACACTCAATTAAGTAATTTAACAAACTAATTGTTAGGTCAGTAAGAATGGATATGACAGATGCCATTTGCCAGTTCTATTGCTATTGAGGGTCTTGAGTCTTCAAAATACTTCTCAAATATTTGAGTGTCATTGAGACTGACACCTCCATATTTAAAAGAAGTTGAAAACCTCTTCATCCACACTGACATCTTGACCTACAACACAAGGGGTAACGTTACTGCTTCCTGCTCAGAGAAATAGAGAAAAGCCTGCTGCCATATACTAAGCTTGTTTACTTTGGATGAGGTTAGAATTTGTACTTTAGCACTTATCCTATGACAAGTTAAACTGTCATGCCTTGTCCACACTAGAAGTCTGTCATGTTAAATATTATCTAGGACTGCTAGATTAGAGCTGTAAAACACTGTGTTCACATGTAATACTCCAGATGTGGCATGCCTGAAAAATGTCACAGATCTGGTCCCCCCGCCAGCTATCAGATAGCTCTGAGGGGAATCCTACTCCTGGTTCCCCGCATCTTTTAAGCTTATCTAGATTTCAGAGAGCTGCAGCACTGCTTCCTCCATAGGTCTCTCTGGCACATTTCCTAGATGCCAATCTTAATCTGTTACCCCTTCATGGAAGTGATGCCACTTAGTACTGGCCCCCAGGTCCAACACTGAACCTTCTCAAGGTACCTCAGTAACTTATGGCTTGGCTACACTGACATTTTATAGCACTCTCACTTGCCGGTTAGGGGTGTGAAAAATCACCCCCACCCCCGAGCGCAGCAAGTCTGAGAGCTTTAAAGTGCTTGTGTGGACAGGCTCTGAGCGCTAGGAGCTGTGCTCCCAGCACTCAGAGCGAATCCCCTCATGGAGGTGGATTACCCCCCCCCCCCCGCAGGGAGCATGGGGCTGCTCCACTTCTCGGGCACCATTTGCTGAAGCCCCTGCAATCAAGTTCCCTGGGTCTGGTGCACAATGCATTGTCAGGGCTTAACCCTTTCCTGACCACACTGTAGCGAGAGGTGCACGGAGAGGAGAGAAGAGAAGAGAGACACAGGAGACAGCTGGGTCAGGTCAGTGGCCAGCCCACCTTTTGACATTGAAAATAGCTTGTTTCTTCCTGCTCAAACAGCAGGGGTGGGGAGAGAGAGAAAAGGAGAAGAGAAGAGCTCTGCAAACATATGGGCCAAGTCATCCCTTGCCCCACCACAGCTGGAAGCAGCCCCCATCCCATCCCTCCAGCACAGTGCCAAAAGGCTACTGCTAGCCATATTCTGGTGTGAACTCAGTCAGAAATCAAAGAGGGGGGAACGGAAGGCATGTGACCGTCCATGGCCCCAACATGCATTGCCTCAGAAAGACACTGCACCGGGTGAGGTGGGTCCCTCCCCAGGGCCCAGGCACAGAGTGCTTGGCGGGGGGGGGGGGGGTGTCCCCGTCCCCTCCTCATGTGAGCCTTCTTAAAAGATAAGAAAGTTAAAAAAATATCCAACTACACAGTATTTGTTTTTAGCTGGGGCTCAGCCAATTTGATGTTAATTTTGAAGCTTGTACAGCATAGTTCTGATTTATTAGGGCAAATTCAATGGCAGAGTAATTTTACCATACACCATGTATTCAGCGTAGGGAAATATGGTCTCCCTAGTTTTTACAAAATGCTTGTAGGATGCTTCATCTATTAAGCTTGCTTCTAAACATCTGTACCACGTTATAAAAAGGTAAATATTTAAGTGTCTGCTCTAAAACTAAACCCTCATAGTCAGGGGACAAGAACTACCACGTCAGAAATACTAGTTTACCCCAAGAAGTGTAATCTCCTGCCCAACAAAAGCAGCCTGTAAACATCAGACAAGCCATTGTGGCACATCAATGAACAAAAGAAATCATTGATTGCGCTCTCAATACCCATGAAGAGATATTTATCCCATCATCTTGAGCTCTGGGGGAAGGGGAAAAAAATCCCTGTCAAGAAGAAATGGTTATCCCTGTCCTACTTGGACATCAGGGAGTGGGCAAGACTCCAAGCATAAACAAGTGACCCCTGATTGTTTAGCTTGGGTTAGTCCTGAAGGCCATAAAGAACTTGCATGCTACAGCAGCTTCTATTACTTTTTGAAACCCAAGACTAACGCATGTGTGTGCGCGCACACGTTCACTCACTTCAAACATTTCTTTTTCCTAGTTAAAAGTAATTAAATTTTAAAGGACTGGATACAAGCATTGTCTTTGGTGACAGATACAAGGTGCACTTCACCTGGGGTAAGTGAATGGTCCTTTGGAGCAGGAGTAACCGGAATATTATTGTGATTTAGAGACCATCTATCACAAAGACAGGATTCCGTGGATGGCAAAGTAGACCACAATACCCAAGGGGAGACTGTGTGTGACTCCATATTAAGGTTATTATAATGCTTTCAGAAATCACACCCGATACATGGTTAATGAAATCTCAGCTTTGTGTCTGTGCCTTGCTTCTTAGCAGTCTACCATGAGGCTGGTACACACATTCATGAGTCACTCCAGACTGCTATTTTAGTATGTTTTTGCAGCAGCATTATGCTCTCTACACAGCTGCTGACACCAGATGCCTGCAGGTACAAGAAATGCTGCAGTCTTGGCAGACCATAGCAGATCCCCAGCCAGGGCCATGGGGATGACAAACCTGCACCTGTGAGGAAGACAACCCCACTGCTGACAAGCTCCTGCCCAGGAATGGCCCCTGCACACCTGGCCAACAGGTGGAGCTGGGATAACAGGCCTGCAGAGGGTTTCCTGGGTGGCTAGTGACACCAGATACCTACAGATGCAAAGTGTGGGGGAGGCTGTGCTTGGTCAACTGTTATCAGTTTCAGCATGCCAAGTGCAATTAACCTGAGTTGACTGTTTAAAATTGAATCTGGCCAAGCCTACCATAACAACGCATGCAACAGAAACCTTCTCTCCAGACCCCTGCTCCAGGGTTGCCAGGGGAATTCTGCCTCAATGAGCAAAAGGATTTTATGGCTCATGTATGTTGCCACAAGAGCCTACAGCTGGGTAGCAACACAAAACTGGGTCATCAAAATGAGGTAAAAGGTGTTGGGGCTGATGGGACTCAGGTCCCTGCTACAGGTACTTCAACCTGGTGCACAGGTTTGCATCACTGCTCAAGTACGGGCCAGCTGCCTCTCCATCATTACAATGGAGGGAGAGGCCAGCCAGGCCAACTTTGCACAAGGTGCACTGGGTAACAATGCTACAAGTTGTAACATCACTCTCTCAAATTTGGCCTGGCCAGCCCCTGTTGTCTTGATGGCAGTCGGGTCAAACCAAACCAGAGTTGTGCTGCAACTCAAGAGGTCCCAAAGCCCACAGTGGGAAGCCATGGGACAGAAGCCAAGGGGGCAGTGGTAGATCCATTTGCAATAGATGTGGCAGCTCACTTGGATGGTGGGGAGTGGGCCAGAGATTTTGGGGGTCATGGCTATTCCCTACCCAGCCTTCAGAGTAGCCTCTTGCCAGAGAATGTTACCTGAAAACCAAAGCAAGAACTGGCTCCTCAATGTACCAAACACCACAACCCTCCCCCCCCGCCCCACACACACTTAGCCATGCAACACCCCCATATTCCATATAACTTGCCCTACCCCCCCATCCCAACTTGGTGACTCCCAACCCATAGATATCCCCCACTGCACCCCAGCCCCTTCTGTCCCCCAGTTCTTAACCACCACTCCCCCACGCCATGGGATGCAGGGAGCTGTATATCTGGGGGAGGGGGGAGTCTCAGCTCACCACCTAGACCCTCTTGCTAGTGGAGATGGTTTCCTACCTGTAAGACTGCAGCCAAATTTTAACCTCTGCACCCCCCCCCCTCACCCCAGTTTTCCTGTGGGAGGGGACTGGGTCAAAGGACAGGCCATCAAGGTTTTCAAAATGGGTCCTGAGCCCAAAGAGGCCTACTGCAGGAGAATCCTTCTCTTAGGCCTTGTCTTTAGCGGGTACAGATGTATTTATGTACCAAGACAAAAATTCTCCTAAGCCAGGTCTATACTGGAAAACCCTATTCGTGTAGAAGCAGTTTATACTGGCAATATACATTATACCAGTTGCCCAAGCCAAGTAAGATGTAGTTATACCAGCATAAAGTGCTTTTGCTGGTACAGCTACATTAGGGCTTGTGCAGGTATGGTTAATGGTGTCTGACACTTCCAATATTACTACACTAGGGCTTCTACACTATGGCCATAGTGTCTGTAGATGCTACAGTTCAGTTCTCTCCCCTTGCCAGGGAACGTTTTCTACTTCACTTGCCACCCACACACATGGATCAAATTTCTGCTCAATACTGCTTTTAGAATTTAAAATGAAGGTTTTCACTTAAGTACTTCTGTGCACGGGCTAGTTAGCAATTAGAGGTTCTTATGTAGTGCTTTTAAGTTTAACCCCTTGTAATAGGGTAGATAAAAAGCCATTTCTAAAAATTTAAATTATAGGTTTATTTTAAATACTAAGCTTATTTTTGAAATTATGACAACCTGTAGTAAGCCATCCATTATAAGATGCTAGAATGGTTTAGATTCAATAAGATGATTGCTGCTAAGTTTTCAAGAAAGCCGAACTGAACTGGTGGAAGTTACTCAGGCACCTGCAGGTTGCCAGGCACCTGCAACCACGCATTTTTTCACTTTTAGAGAATTTGATAATCCTTTACCCCTAATAAAGATTAAAAAGTAGTTACACAAGACATTAAAAAGGTTAAGTTTGCTCAAGAATTAATTGTACTCCAGACCACCTGAAGTTAGTCGTCTTATGCTGCACATACATTTAGGAGAATTGACAGTATATTTGTTTTAAGGAACTTACACAACCCATCAAAGTTTGTCCATTGACCAGGTTTTGAGAGATTGGGAGTCAGATTAATTGAGTTTTACAACATTTTGAGGCGTATTCACCCAGAGTTGCACTAATTAAAGTTTTATTTTCACAGGAAAACCAGTACAAGAGGCAGTGTGCATGCTTATTTTGATTTATACCGGGTTTATTTTGTTTCATCTTGAGCATGTTACAAACATGCTTAATCTAAACTAAAATAAGCCATTTCAAGTTAAATTTGTTTGGTTTGGTTAAACCACTGGTGTTGCCTGTAGAAGAGTTCCTAATATGTTGGATACAAAGAATTAGATGATCAGTAAACAGACGGTTTCATCGTATACTCAAAAGACAAGAAAGTATTGCCACTGAAAATTAAAATATACAGATAAACAGTTTTATTTTTGCCTGAGGACAGTTTGATTTAAAGATATTTACTTGATATATTTTGACATGTTCATTTGTTAACCATTACAAAGATTTACCTTTACAAATCTCAACATCTGTTAAATAATTGTCTGAACCCCATAATTCAAGATGTCATACAACTGAATTGAGAAATAAGAGTGCTTATATTCTAAACAATAAAAACAAAAACCCAGTTCTGCAAGCCTACTAGTAAGTAAAGATAACTACGCCTTAAATTTGGTTATAGTTGTGATGGATTTGACCCTGTTTTGGGATGCCACCTGATGTACTGGGATTTCATGGAGCCTCTCCTGCTTATTTGGTCTGGGTTCCCTCTCTATATCTTGCTGAATGAGACTCCTTGGCCTCTTTTACACACACACCAGCTCTGTGTGAGAGAGGACTCCCCCAGCACTCATATGCACACCCCTTTCGGGAGATAATTCTTCTATACAGCACCAGACAGTATCTGCACAACACAAGCTCTTAAAAATCCATCCTCTTCCTCAAATGTGAAGAGATGTGCACAATTTCTTGCCCCTTCCCCATTAGAAATTACATAAACTGGGTTATAGTTTAAACAAGAAATAATTTTATTAGAATAACTCGTTGAGCCCAAGGTCACATCTTGCTTCCAGGTGTATTTCAGTGTCTCTTTGGGTGGAAAAGCAGAGGAGAGAATCCTGATAATGTCCCTCCCCTGCCTTTTATTGCTGTTGTGTATGGTGGGAACCCTTTCTCTCCCAGTGGAAGAACACTGGCATTCAGAGGGGTGGGTCCAATACCAGGTGACTCAGACCCATATCTCTGCAGGGCTGTGACAGCCATTATTTGTAGGCTGTCTGGATCATCCACAGGAAGACTAAGCTCTTTTACAGTCCATTGTCTCTGCTAAAGGCCTATTAGCCCCGTTTGGCTTTTCCATTGTTGTACCTGAAGGGCTGGTTGGGGGTGACACCCAAAGTAACATTTAAAATACAGATACATAGTTATACTCCTAACTTCAGATACAGAAATGATACATATATACAAATCTGATAATCACATTCAATAAATCATAACATTTTCAATAATTTCTCACATGAGCCATCTTGCATAAAGTATCTCAGTTATGTCAGATCTATATTATAAGCATATTTTCATAAAGAATACGTCACAACAGTCCTGTGATCATACACAACTCTAGCATCTAGATTATTTCCAGGGTTAATCTCACCTTGCTGGCTACCCACTCCTATTGCCACCTGGCCTTCTCAGCTGCCTTTCAACATCAGCCCAAATAGGAATGGGAAGTAGAAGTGCCAGTTGATGAAGACTAAAAGGGTAAAAAGAGAAGAAATGTACCCCCACTCTGAGTCCACTACTCAAACAGACGCAACTGATGTAGAGTAATGGTAAAGGGCCATTATGCAGGTCTTCTGGACCACAACACTGCCAGGACTTCAAGATCTACAGAGCTGGGACACCAACACCATTAAAAGGATCTGGAATCCATTACCCTACATCTTCCAAAATTCTTACCCTCCCCAGCAATAGATTCTGATGTTCTCCCCCTTAGAACACCATTGTAGGATAAATTTTAAAGCTAGGTATGTGTAGCCAATTGCTCAATCAGTAACATCCTTAAATAGATAAGAAAATGACCACCTGGGTCCTACTGCTGACTATAAAGTTAGCAGTCAACAAAACCAGCACAACCTAGGCTATAATTTTGGATGAAGCACCTGGACTTTCTCACAGTACTGAGACAGGTCTCCAACCCTACCCTAATACAGCTAGTGCCCCCAGCATACTGTGTCACAAGCCAAGAGACTTCAGAATGCAATCACAGAAGAGTACAGAGAAGCAGTCCTGGTCCCCTTTCCCCATTTCTGCTATAAAAGACATTTGAGTGCATCCGTGTGCTATGAAGTGACGGATAACAGGAGCCTATCACTTCTAGGGGTGAACAGGCCTTCAGATGGAAACCAGGGCATCTTTCAGGAAGGCCTAGGAGCTGCAGCCCAGCATGGTATCAGAATCCCACGGATTTCATGGGCCCAGTAGCCTCACCCATCACATACAGTTTCAATGGCTCAATAGTTGATCTCCTGGCCTACATGGAAGCCATAAGAGATTTTCCCAGGTAGTCTCAGGAGCTATACATGTAACCGCACATCTTCATCCTAAAATATTGGTGAGGTCACTGACATGCCATTTTTCTGATCTGATCATCTCATTCAGACAGCGTTAGAATCCTTCCTATCAGGATGGTAAGTAACTCAAGCTGGTCTGTCCCTAAAGACTCCAGAATTCCCTAGGCTTTCAAATCATCCAAATATAAAGGCCAAGGCTCTATAATAGAGGTGGGAAAACTTTTTAGCCCGAGTGCCACACTGGGCTTCAAAATTGCGCAGAGGGCCGGGCAGGTAAGGCCCTGCCCCCTTTCTTACCCCCACCCACTTCCCACCCCCTGACTATCCCTCAGAACCACGACCCATGCAACCCCTCTTCCTTGTCCCCTGATCACCCCCTCCAGAGACCCCCCTACTCTAATTGCCCCCCCAGGACCCCACCCCCTATCTAGCTCCTCTGCTATCTGTTCTCTGACTGCCCCTCCTGAGACCACCACCCCCCACACCTAAGACCCCACATCTTCAACTGGCTTACATGCTCAGGTAGCCGCGGGGCCCCGCAGCTTGCGGCACTCTGCCCGGCCACACATCTTGCCGTGCTCAGCCTGGCCCCCCGGGGCAGGGAGCCCCACGTCTTGCTGCGCTTGGCCCGGCCCCCTGGCCCAAGGCTGCAGATAAAAAATGGCCAGCGGGCCGTAGTTTGTCCATGTCTCTCTATAAGCTAATCCAGACACCTTCACCCCAAGCTCTCCACATCAACCAAGAAAATCACCAACGTTCACAAATGAACTGTCAGAGATGAAGTGCAGATGAATAGGTTTTGAATGAAGTGCAGATGAATAGGTTTTGCCATTGGTGCAAGGGAAAGGAAAACCCCACACAAAACTCTGAACTCCTCTGCCAATAGTGCAGACACTTATATGAGTGCATTACTGCCTTAAAAGAGGCAAAACTAGCCTCTGCAATCAACAGCTATATTGCTTCATCAACTTGCTAAGTCAACCAACAGCCAAGCATCAGCCACAATGAGAGAGTGAACATACCTCACAGATATGATCGGCCAAATACATATGGAGCCAACTGGGATAGAAAATGCCATCCTAACCAGACTGTATTATCTGCCCCAGAATCAGAGGGGTAGCCGTGTTAGTCTGGAATTGCAGAAGTGACAAAGGGTCCTGTGGCACCTTAAAGACTAACTAAAGTTTAAGAGCATAAGCTTTCGTGGGCTAATACCCACTTCGTCGGAAGCATGGGTATTAGCCCACGAAAGCTTATGCTCTAAAACTTTAGTTAGTCTTTAAGGTGCCACAGGACCCTTTGTCACTTATCTGCCCCAGAATTCCTAACTGAGTTTGGCCCCAAACATGTGCTGAAGCTAAAGAAGCCTTGAGTGGTGGGGGGGGGGGGGGGCGCGGCGGGGAAGAGTATTATAGCCTCAACCTGTTGAGCTGATTTATGCATCTCCCGGCTGGTGAAAACCAATGACGAATAAGTAGTCCTTGCTCCTTAAGAGAAGCATATCTTTCCAACTCCATGAAAAACGAGGACTGGCCACACTATATTGCAAGGCACCAATACTAAACTCTGAAGAACCTTCCAGCTACCATCCTGTTTCCTAGTTTCCCGTTCCTGCAAAAAATAAATGCACCAACACAATGCTCCCATGTTACTAAAATGCAAATGAAGTCAGAAGTGTGACTATTTGCCTTCAGCTGACTGCTGAGTACAAGATGTGGGAATAATTCTGCAAGTTTCATGTGAACAGCAAAAATACCTACAAGTATGTATCACTTCCCCCTTTTACCAGCACTAACCCATGACCAGTCTCTGTTTTCAGAAATTAATCTTTGCTACTGTAGTCAGCATACTATCTTAATTTTTTCATGAATGGCTAAATCCACTAGCTTCCAAGATACCCTGATTGCATTAGAATTAATTGACTGGTGATCTGTCAGAACAAGTATCACTACAGTGCAGTTCACTTAGAGGCCTGGGTTACCTTTTTAGGTCAAAGCAAAGCAGGGGAGGCCAGCACCTACAGGAGAAGAAAGATGTAGGGAATTACTGCAGTTATGATTTCAAGAGTAGAATTAGTATAGAGAGATGCTTCTGTACTTACACACACCACAGATCCCCAGCTTCCAAAACCTTCCAGCCACATTTCTATGCCAAAATCCAATGTTATCTACATTTTTTGTTTGTGCATCTGGATAATAAAATTTCTACATTTGTAGAGATTGGCTAAAAGCTAATATAATTTTTTTAACATTATAGGTTGGGAAAAGAGTATCTGTACATTTGGGTATAGCGCTTATATTATCCATAAATATAAAGTTTGTTTTAAAAGTCCTGATACGTAGAGTAACAACCTGCAATAACTCAAATTTAGGTGAACAGATTTAACAATCCAGTTTAGATACTGGAGTCCAAATACTCAAGTATATCACTCATGAAAAGTTGTACAGGGATTTGTTTGTGGAAAGCAAAATATCAATGAGTGGAGATAATTACTGAGGATTAGCTTGGTTGCTATTTAGAAAATCCACAAGGAAAGTATTGGTTTCTTTCCTGACTGCACTTCTCATCGGCATCCCAGCTCATTCCTCCTGGTATTGAGGATGTCCAGTGATGTGTTCTAAGTAGATGTCACTCGACCACCTGATTGTGTCTGACACCATCAGTGAATAGTGCTGACTGATTCTGTATTCTCTCCACACTTGCTCGTTACTGGGGTCCCACGCGCCTAAGGCTCTGATGATCAGTGTGTGTCTGGACCTGGTAACCCGTAGGTGTCAAGGTTTTGGCCAGAGGGGCATATTTCTCTACCTTTTGAGCTCGGGAATCATGGAAGGCCAAGGTCCTGTGCTCGAAGGGCACTGTACTGTACTACATCGACAGCTTACATTTTAAGGTCAGAGTCCTTCATGTATTAAATAGAGAACTTAAGTTTCATGGCCATGCCCTTTCTTCTGCTTCCTTCTCAAGCAAGCAGCATGACCAACTTTGGTGCTATAAAGAAAACTAGCAATACTTGTGACACCTTAGAGACTAAGCACAAGTACTGCTAGTTTTCTTTGCAGATACAGACTAACATGGTTGCTAACCTTAAACCTGTTTGGTGCTATATAGACAATCAACTATTATTTGGGTGGGTTGGGACTGGGGCTGTTACTGAAGCTTATACAGTGAAGTTGCTTCTGTGAGGCATTTTATTTACACACATACATATACGCACACACATTCACAAAGGTGGTATCCTAGAGGTGATGTTTGAAAGTTAATCGTATGTCAAAATAGCAATCAGTGTTTTACATGCTTACAAAAAAAAAAAAAAAAAAAAACAAAAGCAAGTCACATTCTTTATTAGAGCCCAAACAAGACAATAGGAAGAGATTATGCAGGAACATAAATAAAAAGCCTCTGTCCTAAAAGCCTTTTCAGAATGAGTTTTAAATTGATCAGCTTTGGAGTTTAACATAACTACCACTTCTTTATACAAAAGCCCATTTGATCCACCTACCTTTTAGCTGCTCTCAAGCCTGTTGACCCACCCCACATATTTCAATTCACTATGGGTCTTCCCCTCTTCCATCCATCCCCACAGGCCTCTTGAGCCCCTATGGTTTTCTGAAAACTGAGGAGCTACACAAAACACAAACAGAAGACTCTTCCGTTGAATAAACTTTGGTGTCATTTGTATATAATAATAAAACTTTTTGGTTTTCTAATAAGCAAACAAACAGATTCAGGCTGCATTTTGTTTTCCAACACACTAGTTTAAAAGACAGGTGTAAGTTACTTGTACTTCCTTGGTTCCACGTGGTAAGGAAAATTTCTCAGGTCATTTAAAAATAATGACTAGCTAAAAAAAACAGGGGGGGGGGTCGAGGGAAAGCAAACCAGCAACGGTAAGATTACCCGCTGGATGTTTGTTTGTTATTAGAGGCACTTCTCTCTTGCTCTAGTAAAAAAGCCCCCAGAGCACTTTTCCAAGAGTAGAATCATTAGTCTGCCAATGCAGCTGGGGAAACTGAGGCACGCTCTCTAAATGTCACACGACGCGAAGCCTGCGCAAGGCTGGTCAAGAGAGGACCCAGCTCCGTGACTTCCCGTGCACAGTCCCGGCCCACGCACCGAAGAGGCAGGGCGGCGGCAGGCGGAACCAGAGGATTAAAGCTTGGATCTGCGTTGCGAGGCTCCCCGCCTGTGACCCAGGGAGCCCGGAACGAGCCCCCGAGCCTGCACTGGCGGATCGGCTTCCCAGGGCTCCACAGCGCGCTAAGGGACCCGCCGCGGGCCCACCGCACAGCCACGCCACAACGCGCCGCGACCCCCCGGGCACCCCCGCGCGCTGCGCCGGCCGGCCGGGCAGAGCCCGCCATGCCGGGCTGCGTCCCGCTGCTCACGTTATCCAGCTCCCGCTGCGGCCCCGCCGCTTCTCCCGCCGCCGCCGCCATCTCCGCCTATGGCCACACCGGGCTCCCCGGCTGCAGCGCCCCCAGCGCTATTAATGGGCAACTCCCCTCCCGCCGCGGGCGCGGCCCAGGCCTAGGCCCGCCCCGCCTCGGCCTTAAACCCGCCCCCACGCCCGCCTCGCCTCACCCCACCTCACACGCTGGCCGCCGGCGCTCCCTGCCCGTGGTTCCCGGGCTCGCACTTGCTCGTCTCCCCAGCGCTGCACCTGCCTGTTCTAAACCGGCTCGCGGCTGCGGTAGCAGCGGCGCCGCTCTAGCCAGCGTCGGGGCCCAGGCCCGGTGGGCGCACGCCCCTGGGCTGCAGTGTCTTGTCTGGCTGGGAAAGTGCCTGCAACACCCGCCAGCTGCCTGTGAGCTTTGCCGGTGTCTTGACCCAGCTGATCATTATTTATTTATTATAGCGTTAAAACCATAGACTATCAGGGTTGGAAGGGACCTCAGGAGGTCATCTAGTCCAACCTCCTACTCAAAGCAGGACCAATCCCAGCTACGTTATCCCAGCCAGGGCTTTGTCAAGCCTGACCTTAAAAACCTCTAAGCTTTGTACTGAAGTACAGGGTCACAGCTCAGGCCTAGATGTTACTTGCTGTACAAACGTGAGAAGCTGTTCCTGACCCCCCCCAAAATCAAAGCAAACGCCAGAGTGCTAAGCTCTCATTAGGGGAAACTGCTCAAGGTTGCTCAGCTCCTGGGTTGGCTTTAGTGGGGGTTCACATGTTCATATGCACCCATGGAAATCGTGAAATCAAGGGTTCCAAACCCAAGTGGTGCTCTGCTCTGACCCTCTGCACCTGGCAGCATAGCCTGGTAGCGGGAGCCACCCCAGCTCTATCCTGAAGTAGAAGGCTTGTTATCCAACCCCGACCACACGCCTCTCCATACCAGGCTGGGATTAGGGGTGCAGGGGATACTTCTGTGTGTTTTCTCTGTCCCCCTTTACTACAGGATAGGGCATACACTGAATCAGGAGGCTACATCTACCCCAGGAGGGATGTGCTTTCTCACTTCTTGCTAGAGGGCAAATACCACTGATCGCCATCTGCTACACATGGCATGGCCAGTGGGGTCTGCAACTATGCAGATCCACTCACCAAATAATATTTATTGCTGAATGTATATGAGTATGACTATTGTATGAATGTATGGGGGGGAGGGGAAGGCTGTCTCAGCAGACTCCTCGACAACCCTAGTCATGCAGCTCTTGCACTAGGTGATCTGTCACTGAAGGATTCCTCCATCCTTCCTGACCATGACACAATATGACAGCATGATGCTTGGATGGGTTTATAGGCATGGAAGTGAAAGGTATTGATAGTCACAAGACAGGCAACTGTAGTGCACATTTCTCTGTCAACATGCCCATTCTGGAGCAACCAGAACTGCAGGTTTGAGATATCATTACACTTCCACACCCATTCATGCAGAGGAGGCAGCTAATAAGTGCCAATCACAGTGTTCTTGGGGATGTGGATACTCTTAAATTGGTTTAAGAGTGCATTATTTCAGGTTAGCTTAAGTCAGTTCATTAGTGACTTGTCAAATCAATATGGGGTACCCTGAAACCAGTTTAAGAGTTCCCATACAAGGGGATTGCATCAATTTAATGTCAGATTTGTGTCCATTTATTCTTTTGCATAGAGACTGTCCAGTTTGGCTAACGTACATGGCAAAGGGGCATTGCTGGCACATATCACATTGGTAGATGTGCAGGTGAATGGGCCCGATTGCGTGGCTGATGTGATTAGGTCCTATGATGTCACTTGAATAGATATGTGGACAGAGTTGGCACTGGGCTTTGTTGCAAAGATAGGTTCCTGGATTAGTGTTTTTGTTGTGTGGTTGCTGATGAGTATTTGCTTCAGGTTTGGGGGCTGTCTGTAAGCGAGGACTGGTCTGTATCCCAAGGGCTGTGAGAGTGAGAGATCATCCTTCAGGATAGGTTGTAGATCTTTGATGATATGCATCCTAGGACAATCCCTCACTGCAACAGATCTTAGGAGACAGGCCAGTCCTCTCTTACATCAGCCATGTCATCAGGGCTCATTCACCTGCATGTCTACCAATGTGATATATGCCATCATGTGCCAGCAATGTCCCTCTGCCATGTACAAAAAAAACCCTTCAAAAAACCCTCAGAAATAACTTGCAGAAATCAGATAATGGGGGATTCAGCAGAAAAGTGGACCGTTTCATATTTCTAAATGTTTTGTCTGAAAGCCATCAAATGAACATGGTATGGACTAATTTGCATAAACCAGTTTGAGGAATTTTACAATACACACTATACTAATATTGACTTCACCTGAGTTATGCCAGAAGAAAACTTGGCCTATAGGGTTATATATATTAGTATTCCTATATGTAGTAGACTTTGAGAATCCCAGACTTCCTCTCAACTATGTCCAGTTTAATCACAATGTTCCTTTGCACAGGAGAACTGGCAAGAAACTGTCTCTGTGGCTGGTGAAAGTGTTACTCTAGGAAAGCTACAAAATTTTCATGTTATTATCATATTCTGTACCACTATTGTACTGTTACTATTCTGTTCAGAAGTTTATGTTTCTCAATTAATTTTCTGCTTGATCTCCTCTGTTTTCCGTTTTTCAATGTTAACCAATCTAATTTTTCTGGACATTCTGCATAATTAAGCTCCCCAATTCTATGAGTCACATTGTTAACTTTCACTGTGATCTCTCTATAATCCTTCGGTAAATCCTTCTTATATGACTAAAAATCTAACAAGTTATTTCAAATACACATTTACCCATTTTTTCCTACTGTATCTACTGTTCTTTTTGTGTTCAGTACCTCTGTTCATAGACTCCAAAATTATATTCACTAAGCACACAGCTGAATGTTCACTCCCAAGATCATTTGTCTATATTCTCTTTTACTATTTCCATCCCTAACTTCATTGCCTGTTATTGCTCTTTGTACACTGAATTATATATGCCGCATACCAGCAATTGCTCCTGACCCACAAAACTTTCTAAATTTGGCTGCCTCTCTTCTCCACTGAGTGATCCCCAAATGTCATATCATCTGCAACCGGTGTTACGTGCATCCAAGTTATATGTAAATAAAACAAAATTAGCATCGGTACTGATCCTTTCAGCATTCCACATCACTTTTCATAATTTTTAGCAATTTCCACTTATTTTTTGTTTTCAGATTAGTTTACTACACATTTGAGTCCATATTGCTGATGGTGTTGTACTCCCTTTATTGTTAAATGCCACACACTGCTAGCAAGAGCACTATGATAATTAAACTAAATTTCCCCTTAAACATTTATTCACTGACCACTGGATGGCACTATAATAATTTGTGAAAAGTAGTAATTTTAATTGACTGCACTTATTTATTACTGAATTTAAACTATATATACACACACACACACACACTTTTACCTTCAGTCTAGTACAGAAAGTTATTTTCTGCATTGCTAACAAAGATGGTTAAAACAGTGCTTACAAAATGTTATCTTAATGAAACTCCAGAGGAGCTAGTGAACAGGAGCAGCTAACAGGGCAGTTTTGGAGGGGGAGTGTGAGAGCCAGATACACATGATTAACATTCTCTGAATTTAGGCCAATTAATCCCTCCCCACCCCCTCCACCCCCCAAAAAAGCCACGGGAGTAAAAAGAATGTAGGCAGTCCAGCAGCAGAGTGGGGGCTTTCCAGTTTATTGCACCTAATGCAGCATGTCCGATTACCTGCCATGTGGCCAGGTAGTGTATGTGTGCATCTGGTGTAAGGAACTCATGGCCCTTAAAAACCAAGTATGGGCTCAGGAGACCAGAGTGGATGAACTGGAGAAGCTACAGGAGACAGAGAAGTATATATAGCAGACTTTTTGGGATGCAGTAGCATGGTCCCACCCCAAATCTGACATCCTCTGTGCTCTTGAGGAGGATGAAATTATTGGGGAACTGGAGCAGAGGAAAACAATCTCATAGACGGAAGGGAACCTTTCTTCCGGATGATTTCATTATATCCTCTCGCACTGAGGATACCTCTCCCGGGGACGGAACTTCTGTACCAGATGACTGGAGGATAGCTAATGAGATGCCAATTTATAAAAAAGGTTCCAGAGACGATCCTGGCAATGACAGACCAGTAAGTGTAACTTCAATACCACGCAAATTGGTTGAAACTATAGTAAAGAACAGAATTAAATATTTCTTTTGATAAGTAAATCGTTCAATTCTCTCTATACTAAACGTCTTCAAGAATCAAGTTGTTCCCTAAAAAGTTTTGTAAAGGGTCCAAATATGAGCCCGAATATGAACCCTCTGATCAGACCGAATCCCATAATAATCCAAACCCTTTATTTAAGGGAATTATCTTGTAATGGTTAGAGAAGCCTTAAAAGCAGTTGCTCTGTCATGATAATTTCAGTGTTGGGTTTATGGTACAATTATTTTTACTTTTACAGCTCTGAGCAGAGTCCTCGAAGGTGCGTAGGGGGGAACAAAATGGGCAGGTTGCCTTAAGCCTCCCGTCTGAGCAGGCCTCCACCACCCCCACTGTTCCAATGCCACTCACTGAAATTTGGCCCTGTGGCTCCTAGTCATGACTGAGAGGCCAATGGGCCAAATCTGAGAGGCACTTCAACTCTGCGTGGTAGGTTGCAACGCCTGGAACAGGGAGCCAGCCCCAACCCTGTGGGCCAGGATCTGCCACTGCAGGGTGAGTGAAGTGCAGGGTTGCTCTCCAACCCACCCTAGCCCCTCTTCAGTGGTAAGTTTTTTTGGAAGGGTAGGGTAGGCCTCAATATCAGATTTTGCCCTGGGCCCCTATAAACCTCTGCGTGGCCCTGGTTCTGCTTGCTGCCCTTCAAAATGTGCTCGTATTCAAAGAAAACATTACAGAAAGAATCAAGCTTTTTAAAAGTTAAACTAACGTTAAAGATTAAAAATGGATCCTGAAGCAGGTCAAAAGGAAACGTACACTGCAAAAGAATAAAACGTGGCTGCACTGGAAATGTGAAGTGGTTCATATATTGTTTCAATTCTGTCTTGTTAATAAGGGGTAGACTCAGACTACTCTGCTACGCCCTAACAAAGTGGCAAAGTTTTAGTGTGTATATTTAGGAGTTACGAAAGTGAGGGGGTCACCACTGTCTCAGCACAATGTAGAAGACAGTAGCTTAAGCTTCTACACATCATTCAGTGATTAGGTAGCCTGATGTAGCCCCTTTAACTACAGATTGACTGGATGCAATTAGGTCATGTGATCCAGTGAGAGTAAGAACAACGAGGAATACTTATGGCACCTTAGCCCTGGGCTACACAGGGAGAGGGGAGGAATCGATCTAAGATATGCAACTTCAGCTATGAGAACAATGTAGCTGAAGTCGACGTACCTAGATCGACTTATTGAGGCGTCTTCACGGCGCTGAGTCGACTGCTGCCGCTCCCCTGTCAACTCCGTCTGTGCTTCTCGTGGCAGTGGAGTATCGGAGTCAGTGGGAGAGTGCTCAGGGATCGATCTATCGTGTCTAGATTAGACGCGATAAATCGATCCTGATAGATCGATCTCACAATGTCGATCCCCACCGTAATGTAGACCTGCCCTTCGAGACTAACACATTTATTTGGGCATAAGCTTTTGTGGGCTAAAACCCACTTCATCAGAATAAGAATGCTCAGCCCTGGCTGAGTGAGTTCTATACCAGTTCACTTCTCTATGTGGAAACTTGAAGGTCTGATGTGACAGGGAACTGTACTAATCTAATGTACTGAAGTAAGAATGGCTTATGTAATATCTATATATATTCTGTACTGAACAGAATGGAAGGAACACTGTTAAATCTGCACTTCAGAAAGCATTATTGCTAGTTATTCACTTGCTACAGATTGCATAGCAAGCAGATTTTGCAACACCCTGTTTTCTGCTAATATGCAAACAGTTCTGGGTACCGCCTGAACAGGGGCAGCTTCAAAACTATTTAGTGTTCAAAATTTAGATTGTAAAAAGGAGCTTGATTAATACAAAATGTTTAAATTTTTTAAAACAACTCCAATGGAAATTTGTTAATCCCTTCCCCTGAAATATTCCATTGCACTGTTAGCAAATTAACTATCCCAGCATGGTAACACAGCGGAAGCAAAAATGATTCCGGTGGTTTTCATTATTGAAGCGGAGAGGAATTTTAAAGATTAACAAACAGACAATCAAAAGTAGATTGTGTTTTTAAATTGCTTTTAGTCTTAATAACCTCAGGTGTTATTAGAAACATAAAGATTGTTGTATTCCTTTATTTATTCTTCACTCAAGTGACATCTAACATTTTCTTCCTTGAATGCGTTCCTCTATTGCACCCCTTCACCTTTTTTATTAACAGATTTTTTAGAATTAGTAAGCCCTGGTCATTTGGTGGGAGACTGATTCATTTTGGATTAAATTTTAAAGCAGATATTACTCTGAAAGATTTTGTTTTTACAGACACACTAACCTCTCTCAGGCTTCTTAAAACCTCTCATGTCTTGTCCATTCTGAGATGCAGCATTATTTCTATTATATTCTTTCTCCTGTGTGACCTAGAGGTAAATGTCAGTGGTTTAAGTAGGGTAGTCTCCTGGAATCCTTGAGGTTGAAAGCAGCTATGCATTGGGTTTCTGACAGCTGTTTGAATTAAAAATAACCTATGTACGATTTTTTAAAATAGGCTTATGCCCTTTTTTTGCTTCTTTATAATGTAGCACATAAAAATACTTTAAAAGAGCATTAAGGTTGCAAGTCACGCATTCAAAAAATTAGGAAATGTTATAATTAAGGGAAAAATAGTGTGTGATTACATAATAAAACACTATCATCATACACACAGAAAGGCTGAATGAAGGTTGCCCAGGGAACCCTTAATTATGGCATTTCCTAACTTTTGAGTGCTTGATTTTTGCAACCATAACATTCTTTTAATGTAGTTTATTCATGTAACATCAATACGAATAATTAATAAAAAATAACCTTAATTGAAGGACTGGTGTGTTAAATATTGTAAAAAAAAATCTCCTTTTTCCTAAATGTTAATTAACAAAAATAAGTTTTAAATAGACTGACTAAGAGTCCCTTGCCCTTTCAAATGCTTTTCATTCTCAAGTCTGGTGATGCAATCATATCACTAGTTCTCCAGATTCCATAGAGACCTTTAGAATAGGCAAGACATGACTTTCTGAATTGAAGAGGAAACTCTTTGTTGTTGAGAAAATCTTTTCAGACCTTATCATAAAAAAGCAAAAAAGGGCACAAGTCCAGTATGTTCTTCTTTCAGTACACTTTTAAAACACCAGAAGCCTGATTTTCAGTTACACTAAGATTCCTTTTCACTACTCTGCCACGTTCGTGTAAAGTACCCTTAGTGTAATTAAGAATCAGGCTCTAACTTAATATTGAATTAGCTGACTGTTGCCTCATTTTCCTTAGCAGCTGAACACCCACATCTCTCATTGATTTCCAACTCAAAGTGTGGATGATGCTCAGCATCTTTGGAAATCAAGCTTTATGTGTTGACATATATATAACTATCTATGGTATTTACATGATTCCCATTATGGTAGTTCTGAACGTCTCCCAGTTTTTAATTCTCATTCTCATTCCCATTCTCACAACATCCTGTGGACGTAAGAAGATGCTATTATCCCATTTTACAGATGGAGAATTGAGGCAGAGAAAGATCAAGTCTCAAGGTCACACAGGTGTCTGTGGCAGAGAAAGAAACTGAATCGAGGTTTCCCTCATCCCAAGCTACTGCCCTCACCATTGGATCATTTTTAGTCCTGTCAATATCTGGACTATGTGTCTTATTCTACAATACACTAATCCCAGTGTAAATCCTGAAGAGGATTCTTTAGGAAAAGGAGAAGGCAGTTTGTCTATTTCTTTGGTTGTTCCAAACTTTTAGTGAGGAATTGAGAGGGATTTCTCCCCAGATATTGTTGTTCTTTCACTTGCACCATTTAAGAACACAATGCTTTACAGGCAAGTGCAAGCAATACATTTCTGACAATCTAAATGCACATTAAAACAATACATAATACAAATGATTTGCTTTTGGCTGTTTGGGTTTTATTTCTGGATCAACCACTCACTCATGTAAGTCAGTTTCAAAGGGGGGCTATTTAGGCACACAGTAGAGAATTGGAGTGCTGTGTTTTGGATGCTTTTATAGCAAGAGCAGCTTTCAAAGTTGAGGGTGAGTGTTTGAGAAGTTCTGAAAATTCAGCTCAGGGCTCTCCGTCTGTCTGAATCTCCATGATCTAACGCTTGATGAGTACTCAGGCTCAGGGATTCTCAAAAGGCAACTGTTTTGCTAGGCTAGCATACTCAGTCTTTGGTGGACTAATCTGTTACCAAGTGCCAGAGTTCCTGAACTCCAACATTCAGCAACAAGTCAGGCTATTAGCCTTTTAAAGTTCTGTTGTATATTTTTTAAGGATGTCATAATTCAGAAACCTCTTGTCTAGTTCATGTCAAATGTTGCAGAAAATGTCCCTCAACCCCAAATGTTATGCACCAATTTTTCTTGTGAAAAAAAACCCATATCCATTATAATTGCCAGTATCACAGAGGCACATCTGCTACACAGCAATCAAGATTTGGAAATAGAATGTGCAAAAATCACAAGAATAATGTGAACTCAATTGCAATCTTAACTAGGGGAGGCCTGCTGTTGACCAAATTCTCATCTGAGAGATTTGCCTTCCTCAAAATCCTTTGTGGCCTTGTCTCTGGTTAGGTTGTTAGGATTATTAGATGTAATTGTTGAGCTAAATTAGTTGAGCTGCTCATTTATGTTTTTTAGAACATGCTTATTTATTATACAACTTGAAAATCATGTCTATTTTAAACAGCGATAATACCCACCTTCTCTAGAGTGCTCTGAGCCCCTCAGAAGGATTCACAAATTCCAAGGCCAGAAGGTACCAACGTCATAGGTGCTGACTCCGTGGAAAAAAATTAGAAGGTGCTTAGCACCTACCAGCAGTTTCCCCCTACCCCCAAGTAGCTCCCACCAATCAGCACCTCCCCCTATCCCCCAGTGCCTCCTGCCTGCTGCAATTAGCTGTTTCACAGCATGCAGGAAGCTCTAGGAGGGAGAGGGAGGAGCAGGGATGGAGCACACACAAGGGAGGGGGGCAGAACTGGTGGGAAGAGACAGGCAGGGACTTGGGAGTAGGGGTGGGATGGGGCTAAGGGTTTGGAAAAAGGACCTGGCACACAGTGGGGGGTGGAGTAACCCTGGGCCTGGAGGAAGCCATCAGCTGTGACCACTGTAATCATTTAGTCTGACCTCCTGTATAGACAAACCACAGAGCTTTTCTAAATAATTCCTAAAGTATTTCTTCTAGAAAAGCATCCCCTCTTCATTTAAAAATGGTCTGGGACCTCCACTATGTCCCTTGATAAACTGTTCCAATGGTTAATTACTATCACAAATTTACACCTTATTGCCAGTCTGACTCCACCCAGTTTCATCTTCAAGCCATTGGCCTGTGCTACACCTTTCCCTGCTAGAGAGGCGAACCCGCTATTTAATAGTTGTTCCCCGGGTAGGTACGTGCAGACCATTTACTCTTCTCCTCGTTAAGCCGCATAGCTGAGCGTCTCCAGTCTGTCACCAGGAGGCGGGTTTACCCCTCTCTCAACCCTTCCAGCCGAGCAACGTCCTTCCTGCCCGGAGCGCCCTGGCCCCGGGCGCGCGATTGCAGCCGGTGGCCCCCGAGGGAAGGACGTGCGGGAAGCGGGGACCTGGTAGCGCCCTCGCGGGGTCACTTTCCTTCTTCCCGGGACTCCAGAGCCGAGTCTCCCCGCGGGAACACGCCGGGCCCCGGGCGATGCCCAGGCAGTGATGGGGGGGGGGTCACCCTGCGGCTCCCCCTCCCCCTCCGGACTCGCCTCGTGCCCCGCGCTCTACCTGGGAAATGCCTGGAGAGGGCTCGAAGCTTGCGGGCGTCCCGCTCACTTCGAGGCTGCGTGATGACGTGGCGTCGTCGTCCCCGCCCCCTGGAGGGAACCCGGAAGTGGGCTGAGCCAGTGGCGCCCGGCAGGCGCAGCGTAGCCGGCTCTGGCGGGCGAGTGGATGGGAGCCCGGCTCCCCCTGGGCGGCGGTAGCGGGGCCCCGGGAGGGGAGAGGCGCAGGCGGCGGCGGGTGTCCGGGCGCGCGCGGCTGGAATGGTGCTGGCGGGCGCGTGCGGTGCCTGCGTTCTGAGGAGGGAGCCTGCGCGGAGCCGCGATGGAGATGCTGCTGCCGCCGGTGTGAGTGCGGGCGAGGGGTGGGGGGTCTCGGGGATGCCCCGGGCGCGCCCTGCTGATGACGGTGAGGAATCCCCGGCGGTGTCTCCCCAGGGCCTCTGGGCTGCGGGGCGGCCCCTGTGACCCCTCGCCTGGTCTCCGGCAGCTGTGGCTCGGGGTCCCCCTCCTGGTGCCCAGGGACCGCGGTGCCTTGAGTGCCCATTGCTCGGGCTCGTCCCCCTCCTTCCTCCCGCTCCCACGCTTGTGTCAGCGCGATCCTGGCAGGGGAGCCCCGGATGCCGCTGCCAGGGACCCACCTGCCGGCTGGCTCCGGGTCCCATCTGCCCCGGTGGCGTTAGGACATGTTAAAGCCTGGCACAGTGATAGCCCTGCTGGATCGTGTTAATGCAGCGATCCCATTCCCCGCCTCGGTTAGCGGGATTGGTCTCCAAACAGGAGCACCCAGCAGGTAAAACCTAGTAGGGGCAAGAGGTCGCCGGGATTTTAATAATACGTCTTGTTTTGTGCTAGTACTGTAAAATCATCAGGGGCGGACTGTCTCCTTGTATGGTGCCAAGCATGGCAGTGTTTCATAAAGAACTCTTAAGGGCTGTCAAAAGCAGAGGCAGGTGAATGAGGGAGGTTACAGAAAGTGAGCAAGATTAAAGATGGTCAGCAGAAGATGTGATAAAATGCACTTCCATCCCATAAGACCTGGAGAGGAGATGCTAAAGAATGCCCTTAAAATCTGTTCTCAAGGAGGAAAATAGCACCCTCATTAAGGAAGCTTTTAACGGAAATGTGTAACCACCCTGTTAAATCTCCCACATCTTGACTGAGAGTCTCCCACTTTTGCATTACCTATAGACATATTTATAGCATCAGTTTTATGAAGAATGGTTTTGCAGACAATATGAACCGTTTAAAATATCACCCACACTCGTTTGCTGCCTTTGTGTATGCATACATATGCATGTACACCTGTGAGAGCATGCACTGAGATGTATCACTCCATTAAGAGATTTCTAGAGTGTTCAAGGCATGTGGATTTAGTGGCTTTTTTAAAAGCAGGGTTGCTAAGCAATAAGCATTACATGAGTGGTTTATGTAGTTATGCATATTTTCTGCTTCTCAATATTTTACAACACGTTACCAATTCCATAGTCCCAAACCTCCTCAGATTTGAAGCGCAGTGAGTTTTCCGGGGATTATTGAGCCATAGTGGTATGTATAGGTGTGTAACTCCTTCCTTGCCCCTGGTACATGCAACCCCCTTTTCCTTCCTGGTGCAGTAATTTTACTTTTGTAACCAACAACGATGTGTTTGCTTTGTACTAAAGTTAAGCAACATATTACCTTCTTTGTGTCCAGGATTTGAAGCATATTACTTCCTCCATATCTCTAATATCCAGACTTTGGCAGTTATGTAGGTAGTTGACCAAAAAATTGCTACAGGTACCTTTTCCCCACACAGTTATGCGTAAATGGACAAATATACCACTTGCTGTTCCCTGCTTTATCTGTTATGGTAAAATTGTGCTTTCCCGAGTCGTCTTCCAAAAAGAGGCCTGTCTGCAACAAATTTTGCAGCCTTTGCTGTGTGTAGGATCCCAGATTTTGGAGGAGTTAGCAGAATATTGAGGACAGAAGGAATTAACCATGGTGGGGTGTGGTGTATGGGATAGTGGAAGTGAATATGCTTATGAAAACTCTACTGGGTGTACATGGCAGCACTTTCTGCTCTTCCAAGATCTGACAAGTCAAGACTTTGACATATGAAGTTAGAAATGACAGCTGGGTCCCAGCTGTTGTTTTCTGGTATTCAGTAAATGTGTTGCATGCCTATATACAGAACTAGATTCCCATTTTTTATTCCAGTCCAGGATTGGATGATGTGAGAGATCCTGCATTGCATCTTTTCTCCCTTTTCTCCATCATGTGTGTTGTAATCTAACATACAAGTGAGATTATATGTTGCCCCTGAATGTTTAAACTTTCCCTACTTCTCAGGAGTGCCAAAGTGTATCTGTTGTAGTCCTGGAATTTCAGGATGAGTGAGGATCATCAAACAGGGAAGGTTGCATGAATAGGATAGGCAGAATAAAGGTAGTCTGAGTTTGACCATTCCTCTGTTTCAGCCAGCCACATTGTTTTCACCCTATTTAGTTAAGCATGATAATCAGGACAACTAGAAGATCTTTTATAGCTTCAGTGTATTGAAGATTCAAACCACATGCCTCCATCATGCGTAGGTTAAGGTTCACACTGGCTGTCTACACTGTGGTCTAATGTGTGTGCATCATTCCCTCCTCATGACAGTATAGCCTCAGATGTCACAGATATGGGACCACTAGAAACAACTAAATAGAGTTGCTATCACAAACAACTGTAGCTCAGCTGGAGATACCACTAAACAAATCCAAAGTAATTTAAACTATGTAAAGCAGCCCCCAAAATAGGATGCATATTAATTAAGGAGGGCTTTTTAATTCATTGTGGTCTTTATAACATCATAGCTAACTTATGACATTGCTGTTTCTTAACCTAGAATCTGACCGTTTCATCACCTCTTTACGATTTTATGGTTCATATGTAATCAACCCCTCCATCTTAGCCAGTGTGCCTGGAAACCCTAAAAGACAGCATTTGGCATAGCCTTAAAGTTTTTGGAGTGTGGTGTATTGTGTTGGAATGTGAGAAGTTATGATAGAAGAGGTATTGCTGACTTGGATGTGTGTTGTAAACAAGCAGAGAAGTAAAAGGGTAAATGTTTACTTCACCGTTAATTATCTGATGGTGCAATATATATTGCCTAATATATAGTTTCAGTATGTCATTTTGATTGCTTTTATTTCTGAATGATGATCCTTATAGTCAGCAAATAAATTAGAAAATTGAAGTTTGCTCTAAAAGAAATGCACCACAGATGTTGTATTTAGATATTTTGTAGTATAGTGATAGATGTATGGAAGAAATACTTTATAATGTTGGGGGTTTTTTGAGCATTGATGCAAAATTTTCCTACTAATTATCCCCTGAATCACTTTTTACTTGTATTGTGTCTGTTTGTTTTGGACACTTCCCAGAGGTTAGCTGTAAAGCAAACCTTTAGATTCTAGAATGTAACTAGTGTTAAAGTTGCTAGGGGTTTGAAGTAGAAAACCATATTTATTTTGCTGACCTTTCTCTTCTTTCAATGATTCTCTCTTCCTTTGTGGATCAGTGCATTTTGTCTTTCTTGCAATTTGGTCCAAAATGTTATTTTACTAGACCCAAAATCCTGAATGGCATAGTAAAGATTGCTTTGCTTTCCTATTGTGCATCTAGAATTACAGGCTTAAATCTTATAGGGAGATAATGGCTACTTGAATATATGTGCTGTCTTTTTTTTTAAGCTGCTTCTGCTCAGAAAAATATTCTAGCAGATGCAGTGGAAAAAATAGATTTGAGTTCTAGGTTCCTAAATCTTATGTTGAATTTGACCCTTCTAATTTGGTAAAAAAAACTTAAACATGACAAATTATAAGCAGTGATTAAATCTTCACTATAATATATTGTAAAATTTTTAAATATTTGCGTCAGAGTGAACTCTTCTGACAAATGATTTGAATGCCAAATACTCATGCTTGATTGTTGGTAACTTTGAGGTTAGGGAATAAAGTTGTGTAGTGAAGATGAACATATGAGAGCTAGTAAATATTGTATTACAGAGTGAAATGGCAATTTGTCTCCTTTGTGAAAATAGTAGCACAGCCTTTAAGCATTATAGACAATAGCATAGCTTGAAAATCTGTTTGCCCACTCATTACTGGCTAGCTCAGCTGAGCAAAGGAGCTGGTATTAACAGTGTTTGTAGAATTTAAACATACTTTTAAAAAGTTTTTGGTTTTTTTTACCTTTATGGTTATGAGATCACTTGTCAAGTCTAAACAGAAGTGATGCTGTTTTTCAGACAGCTTTGATGTCTCTGCTGCCACTCTGAGACTTTTCAAGCAGCAGAAACTCCTTAAGAAAAGTCTGGTCAGTTTCACTTCTTGTCTTCAGAAGAGTCTTGTGGATACCTGTGAAATTGCCCATAATCATGTCAGTTTCATGTAGCTAATGTGGAAACTTGAACAGTAGCATTTACTGGAATTTTCAAAGGGGAAGGATGACTTGGAAGCTGTGGGAGATGTTTTGTTGTAGCAGCCTAGCGCTGAGGGAGAGGGAATGAACTGATTCTGTTCCAACAGAAGATAAAGGTATGCATGGAAGATTGAAAATTTATCAGTTCTGGAATTACATCCAAGATCTTTTCCACTCATCTTATCTAGAACACTTTGTCCAGCACTGAGAGAATGCTTCATCTAGTTCTTAGTTTGACTCCAGATTTTGTCACTCAGATTCTTTTATTTGGCACAAAGCAAAGCTACCCTGAGTTGATCAAACTCAGGTGTAGGTGGGCATAAGAAATACCACACATCCAAAGTTACACAGAAAGCCTCTTCCGTTTATATATACTTACATTGCATCACATGCTTTTGGATTGGCTTGGTTACTTTTCAGGAACCAATTCCTGTGCAGCATTCTCTGTCCATGCATTGCTCATGCTTAACTTCATCTCTTCATTTCTAACTTATCTGACCCATTGTGCTCTGAATGTTCTAACTTATCTTTACCCATGGTCCTCTGGATGTTCTGCCTCTTACCTTATAGTTGGCTCAGACATTGTCTTTTTAGCCTACTTTTAGCCTGTTTACTTGTCTTACTTAACACAAAAGTTCTGTTTTCAGTCTACTCTGCTTATCTCCTTAATTCTGTCCAAGAAATGAGGTCTCCCTCATTTGTTAATCACCCATATCAGGCCAGGCCTCAGCTATGATCAGGGAAAAACTAATCATGGGTTTAGATGAAAGATGCTCCACCTTGCCTTAACAGGATTCAAGGACAGCACCTAGGTAAAAATTCCAGTACCTGTTCCTTTCCCAGAAGCTAAGGATGATAAGGGGAGGATGGGCTCTTTGCTAGGGCCTTTGGTCATGGAGCTTACTAGGCTAACCTTCTTTATCAGCAACCTGGCTAGTAGATGTATTCCTCTGACCAGTATTATTAGGTGCCTGGTATATTTTCCAGAACATTACCAACGGTGCTGGTAATGTGGAATATGAAATCACTCTGAGTAAAAAGTAAGTTTGGCCAAAAGAATTGGGATCATGATTTTAAAGTAAACAGAAATGTTAACTAAGCTTTGTTGTCTTGTTTGTTTACAGATGTACAAAACTTTGCCATCAGAAGCCTGTGGATCTGAAAGATGATAATACTGAAAAACACTGCCCTGTTACAGTGAATCCTTGGCATATGAAGAAAGCTTTCAAAGTTATGAATGAATTAAGGAGGTATATATTGTGTTCAATTTATGCACATGTATGAGGTCCATCCATTTTCAGTTATTCACAGTTTTGGCTGTTAGTTTAAAATTTCTGCTGTAAATAGGATGTGTAATCCCATGAACATAGCTTTACAGGTTAACCAATAAAATGAATTATAAAACTAAAAAGTGATAACATATTGGTAGTCATAAATCATACAACAATCTGTATCTCTTAGGAAAGTTTGCCTCTATATTTGATCTTCACTTGTTGCATGTGGCTATGTCTTCTTGCAGCTACTGACACTGTGGCCATATTTACTTATTTATTGAACTTTGATAGCATGTGCTACTCCAGACAAACATGGAGATTGCAATCTACATCATGAATCAGAGGGGTAGCCGTGTTAGTCTGGAGTTGCAGAAGTGACAAAGAGTCCTGTGGCACCTTAAAGACTAACTGAAATTTTTTCAGAGCATGAGCTTTCGTGGGCTAATATCGTCGTTGCATCCGACGAAGTGGGTATTAGCCCACGAAAGCTCATGCTCTGAAAAAATTTCAGTTAGTCTTTAAGGTGCCACAGGACTCTCAATCTACATCATGTTGACTGTATACTTAGAGACATTATACATAGCCTGTGGGTAAGCTATGCCCTTCTAAGTGATCCTGCCCATCCTTACACTGCTGACCAGATTGAATGGCTGTCATGCAACACCCTACCACACTTCTTGCTCCTCCAGGGATTATGGTGACCAGATTCACAACCTCAAGGAATGTGGCAGAGCTGCAGGATCAAGTGAGTGATTTTTTGCAGATGAGGGAGAGTGTAGAAATAGAGGTCACGTCTAAGAATGAATCGTAAGTTGTATCGTGCTCAGAAGTAACAAACCCAATCTCAGTGTTGCTGTTGTGTTGCAGGCAAAGTGACTTCCCAGCAGAGTTCATTGTTGAAGGCCCTGGATTATTATTTTTAAACTGTACTCCAATTTCCAATTTTAGTAAAGTTAGGATTGCTGTTGAGAGAGTCCAAGCAGTTTTTCTTTTGTATTTATAAACAACTGAGAAGCTTAAATGGAAATGGTGCCAAGCAAATCTCAACTATAGTTGCATTTAGTAGTGTAGCTGCCACAGATGTTTACTGATGATACTGAAAGATAGCTTCAGTTTGAGTAAAACTTATGTCAAAATTTTAGGACCTTGTCAGGTCACATTATATTTGTATTTGCATTCCTTTTGGATTTGAAATAATAAACTGAATTATTTTAAGCTTGACTTTGGAGCAATTGGCTTAATTAGGTTTATTTGACTGTTTCCTCTACACTCTAATAGAAAATATTAAAAACTCCATATTAATCCACCTTAGTTTGATAATGTGTTGCATAATGAATTTCCCTAAGTTTTAAATTTCTTGCCTTTTAACTTAAGATCTGTTTTCATATTATGGGAACTATTTAATAGGTGTTTGATCCTCTTTGGAAGTATTCATTATAGTTGTTTACTATACCTCTAGTTTTCCCTTGTTTGTCTTTAAAATGTTTAAGATAATTTCATTTGGAATCTTTCTATGGAAACCTTCTTTATGCCTTTGACTGCTGTTAGTGGTCTAGTGGTCTTGTGTATCAGCTTTGAGAATGAGTTAACTAAAAGACATTATATTATTCAAAATAAGGCAGTATCTTTAAGTAGCCATTTTGTGTATTATTGAGTATTTTTTAATACTACCATCCAGCTCACTTTCTTTCATTTCATTTCATTCTTTCATCTACCACCCAGCTCACATATCTTTTGAGATATGTGCACCTCATTAGACATTTCCTGTGAGGTTATAACTATTTAAGAATCCCTCAGCATGAACACTTGAATTCTTTCCAATGTGTATCTTTCATTTGCCTACACTGAATCTTGGCTGCTGTCAAGTTACCCATTTACCTGGTTTTGCTATATCTTATCAAAGGTTTTCACAATCCTTACCGTTCTTGACTAATCTGAATAATTTTGTCCTTGGTAAACGCTGCCACTTCAGAATCTCCTCTAAGTAGATGTCATATATGCTTAACATCGATCCTAGTGTTGATCACTGGGACACCCATCTACTAACACACACCAAGAGTATGGCTTCACTGAAAATGCTACAGCAGCACAGCTATAGCAGTGCTTCAGTGTAGCTCCTGCCTACACTGAAAGGAGGGGTTCTTAATTCACCTTCTTAAGAGGCAGTAGCTAGATTGATGGAAGAATTGCTCTGTGGACTACGACTGTTTACACTGGGGGGTAGGATCGCATAGCTACATCTCTTGGGTGTGTGGATTTTGTGGCTCCATTATGCAGATATAAGTTCCCCCCATAACTGAAAATTGTTCATTTAGTCCCTACGAATTGTCCATTTAGTCCCTATCTTTATGCCTCACAGTAATCTGTTTTTATCATGATGGAACTTCTCTTACTCATGCTTCCCAAACAGTTTTAATAGCTGATAAACAGGGACTTTCAAAAGCAGTCTAATTGCAAAATGGTTAATATTACAAAACTAGACTGGTTTCTTATATTGCATCTGTACCAAGCTATTTTACTATGAGAGCTCCTTTTCTGATTCTGCAGCTGAGAAGCTTGTCACAGGATTGCTTCAGAGTGTACTCTTTCATTATTTAAAAAAAAAGTTTCTAGTCTTTGATCATGATGTGAACTTCCAAAAGATAAACTGAAAATAACCAATACACTGATGTCCATACACAGTTCTACAAGGGGTAAACTGCCCCAGTGGTCTCATTACTTGTAGGTAGTTAATTCTGAAACCCAAAGATTGACAGATTTTGACTTTTTCATTGCTGAGAAGCAGATGTATTCAGCTACCTCACTTATTTCACATTCCAAACCATCTCTGAAGTCCCTCAAATCCTAGTTATCTCCTGTTAAACTGCCAAAAAATCCATCATATCCCTTACACCTTGTGGCAACTAGCACAATGTAGGTGTTAAATTATGTGTTAATGCAAAAATCAGCAGCATGTTGAAAACAAAAGTAATTGCAGTGTAAAATATAAGTGAATATATAAAAGGTAATGAAATGGGATACCATATTGGTTGTATTACCACTTTCATATTTAATTTACTACAAACTTCCATTTTAATTGTCCTGAGCATGCAGACTTCTAGTCTGATGCACTGCTGTGGAAACCCGCAGGCCTTGCTGAAAAACTTAAGTTCAGCTTGCCTCAGTGTATAAGGAGCCTATATTTAAGGCTTCAATGACTCCACTCTTTTTCTTGGTACCAAAGTATAAGGCCCACTGTTCTGTAACTCCCAGGATAAGCCTTAGCAGCTCTTAACAAAAAATGGGTACAATGCGGGAGGGCCCTTTGTTAGCTGCTTGCTGAACGAGCTCTTATTAATAACAAATTTACATGTATTCTCCATCTCCTTCTGAGTAGTGAATGTCTTCTGGGCATGGTGATTAATTTAAATTATGATTTATTGATAAATCCGATTTATGAATATCCTGGGCTAAAATCTGAAGCTGAGAGAATTGATGAGCACAGAATATATAGCTACTGAACACTCTGAAGTTGTCCTATGTAAATGTATTCTATCTTCACACCTTATTATAATTCCTTCTGCTCTGGTATAAAATTATGAGTGGTGTGGAGAAAGCGAATAAGGAAAAATTTACTTGTTTCCATAATAAAAGAATTAGGGGTCACCAAATGAAATTAATGGGCAGCAGGTTTAAAACAAATAAAAGGAAGTTTTTCTTCACACAGTGCACAGTCAACCTGTGGAACTCCCTGCCTGAGGAGGATATGAAGGCTAGCAATACAACAGGGTTTAAAAGAGAACTGGATAAATTCATAGATGTTAAGACCATTAGTGGCTATTAGCCAGGATGGATAAGGAATGGTGTCCCTAGTCTTTGTTTGACAGAGGGGAGTGTTAGATGGCAGGAGAGAGAGCACTTGATCTTTATATGTTAGGTTCATTCATTCCAGGGCACCTGGCATTGGCCACTGTCAGTAGACAGGATACTGGGCTGGATGGACCTTTGGTCTGACCCATTACGGCCATTCTTATGTGGTATGCATTGCATTGGCCCTCAGAACTCCACATCCCCATACCCCAAACAAACATGACTTGCTTTTTTTTCATATACTGTCTGTCTGCTACATTCTTTTGTCTTGCTGCTAAAATATTGCTCTAGGGAGAGACTGTAGCTGGCCAATGATGGCAGCAGTAGGTAAAGAATGCAGTTGATCACTTCAGCCTATCAGAAATGCTGAGAATAGCCAGATTCTTGCAGTTTGAGAGAGTTGACGATGAAGAGCAATGGTAAATTGCAATGGATCAAACTGGACAGAAGTATCTAGTGAGTGTGCTACAAAGATCTGGATGGGGCTACGTTTTAAATGAAAAACTTAATACAAAATTTCTCTTTGAAAGAAGAGGGAGGAAACAGTGCACTGTAAACACTCAGGAGAGAAATACAAATGGATCTAGAAAAGTTACAAGGTGGGTGAGGTAATATAGTTTATTAGACTGACTTCTGTTGGTGAAAAAAACAAGCTTTTTGAGCTACAGAGCTCTTCAGATGTGGGAAAGGTAATCAGAGTGTCACAGTAAATACCAGATGGAACAGATGAAGCATGAAAAGTTAACACATTGCAAGAGACCATCACAATGAAGTGACAATTAACTCCTCTGCAGTCACAGGACAAAGGAAGGTTAGTAGATTACAAATTATTGTAATGAGCCATGAAACCAGTGTGCTTATTGAGTCCATCTCTATACTAGCACTTATGTCAGCAAAACTTTTGTCACTTAGGGTGTGAAAAAATACCCAGGGCTGCCAGGCTCCAGCTCTCAGTGTCCCTCAATGCCTCACTTCAGTCAGTGAAAGTGTTCCTGGTGAGCATGCACACCATTGACAAAAGGAGCAAGTGTGGATGTGAACCACCATTTTAATTACTGTGGTGACTGTATGTCGACTTAACTGAAGTCAACTTAATTTTCTAGTGTAGACAAGCCCTAAGTCTTTAGCAAAGTTATGAATTTAAGTTCCCAGTTTGCCATTTGCAGGTGTTGTGCAGGTTTCCTTTGAGATCAAGAACCAAGAGGTTAGATATTGAGTGATCATTTTTTAAAGATTTTGCCCATAGGTGATGGTATTTTTGTTGTTTATCATTTTTCTCAGTGAGTTCGAGAATATAGTGGTTGATTGCCTGAGTTCACCCATGTCGTTGTTGGGGCATTTGATGCTCTGGATGAGATACTCTATATGTTGTGATAGGAATAGATAGGACTTATGGATCTTGGAAGGTGTGGGGGGAGCTTGCTTCTGAAGGTGAGGTTAGAGAGGTTGTGGATTGGGGGTTGGGGGTTGTTTGAGGCCAGAAGAGGGGATTTGGGAAATATTTCTTTCAGGATGTGATCCCCATAAAGTATAGTTTGCAATTGTTTGGTGATACCTCACACAGATTCCAGTATGGAGTGGTAAGTGATAATTATGGGTTTGTAGATGGTGGGTTTTTTCCTTTATTGAAGAAGATTTTCTTGGGGTATTTGGATGGCCAGTTCCATGATGAATGTGCTTCTCTGATGGAGTGTCCTTGTTTGGTGAAGGCAGTTTTAAGTGTGTATCCTGGACTTCCTTCTTGGAGCATATTTTGTGGTGTGTGAGAGTGGTTCGCTGTAGATAACAGATTTTTTTGTTATGTTTGGGGTGGCTACTAGATCTGCGAAAGTAAGTGTGGTGATCCATGAGTTTCTTGTATATAATTGTCTGTAGGGTTTCCTAGTTGAAGCTCATTGTGGTGTCCAGCAGGTTGATGATGTTGGTGGGAGAGTGTTCTAGAGAGTTTGATGGATGGGTGGTGATTCTCTAAGGAGAAATTGTGGGATACATACCTCACCCACTTAAAACTGCCTTCACCAAACAAGGATACTCCACTGGAGAAGTAGATTTCACTATGGAGTGATCCATCCGAATAATCCTGGGAGAATCTGCTTCAATACAGAAAAAAAAATCTACTGACCGCACAATCCCTAGTTCTCAGCTACCATGCCACACTGCAGTTCATATAGGATATCATCAAACAGTTACAAGCCATATTAGATGGGCACTACATCCTGAAATAAATCTTTCCCAACCCTCCTCTTTCACCTTGTCTTTCTCAAGTGCTGGGACCAACATAGCTAAACAACACTACCAACTAAAGAAGGCAGGCTATATTTAACCCTAGAAAAACCTAAGCTATTTTTCTTAGTTCAGAGATTTTTGGTGATGAAGATATACTTGAAAAGTAGTAATGACAAAGAAGACTTTATGGTGATTTTGAATAGCAAACAAGGCACAAACTTGGAAAGTAACACAACAAAGAAAGCCACTCTGAAGTTTGAGCTCATCACTGACTAGGAAGCTCACAGCCTTGATCTACATGAGAGTGAATCTTAACCTTTTAGTATTTGTCCATATTTATACATGACATGGAAAGAGGAGTCCTCCACAGTATCTAGCCTCAGACTCTTATAGGCTGATATAAGTTGTTCTGTATTTGCCACACAAGTCTTTTACCCAATCAAGAGAGCAGAATTTATCAGTTTTCACCAAGGAAGCTGCCTGAACTCAAGCACCAGCTATAAGTATACAGCCATGTGTTTTTTGAAACAGATTTAAAAAAATTGGTTTATCAACATTGTTTTTGTTGGGGAAAATGTCATGTTTACTGTGAGGTAGATGTTCTGTGCTTTTCTATTATGGATTTGCTTATGTACAATTACTCTTCCTTTGATTTTTTTTCAAAACAGTCAAAACTTGTTGTGTGATGTGACGATAGTAGCTGAAGACATGGAAATTGCAGCACATAGAGTCGTGCTAGCTGCTTGCAGCCCTTACTTCCATGCCATGTTTACAGGTACTAAATATTTTTAACAATTGTTACCTTTAACTACTAGCAGAATATGCTGAAGTGCACAGGCAAAAATGTTTTGTTTTGCTATGTTTAATTGATATATTAATAAGACATTAAAATTATAGGAACCTTGTATATTTTATACATCAGTTTGTACTAACTTTAAAGGAAATTATCAACTTGAAATCCAGTCTCTTTGTATAAAGGAGTTAAAAGGAGCTTTGGGTGATTGTTTCCTCTAAGTCCTCCTGACAATTCTTGATATTTGTGCCTCTTGTTTTATTTATTTTTATTTTTCTCTTCCTTTTTCTGTGTGAAAGATGGAAACCGTAAAAAATGACTATGTAAATTGCTGTCACATGTTCAAAGTAAAGGAGAAAACGATTCTCTCATCTTTTCAGTGGTAACAGTCCTGTATAACAAAGGTTAAATCACTTTTTTCTGGAGTTTAAGTAGATGATGTTCCTTTAACATCTCTTCTTTCCCCTAAGTACATTCCTCAGTCCCATAGTGTTGTAAGCTGAACGCTTTCAGTGGCTTTGGCAGCTGGAGGGCATATTTTGGATAATTGAGTGACAGATATGCTGTGCATTGTTGCCATAACTTCTCTGTACAGGCTGGATTCTGCCTCTTCTCACTCCATGCTAATAAGCTGCTGTTATGTTGTTATGGTAGGCATGTTAGAGGGTTTGTAGGGCTAAAGTGGGTTTAGATCCTTAATGCCTCCCAGAGGATTTTGAACTTTGTAGATTTTCTTCTTCACTGGTTGTAAATTACTTTGAAACCCTCGAATAGAAGATGCTATCAAAATGAAAATTATTATGAAATGTGTATTTTATCATTTTATTTTAAAATTATTTGGCTATCTCTTCCCACTCTTTGATATACTCTGGTCCTTAATGTTTCCTTACTTTTTCTTGATGATATTGAACATGAGAAATAATTACTCTGATATGCATCTTACAACTTCAATTACATTCCTGACATAGGGCATGCAGGTAAAGAGTAAAAACAAAATTTTGAAAACTAAGTTTCAAATAAGGATGAGAAGTTCTAGTTGAATATACAACTGTGTATTGGGAAATAGGGATCACTTTACTGAGATTAAACTGTAAAACTCTAAATGTAGGATAGACTTGATTTGTTTATGATATGGAATTGACTGAAATCGGTTAACATTTTCTTTCTGCTAGGACTGACTCATCTTTCGTTCTATGCTTTCTTCTCTCCCCCTGCCACATTTTTGGCTGAATACCCACTTAGTGCAGCATAGAAATGACATTTAAAGAATTCTTCAATTACTAATTCTTAAGTGTTCAGTTGTGGTTGATATACGGGTTACCAGTGAGCATTGATATTTTTATCAGATTAAAAAGAATCATCCTAGTTTTCTGTTAGACAAAGTTGCTTTCATTTGAGCTTATT
Source organism: Dermatemys mawii (assembly GCA_007922305.1). Classification (NCBI taxonomy): domain Eukaryota; kingdom Metazoa; phylum Chordata; order Testudines; family Dermatemydidae; genus Dermatemys; species Dermatemys mawii. The sequence goes on along the minus strand of ML677326.1, from coordinate 59,096,714 downwards.
ATGCTTTTTTCCATCTGGTTGATAATGCAGAAATGCAAGTCCTTTAAGTTAGCTGTATTTTAAATGCTGAGTATTATTATCTCACGTATTCAAAATGATCTCAATGTAAACAGACTAACCATTTATTCAGTGAATCGGTGTGGTGGGAGTTTTAAACTCAACACTAGTGTTGCTTCAAGGATTGGTAGACTGTGTGCTGCAAGTGTAAATGCTTCTTTCCAATAAGAATCAACCATGCTGCCTAGGCTATATGACCATTCTCCACTTACAAAGTCCTCAGTTTAATTCCTATTTCTGTTACACTTCTAATAACCCACATTTCTACCTGTTGACCTGCAAGTTTCGCTCACTTAGCTGATTACAGCCAAGGGGAAGAATGGAGGAATTTTCTCCATTCTTTTTCCATCCAGAGTTATAATGGTAAATGCTAACATTAAACCTCACACTTTAGGGTTCACACCAATCTCTACTGCTAGAGATTAGGAGGAGATATAATGTGGAGGACAGATTATCCCACTTTTCATAACATGAGGTTGCATGCACTGTCCTTTCAAACATCTGGCACTGGCCAGAATCAGAGACGCGATACTGGGCTAGATGGACCACAGGTCTGATTCAGTCTGGCATTTCCTGTGTTTCCTCTAGAGCAGGGGTTCTCAAGCATTTCTTTCTGAGACCCCTCAGAAAGAAATCCACATGCTATATAAACTCCATGGCCCACCTGTGCCACAACAACTGTTTTTTCTGTTTATAAAAGTCAGGGCTGCCATTAGGGGGTAGCAAGCAAGGCACTTGCCCAGGGCCATTCACCCCAAGAGGCCCTGCAATGCTAAGTTGCTCAGGATTCAGCTTCAGCCCCGGGTGGCGAGGCTTGGAGCCCCAAAGCTTCAGCACCATGCAGTGAGGTTTTGGCTTTCTGCCCTGAGCCCCAGCAAGTCTAATGCTGGCCCTGCGTAGTGGCCCCTCTGAAACCTGTTCATGGCCTCCCAGGGGGACCCAGATCCCTGCTTGAGAACCATTGCTCTAGAGCCTAAATTCAGACAGAGGAACTCAAGAGAAGAGACAGGAATGGAGAAGCTTTATCCTTCCTAGCTCTGCTCTGTCCCCAAATCCAAAGATAGAACCTAATGAGTGGCAGAAGCCAGGAGCTCTGTCAGATTCTGTGGTGATAGGGACCACATAAGTACCTTAGCTAGCCTTTCAGTAACTTCAGATAATCTGGGTTACTCTACCTTTAGGCTATGTCTACACTGCACACCTTACAACTAGTTGTTGTAAGGTGTGCTGTGTGGCCACTCTTTATCGTCAGAAGGGAGTTCTCCCAGCAGCAAAATTAAAACCATACCCAACATGGGGCAGTAGCTTAGTTGACAGTAGTGCGGCTCCTGATGACTAAATTAATCTGACTACAAAACTGTGTTGCAGGTGAAATGAGTGAGAGTCGAGCAAAGAGAGTTCGAATAAAGGAAGTGGATGGCTGGACACTAAGAATGCTTATTGATTATGTTTACACTGCTGAAATTCAGGTTACAGAAGAAAATGTACAGGTAAGAGAGTAAAGATTTCTCCTAATTGTTTCTTTGGTGTCTGACATTTTTGCTCTTGCAAAATAAGGTGATTTTTTCTTATACTTGCAAAGATAATAGGATTTACTGCTAGAATCTTAATCTTAATTAAGAGAGAAAAATATTAGACAGATATTGTGTGATCACAGAATTCGTCTTTTTTCTTAAGTGCAAAATCAAGCTCCCTCAAACATCGGTTACCTATATTCAAATCCTCAATACTTTATGCGCTGCAAAGAAAACACCAGTCACTAGTTTGTAGTTTCTCACAAACAATACATTCACAGTTATCATGCTGTCTAACAGAGAATGCATCAGCAAGCCCTTAAATAAATAAACAAAGCGTTTTTGTATTAAAATCATGTCACTTTTCTAGTGAAAGTCGTGTGTGTGTGTGTTCTGAAATGCGGCTGTTCCCTGCTTGAGAAAAGTACCATTACTGCAAATGTAGTAAAGTCCTCTATTCTCAGTATAGCTACACCAGTTATAAGATCCACTCCTAATGTGCTTCTACGCTGATGTGGAAAAATTCCCCACCTTTATGGTGGAAGGGTAGTTCATGCTCCCAAGGCTAGTACTTTCACATTCTGTACTCTGGGCCTAATCCAAAGATCACTGAAGTCAATGGAAAGACTTCAGTGAGTTTTGAAGCATACCATTAGTGTAGTAAACTGGGTATCCCCCATGCTCATCAGTTTGCTGCTTGTGTTCTACCTGCATAGCTGCCCTGGAGTTTTCACCTTGACAGTGCTAGTTTGCACTGAGTTTTGTCTTAAAACAAACAAAAATAAACCTCCCCCTTTAAATTAAAGTTTTGTTTATTGAACGTTTCCTTTACGTGGTCCACTAAGTCACCTACTATCACTTGGTCCAACTTCCTGTGTTCTCACTTTGTCAGTGGCCTACTAAGACTAGCTTTTTTTTTTCAGCTCAAGGATAAACTCTTGCTAGTTAGCTCTATATTTATATCAATAGGTATTTAGCACAAGGACTTCACCCATTTCACTCACTCAGTCAGCTGATTTTACCTATGACTCATTCATGGCAGATACACTTCAAAGAGATTAGAAATGTCACAGTGAAAGAGTCTAATCAATAATACAGATAAAAAATGAGCTATTATCCCTCCTACTTTATTATTTTCTTACCATGTATCATCAGATTCAGCCCTTCCCTCTTCTTTGCTTCTGCTGTTTTAAGATCTGAAGTAGCTATTCTGGAGAGTTAATGCTGGTTGCTTAATAAGAAGTGCTGTCTGGTAAGCTGTATTATTTAGGTCTTCAGTTGCTCTTCTTACCTTTTGCCTTTGTTTTTCCACTTCCCTTTTTCTTGCTCTGAGCATTAGATCACTAGTCATTCATACGCAGTAAACCTCGAGGGGAAGAATCGTGCATTGTTATATGCACCATGTACTTGTGCTTCAGTCTTTCAGTTTGAAATGAACAGTTTACCACTGGGCATTGGTCTGAGCTTATCAGCTCTTTCTTGACCACAGAATAGCCATCAGTTGGAGTAACTACTGGTCTTCGCCATGTTTGAATCAGTGACCTGAAAGTAATAGGCTTCATATTGCCATTTTACAAATCAAAATAAATGGTCCATTACCAGCCCATGCAACAATATAGGCCATATGTGTTCCCATCCTGAAATGGTAACTTCAATCTTGCTAACTGTTTCTCTTTGGATATTGTTGGCTTGTGCTGTTATTGTCTGTGGGCTCTGTCAGACACATAATAGGATTTTGATGATGCTATGCTGTATCCTGCCAAACTAGCAATGGTGCAGACCTCTTAATCTCATTGTGAAGAGCTCTTGCACTATCAAAAATAACAGAAGTTTCGATAATACTCTTCTCATGAGTTCATGGCAGCTCCTTTTTGCCCATTCAGGAAAAGTTTGATTCCTTAGGGGCAAAACTTCTCTCTATATACCTTGATGACTACGTGTGCAGGGGACTGAACTCGATGACTTCTCAAGATCCCTTCCAACCCTGTGTTTCTATGAGTCTATATCTTTTTAACCTTCAGTACATAACATTAGGATGGATGGCCAAACTTCAATTAAAAATTAAGTTCTTCTTGTAAGGGCATTTGTGTAGAGATTTTCTGTCTAACTCTGCAAGCAGCCTTGTGTGTTTTGGATGCTAGTTCTGTTTGAGAAGACATATTTTAGTCTGTTGACAGTGTTGGCTTCCTCTTCTGTTTACGGGCTTGAGAAATAAAATTTCTGTATCGTAGTACTAGTAAGAGGGATGTAAAAGGCCAGATATCCACAGGTTTAATGCTTTTGAGTCTGATGCAGCTTTCATTTTCACAGCTCCAGATTACCTGGCTTTTTGAAGATGAATCTAATGATGTTGGGGTTGGTAATTTATATAATGTGACCTGGTGAGTGATCTTACAGTTTGTAGTTACTTGTATATTGAAAAGACAGTCAAGCTTTGATTCGGACTAGATCTACTGATCTAGAGTTGCACTTTTGAATGTCATCACATACATTTGTGTCATGGAACTGGTTATAAATGGAAATACACTCCTCTGTCACACTCGTGTTTATTTTAGCTAAAAATATATTTTATTTGTATTCTGCTGATACTCACATTAAGTGCTGTCTAAATACACCATGTGTAGTCCATGCCCCAGAGACTTTAAAAGCTAAGATAAAAAAGGCTGCCCTGAATCTTTTGGAAGGATAATCCAGTGGTTAGATCCCTAACGTAGGCAGTGAGAGATAGGATGTTCAATTCCCGCTTTGCTGCAGACATCTGTGTGACCTTGGGGCAGTCTTATTCATTCTGTGCCTCAGTTCCCCACATGAAAATATGGGGGCAAATAGCACAGAGGTGTTGTGAAGGTAAACATCTTGATGACTGCGAGATGCTCATGTATCATGGTCTATGTGGGTTGTAAAATACCTAAGATATAATATAACAGATCCTATTATACTGTGTCTGTAGACTGATTTACTGAATACCAGAGTGTCTCCCACTTACCCGTACTGCTTATGATATTTACATATAAAGCATTTAATAGGATTGGAAGTGTTAAGTTCAGTCTAATCAGATCACTTGTGAGGTAACTTAGTGAGTAAACTTAGTCTACTAAATGAGCAAATCTATTAAATGAGGAAATATTCAAAAAGTGTCTGGTTTTGCAGTTGCAATGCAGAATACCTGTACACAACTGCACCAACGTGGCTATGCTATGCACATGTGCAAATAATTATAGATTAATACCTAATAGCAGAACGACCATTCTATATATACTATTGTTATGCTAACTGACTGGCCTCTCAGTACATCTGTTAATAGGAAAATGAGTTTGAGCTTTTTCCTTGATTTGCTTTGGCACGTAGAAAAAAGTTGAAATAGCCATGATTTGACATTAGCTGTTACATGAACATGATGTATTTTTAATTTGAAACAAACGTACTGAGTTTTACTTGTTTTTGCAAATAGGTACAAAATACTACAACGGAGTTATTGTAGCGTAATGGTCTTTTGGGACTGGATAAACAGTGTGAGCTGGTATTAAGTCCCTATTAAATTAGTTTTAACTAGCTGTTCAAGTATATTGTGCTAAGCTGCCTTTCTTTGCTTTGACTTAGAGATGATCATGAGCAGGAGATCCCTTTATTACAAATTCCGTCATAAGAAATTCATAAGAATTACTTGTGTTTTAGGCTTTGTTAAAGAGCATTTAAAGAGCATAGTTTTTAGAAAAATCTTTCTTTTGTGAGAACATGCTGTTTTAAAGGTTAAAGTTGGCAATTAAGTGAACCAAAAAAGGATCAGTTTATTTTCCTGTAATGTGTGAAAACTGAATACCTGCAGTTTATTTTCCTGTAATGTGTGGAAACTGAACACATTTATGCTTGCATTGCTGCTGGATTGAAGAAACTAGTAAAACAGGTACACTTTATGCACTTGTTCATAGACAGTTTCCTGCCTGTAAATGTGAGACTTCAGTGACCTTCAGAGAAAATTTCGGATGAACTCAGGACATGGATCTAACTACGTTGACTTCAGTTACATTATTCACATAACTGACGTTGCGCAACTTAGATCGATTTACTGCACTAGTGTAGACCAGTCCTCAGATAGTAAGCTAAAGATAAAAGGTGGCTTTTGCTTAGGTTTTTCTTAGTCTCTTATTTTAACATCAGTGGTAGATCTTATTTAAAGTTAAAATGTTATCTGAAACAGAAAGAAAAAATGAATTATGAAACGATAGAGTTCATGATTCTAAGGAATGGTAGGAGTGAAAACAGCACAGAGAAGATAATGGATTTCAAGGAAGCAGACTTGAGCAAATTGAGGGAGTAGGTAGGTAGGATCCCAAGGGAAGCAAGTTTAAGGGGAAAATCAGTTCAAGAGAGTTGGCAGTTTTTCAAAGAGACATTATTAAGGACATGGGCAAACTAACCTACTGCGTGGAAAAATAGGAAGTGTGGCAAAAGACCATCCTGGCTTAACTAGGAGATATTCAATGATCTGAAACTAAAAAAAGAGTCCTACAAAAAATGGAAACTAGGTCAAATTACCAAGGATGAATATAAACAAATAATGACAGCATGTAGAGACAAAATTAGAAAGGCCAAGGAACAAAATGTGATTAAACTACCTAGAGACATAAAGGGTAACAAGAAAACATTCTACAAATACATTAGAGGCAAGAGGAAGATCAAGAACATGGTTGGCCCATTACTCTATGAGAGGAGAAAAACAATAACAGAAAATGTGGAAAAGGCAGAAGTTCTGAACAACTTTTTTATTTCTGTTTTCTCCAAAAAGGTTAGTAGCAATTGGACATCTAACATAGTGAACACAAGTGAAAAGGAAGTAGGATCAGAAGCTAAAATATAGAAAGAACAAGTTAAAAATTACTTAGACAAGTTAGATGTCTTCAAGTTGCCAGGGACTTTTGAAATACATCCTAGAATATTCAAGGAGCTGACTGAGGAGATATCTGAGTCATTAGTAGGGCTGTTGATTAATTACAATTTTAATCACACTGTTAAACAATAGAATTGAAATGTATTAAATATTTTTAAAGTTTTTCTTCATTTTCATATACATTGTATTGTAGTTGAAATCAGTGTATATTATTTTTATTACAAATATTTGCATTGTGAACATGATAAAAGAAATAGTATTTTTCATTTCACCTCATACACATAGTGTAGTGCAATCGCTTTGTCATAAAAGTGCATCTTACAAATGTAGATTTTTTTTTTGGTTACATAACTGCACTCAAAACAATGTAACGCTTCAGAGCCTACAAGTTCACTCAGTCCTACTTTTTGTTCAGCCAATCGCTGAACAAAAAGTAGGACTGACAAGCAGGTTTGTTGACATTCATAGGAGATAATGCTGCCATCTTATTTACAATGTCACCAGAATGTGAGAACAGGCATTTGTATGGTACTTTTGTAGCGGCATTGCTAGGTATTTACATGCCAGATAGGCTCAACATTCATGGGCTCCTTCATGCTTCGGCCACCATCCCAGAGGACATGCTTCCATGCTGATGAAGCTCATTTGAAAAAATATTGCATTAATTAAATTTGTGACTGAACTTGTTGGGAGGGAATTGTATGTCTCTTGGTCTCTTTTACCCGCATTCTACCATATATTTCATATTATAGCAGTCACAGATGATGACCCAACACATGTTCATTTTAAGAACACTTTCACTGCAGATTTGATAAAACACAAAGGAAGTACCAATGTGAGATTTCTAAATATAGGTATAACACTCGAGCCAAGATTTTAGAATTTGAAATGCCCTTCAAAATCTGTGAGGAATGGGATGTGAAGCATGCTTTTAGATGTCTTAGAAGAGCAACACTTTGATGCAGAAACTACAGAACCTGAACCACCAAAAAAGAAAATCAACCTTGTGCTGGTGGCATCTGACTCACATGATGAAAATGAACATGTGTAGGTCTGCACTGCTTTGGATTGTTATCAAGCAGAACCTGCCATCAGCATGGACACGTGTCTCCTGGAATGGTGAATGAAACTTGAAAGGATATATGAATCTTTAGCACATCTGGCACGTAAATATCTTGAGATCTCAACTACAACAAAGCCATGTGAACGCCTGTTCTCACTTTCAGGTGATGATGTAAACAAGAAGTTGGCAGCATTTATCTCATGCAAATGTAATCAAACTTGTTTGATTGGCTGAACAAGAAGTAAGACTGAGTGGACTTGCAGGCTCTAACATTTTACGTTGTTTTATTTTTGTAGGTAGTTTTTTTGTAAATAATTCTAGATTTATAAGTTCAACTTTTGTGATAAAGATTGCAGTATTTGTATTAGGTGACTTGAAAAATACTATTTCTTTTGTTTTTTATAGTGCAAATATTTGTAATAAAAAAGAATCTAAAGTGAGTACTGTACACTTTGTATTCTGTGTTGTAACTGAAATCAATATATTTGAAAATGTAGAAAATATCCAAAAATATTTAAATAAATAGTATTCTATTATTGTTTTACAGTGCGATTAATCACGATTAATTTTTAGTTGCTTGTCAGCCCTCGTTAACACTAACAAAAAAAAGCAAACATCTTTCTTGGCTGTATTAGCAGGAGTATTGTAAGTAAGACACAAGAAGCAATTCTTCTGCTCTACTTTGTGCTGATAAGGCCTCAGCTGGAGTATATGTTGGCCAGAGAGTACAAGAGCTGGTAGTCACAAGACAAGGTGTGTGAGGAAGACCTAGAAAAAAGGTTGTTTAAGACACTTAAGGATGATATGGAAAAAAATTGGTGTCAGCTTAGAATATATGCTTAGAAAAAAACAGAAAGAGCCACTAATACCAGTTGATGAGACAAGGTGAAGAAGATGATTGCGTAAGTGGCAGATAAATAGAAAGAAATGAAGAACACAACTTTCACGGTGCTTAGAATGAGTTGCTCTTTTGTTATGCATCTCCTAATAGCCTTCACTATGTATCTAGTTATTCTAGCACTTTTATCATAGCCAGCTTTTTTCCCTACATGTTCAACTTCATGATTTTTTTTTAATACCAGGAAATTAAATATCAAAATTTTGATGAAGTATTAAGATGACATCTTTTAAGACTGGGAATACAAAAGTTAAATGTTCTCAAAGAAATTAACTTTCTTACATCCAACTTTTCAATTCCCAGTTAGGTTATTAAATATTGTGATGGAGTCAGACCAGAAGGATATAAGAGAGTGCTGAAAGGCAGGTATATTAGTCTCAGGATGTGCAGGTCCCTGTTCCCTGGATAGCCAAACAAAGGCTACTCCAGGCCAATCAAGACACCTGGGGCCAATTAAGAACCTTCTGGAAAGGAGTAGAAACAGCTAGCCTGATTGGGACACCTGAAGCCAATCAGGGACTGGCTGAAACCAGATAAAAACCTCCCAGTTAGTCAGGTGGGCTGTGGGTGTCAGGAGCGGTGGAAGGAAGTTATGCTGTTGGTGAGACTGAGTGGTGGACAACATATCATATGCAAGGAAGGAGGCCCTGAGGTAAGGGTGAAGTGGAGTTTGAAGAAGCAGTGACTGCTGTGGGGAAGTAGCCCAGGGAATTGTATTGTGTTTTGTGCCTAAAAGGTCAGCCATCTTAGCTGATACTATTAGGGTCCCTGGGCTGGACCCCAGAGTAGAGGGCAGGCCTGGGCTCCCCCCTTTCTGCCTCCCCTAATTAGTCTCTGAGACTGGGAGACAATAGAGACTGTGCCAGGAAGGATAGTTTCTCCTCACTGGCTTGTGATGAAAATGGCTCAATAGGCTGTGACCTTGTCTCCAGAGAGAGAAGGGCTCTGTGGAGGGTCACAGTGAGCCGCTAAGGCTAGTAAAAATCCACCAGGAAACGCAGGATCCACGAAGATAAGGACAGAGCTTTGTCACAATATGTACCTAAATACTTAGTGTGCGATGTGGGAGAGTTCATTACTATAAGACGCTTATGAGTAACTAACTCACCCACACTGTAGCATATGCATTTAGGTACTTATTTAGTCAGACTTGTACCTAATGGACTCTTGAGCACGGATTAATCGGGAAAGGAGCTCAGGGATGTGGTCTTGGACACAACAAGGAGATTCCACCAGAGAAGTAGATTTTATCATGGAATGGGCTACCCAAATGCCCTGCGAGAGTCTGCTTCAGTAAAGGAAAACTGACATCATGTTGGAATCCATATGAATATCATCAAACAATTGCAATCCATACTTGATGGGAACCATATCTTGAAGGAAATCCTTCCTGAACCTCCTCTTCTGGCCTTGAAACAACCCACCAACCTATCCAAGATCATCATCAGAAACAAGCTCCCCACAGACCAGGACACACATTCAAATGACACCACACCCTGCTAAAACAACAGATGCAAAACCTGTAGACCCATGTCCACTGCTAAGATGATCAATGTCCCCCCTCCCCTCCCCGCACACAAACCTTTTAAGATCCATGGGTCCTGTCAGTGCCTCTCACAGTAGTTGGAGTGCCTCATCTAGTGCATCAAATGCCCCAACAATAGCTACTTGGGTGAAACCAGGCAATCAGTCTGTTTTGAATGAACTTGCATGGAAAAACGATAAAAACACCTTATCACTCATGGGCAAACACTTTTTTCACAAAATGAGGGGGGACATTCTCCTCTGCTTTCAGTGCTGCTTCTGCTGAAGCCCAAACAGCATAGATGAGAAAGAAGCAGCTGCCTAAGACTATGGGCTGGTCTACATTACCACTCATGGTGATATAACTTGCACCATTTAGGGGTGTGAAAAAGCCACCCCACCCCCCCGAGTGACGCAAGTTGCAGTGACCTAAGTGCTATCTACACTGGTGCTATGTCAGCAGGAGATGCCCGTGGAGGTAGAGTAATTATGCCAACGGGAGAGCTCTCATCAGTCAGCATAGAGCATCTTCACTAGACGCACTACAGTGCCAGAGCTGCATCAGTTCAGCTGTGCCACTGTAGTGTTTGGAGTGTAAACTAACCCTATGTCTATGCTATAGTGGCATAGCTCTGGTGCTGCAGCTGTGCTGCTGTAGCTTAGATGCTTCCCACATATGTGGAAGGAGTTCTCCTGTTGATGTAGGTAATCCATTTCTCTGGGGCAGTAGCTAGGTTGATGGAAGAATTCTTCCATCAATCTAGCTGTGTTGACAGTGGGTTAGATTGGCCTAAATTTTAGCTATAGACCAGGCTGAAGGGATTTAGGAACAGAACGGCTGGGGGATGCCTGGTTAGCGGGAATAGAAAGGAGAACAAGGATACACTGGGAGGCAAAAGGAGCAGAGGGGAATAGAAGCAGGGATGGCAAGGTCAGAAAGGGGTTCAGATTGCGGGGAAGAAGGCCATACAGGTCTGTAATCTGCCACTGTAACATGTTCCATTCAGAATCTGACCTAGAAGTCAGGATTCCTGTGTCTCAACATTCCTTTACTATCAGGAAATAGCTAGGACACTTATCGGCAAAATGTGTGCTTCATCTCCCTCTAGCAGCTTGTCCACATAGAGGATAATTAACGACTGCTGCTGTCAGTTACTTTGTTAGCTCAAGGGAGAGATGGTCTAAGCTGTGAATCTGAAAGTTGTAAACCTTCTGGTAAGTCATGTAGGAGTCAGTGTGATGTCACATGATAGAATTTCTGGAGGTTTTTTTAGTTTGCTATTTGGAAAAAAAACCACATAAGGAAATAACAAACTGTATTAAAAGAACACTAAGGTTCAAACATTAAAGATTTAGATGCCTGAATTAATGGTTGCCTGTGTAACCTTAATTTGAACCTTTTGTGTGTATTCACCCACCTTCCTCCTCCTCCCTGTCTGGGTGATCAGCTGTTCCGGCAGCAGGGAGGCAGAGAAACTCAGCAGGCTAGAAGAGGGGGGAACTTGGCTGCTGGCAGGACCAAACTTCTGCCCCGTGCCCCCACAGGAGAGAGCGGAGGGCAGGGACACTATGATAAAAACAGTACTGCAGGGCAGGCAGCAGTGTACCATTAAAAATCAGCTTTTATACCGTCTTTGGCAGGCATGCTGTAGGTTGCCGACCCCGGAACAGCGTTTCATGTGTTCATAGCACAGCAGTTCTCCTAAGACCTGGTCAAAACTTGAAATTTCTGTTCTGCAGGAAATTCTGACATTTTGAAAATTTTTCATTCTGAACTATAAGAAGTCAAAATTCGCAATTTTCTGAGAAACTGAATTTCCCCCCAGATTAAGCTGAAGTCAACCGAAACATTTCACTCTGATTTTACATTTTATTTTTTTATTTTGAAATTGGTATTTTAATTGGTATTGGTTTAGTAATAATAGGTATTGATTTGCTAATTAGTTTTATTTGTTTGGTTGGTATGCTAACTGGTCATTTGTAATTGTTTTTATTGGTATAATATAAAAAACAAAATGAAAAAAATTACAATCTGAGGCATAATTTTTCCCAAGGCTGAATTTGTGCATCTATGAAAGTGAGAGATTAGGCATGTGCATGTATGTCTCATAGCACTTGGTCAGAATGTTTTGTCATCTTCTCATTGATAAGTAGTAAAGATTGTTTCTATAAATAGGTGGCGCAGTGTCAAGAGGATGCTTTCTAGGAAGAAGGGTAATTAACACAAAGGGTTAATTTTCCTCAAGATTTAGTGGGTGACAGATTAGGCAGGTGAATAGTTGCAGAGGACATTCATGTAAACATTAAAAAATCCTTCTGCTACTGAATCTAATCTAGGAATCAGAGTAATGGCTCAAGTGAAGGAACGCATGGCAGCAAAATAAGCAGTGAGGATTATGAGGTAGACACACTGGGGCTAAACTGTGAAGAGTTTTTATGGTACATAGATTCAGTATGATTCTGCCATGGCGTGGAACAGTTGATAATGGACTGGGTACTGAAGAATTAAATCCAAAAGTACCATATGACAACATTAAGAGTAATCATGCATGCAGAAAAAAATTCTACAGCAGTCATGCCAGTGTTTTGAAATTTACTCTCATAAGTGCTCATGGAAGGGTTGTGAGGATTTGAGCTCTCAGAAAAGGAGTTATGTTGCCTCTTCAAGTCTACACAATTTCCATTCTCTTTGGAGGGAAGACTATGGAAACTTTTACCTCTGAAAATGTGTAAGGAGTGAGTTGTATTCCAATCCAGTTTATGCATAATCAAAAGAATTATTTACTGAAGACTTGTCTATATGAATAATTAGTTTATGGCAAGCTGTGGCATGAATCTACACAGCGCCAGTCTTCTGCAGACTGTCAGTGTGGACCCTGCTGATGTGAGTTAAGAGTTTGTTAATATGCTTTGATCTAGTCCTCTTTGAAGCTGGACCAAGTCCCCATTAAAGGAGCAATCAATTATAGTTTTGCAGCTCATTGAAGACAATGGATCTTCAGGTAGAAGGGAGGGCATAATTTGGCCTTGCCAAAATCTCTGGTAGTGATGCAGAAGGAAACACCCTCAATTAACTTTCATATCCCAGATTGAGTTTGCAGAAGTGGTGGTAAAAAAAAATAATACAAAATCTTCCATTTGTTTGTAAACTGATCACAGTTGCTCAGAGAGAAGCAATAAACTTGCAAATCAACAATGCCAGTTCTAGTTACTTTTCAAAGTACTATGTTCATCATCATCTTTCTCATTCTCTGGAATTGGACTTTTGCTGTACACTTGATGTCACTTAAATCAGTGATTACCTTGTCTCTTTGGGAAAAGCTGATTTATACCCTGGAGAATCATGTGCATATACTACCACAGTGTTGTGTATGATGGGATATCTATCAGAGAACTACTCTCACAGCATTTTTGGTCACAGATTGGAATCCAAAGGGTTTTTCGTATGACTGCAGCAGTTCCTACAGTTGTTCACTTTTTCTGATGAGTTTCTCTAACCCATGAAGAATTTCAAAGATGGTTTTGCTTACCATTAGGTAAGATAAATTCTGCACTTGAAGTAATCATCAATTCACATTTTTTCAGAAAGCACTGCTTGGAGTACAAGAACTCAGTTGCTCTATTTACTGTCTCTTTAGAAAAAAGTTGGCAGATAACAAAGCAATTTTAATGTTTCATGTTACATTGATTTATGTGTATAAATTCTTTCATAAATAGTAGCAACAAAGATATAAGGAACTTTTATGTTAAATTTGTTAATTTTTACTTCCTGTGATTTAGGTTTGACTTGCCAAAAACCTCTCAGCTAAATATCTGGTACAGCATGTAATATTTTTAATGAACTGTTTGGCCAAATGTTCACTAAACCTTACAGAATGTTTCAAGCTGTTACACTCTTTCTTATCTGCATTGATAGGGAGTTCTAACACACAAATAACATTCTGCTTTAAGCTTAACAGTCTGGACAGTTTTGACAGGTGACATTGGTGAATTAGTTTACATTTTAAATTTATATGACTTCAGATATTTGAATTACCAAAATTGGCCAGTTTCTTAGCACCTACAAAAGGTGATCTTGCGCCAATTTTCCTGTGCATTTCACCATGATCTAGCGTAAACAGAATCTGCTACTGGTGTCTTGGCAAATATTAAGACTTGCTAAGTGTTACGCATGTTGCATGACATTCACATCTGTCTTACTTGCCCACATCAGGTAAAATATCCTGCATAGTGACTCTCCTACTCTTCCCCACCCACCCCGCATCACTAAAATTAAAAATATTTAGCCTACATATAAAGGGCTCGGAGCTAGGAGAAATGAGTTGTAATCTCCTGTATTCTACTGACGGCTGTTAATATTTATGAGCAATTCCCAATGGCAAAGCCCTCATTTCTATCTTGGGAGGCAGGCATTCACTTATTTGACAAATAAGGTAACACAGGCTGCACAAGATCACACCAGATAGTGCTGGGGATAAAGCATGGGTTTCTAATGTGACAGACCCAAGTTTTAATACTTAGCCATGCTTCCTCTTAGAATAAATGTGCCAAATCTGTGTTCTTGGTATTCTGTTGGTAACCACTGTTCTGATGATTAGACCCCACTCTGGTTCCAGATCCAGGAATAGAACCCAGGAATTCTGCTGTAATGCAAAACATTCTTTCGCTATCTCACAAATGGTTACCCATTGCAAAGTGTGTATAGTATATCCATTAGGGGCTGAGCCACATGGAAGATAAAACAGTTTACTTCTCTTATCTTTTGTTCCTTTAACTCAAGTGGAAGAGGTCTGTGATGTCTATTTGAAGGTCCTGGGTTCAAACCCTTTGAAAATCCATGTGAGGGGAAGAAAAGGTTTGTGATCATGTAACTAAAAACTATCATCATGCAAATGCAGAAGGGGGTCAAATTAAGATTGCTTAGGTAACCTCAATTCTGACATTTTCTAACTTAAGTACTTGAGTTAGCAATCTTAAACATTTCTGTAACATAATTATTTGTATGTAAAATATGACTACGACCCCTTAAGTTGGGGTTGAATGCTTCAGGGCCTTACCAGTGAGCTACAAAGTCTTTAACATTGAGGTCACCAATTCTGAATTCAGCCCAGATATGAAGGGATTACAAGACGTTTCCATTTAATGGATATTTGATGACTCCTGTATGAGATAAGTTTGGGGGATCAGTTCCAGCATTCTTAGACCAAACTAATCGTCATGCTTTGGACTGTTTGGTAGAGGTCAGCACTGAATGGGCCATGAGAACTGAACTATCCACTCTTGTCTGCAGATGAAGTCTGTCCTCCCTGCTATCGGGGTTGAAGCATGCTAACAGAACAAAGTTCCCTGCTGCCACCCGTATATAAACAGGGGATTTCATTCACCACAGATGTCAGTCAAATGCCTTTTACCAGCATAAAATCCAAACAACTTTAAAAGATGAAATTTGTTTGATGCAAATAGCTGAAATTTGCATGCAGTGTCATACATAGAGCTGCACAAAATTTCCCAGCTATGGATGCTCATAGAGAATTAGGCTGAGACCATTTAACTCTTTCACCTGTGAAACTGAACTTGGGGCCTGCAGAGCTGAAAGGCTAATGTGTGGTCCCAGGATGGCCATATTTTTCTTCATGTAATTTGAAAGAAAATTTCACTAAAATGTCTTAGCACATTTAAATTAAGCCTAATAGTATTCTACTTATGAAGTCTTCCCCACCCACAGCCCTCTGTCCAAAATCTAAATGTTGGTTCTGAAATCCTGATATGGTCTCTTTTTAAACAGCTTGATTGTGTGCTAGGAGAGAGTAAGAGTTACACTGTATTTTGCTATTATACATATTTTATATGTTATGCTTTCAGCAATCATCTGGGTACCTCTTGCGACTTCGGTCTTGGTATTTGTGACGACAGCTTTGAGAATTTAAAAGGTGTGAGGGCATAACTTAATATGCCACATAGCTTGAGAAGAAACAGTGGCACACAATTCTAGAACGTATATGCATTTTAAGAAATGTCAGGCAACAGTAAATAATCTAAGTTTCCAGTGAACAGATTGTAGTGTGTTTTGCATGATGTTCTACCCCTCATCTGTTATATATGGTTGTTTGTCATTGGAGGATGTTGGTCTTCTTATAGACAGATTTTCTTACAAATACAAGCACAGTGAGTATCTCCTTTAAATGATCAAAGTTTATATCTTAATGTAACACACTTTTGGATGTTTGCAGCAAAATAAAATTTTGTTGAGGGAATTGTTCTTACTGATTCACTCACAATTGATCAAGGAGCAGTTGGGAGTAATTGATGTATTTTTTAAAATGTATACGGAGTTGTGCATATTCTGACTGTATCCTTCTCCACCCCATACATTTTTCTTGTCTAACATTTTAAGTAGTCTGGGGTAGGAGCTCTTTTTTTGTGCCTGTTGACAGCATCTAATACATTGCAGGCACTGTTAATTTAGATGAAATATGGGAGCCCAGAGACTCAAAGTTGTTAATATAACCTAGTCACTGTCCAACATTAAATAGTGTTTGGTATATAGAGACCTCAGCCTGATTAGTACCTTAGCAAAAATCATTAAAAATCCTTTTAACCTTTTATAGAAGATACAGGAAAAGCAGTTAAATGTGTTTGATGTGTGAAGTATTAGATAAATCTTTTGTTTTGACAACATCTCTTGTTCCCTTTTCCTTTAGCTGGGGAAATGGGACTGGGGAAGGGAGAATGTGGAACGGGGACCCAGGGCAATGGCTCTGTGGCATCAGAGCTGGAAAGGGGGGACAAAGGGTAAATGCTCTGTGGTGTCAGAACTTAAAATAAAATACTGGAAAACAGACTTGTCGGCATGTGGAGCTATGGATGTGTTTGCTTGGAACTAATCTCAATAAACATCACGTTGCCTGCACTTTGGACTTCTGTTTTCTGCCTGCATAACAAGAGTGTGTGTGTGTGTGTGTGTGTGTGTGTGTGAAGGGAAAGCCCTCCAACATCTATTGTGGAGCAAACTCTAACAACTTTCTATACAGAAAATGGTGTCTGAAATCTACTAGAATTCTATTGTTGACATAGTGGATAAAAGAGAACCATTCGAAGGAGAACATTTCAATGAAGCTTGGGATTCAAAACTGTAGTAAACATGTGGATAATGACCCCATTTACTGTTACATTAGGTAGAATGAAAACTCTTTTAGAAGTATTATGAGCCTCCATGCTTCAAGGCCAAGCTCTAGCAGATGGTTTAGGAAAAAACTTCTCCAATGGGGAGGCAACTTCATCTTCCTTTTAAACATGTAGTGCGGGATACTAGATTAAGTAAACCATTGGTCTGATTGGGTATGGTTATTTGTATGTTATTGTGCAGTAACATCTTGGTTTAATGGCTTTATTGTGACTAATTAAGAAGCATTGAATTCTTACAGTCAGATGTCAGCCACCTAGCAGTGATTTAAAAGGTGGGCGTAAGTGGAATAGTAGATAAAAAGAAACTCCAGATCACACGAAATGATGCTTTCCCAAAAAATGCATCATCAAGAAGCTTTCCTCTCAGCAGAATGATGTTCAACCAGGCAGTTCACCAAGGTGGCACAGCTTTGATTGTCAGACAAAAGGCAATTTTTAGCCATTTTTTAAGAATGCTTTACTGAAACTAAAATTATAGAATAGATTGCAGCATCTTTTTGTAACTGTCCTGTTATTTGTATTACAGTAATGCTTAAGGGCCCCAAACAAGATTGGGACTCTATTGGGCTATGTGCTGTACCAACACTAGTGAGAGACAGTCCCAGCCCCAAAGAGTCTTCAATCTAAACAGACCACCCAGACAGAAAGTCAGAGAGGAGACAAAGAGGTCAAGTGATTGCCCATTCAGCAAATCCTGTAGTAGAGTCAGGAATGCGAACACAAGTCTGACTCCCAGTCCAGTTCCCTCTCCACTAGAGTTGCCACCTTCCTGTTACCCAGTTGCTGTTTAACCACATACTGTTGAAGATGACCTCTTGTATGAGTAATTTGCTTCCTCAACTAAGTTCACTCATTGTCCAGGTGGTCTTCAGTCTTAAGATACTAATAGAGTCATCATATTTCCAAGTGTGTTGTAGGCAGAAATGCCCCATGCCTGTGGTTGGCTGAAAGATTGTCCTTTCATTTCATCTGTGAACCATGTTCCGGGCATCCATATCTTTTCATCTCATTCTTGGCAATAATTCTACTTGGGGCCATTCTTGAAGGGCCACCTTTAGAAGATTTAAAATACGTAATGCATTTTCCTGTCTTCTGTGTCCATACCAGTGAGTGCATATTAAAACTGTGTTTCTCACTCTGCACTGACTGTCCAATTCCAGGTGAAATTCAAGGTGCTTTGTTAGAATGGTAAACTTACATTTACAGAAGAGAACATGTATTCTTCTCTGAGCCACCTTACCACATGTATTAATCAACAAAGCTTATCTGTGCCAAGGATGAAGCTCACAGGAATCAGAGGCAATCCCTTCTGCGTACTGGTCACTACCTTTGAAAATGTATTATTTAACCTTATGCTACTTTAATTTTCATTTACTTATGAGAATTTTCAAAGGTACAAATCCTTTGAAAATCCCAGCCTTGGTTATCAGATTGTTGTAACAATACCTTGATTTTTAAACAACCCTTTGCTGTCAGTGAAGTGTCATTAAAAACAATCCTTCTTCTAGAAATTTTGCAAGGAAATATCTCCTAGAAGAATTTAAACAGGATCCACTGCAGATTAGATGAATGATAGCTGAAAACTTTCGTGGATTAAATATAAAGTATTGGTTTTAGCTTTGTGTGCTTTGGTTATTGACATGTATTTTTAGCCTGCTCAGATGTCATCCACCCACTATTACAGGTGTTGATCTTGACTCATTCTTTCTGCATTGAAAGACAAGTAGCATACTCACAAAGTATTTTAGCTTTAAGCACTTCTACTACCCTGCTATTTGGGCTCTGAATTACTATAAAAATGGGATAGTTAGATGATTCATCCACCTGTGGGTGTGGTGGGGGAGAATTGTACATCAGCTAGAGTTGGTGCTATAGTACACTGTCTGAATTAAGGATGCCTTGTGTTTTCAGCCCAGATTTTGGGGTTTGCTGGCTATAGTGAATGCTTTTTTACTTAAATGCTTATAACAAATACTCAATTAATTATAATAGTGAAACAAGTTTGTTAATTATAGTCAAGTCTGCCTACACTCTAAAAATAACCATGTTTGAAACATGCTTTAAGACCTGGTTGTGGACTTGCAGTATTGTGTTGGCTTTTTATCCAAATGGAAAAAATAGAGCTGTTTGGTTTTTTTTCCTGTGATGAGTTGCAAATCATTTGGCCTCTCAAATTTTAAAACCTTAAAAAACAAACTTCCATCGTGCTATCAGTAGTGAAATGTGTTGATTTGTATTTGAAACTATCCCTTAATCTTTGTCTGGCCTTAGACTGTGAGGTCCTTGGGGGCAAGGATTACTGTTATTGAACGTCAGAGAACCAGCTAACATGGTGTAGGTGCTACCATAAACAGATGATAAACATTGTAACTGCTTGGTTAGATTTTCTAGCCCTTAGGAAGGGTTATAACGAGCAGTGCATAAAAATATGATGTTAATATAATCAAACCCAGTTGGGCCATTAGAAGGGTTTGAAAGTAGGACCTATGGCACTGAAACCATGAGCTTCTAAATGACTGAACCCATTAGATGGAAACCTCAACTGATTCAGAGATCTCTAATGTGGACTAGCTTCTAGAGAAGGACAGAGATACATACTGTTAGCGTGGCTTACGCTGGCCCACTTTTGGACTGAATATATTTTTAGCCCTTAGAGGAAGGTGAATTTCCCACGGCGCTGAAATTTTTAGCATTTTAGGTCCTGTATTTATAGGATTAGTTTAGTTGAACGTTTACAATTTCTGGTTGGAGAAACCCTGGTAGCTCTGTTCAGACTGTGAATTTAATCTTAAATCAGCCTGTTCTTCCTAAGCAATTGCAGGAGCTTTTTACCATATTTTGTAATCTTTCAAATAGTGCAGTACAGTATGAGCAAGAACTCTAAACTCTTGCTTTGGGTGACCTGCAAGGGACTGTTAATGTTACATAAATGTATTTTAGGAAATAACTAAAAGGCAAGTATCTACACTCACTGCTTTCCTTAATACCACAATGTTAACTGACTAAACTGGAAACTAGAAGCCATTTATTTCCAAGTTCGCACCATGTTAATATTTATTACAACATTTTGTATGGTTGTAATTATCTTTTATTTTGGTATTTTGCTGAATGCTTATTTACATCTGAAACAATAATATGTTGTAAATACTGTGGCTGCTGTATAGCAAAACTGTTGGGAAATAAGGGGTCGTACATCACTTTAGTGTGAATTAGAGGGGTGTGAAATGTAGAGTGATAGAACATGTTGTGCTCTAACTGCCCCATGTAGAGCCTGATGACGCGTACTAGAAGGTCTCTAGTGTGCATTAAAGGGCACCAAACAGACAAGGCCTACAACTGTATTTTGTTCAGTCATCTGAGACTTTCACAGATTTCAAGGCCGTTGTCCATTTTGAATTGCATAAGGCTTGTTATGCTTAAGAATACGTTTGTAGTGTTAAGGGCTACTGTCCAATTGGCATTAAATAAGTGAGAGCAGTATGCCTTAGAACACCATACAACCCTATAAAACGTGTCCTTTAGCTCACACTTTCTAACTTTTGTGCTCCTTGCACAACTTTAAATCCAATGCTGCATTTTCATACATGTATTTTTAAAACCACACCAGTGCATCTAGCACATGGGTTGTACCCTGAAAATGTTCAGTAAAGATGCCAGGACAAATTAACAGACATAAATGCTGAAAGAGATGGACTGCAAAGTTTGTAACACATATTATTCCCGTAGATGCAACTCTTAAATCCTTTAAGTGCTTTGTAATGTTTGCATAAAAATATTTGGCAGCAATGTAATTTAATTGTAATATCAAAATGTGAATGTGTATTTACCACCAATTTCACCAAAAGTTAAGTTTCACTGCAGGTTTCTCCAGTTTTGAATTTAAAACTCAGGTTAAATTGGAGCTAGTTTAAATGTATTTACTAACCCTGGCCTAACCTTAACTTCTTTTCGTAATCTGGACAAACCCTTCCTTCCTGGTCTTAATGCAGCTCTTTTTTTCTCTTCACATGTCAGAAATATGAATCTGTATTTCTGGTTTAGTTAAAAAAAATGCAGTTTTCTGAGCTTGTGATTAGTGATACTTCAAACTCAGAAGGTTTTCCTTTGAAATTCAACATCAGACCAAACAGTTATTTTTACATAGGAAGAGAATTTCCTGGCAACAAAGTCACTTCTGTTTTGTCACTCACTATGCTATTAACCCCAACATTTCTAACTCTTTGCTACCAGCTGTGAAACACATGTGGCTCTTGGAGGTTAAGAGGTTAAACACCTATCTAGAGTTTGAGAATATTTAGCCAGCCCAGTGAGGTCACAAGATTAGAATTCCTCCTAAATACCTTTTCAGGTGAAGACTGGAGTCAGTGGGAAAATCCTGTATTGATTCATTGTTCAGCTGTAGTGCAATCAACTACTTATACAATCACTAATCAGTTAATCTGAATTCTAACTGGAGACCTGTCTTTCTTAAAGGTGAATGATATCTCACTAGCCACAGTATTATAATCGTGAGTATCTCTTCATCTTAGACTGCTAGGCATGTGACCCTGTATGTAGGGCTCTGATGTTTTGGATTATGGAGCATTGGGACTCATATAAGGTAACTTGTCGTCTTATTTGGTCTTCTATCAGTGTTGCTGATTCAGACTCATTTCCAGCATGTGGTGATAAAAGGAAAGATGCCATGTTTGTATTTTTAGGCACCTATCATGCTATTCCTTTGTCAGCATTTTTAAAGTAAATAAGAAGCCTAGCTTTGACTATTAGTTTAAGGTCACTCTTTTGTATGTAAGGCACTTTTAAATCTGTCTTAAGCAAAAAAACTGGGCAGGTAAAATGTGCCAAGAAATGGGAGGAATTTAAATTGTGAAAACAATAGAATTTTGTTCCCAATTCCTGTTGCATTTCCCTTTGTCATCTTCAGTGTG
The DNA here is from genome assembly GCA_007922305.1 of Dermatemys mawii. Taxonomy (NCBI): domain Eukaryota; kingdom Metazoa; phylum Chordata; order Testudines; family Dermatemydidae; genus Dermatemys; species Dermatemys mawii. Next base: position 59,074,657 of record ML677326.1, on the reverse strand, counting down.
AGAGGCTGTCCAAATGGCCCAAAAAATCATTACTGATCTTAAGTTTCTGTGTCTGCTTCCCAAGTATATTTGAGAATGTTTTCCTGTGATACAAAAGTTAAAATTCATTTTGATTGGCTTCATAGATTCTAAGCCTAAGAATGGTCACAGTGATCTGATCACATTTACCACAGGCCATAGAACTTCCCAGAAATAATTTCTGTTTGAAGTGGAGCTTGGGAATATTAAATACAGTGACTTTAGAATGAGAGTAAGCATGGGGTGGGACCAGAATCCACAGAAAAAAATCTTAAAGCAAATAAAGGGTAATAAAGAACAATAGAAATTAGAGTACTTAGATGTAGATTAGAATACGGCTGCTCTCTGGGGAAGGGACTGTCTCCTTGTTCTGAGTTTGTACAGCATCTGGCACAATCTGGGTTCTGATCATTAATGAGCCTTCTAGGTGCTGACTGCTTTTTCATCTTGTACTCATCTCAAAGCATCTTTACAGATACCGGGAGAAATACAGCATCACTGTTCTTTCCTGTTCATGGCTTGTTCCTCTATTAAACCCAGCCTAGTTGTGTCCAGGCATACAGTGGCCTGCCATGCAGGTGGTGGTCAGCTTCTTGATCTGACTGACTTCGGTTGTATTTGCATTGTTTTCTTTGGAATCCTATCATCTCTTTGTCTTCTACAGTGTCCTCACCATCGTAACATTTATACTGAAACCAATCCCATATCCGGATTTTTCATTTGTCTTAAAATCATTCTATTTTCTACCTGCTACCTTCCAGAGAACTTCCCCTCTCTTGCCTACAGCTTTCAGATATCTTTATTTAAAGTAACTGCTTTCAAACCACAGAGTTATACTGTTAGTACACTGGTTTGATAAAGTTTCTCTTTATTACCAAACCCACTGTTTTTCAGTCTATAATTTCGTCAGCTTCTGTGCAATGCTTGTAAAAGCACGTCACCTTTTAACTTCATTCTTGAGGGAAAGATCAGCACTGATCAAGATACACATAAGATTGTTTTTGCCCTATGGTTTCTCTGCTGCATTTCAATATTTTATCTATTATGCCTTTTCCAAGACTCAGCCACTGTTGTCTTGGCATTTATTTTAACTCCCAAGTTGACTACAGAATTTTCCAAGGTAGTGAACAGTATAATTAATTCAAATTGGTCTCCAGGTGTATGATATCATCTGCATAAGCTAAAGAGCTTAACTGTAGATCATCCAGTATCATGCCCTCCAACTTATCTACCATTCTTAACTTCAGGATAAGAATATGATGAAAAGTAACTGTAATTTCATGCCCTCTTGTCCTACACCAAAATTTGACTTGAACCAGTAACTTAATTTTCCACCAATTCTTACAGCACTACAGGAGTCCTGGTATCTAACTTTCGTAATTGCAGCTATGCTATTTGGAACTCCATATGATTTTATTGCTTTCTGTAATGCTTCTCTCCAACCAAATCAAATGCTAGGCGCTAGAGTAAGACAAACAATACAGGGGTGACTGAGTGCTCTAGTTGAAGTCTTAATGCCTGTATTGTATGCAGGAGGGTGGAGAGCACAGTATAAAATAGGACTCAAACCATACAGTGTTCTTTTTAAAAGATGAACCTTTCTTTACACCTGAAAACTAATTGGTAGCCAATGTAATCCATGGAGCATAGTTACATTTTTTGGCCCTATCTGATTTTGTCATTCAGGAGAAAGTCTCATAGTGCACAAAAATTTCCCAAATCTTTCAGTCTGCAAAGACAGATCCATTTTTAAAGTCTTCTCTCACCCTGACCCATATGTGAATGGTGTTCGGGCAGTGGCAGAGCAACATCTCTGGTGGTGGTCCTTTGGGATTCAAATGGAGAGTCAATATTGAAATATTATGTGTGGGGCTGGTTGCAGCACCCATCATTAAAATTGCCAGACACTTTCCATTATAAGACCCTGTTTTCAGTTGCTTATAACTTTGCCAGACTTCAACTGTTTCAGCTTTATTTTTCCATGGCAGGAATATGACTCAAGCTGCATTTTTCTGTACTTTTCAGCCACTTCTAAGAATGAGGCTAGGAAAAAACAATGTTTTCTAAAAAGTCACCAGAATTACTTTTAATGTTTTGTAGTCAGGACTTAAAACTTGGCAGGGAGGCAATGGCCTTCTGGCAGGTCTGAGCCTTTTGCTGTTCCTGTGAAGATCCATCTAAGCTTGGCAAAGCTATATCTTAGAAAAAATCAATTTGCACACGCTCAGTAGAGACTTGCTACAGTGTAAAAGCTAAAATCGACAAAGGTTGTGTCTTTGCTGAGCATGTCCAAGCCTGTCTCAGCTCTTAGTGCTGGCTAGACTGTACATGCGCCATGCATGCAGTGCATCTGAGCATATTCCATCCCCTCACACCTCTTGCATGTAACAGAATTGCACATGTACCATTCCTGCAAAATGACTAAGCATGCTCCCTTCAGACCAGGGCTACAGGGGCAAAGCCAGACTTTGCCTGTAACGGCTGCTTTGAGGTTGGATGGGTCCAGCACTGAAACTGAGAGCAGGGAGCCCCTCTCCTGTGCTTTCGATAACCTCCCTACTGGTATCCATGGTAGTGTGGGAGGAAACCATCTGATTCAAATGCAGAGGGAGCAAGTCATACCTAGAGCACTGTTGGGAAAGGCTGGAGGAGTATATTGGCACAAGGAGACTGTGATTGTCTTGGAGCCAGGGAGGGGAGAGGATAGCGATAGGGAGCCATTGGTTTGGGTGGAGGTGTGGGAGGGAACTGAAATCATAGAAAGAGCTGGATGAGGGGAAGATTGAGGTAGGCAGGGCAAGGAGATTGGGACTGGCTGCCTGTGAGATGGGGAATGGGGAGGCAGAAGTGAGGGTGAGGGGACACAGATCTGATAAGGAGCCCTAGTTGTGTGTGGAGAGAACAGAGACTGGCTGATCAAAGACTGGGACTAAGACAAAGGAGCCAAGAGCACTGAGACTGACTGAGAATCTCAGGGGGGGAGATTGAGGCTGGAACTAGTGAGCTTGGGGAAAGTGGGCAGGGAGGAGAGTTAGTTGAGGCATGGCATGGTGGAGAGTGAGATTGGGGAGTTGGGAAGGGGATTTGGAAGCTGGGGAGAATGGGATTCTGGAGGGAGGAGACTAGGATTTCTTGGGCAAGGAGGCAGGGAGTGGAGAGTGAGACTGACTAGTTGAGGAGAATGGGCCTGGAATGAGGAGTCGGTGTGAACCCTTTATGCTCAAGTTGGTCTCACCTTGTATTTAGCTTGGACACTCTAGCTACCGTCTCCAGTCTTGAGGAAGAGCTCTGAGAAGCTCAATGGCTTGTCCCTTTCATTAATAGAGGTAGTCCAATCTCATTCCCCTTGTCTCAATGATTAAAACATTTTTTTCCCGAGAGAGGAAGAGGGCAAACTCAAACACATCCTTTTTTTATTTTTATCATAACACTGTAATAGTAGCAAAATTGCAGTGACTGTGGGGCATTATACCAAAATTGCAGTGACTGTGGGGCATTCTTATTCCCTACTGTGGGGCATTCTCATGGGTATTGTAGTTTAGATTCCTGATGCCCCCATTCCTCTATAGGCTGGGTTTTCTGGCTGACCTGCACTAAGCTTGAAGCAACACAATGTGTGACCAGAAACGAGAGCATGTTGCATCTTGCCAGTAGTAGGCAGATCCTCAAAGAAGAACGGGGCATCAGGAATCCAAACGACAACTTCCTTGGTGCAGCATTGATGCTGAAGTGACTCTAAACATGAAAGGTTTTGGGTCAAATCAACAAACCAAACCAAGCCCACGAAAGCTTATGTTCTAATACTTTAGCTAGCCTTTAAGGTGCCACAGGACTCTTTGTCACTTCTGCAATTCCAGACTAACACAGCTACCCCTCTGATTCTATTTCAAACCGAAACACTTTAATTCAGGAATGTCAATGTTTTGTTTCAATAAAAACAAACAAAACATTGACAAGACAAAACATTTTGCCATTTCTGAAATATCTTGGAACTTTTAATTTCTCTAAAATTTTCAAACTTTCATTTAGATTATAGATGAAAACAGATGTTGAAATTCAGAATTTCTTGTGGGATGGAAATTTAATTTTTTTTTTAATTTTATTTTTTTAAGCTCAGCTGCTACATTTTCTGTTCCTGAGAACTGAACTTTGGGCAAAGATAAACATTTCTCAATTCCTTTTTCCAACATATTTTAAAACAGTTGGAACATAACATAAGAATTGCCATACTGGGTCAGACCAAAGGTCCATCTAGCCCAGTATCCTGTCTTCTGAAAGTGGCCAATATCAGGTGCTCCAGAGGGAATGAACAGAACAGATAATCATAAAGTGATCCATCCCGTTGCCCAGTTCCAGCTTCTGGCAAATAGAGGCTAGAGACAGTATCGCTACCCATCCTGGCTAATAGTCATTGACAGACCTATCCTCCACGAATTTATCTAGTTGTTTTATGAAACCTGTTACAGTCTTGACCTTCACAACATCCTCTGGCAAAGAGTTCCACAGATTGACTGTGTGTTGTGTGAGGAAATACTTCCTTTTGTTTTAAACCTACTGCTTACTATTAATTTCGTTTGGTGACCCCTAGTTCTTGTATTATGAGAATGAGTAAATAATACTTATTTAATTTCTCCACATCTGTCATGATTTTGTAGACCTCAGTTAGATCCCCCATTAGTCTTTTCTCCAAACTGAAAAGTCCCAATCTTAATCTCTCCTCATACGGAAGCTGTTCCATACCCCTAATCATTTTTGTTGCATTTTTCTGAAACTTTTCCAATTCCAAGACATCTTTTTTTGAAATGGGTCAACCACATCTGCATGCAGTATTCAAGATGTGGGTGTACCATGTATTTATATAGCAGCAATATGATATTTTCTGTCTTCTTAGCTATCGCTTTCTTAATTATTTGCCACATTCTGTTCACTTTTTTGACTGCTGCTGCATGTTGAGTGAATGGTTTCAGAGAACTGTCTACAGTGACTCCAAGATCTTTCTTTTGAGTGGTAACAACTAATTTAGACCTCATCATTTTGTATGTATAGTTGGGATTATGTTTTCCAATGTGTATTACTTTGCATCAACATTGAGTTTCATGTGCCAAATTGATGCCCAGTCATCCAGTTTTGCGAGATCCCTTTGAACCTCTTTGCAGTCTGCTTTGGACTCAACTGTCTTGAGTAGTTTTGTATCATCTTTAAATTTGCCACCTCACTGTTTATCCCGTTTTCCAAGGTTGTTCCAATAAAAGACACCCACCTTATCTCTCTAATATCCTGGGACCAACACAGCTAAAGCAACATTGCATACTTTCTCCAGAATCTGTTAAGATAATCAGGGAACAGTATGAGCAGTGTGACTGACAGATTCCTTACCTACAGACTGAACAAGAATTCCACAGACTTATTCTCTCTCCACGTGACTTACAATTGCAAGTCCACTCTAGATTTTAAAATCTTTCTCATTGTTGTTGCTGCTGTTGTCACCTAAAGACATGGTTAGGTAATCATTTCACACTTACTTATTTTAATGAGATTTCTATTTTAGAATACACATAAAAATAAAAACACTTCATTAAAGAAATGGTAGATGGCAGAAGAAAACTTCATTCAAAGGTACAATTCTAGAACAGAATAGTCTCGTGTTCAGTTTTAAGGTTGAAGAGCAATGTGTGTGTTATTTCTTCTCTGCTGTGCCTCTGAAACGCATAAAACATTTCTCCTGTTATCTTCAAGTAGTTCATTTTTTATTGCTAAATATTTTTTTAAAAAGTATAGTGTTTTCAATGCCCAAACTTAGAATTACCTGGCCCTGTATGATTTCACTCAACAAACTTACACAAGCTTTGCTGAAAGATTGTCACTGAAAGAGTTTAATCTAGAAAGTTGTAATATGGTATATGTAAGCTAACAGTGTGCTTTTATTTATTACTGGAGTCTGCAGTTATGATCTGGTGGGATGCAACTTGTAATTGGAACGGTTTAGAGGTTAACAGCCTGTGTTGGCGAAAGGAAAGATAGATAAGTATGTCACTAGATAGTGATTCATAATTATTTACAATGCTAGCTATTGCAGTTCAGCAGTGAACGATGGGTATGAAATTCTTTAGATTAACATGCAAACAATAACAGTAGTCATGTGATCACCGGGACTTGAGAAAGTGAGAAATCTACTATACTACGATGTTTTAAGATGCTCAGAACCACAGTATACAAAATTTGTGGGGTAATTTGTAATACTGCGATAGCTGAGTAACAAATATAGTAAAACATACATCATAAAAGAAATTCCTAAATTAAATAAGACAATTTTGTGATCCAAAATTTAAACTCAGATCAGTGGAAAAGCTATGTGGGATTAGCTACTTATTGTTGGGGAGCAACTGATCAAGAATATGAGGAGAGAAATAGGGAGATTTGGGACTGGTCACCATGTCTTGTATAACTTGAGTATAGTAAAGAGGTTTTTTCTCATCATACATGTGTAGTGGTGTTGGATTTTTAGGAAAACAAAGATGCAGAAATTCATGAGTGATATTGAGTGAGAGAATTAATATCCACCACTGTAGAAGGAAGCTTGGCAATCCTAAGATACAATAAATAAGGCACATTTGACTGTAATTCCTCTGAAGGAGAACAATAACAATTACTTGGGAGTGGGGAGAACTTTCTGATGAAGAAAGACGAGAGTTTGATATCTGCAGTTGGCTAAATGATGACTAAGAAGAAGCACAAGTCTACAAATATTTCAACTGGTATAATACTCTGTGGGGAAAGTAGTGTTTGGGTTAGTGAAAAGGGTTAGGAGCATAACTAGGAGTAATAAGATGAGTAAGAGGAAAAAATAAAACCCATAAGCTGAATGTTATGGAGAGTTTAGTTACACCATGATTAGTATGTGGAACAATTTCCAAAGGGAAATGGCAAAAGCCCCACTGCTTATGACCCTTAAAACTAAACTTCACATTAATAAATGTATGTTTGCAGGGAGGTGAATCAGAATGGCATAGTAGGTTTTTATAGCTCTAACTCTCATAGTTCTGATACTTTCCCATTCTCCATTGTTGTGTCAAATTTTTATATTTCTCTGCTTTGTCTTATAGATGTTGTCATAGAACATGTAGCATAAAATCAGATGGAATATTAACTAGTTTTTGCTTCTTCCAGGTACTTCTTCCAGCAGCTGGTCTATTACAGTTGCAGGACGTGAAGAGGACTTGCTGTGAGTTTTTGGAATCCCAGCTTCATCCGATCAACTGTTTAGGGATTCGTGCTTTTGCTGATGTGCATGCATGCACCGATCTATTGAACAAGGCCAACACATATGCAGGCAAGTCTAACATGGTACAGAAAATAACCTGTTCTATTATTGTGGAGTTGTTTTAGGATGGTGCTTTTTCTGGTATGCCCTAATGGAAGGGAATTTATCCAAGATGCTGGAGATACATACTTTTTCTGAAAAAGTGTAGTGGGATCTATAAGATCTCTCAGAGGAAGAAAAAGTCTTCTGGCCAAAATATTGGTTATAGGGACACAGTGGGAAGTGCATCTTCATATTTGCAATTGTCAGGGCCAGAACCATGAAATTTGTGACTCAGCAAGAGATTCACTTAGCTCGTAACCCTTATAGTTCAGGATTATTTTGTGCACTGGATTGATAAATTGGAGGGGAAGTTTTTGCGCTTATCCAAGTCTCTAGTTAACTGAGCCAGTTTTGGGGCACTGTGACAAAGATCATCTTTCATTTTTTTAAAAACTAACCTTTTACTTCTCTTCCTCATGGAGACAATCTTGACAGCACAATCAGTGTATGCCAAGGTAAGCCAATTGCTAAAGCTAAAAAGAAAAAGGATATGGACACTTTCTCCAGGAGGAGGTTTGGAGGGACCTAAAGGGTCCCCTTCACCAAACATACCCTGTGTATTTAAAATGAGTCATAAGTCAAAATAAGTTTGAGGTGCTACCAAAGAATAATCTTACTGTCTCTCCCAAGAATTATTAGCCAGGTGTGGTTCACAGTCTTGTGGAGAAAAAAGGGACAAGAGTCTATTATGTTCAGGGATGGGCGCACAGCAAAACTTTCTGCTGGCCTTCTCTGAAATTAACATTAAGGAGAATGCTGTTCACTTGAACAGCTGCCTCATTGCAGATGTGCTTGCTACTGCTGTGATCTCATCAGCTGTACAAGTGGAACTCTCTTTTACAACAGCCACTAGCATTGTTACAAGCACACTGGGGACATGCTGTGTAGTCCCTGTACCCTACTGACTGCTCCAATGGCATGTAAGGATGATGAGGTGAGGCAGAGAATGCACTGAATGGTGCTATCTGCTTCTCTTCCCAAAATCTTGCCTTTCTAGCCCAAAGTTTGAAATGCTACTAGAAGAGTGCCGGAGCACCATTCTCCCACCTCAGCACAAAATGGAAAGGGGCCACATTTCCTAATTGATCATATAACTTACTACTACAGGAGGCCAGCTATCTGCCCAAGCAAACACCCCAAGAACTACTATCAGGAGGAACATCTGTTGGTTAGGGATGCTTCCCTAGGTGCTGGAAGGTTAGAAATCCCAGCTTTCCCCATTTTTTCCCCTTACTAAATTTTTTGTTGATCCTAATATAATATGATAAACAGTTTTGATATTCTAAAATGAGGTTATCAGGCTTCTGAAATTTGAAACAAATTGTTCCCTTATTTATGAATATACTCCACAATTTTTCTGCTGTAAATTAAGTCTACCAGGGTTAATAAAGCTGAGATACAGTTAGTTCTAGAATCCGTCACCAGATCAGCAATTGGCAGTCTAATGATTTTGTCTAATTAATGCACTTGTTGCTCCAAGGAGAATACTTCTTTTTACTTCATTACGTGTTTCCCTGATACTATGGAATTGAGAATTTCTCAGAATTGAGAACTGTAGAATAATAAGATGCCCTAAAAGCACTTTGAAGTTGTCATAGAATCATAGAACTGTAGGGCTGTAAGGAACATTAATAAAGCATTCAGTCCAGACCCATGTACTGAGGCATAAACCTAGACTAGTCCTGACAGGTGTTTGTCAGGAACACCTGTTAGTACCTCCTAGGCCCACTGATTTTACTATGTCTGTGCAGTGGGTTTTCAAATGAAACACACGAATACCTTTATTTTATTCTTCAGCTAAGCTAGATATGTATCCAAGGGCATAGGACTGGCGACCCAGCTACTTCATTTTGTTTTTCGTGAATGTGCACTGCCCTCATAAGCCCTTGGAATTTTGCCAAGCAGACTCAGCCCAACATGAGACAAAACATCTTGCCTTAGTTACAGAAAAATTTGATATAAAACAGGATTTTATCATTTGTCATGACTTTGTTAAAATGTACAGTGACATATACATCCTTACTTAGTGCCATGTGTAAACTGGAGAGTTTACTGAAATGGTTAGAGCTATAAGTGTCTAATCCACATGTTCATGTACCTGTATTTTGCATTTCTAGTGAACTCTAGTAAACATCATATTTTCTGTAGTGAGGCATCCTCAAGAGAAGCTACTAATACATTTTGTTTTAATTTACCAGTAAGTTGAAATGAGTTTAGAATAAAATGAAGAACAAATGCACTTATCTTGTTTTTGTGTTTCATAAAAACAATTTTCAGAGCTGTTTTGTCATCTTGAAAGATGCTGCCTGTTGTTCCACCCTTACAGAAACTGCAGTCTTTGTGCTTGCTTTTTTAAGGGAGCAGGGAATGGCATTAGATAGTGAGGCAGAGTGAAGAGTCACTCTTAGAAGTGGAGATTTATTTCATGTACGATCTGGTCAGTGTCAATGAGTTCAAGTAGTCCAGGCCTTTGTCATTTCAAAAAAAGCTGCTAATTGTTTAACTGTCAGAAAAATGTTTAATCATATGCAGAAATGCCCTAGATGTTAGCTATTGAGTATTTGTGGAAGAACTGTGCATTGTAGTAGTTTTATTTTTACTCTCATTGCTCGTTAGAATAAACAGCAATAAAAATTAAAACGCTTGGTATCAACAAGTGAAAGTTCACTTAAATATTATATTATTGTTTTTATGAGCCTGAAAATACTCTACATTGAGATCAGTGAAGTGGCCAATGTAGCTCTTCATCTTATGCCCTTTGATTATTCTGCATTTCTAACATTCCTTTCTTTAAAACACCTAACAGGAAATGGAGCTATTATCCAGATTAAAAATAAAATAGTTCAATAACATTACTATCATATACAAGCTTTACTGTAGTGGGAAATATCAAGCTCCTTGTCCTGTTTCTTGTTTAACAGTTATTATAGTTTATAACCTGTTACAATTATAGACACAAAGGTAAGTGTCTCTTCGCTGCCTGATTTAATGCAGAGGAGATACGAGGTTGAAAAGTAGAATAGTTTCAGTATTAACAATAAGACGAAAAATGAGTGGCAACCCTGGGAAATTGCATTATTCACACAATGACATATATGGTGAGGCCTCAAAATAGCTGACCTAGGTGTAAACCACTTGGAGTTACTATCTGTTGCACCAATTTTCTCTCCAGTAGAGAATCTGACCATTAGTTACTCACAGCCATGCTGGAGATGCAGTATATATTCCTACTCAGACTCTCATAACCATCACTGGGCTAAGGAGTAAATATTGTGGAAACAACTCATCACTATTTTATGAAGAATATACTTCAACAGCCCTATTGGCTAATCAAAGAATGTAGCTGATGGAAGCTTTCAATAGATCTTCTCCTGAAGCTAGCTGGCACTTTCAGTGTTGATCAAGATTTGTGAATGGCTATTCAGACTGAATGATTTTCTCACCTAGAAAGTAGCCATTCCAAGTTACAGATTAAGTGGATTGGAGGGCAATGTGAGAAGCTTGTATTGTTGCAGCATGTGCTATACTGTCTTGTACCAGTTCTCTAGATCAAAACTCTTCAGATTCCTATGCTCTCAATCTGCCACTTTTCGTGATCACTGAATGGAATTGAAAATGTGTATTTCTCTATAGGGTATTCTTGGGTAAAATCTGGTACATGTCACTTAAAGGACACCTTTTAGCAAAACATTTTTCTAATTCTGTTTTGAGCAGTACTTTCTGTTGCTATGCTTCTTTTATCCTTGTTGCTATAATTTTGTAGTGTGTTCCAGAATGCAGTTATTTAAACATAAAAAGTCAAGTAAATTATATTATTGCTTAACTAGTATATGGCCATCAGCTAGGCTATCAACTAAACCTTTTTGTACCATTATAGTAATGGCATTATTACCTTTATGGTAACAGTCTAACATCCAGATAATTATTTTAAAGACTAACTTTCGCCACTTTTTTGGGCTCTTCATCTGCTATAACTGATATTAAGAACTGAAGATACTGCTTAATCTTGAAATCTAGGATTTTAAAAAAGGTCTTCTATCAAAATGAGGTATAGGCAGAGGTATAAAAGCTATGGTGTTACCCATGATATTGGCAACATCTTCATTTTAGAAGAGATTAATCCAATGGGTGCCAGGAGTCAATTTGGATACTCCATGTGATTGCTTAAGAGCAGTGTGATTCAATTGATTTAATTCATGATCTAGATCCGGGATTGACAACCTTTGGCATGTGGCACATCGGGAAAATCCACTGGCAGGCCAGGATGGTTTGTTTATCTGCAGTATCTGCAGGTTCGGCCAATAGTAGCTCCCACTGGCCGTAGTTCACCGTTTCAGGCCAATGGGACCTGTAGGAAGTGGTGCGGGCCGAGGGATATATGAAATATATGAAAGGATAATGTATCCTTTTTTTGTATTTTCTGTGCAGCACGCCTCTCACCCACTCATGCACACTCTGTAAGTAACAGTTGTGTGGATATTTTTTCCTACATTCTTTTATATTTTAAACATTGATATTAACTATAATCATTGACATCTGAGTTAGCACCTATTGAAATTAATAATTCAGCCCTCTGAACAATTGTTTTATATTCTCTGCAAATACAGTGAGACAATATCAGCTATATCCATTTCACATTTTGAAGGTTTTCTTTATACGTCTAACAACTAGAGACTTCTTTTTAAATAATAGTTGAGGCTCTGAGGAATAATTGAGGGCGGCCCTTGCACACCTGATCAGTTCTTTGGATTCCCAGCACAGAGTACACTCCATAGTTTGAGAAGCATTAACGTATAATTCTCTTAAACTCTTAATGCTGATATATATAAAGCAAACTGTTATTGGTGATTTAAGAGGTTATGCTTCTGGAAGAACCGAAGTATGTCCTAGCATGTGAGGAGTCCTCTTCTGACAAGTTTGCTGGGACGTGAGGTGGGGATAGGGTGAAGGGAAGAGCCTTTGTGTGAAGTCTCCTGAAGATCTACAAAATCTTAAATAAGCTTGATGCCCTCAATTTCTGAGAGATATTTTTAAGAAGCAACTACAGAATCATATAAAATAGCCATAAATGGTTGAAATCTATTAATGGTAGACCATGTATCTGTGCTGTCCTGAACAGCAGATCACACACACAGACAAATTTAGGGGACAGACAGTAATTTTCATAAACTAAGCAGATGGGCTGTGCTAGCCTCCAAACCATTCTTCCCACAGAAATTCTGCAAATCCTTTGTCATCCAAGAAAACTTCAGTAAATCTTTACTAAATTAAATACACATACAGAGAAGTAGTCAGTCAAATCATAAGCAGAAAAATTCAAGTACCACAAAATCAAGGTCTGACTTTGTTTACAATGAATGTATTATTAATACTTGATTGATTCATGCATACAAATATTTGTTGCATAATCTGTTTCTTGTGTAGATTTCACATGCAGAGTTTCTCATGGAAAGTGAAATTGCTGATGTCCATATGCCTAAGGACAGCAGGTCATACATTACTACATGTGGCTTCTGGCTGGTACAGTAATAGGACAACTGTTTGCTCCCTATGGATGAGGAATATGCAGGGCAAATGGCAATATCTGCAGCAGATGATGCAAGAACCTAGTGGCAGCTTCAGTTCCTCTCAGTCTTTTCTTTTCTTATCTTATCCTTGTTCCCCGCTCCACTCCCTCCAGCTTCGGCTTCTGTACTTCCAGTCGTTCAGCTGCTACCCCTCTCCATTCTGTTAACAGTTTCTTGTTGTTCCCCTTCCTCTTGGTTCCTCTTTGGATCTGATCCATCTTCAAATCTTCCCTGATTCTTAGGCAGCTCTTGAAGAATTCCAGTTCAATGGAAAACTTCAGAGGAGGCTATCCTCTTGAACATCAGCAGAGTACCTGCCACTAGACCTGGGTGGAGAACAGCAATTCCATTTTGCAGAGGATTTCAGATTTTGTTTTTGTTCTGATTTGGAATAAAACCCCTAAATTTCAAAATTCTCACACAGAAATTTCAAGAAAATTCATTAAAAAAATGAAACATTCAATTTTAATATTTTCAAAACAAAATTCTGCCTGACAGCTGACAGGGAGCTGAAAGTCCTGGCTCTGTGGCAAGCAGGCTGCTGAGGAGCCAGGAACTTGGGAGCCAAGGTTCCTCCAGTTCCCGGGCCAGCTGGGTCCTGGGCAGCCCAGAGAGCAGGGAAAGCTGGCAAGAAACTAGAGCAGTTTTTTGAATGGAAATTCATTAAAATCAATACATCTCTATGGAGCATTTCAGTGTCAAAAACAGCATTTTCAGATGAAACAACATTCCACTGGAAAACTTCTGGCCATTTCTATCTGCCACTCTATCTAGAACCAGGAATTTCTGGGAAACCTGGAAGAGTGGAATTTTGAGGTAAACCTTACCGTGAAACAGGTAAAACCAAAGCACAGCCAAATTGTGGTTTCATGCAGCAATGGTACAAGAAGTGCAGAATATCACTTAGAAGTGAGATTAGGGTCACTAGTGTTGCCAAATCTTGCAGCTGCATTGCCTGTTTTATGATATTTGATGATTTAAAAAGCACCAGATCCTGAAGTTTTGTGCTCGCATGAGGACTGAAGCTTTTATGTTTTGTGTTTTTTTAAAAAGAGGCGCTTTTCTAGCCTTCGTGGTTGCGAGGAGAAGCTTGAAAGCCAGAAGGCAAATATAAAGACCCCAACCTTTAATATTATTTTTAAATCACAAATTTTAATCCAATCACATTTTTAGGATACAGATGATTACTTTTTAATGGATGGGGTTGGAAATACTTGTTCGCTTAATTTCAAATTAAGATTCTGCTGTCCCTCTTGTGGTTGTGTTAGTTAATGTGAAGCATACAGACTGTTTGGTTGTAGCAGTACACAAGAGGTTTCTTAAATTTTATATACTTTATGAAGGCAGTTATGTATTCTACCTTCAACACTGTACCACCTTTAGGTAAATTATTGTTGATGAGCTATTAAAAGTGATCCTGTTCAGTTACTGTCTTTTTTCCTATTTTGGTTTCTTATTACAATAATTCATGTAGCTGCAATTTCACTTGGCTTCTGCTAACAGAATATGTATCAGTTAACAAGATCTCCTTGGTAACCATCTAACTTTAAAGAGGCAGAAGATATAGCCTTTTTTGGTAACTAGAATGTATTCAGACATCCGCCTGCTGTGATGAAGTTTTCCTTTGTTGCTAGTGCATCAGGCTTGCAGGTTCATACATTTTCTCTGCTACCAGTAGCAGTCAAGAACCTGAATCCTTGTAGCTATTGGTCATTTTGTGTGTTGTTTGTTCTCATTTCTCATTTCTTTACTATGCCTTTCATCTGCTCAATTTTGGCTTTAAGCTTTATTTTGTGCCTAACCGCATGCCAACCCCTTTGCTTAAACAGTCTTCCACTTCATCAAACACCTACTTTCTTTTTGTCCAACTCCTTTCTGTAACCCTTCTGCCCATCAGAGTTGGCAGCAACAAGGGCTGGGTTCAGTATCCAGGGGTTCCATTCCAATAACACAATACAAAACCGGCTCGAGCCCCCACCCAGTGACCTGGGACAACCATATACCACCCCTCTGGGCGCCTCTAAGAGACAATACTTCCCCTCTCGCAATCACAGAGTCTGAGTGTACCAAAAGCCTTTTAATAACACTGGTGTACAATTTTTTAGAAGTCGTCTGCTTCAGAGATAAAATGTGATATTTATTATGTATTTTGATATGCTGAATTCAAATATGACAATTAAAACAACTGATTGGCTACTGTTTCTAAGATATTTAAGTTTTTACATTTTATGTCTATGTATATTGTGTAGATAGTAGAGTTTTAATCATAAATTGTAAACCTAGGTCTTTTCATGTGTTTATGGTTGCTTTACATGATAATATTTCACCTGTCCTGTTTATGTAACACTAAAAATCAGCAAAAGGGTTATATAAATAAAATGTATTATGAAACAAAAGGCAAAAAACTATTATGTACATAGTTTAGTCCTATTCAGTGTCTACTCGGCGCTTCTTGGCTTGTCTCTTGTATTCATTAAATGGAGCATCTCTTGTCACTGTCCAGCAATAGTCTGCAAGCATTGATGGGCTCCATTTGCCCTGATAGCGTTTCTCCATTGTTGCAATGTCCTGGTGAAATCGCTCGCCATGCTCGTCACTCACTGCTCCGCAGTTTGGTGGAAAAAAATCTAGATGAGAGTGCAAAACATGTATCTTTAGTGACATGTTGCAACCAAGGCTTTTGTATGCCTTGAGGAGGCTTTCCACCAACAACATGTAGTTGTCTGCCTTGTTGTTTCCGAGAAAATGTATTGCCACTGACTGGAAGGCTTTCCATGCCGTCTTTTCCTTGCCACGCAGTGCATGGTCAAATGCATCATCTCGAAGAAGTTCACGAATCTGAGGACCAACAAAGACACCTTCCTTTATCTTAGCTTCACTTAACCTGGGAAATTTTCCACGGAGGTACTTGAAAGCTGCTTGTGTTTTTGTCAATGGCCTTGACAAAGTTCTTCATCAGACCCAGCTTGATGTGTAAGAGTGGTAACAAAATCTTCCTTGATTCCACAAGTGGTGGATGCTGAACACTTTTCCTCCCAGGCTCCAATGACTGTTGGAGTGGCCAATCTTTCTTGATTTAGTGGGAATCTCTTGCATGACTATCCCATTCGCAGAGAAAACAGCAGTACTTTGTGTATCCAGTCTGCAGACCAAGCAAGAGAGCAACAACCTTCAAATCGCCACAAAGCTGCCACTGATGTTGGTCATAGTTTATGCACCTCAAAAATTGTTTCATGTTGTCATAGGTTTCCTTCATATGGACTGCATGACCAACTGGAATTGATGGCAAAACATTGCCATTATGCAGCAAAACAGCTTTAAGACTCGTCTTCGATGAATCAATGAAGAGTCTCCACTCATCTGGATCGTGAACGATGTTGAAGACTGCCATCACACCATCGATGTTGTTGCAGGCTACAAGATCACCTTCCATGAAGAAGAATGGGACAAGATCCTTCTGACCGTCATGGAACATGGAAACCCTAACATCACCTGCCTGGAGATTCCACTGCTATAGTCTGGAGCCCAACAGTTCTGCCTTACTCTTGGGTAGTTCCAAATCCCTGACAAGGTCATTCAGTTCAGCTTGTGTTATGAGGTGTGGTTCAGAGGAGGAGGATGGGAGAAAATGTGGGTCCTGTGACACTGATGGTTCAGGACCAGAAGTTTCACCCTCTTCCTCTTCCTCATCTGACTCAAGTGAGAATGATTCTGGTGCATCAGGAACTGGCAGTCCTTCTCCGTGGGGTATTGGGCGTATAGCTAATGGAATGTTTGGATAATGCACAGTCCACTTTTTCTTCTTTGACACACCTTTCCCAACTGGAGGCACCATGCAGAAGTAACAATTGCTGCTATGATCTGTTGGCTGTCTCCAAATCATTGGCACTGCAAAAGGCATAGATTTCCTTTTCCTGTTCAACCACTGGCGCAGATTTGTTGCACAAGTGTTGCAGCATATGTGTGGGGCCCACCTCTTGTCCTGATCTCCAATTTTGCAGCCAAAATAAAGGTGATAGGCTTTCTTAATCATAGTGGTTATACTGCGCTTTTGTCATGCAAAAGTCACTTCACCACAAACATAGCAGAAGTTATCTGCACTGTTCACACAAGTACGAGGCATCTCTGCTCACTTTAGCTAAACAGAAATGCGTCCCTTTGCAAAATCAAACACTGACAAAAATAAGAGAGCACGACATTGTATGATTTCTAGAGCTGATATAGGACAATTTGTTCAGCAGAGTGATGTAAGCTTCGTTATGATTGCATCATCCATGACTTCTAGGAATAACATGATGCAATTCATATCATGTATGACGCAATACCAGCTTCAGATTGCATCATTCATTGTTTTGCCTAAAAAGCAAGTACTGTCCAAACTCAGTCATAGATTTATTCATAGATCCAGTCAAAGATGTATTTTAGTCATTTCTGGTTTAAATTGAGATCCCTTCCCTTTATAACTGGCTTATCCTCCGCCATTCCCATGTCAAGGGCCGTATATACTGACCCAATAGCATATCTTGAAAACTAGAGCCAATCAACAATTTTAAGCATCATTTTCGTTCTCAGTGACCCAGAATTAGTAAAGTTTTACTACATTTATTTCAGAAGCATTTTGGCTGTAGAGCAGTGTAACAGAGAGAAACAATGTGGCATTATATTGGAAACACCACAAACAGGATTAATAAAGCAAACCATGAACCAGAAGCCCCCCTCCCAGCAAATAGGCTGTGTCCTTCCCTTTGACTCTTGAGTCCCACAACCCCAAAAATCACCCAATAGTCCCAAAAGTCCAACAGCCCAAGCGTCTCTGTTCCTGGTCAGTGCAGAGTTCAAAAGTCAATATGCAGAGTCTTACCTCCCAGCCTGGAAATGGAGGGCAGGCTAAGGAGCACCTTACGTGGTCCAAGGCCATCTCATGAACTGCTCTACTCTGCCAGCAGCTCCCCTCTGTCAGCTGCTCTGCCAGCAGCAGCTCGATGCCGCTCTACCAGCTGTCACACGAACTGCTCTGCTGCACCAACAACTCTGACAGCAGCACAAACTGCTCCACTGACCGTGCTGCCAGCCGACACACACACTGTGCTGCTGCGCCAACCACTCTGCCAGAAGCACAAACTGCTCCGCTGGATGCTCTGCCAGCCGACACACGAACTGCGCTACTCCGCAATATTTTCAGAACTGCTCGGCTCAATCAGTTGCTCAGCAATAGACCTTCAGGCCCCCCTACTTAACCCAGTGCTCAATGATTTCAGCTCTTAAGTGATTTCAGTTTTTAGTAAGGGGCGGGGGCACCTTAGTGCAGGTGCACCATTGGACCCAAAGTGAATTCAGCTCAGCAGGCTGAATCTAGACTCCTAATGGAATCAAAAATTAGCTCTGACATTCCACAGTGGAGAGAGGCAAGGTGCAATAGACCTTTAGGGCCCTTAGACAAGGCCCTCACCAAAAAGTGTAAGTGCCTATCCATGGCCTCTCTCCAATTCAGTGAGGTTTGAACCCCTATCCCTTGCCCAGTGAGTGCTACCAAGATGATGTTGAGTTCCTCCGTCATAACAAAGAAGTACATAACAAGTACGTGTCCACAGTCCTCGATTCACATAATCAGGGTAACAACACTTTATCATTTCTGCCCCAGTAACTGAGAAACTGGGGGACCCATAGCAGCCGAAGTGACCATTTGGGCTGCTGTGAGCTCAGACTAGGCGCGGTGGGTGTGCCTATGCAAATAAGATCAGCCCCAAAGTTCTTTTCCACAACTCACTGCAATTCCCGCAATTCACCACCAGATGTCAGGGTAGAGCTCATCCTGACACTGCTTACATTTCTAAAATCTCTTTCTTTCCTTGAGGTTCCTTCCTACATATATTTTTCTCATGGATAACATTTCCTGAGTTCTCATCCTGTGTATCTTATCTTTTGTTCTGATTGTGATCTCTTCTGAGCAAAGAACATATCTCTTACTCTTCTGTAAAGTACTAAGTAAATCTATGGTACGGCATAACTTCAAATCACTTGTTAAAAAGCTGTTGACATCATTGATTGTTTGTTATTGATTATAGAATAAATTGGGTACTTGAATTGCATGGATGCTTAGATATCTTGACTGGTTTTATTAGAAAAGGATAAACCTTCTTTACCTAAACTTTACATAAACTTTCTTTAAGGATTAGATAAATTAAGCGGTTCTCAACCTAGTTACCATTGTGGGCCACATCCAATGATACTTGTATGGCCCTGAGAATGTCACATGGGCCTCAGCTGTGTGCTGATTGGACCAGGGGTTGAAAAGCACTGGATTAGATGAATTTAAGGATTGTCACTTCTCCTGCTCTGCTTCCTTCTTCTCCCTTGAAATCCCAGTGCTTCTTGCCTACCTCTTTTATTTACATCTCCATGACTGGCCTATGCCTCAGTTCATTCTGTAGGCTTTGGCTGCCAACTCTTTTTATTCTCTAGGAAGTCTTAATATTCTGTAAACTTTGTGTATGTCCCTACATGGCTTAAAAAGGAAAACAGAAGAGGTGGGTAATTCCTCCATGCCTTAGATTTACCCTTTAGGTAAAATAATCAGTTTGCTTTTGAGCCTACTTATGGATTTGCATGTTAGATTTTCTTGGGGGCAGAAACTTTAACTGGAAGATCTACTTAAATCCAAACAAGACATTTTTTAAGCAAAGGATCTGTTTCAAGTAGCCTTGTCATGCTTACTGCTTTAAGTGACAAATAGTGTTCATACAGGGTAACTCATGCAATTATTTTGGTTCATCTTACTGGTTGTATGTGTGGAAAACATACACTTATTTCACTACTCATACACCTTAGAGGATTCTAAATTAGCTATATCAACTCAGGAAAGGGACCTGGGCATCATTTTGGGCACCTCAACTAAGACCTCTGATCAAAGTGCATGTGTGGTCAAGAGAGCAAACTGTGTTAGTCTACATATAGAGAAGGATGGAGAATAATAGAGATAACATTGTAATATTGTTATATAAATTAATGTTACTTCCCTGTCCGGAGTAATGTGTAACTGATCATCCCATCTCAGAAATCTATTGCAGAATTAGAGGAGTTTCAGAGAAGGGTGATAAGAATGATAAGGGGAATGGAAACACTGGTACAATGAGACATTGAGAAGATGAGGATTGATTACCTTAGGGAAAGAATAAAAGGAGACATGAAAAAAGTGTATAAAATAATGAATGGTATAGAAAAGGTGGATCAGGAATGTCTATTCTCCTTGTTTCATATCACAAGAACTAGGGGACATTCAATGAAATGCAGCGATGGCAAATTCAGAAATGGTGAAAGATAATCCTTTTTACTCAACTTGTAATTAGATTGCAGAACTCATTTCCCCAGCATGTCATTGAGGGGAAGAATTTAGGAAGATTCCAAGAGGGATTGGATGTTGTTATTGATGGTAACTCTAACTATAACAAGACTATCCAATGCTAAAGAGTATAGAAAGGAAGTAAAATTGCATGCTTCTGGATTTAAACCAGTCTCTAACCATTGGGGATTAAGTGGGACCATTAATGTGGAGAGTGGAGGGGTGGGAGAGGGAATGGTAGAGCAAAGATTATCTCACATCTTCATACTGTGTGGTTTCTGGGAGCACTCAGAAGCATCTGGTGCTCCCAGAGTCAGAGACATGATAGTGGACTAGATGTCTTGATCCAGTAAGGCATTTCCTGTGTTTTATGCTTGCTTATTTTTGTTAAAATCCGTTTAAATATTCATCAGAAGGTTTTAGCATAGGGAATTACTGAAGACTTATGTATGTGCTTTACTGAAAAATTAGGCTTCTCAACCTAGAGATCTTCAGTACTCTTTATAACTCTTGTCTTAAACATCTTTATCCATAGTAATGTATGTCATGCATGAAGTACTATATTGTATAATACTGGAAAAGGCTTTAAAAATACAACTTTGGTTTTAATCTGTTTTGTTTACTCCTGGGTGGTCTTTTTACTTTCTGTCACTTCAAAGCAAATTTTTAAATTCCTAACATCAAACTGTCTCTTGTCTGTTAGGCATAGGTGATGAGGCAAATATCCCAGTTAATAACCACGAGGCTACCTTTCATGCCTATTTATAAGCAACCATGTCGCTTCCGCTAGTCTCGGCAGAGACTCTAAACCAGTTCTTTCAACCAATTTGGTGAAGAATTCCATCTTCACACTTTTTTGTTATACAGGATATTTTTTAAAAAAAATCTATCAGCCCCCAATCCATACAGAGGGACAAAGTACTTAGTACTAACCGCCACACCTTGCGGCAGAATCCAAACCCTCAGGGTGTAAATCCTGCAGGAGGAACACAGCTGATACTGCTGCTTCTTAGGAAAGTTCTACATCCTGGATAAATGTTCTGTGTGTCAAACTTTCTCTCCCAGGATTTACAAGTCCAGGGACACACAGCTTAAGCTGCATCTGCTTAAGCAGTCAATGCATGTCACTTCAGTCCCGGAGGTGTGACCGTTATGACTAGAGTGAGGTTGAATAAAACAGCATCAGTTAAGTACTCCCTTAAACTGAAGACTTTTAGATATAACGTGCTGTAATTGTTAAAGTGAAAGGCAGGGTTCTATTACAAATAATAAAATGTCTGGCTCTGCCTCTGATTCACTGTAAATCTTGCTCAAGTCACTGCTTTGTGCCTCAGTTCACAATCTGTAAAATGACTATAAGAGTTGCTCCGGGGGTTGTTCTCGATGCATAATTTAATGTTTTTAAGAGTCTAGAGATGCTCTGAAAGGTAATAGAGAAGTGTAGAGTAATTCAATTATTTATGCTTGTTGAAGTGCACTTCAATTGCAGGTCACTGGGATCACTCTTTAATGCTAACTGGGCAAAATTACTGTTAATACTGAGGATTGTACTCCAGGCTCTAAGTGTATATCCAAACAATCTATAAATGCATATTCATGTTGTATTTGAAGTATTGCTGTGCACCTTCCAATATAAAACTAGTAAAATATGAACAATGGATCTTAAAATAAGGCATTCCCTAGGGGAAAGTGTTGTGCTTACTTGACTTTCAAAGAATATCTTAAAGTGAAGAAAATCTGTTTAATCACTATGAAAATTACTTCTAATGCAAGTTTTTAGTGTCATTACTATAAAATGTTAAAAGTTATTTTTATGAAACTTTTAAATTTAACTTTAAATATAACTTTTACCTCTTTGAAAATGGATAAAAAAGTTGCCTGATGTTCTTGTGTGAAGGCAATGATCAAAACTTGAGGTTCTAGAGAATAGTGTAAAATAAGGTATTGTTTATAAACTTAACCACATATGGTATGCTAAATCAATCTTGCTTTTCATGCTATTGTTTTATTGCTGCTTATAAACTATGCTCAATGGTGTATGTTAAAGAGAACTTTTTTCTAAACAGAACAGCATTTTTCTGATGTCATACTTAGTGAAGAATTCCTCAACCTTGGTGTAGAACAGGTGTGCAGTTTAATATCCAGTGACAAACTTACAATTGCGTCAGAGGAGAAGGTAAGATACATCTGTCCTTTCTTCCTTTTGGATAGACAAAAAAAGTGTCCATTCTTCCCAGATGTTACATAATTTTTTGGATGGATTTTTTTTTGTTAAACCCTCAGTAAAATGGTTCAGTCAGTTACATACACATAGTGTTCTCTGCACTTCAGGAAGTTTTACAGAAATGATGTCAAGGTGTTAAACCTTTAAATTTAATCCTGTGACAGATTTGAGCTCTTATGGAGTCTAAGAATGCACTTAATCAGTTGACTCACAGTTAAAAAGTTAAAGCTCCCAGCTTTGGAGTAAACCAAGCAATACATGTGTGCTATTAATGCAGGAACTTGTACATAATAATTGGCTAACAAGGGGACATACAATAAATTGGGATTTGCTTTAATTTAGCTGTCCAAAATAGTGTTTTTGAAGAGTCTTTATATACGTGGTACCTTTAATGTAAGAAATACCAAAGCGGACAGCTGTCAAGCTAGATTGGTCTTCAGTTTTAAGAAATGTGTCCCAATTAAAAAAAAAATGCAGGGAAGGGCTGCAAAAGAGATAGATAGCGGTGTATGACCAAAACAGCTTTACAGTATCTTTATATTTTCCATGCAGCCAGGTGCTGGTTCCATTGAGTCAAAGGCAGAACTCCCACTAATTTCAATGGGACCAACATTTGGCCCTTAACAAATACCTAACTAATTTGATTTACCAATATTTTCATTTTGAACATATACATACAATGTGTGTTTTTTCCCATTAAAAATGTTCTCTCTCTCAGGAGAGCTGTGGCCATCCCATGAAATCTGTTCTAAAAGGAGGCTGAATCCTCCTGTTCAGGCACACTTAACTCACATAAGCATATTTGAACACAAGATGTGTGGCCAAATGGTCTCACATGCTTTATATAAACTAAAAAAACATTTTAAAGCCCTTGTGAGCATAGGAGACACAGTGATCCTCTTAGAACTGATGCCGTGTTGATATTCCCATGGTTGGTGAAAGTCAAGCGCTCTCCCACACAGAAGTGCTTGACTTTAATATATTAATGTCTGTCTCTAGAAAGACACAAAGTTTCAATTTTTTGATTTTATAGAAACAGTGAAATATTGTGCAGTGGGAGAAAAATCACACTTGCCTTGCCCTAATTGGTTGGTTATAGACTTTAGTGAGAGTTTAGTGTAGTGGCACCAGCAAAGATGCAGCAGAATTAGTTATGGATGGTAGTTCTAGACTTCAGAACCTTAAGAAAAAGCAGGGTGGGGAAATAGGTTTACTTAGATGCAGGCTAAAGTTTACAGCACTAACTAAATTTAGTTCCTTTGGGAAAAGTTGTGATTAGATTTGTTAACAGCTTTCATAATAGTGAGAGTAATTTGACAAAGTCCTAATCCACTGGGAGTTCTCATTGAGGAACCAATAGAGTATGTATTCAAAAAGAGATTGGCTCACATACCGGGGGGAATATTGTATAGGATAACTACGTTGAAAGGATTGGAGTGACCAATTAATCTGGCCTCCCATTTTTATGCTTCAAAAACTTTAGTCCAAGTGAAAATTGGCTTTGGGGGCACACTTGTACTTTCATACTGGTGAATTTATAAAACAGGTCAGGACTCATGGCATGTATTTGTTTTCTGCAAGGTTTTTGAAGCAGTGATAGCATGGGTAAACCATGACAAAGATGTGAGGCAGGAACTAATGGCACGCTTGATGGAACATGTTCGTTTGCCTTTGCTTTCCCGAGAATATTTAGTTCAGGTAAGCAAAAGGAAAAAGAATTCGAGTAAGAATTTACACACACTGGTTTTACTATGGTCCTGTCTGTCAGCAGCCTAATTTACATCAGGGTAATTTAATTGTGTTTTAGTCCAATTGTAATGCTATACAAGTAGTTTCAAACGAATGCTTCCTTAATATGTATATAATAGTGATTATTAATTTGACTTTAGATTTGGGCTTCCTTTTATAATGCCTTATTTAGCACATTTTTTTCTTTTCATGATTCTTTTCATGATTTTAATAGTTAAAATTAATGTTTATATTTTAGTACCTGGTAGCTGATGTTCTATCATTTTTAAATATGTAGAAGTCAGTGTCAAAGGAAATCTATTTTTTTGGTTTAGATACACCCCAGTTTTGCCAACTTTGTATGGTTATCACTTTGAACATAAGGTCTGATTAGTGTCAGGATGCTTATCATAGATAAAAGTTGTTTATGTTGGAACTATAATCTTTGGTTTAAATTTCTTCACTCTGTTTCTTGCTATTTTTCTGTGTTGAATTTCTGTTTAATGGGATCCTCTTGTTCAAATAGTTAATTTTAACTGCGCTTCTCACATTGTATTTGGAAAAGCTAGAAATCTGCTTGACCATCAGGAAAATGACTAAAAACACTTGCCAATACCTAAAATTATATCTTCCATTTAATAATTAGAAGGGTCTGTTTTCTCCCATTTTTTCCCCCTAGGGACTTGGCATATGAACATCCTCGTGTTTCCAGCCTTTCACTGGCTGGGGTATGATCTACTAATTCAGTGCTTTATCTTTTTTCCTGTAATGTAGGTTTACTTCACTTCAAACTGTGATCTGTGTTTCACTTTAAAATGCTGAGACCTTGTCAAACTTTCATTAATGCACAGAGAGTTGAAGAGGAGATGCTGGTAAAGAACAGCAGTGCATGTAAAGATTACCTCATTGAAGCTATGAAGTATCACTTACTGCCAACTGAGCAACGAGCATTGATGAAAAGTACTCGAACCAGACTGAGAACACCTGTAAGTCTTCCAAAGGTAAGATCTCTTACTTCTAACTTGTTGCCTTCTTCATATTCAGTTTTGTCTAAAGTCGGGGATGAAAGTGTAACACTGGATCAGGCTATAACTGCGTTTCTCCATTACACAGTCTTCCTACTAGAATTGTTCACCATTGAGAAGGGTGCAACATGTTAACAGCTTAGATCCTAAATTGACTGACAGAAACTTATTATGGTGTCTGAAACTCATATATATCTGTGTGTTGGCTCTTCAAGGAAAATATGTTATAAAACTGTACCATTTTGAGCCCACAGAAATTATGGTGCTGCTGCACCATCTTAGGAACAGAAGTTATGGGTCTGAGGTGGAGACGGGGAATGTAAACCTGGATAAAATTATGGGGTCGTGTTTAATTCTGGAGTATTTTAAATAATCGGATTTGTTTTCAACTAACAGTACTTGTGTTAAATACCTAAGCTTCTCTCTTCTTTCACCCAAATACAGAAGACGTTTGATCACAGTACTGTTATTCCAGCTCAGCAGTGGCAGAATAGGAGCTAGATGTCAATGCCATTCCTCTGACTTTTGCATATTCAGTGAAGCTTTACAGCTAGTCTTCCCTCAAGAGGACTAAATCAGGATCACATTCACAATCCTCACTGACTTCATCTAGAACAGGGGTGGCCAACTTGTGCCTGAGAAAGAGCTAGAATTTATCAATGTGCATTGCCAAAGAACAACAGTAATACATGAGCAGCTCTCCGTTAGTTCCCTTCTCCCTGACCCCAGTGTCTCCCCCTCACCATCCTCACTATTCTGTATGGAGGCTCATGAGTGGGGAGGGAGGAGGAGAGGAGCAAGGGCGCAGCAGACTCAGGGGAAGAGGTGAGGGTCTTTGGGGAAGGAGTGGAGTGGGGCCTGGGCCTGGGGCAGAGTCAGGGATTGAGCAGTGAGCACCTTTAACACATTGGAAAGTTGACGCCTGTAGCTCCAGCTCCGGAGTTAGTGCCTATGCAAGAAGCTGTTTATTAACCTCTGAAGAGCCGGATGGGCAGTGATGGTGTCCCTAGCCTCTGTTTGTGAGAAGCTGGGAATGGGTAACGGGATGGATCACTTGATGGTTACCTGTTCTGTTCATTCCCTCTGGGACACTTGGCATTGACCACTGTTGGAGGACAGGATACTGAGCTAAATGGACCTTTGGTCTGACCCACTTTAGCTGTTCTTATGTTCTTATTCACTGATAATCAGGAGCTGGAAGTGGATTTAGAGGAAGACATCACCTAAAGAAGCTGGGAAAAAGGAGATTGTGGCTCCTAATGTTTGGCATAATGGGGAGACAACTCCACCTTTTTCCACCCTCACACCCTCCTTTAACCTTCGTATAAGGGGAGCATGGCAGGGTCCAGCAATAAGTTTGGAACCAGCTTGGAAAGCTGACAGCAGACCTCTGAAATAGGTGGAAACTATTAAGGAAAGAATGATGACCTGCACTGTATGATTTATTTCCAGCTATATTAAGTGACTAAAGTTGTGGCCTAATTAAACTACGTTCATTGCATCTTATCTTTATTCCTGTGTGGCTAGGGCAATCTGAATCTTTCCTTACAGCATGTATAACAAGACCAGAATTCCTTTGTCTTCTTGCCTCAAATACTGCCTTTGCTGGAAAGGTCACAAATTGCATGTTTCAGAAATCTTTGTATTCTTTCTTAACTTGTAAGATATTAGGCATATATTTGGCTGAAATATCTTTTGATTATGGGCTGTAAAGAGAAATATTTTTCTTTAACACTTTAAATCCTTTCAAATATTCCCCTGTGTGCAAATAAGCAGTAAATGTTGTTGATTCCCTTGCAGTTGATGATGGTGGTTGGAGGACAAGCACCAAAGGCCATCCGCAGCGTGGAATGCTATGACTTTAAAGAAGAGCGCTGGCATCAGGTGGCTGAATTGCCTTCCAGAAGATGTAGAGCAGGTATGTGATGTGTAACCTAAAAGCTTGATCTATAGCAATATCTGAAAAAATGCTTATTCTTTTTTTACAACTTATTCTACATGCCCTGAGAAGTGCTGAGCATAGATTTCAGTGGGAGCTGCAAGTGCTCATTGCCTCTAAAATTCAGGCCACTTACTTAAATTACTTTTTAAATATGGATTTAGAAGTCTAATTTTAGATTACCCAAGTTTGAAAACTTGGTCTTGGCCTCTTTATGCTTCAGTTCCCAATCTGTAAAATAGGGCTTGCAATGATACTGAGGGTAAATCCATTAACATATATGAGATGTTCGGATACTACAGAGATGAGCATCATTGTTTTATGTTTAAAGAATATGGAGAGAACCATTTATGTAAAAATATTGTTGTTTAAAATGGCATTTAATGTAATATACCCAAGGAGTTGTAAGCAGAGAGAAATCTAGCCTGCAGAACGTTTTTGCATTAATGTCATGTAAAATTTAATGCTTAAACTAAATAAAGTATCATTAAAAACCTGGTAATATAACGTAATCTATATTATAAATTGTTACTTATTAAACACTGATGTGCTGAGCACAGTACTAAAGAAAGTCAGTGGTAAGGGAAAGTAAACTCTTGTTTTTTTTCAAGGCATGGTGTACATGGGTGGACTGGTTTTTGCTGTTGGTGGTTTCAATGGCTCTTTAAGAGTTCGCACAGTGGATTCCTATGATCCAGTGAAGGACCAGTGGACCAGTGTTGCTAATATGCAAGATAGGAGAAGCACTTTGGGAGCTGCTGTACTAAATGGACTCTTATATGCTGTAGGAGGATTTGATGGGAGTACAGGTACTTCATCTTTAAATACTACTGTGTTGGTTATTACAGTTTTAGCTACTGTTGAAATAATCCTGTCAGATTTATTTATGTATCTTGCTATTGTTCCTGGCATTTCAAATAAAAAAGACCAGGAAAGCAAAGTAGACTTTTGTGTAGTGGAACATTCCCTGGGAGGTGCTGGTCCTAGTACAAACTACGTACTGAGCGGGAGCAATGATCTGCACTCCCACTTGCTAGGGTGCAGGTCCAAAGGACTAAACAGCATCTGAGCTACTGCAGAGCCAAATTTCCTCCTCACTGTCCTACTACAGTACTGTGATAACTCCCTCATGAAAGATATAAGCCTAGGAACACCCTTCCTGTGTGCCTGTAGAATAGATTCTCTGTATTTTTTCAGTAATGTAAATATGCACACTTATTCCTAACTCTTAGTGGCGTCTGAAGTGTGTGTGTTTGTGTGTGTGTGCACACAAGTGATGTGCATGTGTATGTATGTACATATACGTGTTGGTGAACAGAAGACTGTACCAAATAGCTCATGATTTTAAAAAAGAAAGGGAGACATTTTTCGGACTCCCTACAAATATTTTATTCACCACCCTGTCTCCAAACATCACAATCTGTTGTGGGCTATGCAAATGAGACTTCCCAGGCCACATGTATAACCATTAATTGTTCTTAGAAAAAACCTGACTGGAGAATGGAGCATGGAGAATTTCTAAACACTGGATACTGTGAAGATATCAATCACAGATTTTGTTCTGATTTTAACAGGTTTATCATCTGTAGAAGCTTATAATATGAAGACTAATGAATGGTTTCATGTAGCTCCAATGAACACAAGAAGGAGTAGTGTTGGTGTAGGTGTTGTTGGAGGTAAGTTTTTATGTCATCTGATAATGTTAGTCATCAGTTTTCTCTCAGTCAAATACTATATGTACAATAAATATATAAAATGGAAGGGTTTTTGCAAAGCAGTCTAGTACTGATTGCAAACGTCCAAATGTCCTTGGTATTCACTGAGAATAAGACAAGAACAGTTCTGAAAGTTTTTGCCCTTTCTCTCTGCTAGCGTTCAAAAATCGGGGTAGGGAATGGGACATTGTCAACTAAAAGGATAGATTAGTGGCACATTCAGTCAGTGACAAAGTAGAGGAAAATTTAATGTCTGCAAGTAGGAAAATAGTTAGTACAGGGGTAGGCAACCTATGGCATGGGTGCCGAAGGCGTCACGCGAGCTGATCTTCAGTGGTATTCATACTGCCTGAGTTCTGGTCACCGGTCTGGGGGGCTCTCCATTTTAATTTAATTTTAAATGAAGCTTTTTAAACATTTTAAACATTTAAACATTTTAAAAACCTTATTTACTGTACATAGAACAATAGTTTAGTTATGTATTATAGACTTATAGAAAGAGACCTTCTACAAACATTAAAATATATTACTGGCACGTGGAACCTTAAATTAGAGTGAATAAATGAAGACTCGGCACACCACTTCTGAAAGGTTGCTGACCCCTGAGTTAGTACAACCATCTATGCTATTTTCTGCCACATTGGGGAGTAGATTTTGAACTTTGTTTATATTTTTTCAAAACTCCTCTGTGAACATTGTTGTTCAGCTCATGTGAACAGGGCATAACTGTTCTAATTGCTTTTTAAAAGCCATCTGAGAGTAGGAAATATTTTGATGATTAGACTAGGAGATTAGTTTATTACCCCATCTTAAATGGCCTTTAAGAAACATGTAGATGATTATATCCATCCATTATCACAACTTTTAGTAAAAACTGATTTTGTTATGGTTTATTTTATTTAAAACAAAATATATGTATTCTGCCATATTAGAATACATTTTTAAAATAGTGTTGACAGGGCCTGAGATGAACTCAGATTTGTACCTTGCCTATTGAGGAATTAATAAGGATACAGCCCAGAAGCTCTATGCTCTGAAGCTGATAAAAAGATAGACTGTGGGCCACATTTTCAAAGGGACTTCAGCTCAGCCTCCGGTTGTGGCACCTACCTGTTTCTTTGTGTACTCTCATTTGGACATGTCAAACCAGGGGTGGGCAAACTTTTTGGCCCAAGGGCCACATTGGGGTTCAAAATTATGTGGAGGGCCAGGTAGGGAAGGCCTCGCCCCCTATGCAACCCCCACCCACTTTCCACCCCCCTAACTTCCCCCTTCAGAACTGCCAACCCATCCAAACCCCGCCCCCCGACTCCTTGTCCCCTGATCACCCCCTCCGGAGACCCCCCAACTCTAACTGCCACCCAGGACCGCACCCCCTGAGCCCCCTGCTCTTTGTCCCTTGTTCCCCTCCCAAAAACCCCGACCCTGACCACCACCCCTCCAGAATCCTACCCCATATCTGCTGTTTGTGCCCGGACTGCCCCACCTGAGCCCCCCCCCCCCCCCAACCCCCCCCCCCCCCCCGACCCCCCCCCCAAACCCCCTTGCTTACCTTCCAGCGCTGGGCTCTGCGGCTTGGCCCCGGCTGTGTCCAGGCCAGGCAGCGCGTGGCCCCACGGCTCCCCATGCCAGGCCCGGCACCTGGCTTGGGAGCACTGGGGCCCCGTGGCACACTGTGCTGGGTCTGGCTCCGGCCCGGGAGTGCAGAAGCCCCGCGGCTGGCTCCCTGCACCTGGGCCAGCACCCCGGCCGGGAGTGCTGGGGCCCCGCAGCTGCTGTGCCGCGCTCTTGGGCCGACCCCTGGCTGGGAGTGCTGGGCCCCACGGCTGCCGCACTGCGCTCCTGGGCCGGCCTGCAGCTGGGAGCCCTGGGGCCCTGAGTGCCAGCCCCACACCCAGGAGCAGATCACTGCACGGCCCCTGGCCCAGGAGCGCTGAGACCGCACGGCTCCCCGCGCTGGTCCAGGCTCTGGCCGGGAACGCGGGATTCTGGAGCACTCCGTGCTCGGCCCCACCCCCAGCCCAGGAACAAGTTCGCGGGCTGGATAAAAATGGCCGGCGGGCCACAGTTTGCCCACCTCTGTGTCAAACCATCGTTGTGAATACAAGAGATAGTAATTAAACTTGCCTGCAGAGAAGTGTGCACAAAGTAATGCGGAAACTATCTACTGAATAGTTGGCCTAGTACACCTAAGGCAAACTGAAAAATTTCCATAAATTTATAGTTAGATGCTTCCAAACAAAGCTAGCAAAGTTTGATGCAGAAAGATAGTCCTCTATCTGATAAATCTTCATTGACATAACACAGCAATTTGAGCTACTCTGTTAGAAGTGTAGTTTTAATGGTATGGGAGCTGTGGCAGGCTGGGTCACAGAAACCCCTTTGGAACTGCCACCCGATGTGCTGAGACAGCTCTGAACCCATTTTCCCTGGCTTGGGACTTCAGAACCCTGCCTAGTTGAGCCAGACACACCAGTCTGCTTCAATACAGGCCCAGGGTCTGAACCACATCCCCCCAAAACTGCAGACTTAACTGAAAACCGCTTAAGAAGTGCTCCTGTTTCTAGTACCCAGACACTCAGTTCCCAATGGGATCCAAACCCCAAATAAATCCATTTTACTCTGTATAAAGCTTATACAGAGCACAGTCATAAATTGTCTGCCTTCTATAACACTAATAGAGAGATATGGACAGCTGTTTGCTCCCCCAGGAATTAATTACTTTAGGTTAATTTATAAGCAAAAAGTGATTTAATTAAATATAAAAAGTAGGATTTAAATGGTTCCAAGTAATAACAGACAGAACAGTGTAAGTTACCAAGCAAAATAAAATAAAACACGCAAGTCTAAGCATAATACAGTAGGAAACTGAAGACAGATAAAATCTCAACCTCAGAGATGTTCCAATAAGCTTCTTTCACAGAATGGACTCCTTTCTAGTCTGGGCCCAATCCTTTCCTTTGGTAGAGTTCTTCATAGCTCAGGTGGTAGCTAGGGGATTTCTCATGACCAATGCCCCTTTTGTTCTGTTCCACCCCCTTTTATAGCTTTTGCACAAGGCGGGAATCTTTTGTCTCTCTGGGTCCACACCCTAAATGGAAAAGCATCAAGTTAAAGATGGATTCCAGGACCAGGTGACATGGTCACATGTCCTGTGAAACCCCAAGCCTTCATTCTTCCTGGCCTGACTCACAGGAAGGCTTGCAAGTAAACAGCCATCTACTGTTAATTGTCCTGGTTAATGGCAGCCATCAAGATTCCAAACCACCATTAATGGCCCACACTTTGCATAATTACAATAAGACCTCAGAGTTATAGTTCATATTTCTAGTTTCAGATACAAGAATGATACATTTATACAAATAGGATGAACACACTCAGTAGATTTTAAGCTTTGTAATGATATATCACAAGAGACCTTTGCGTGAAGCATATTCCAGTTACATTATATTCACACTCATTAGCATATTTTCATAAAATCATATGGAGTGTAACATCACAGGAGCTCCTGCTGTCTCTGTTCTGAAAATTTAAGCCATAGAAGTATTCTCCGCCCTGTAATTTCCCAAGAAAGGAATAGGCTAGCATTCAGTACTGCACATACCTGAAATGGTTTGCCTTTGTGGAATTTTTGATTTAAAGTAGGTGGGAGGTTGACACCATGTACTTCAGTTGAGCAACCCACCAGTTTTTGTTCATACAGTTGCTGAATCATGGAAACGCATATCAGCGTAAAATAACAGGGACCAGAGACTAGTACTTTAGGCTAATTGTATTTATGTAGGACCTCCCCCATAACCACTCTAAAATCGACTATGAAAAACAACAGTAGAGAATGTATCTGAATTGATGTTTTGCCTGTTCGCATACAGATAGCGCACCAGAGTCTACATACCTGTGTGTGTGTGTTAAAATACTTATATTAATCTGTGATATACTATGGGGCGGGGGCTTGGCGATTGCCTTTCTAGGTATGCTGTATGCTGTTGGCGGCTATGATGGGGCGTCACGTCAGTGCCTTAGTACGGTGGAATGCTATAATTCTAGTACAAATGAGTGGACCTATGTGGCAGAAATGAGCACTAGACGGAGTGGAGCAGGTGAGTGAACAAGAATTAATAAAATGAAAGCAAATTATTATATTGCAATTATAGAAACATGATATCCCTTAATATATAAAATGTAGGCGGACTTTAATAGGACACTTCAGAATATTTACTTTTATTGTACAGTGCAGCTGAAAGAAGCACTGCAGGTTACAAATGCAAAACTGTCCCATACATTAAGGTTAGGCGAATGTTAAGAAAGGAGGGGATTTCTTCCTCCTTTTTTTGTACCTTTTCATGTTTACTTATTAAATTTTTTAGACTTCTTAGTATCATTGTACAGAGTAATATACATGGACCATCACATCCAGTGCTTTTACATTTCCAACTGAACTCCATTAAGCAGCTCATTGAATCACAGAAATCAGATGAGGCCTATGTCATAGGTTATCTCTCTGTCAGTGGAGGATTGCTTTCTCTAATAGGGATTTCAGTCTAACTTGAACTGTGCAAAGTGATTGGGCTTCCACCACTTCTTTTGGAAAACTTGTTCAGCAGTCTGTCTGATCTCACTTTCAGAAAGTGTTTTCCTTATGTTTATCCTTAAGTTTCTATTCCTTAGTTTAATCCCATTACTTCTCCTTATACAAGCTTTGT
Source organism: Dermatemys mawii (assembly GCA_007922305.1). NCBI lineage: Eukaryota > Metazoa > Chordata > Testudines > Dermatemydidae > Dermatemys > Dermatemys mawii. The sequence goes on along the minus strand of ML677326.1, from coordinate 59,041,036 downwards.
TTCATCTTGAATAATCCCCTCATTACCTGTTGTTTAGACACTTCAAATATGTTCAAATATATGCTGTCATCCCCTATCATTTAGTCAAGCCGTACACGTTTATCTCTTTTAATCTTTCTTCATAAGTAAATCTCTTTTATTCTTCTTTGAACTCCCTTCAATTTTTCTTTCTGGTATTGAAGTGCCCAGAATCTAAAACAGTAAACTAAGTATAATCTCACCAAGAGCTAAGTGAGTGTTGTTTTTAAATATAAAAAATGCCAGAGTGACATCCACTTCTTGTTCATTGAGATGATACTGATGCCATTTTAGGGGGGGTAGAAGTATTCCCCTAAGGCCTTGTTATATTGGGAACTCAAGTCTAGTTTGCTGATCATTGTCATCTCTCTCTTTTGGTATTCTAGATTTTTCCAGCTCATTGAATAGTAGTTTATTTCTCCAGATGTTTTCACATGGTCTTTTCCAAATCAAATTTAATTTTGGTATTTTCTAGCCTCTTCAGGCCCCTTTGTAGTCTGGATGTCTTCCATGGTGTTTCTAGGCATACCCAATTTAGTTGCATTAATGTGCAGCTTTCTCCTTTACGTGATGATCAGAAGAAATATTGCTGTAAATAAGACCTAATGAAACTTGGATTTCTAGGTGCACCCCAGTACATTTCCTACCATTTCTCCAATATTATACCTCATTTTCTATCATTTATTGAACTCTGTCAAGTTTCTAATCTATGTAGCAGTACTTAAGTCCAATCGAAATGAATTATTTTTGGTAGTAATTCATGACACTGTATTAAATAAAATATTTACTAAAATCCAAATGCTTTATCTATAGAGTTCCCTTCAGAGACCTATTTTGTAATTCCAACTAAAAAAACCCCAAGAATTTAATCTGTTTATATCATCATACTTAAAATAATTTGATTACTTTTTTGCCTAAAATTACAAAATTAGTGCATCAAAGAATCACTACATGTGTGATATCTGGATTCTTAGTAAAGCATTTTAGTATCTGATAAAATACTGTTAACTAAACTTCTTTGAGTGATTGCTCATGTCGATTCCAAGTGTGGGTGCACCATGTGCACAGTCCCTACTTGTTGGGTTGGCCGTGGAGGCCCTTGAGTGGTGCTCTCATGGCAATGTATATGGGTCCCTGCTGACCTGCCGCCTCTTCAGTTCCTTCTTAACACCAGTGACAGTCATTGGAGCAACTTTCTCTCTCTTGCATTTAGCAAGCGATTTCTTAGTGGACTGTTATCTGTTTTTCTGTACAGTTTTAAAAGTTCTAGTTAGTATTAATGTTAAAAGATGGATTTTAGTTGGGGTTCCTCCCCACACTACCCTTTTCTGCCGCCGGGGACTGGGGCATGCCTTGGCCTCCAGGTTCCAAGCCGTGTGGATCATGCCTGAAGCCCATACTAAGGGGAGACCCAAACTACTCCTATCTGAAGTGCGTGGGAGAGGCACACCAATCTGACAATTGCAAGATCTGCAGGGGCTTCAAGCCTAGAACTAAAAAGAAGCAGGACTTTCGGCTGAAGCTCCTGTTGATGGAGTTGGCCATTCGTCCCCAGAGAGCCCAGGCAACGTCTGACCCCATGCCTGGTACTTCAGTGCACCTGGTCTGGGAGGCTTGGACACTGAGAAAGGACTCGGTTAAGGAGTCTCGGCAGCACCACCATTCCCCTGTGCCGAAGACCGGCTCCAGTGCCAGCTAACCCTATGGTTGGATGCTTCCTCAAGGCGCTAGACAGACTGTACCCTCAAGTAAGACAGCCGATTCCCCCATTGGATCTTAATCTGGTGCTCTCAAGACTGATGAGTGCTCCCTTTGAGCCCTTGGCAACTTGCTCTCTCCTTTACCTCTCTTGAAAGGTGGCATTCTTCGTGGCTATGACTTCAGCTAGGAGGATATCTGAGCTCAAGTCCCCGACGTACAAGACCCTTTCTACTGTGTTTTACAAGGACAAGGTGCAGTTGGAGACGCACCCAGCTTTCCTCCCAAAGATGATTTCACAATTTCATATGAATCAGGACATTTTTCTGTCAGTGTTCTTCCCTAAGCTACAAGCCACTAACAGAGAACTTATGCTCCATTCCCTGGACTTCAGATGGGCGTTAGCCTTTTACATCGAGCACACGAAGCCGTTTAAGAAGTTAACCCTGCTCTTCATAGTAATTGCAGAGAGGATGAGAGGGTTACCAGTGTCATCCCAAAGGATCTCTTCTAAGATCACGGCTTGTATCAGGATGTGCTATGATCTAGCAAAGATGCCAGCCCCACCCTGGAGAGCTCACTCCATTAGAGTACAAGCTTCATCTGCAGCTTTCCTGGTTCATTCAGGACATCTGCAGGGCAGTGACGTGGTCATCTGTTCGCACCTTTACGTCACCCTACGCATCACACAGCAGGCTAGAGACGATGCCTCATTTTTAGAGCTGTGCTACAGTCTGCAACTCAGAGAACTCCAATCCTCCTCTAGGGGACTGCTTGGGAGTCACCTGGGAGTCACTTGGAATTGACATGAGCAATCACTCTAAGAAAAAAAAAATGGTTACCTATCTTTCATAACTGTTGTTCTTTGAGATGTACTGCTCATCTCCATTCCAAGATCCACCCACCTCCCCTCTGTCAGAGTATCTGGCAAGAATGAACTGAAGAGGCAGCTGATTGGCAGGGACTATATACACCACCATGAGGGGGCCACTCCAGTGAGCTCCACGGTTGACCCAACAGGTACTCCTAGGGGAAAAACCTTCTGTCAACTGTGCATGTGGCATGCACACATCATCTTGGAATGGATATGAGCAACACATCTCAAAGAACAACAGTTACAAAAGATAGTAACTGTTTTTTATATTAGCTTGGAGATGAGAAGTAGATTAAAAACTGGCCAAAGGATTATAAAAAGGGCACTAATAAATACTAATGATATTTAAAAATAGTTTGTAATTGAATTTTCTGATTGGAAGTGTTTGCATATAAGCAGGCTAATTATTTGAGTCATTAACAAGAGTAGTAATACTCAATGAATTTCAGCAAAATTTCACTTTTCAGTCTGCTGCCATATCTATTTTATCCAATGGTACAAAGGGGAGATAGAATTCACTTTTACAAACTAATGTTGCTTAATGCCCATGGCCCAGTTATCCACCAGTGGCTAGATTCCCAAAGAAACGTAAGCATGCTGACACTGAGCGTTGTCACTCCTAACTTTATTAGGTGCTTAGAAAGTTATTGGGATTCACACAAGCCTGAGTTTGGCACCATGTACAATGAATGGATAGAGGCACCTCAGAATGGGATTTGCAAAAGGCAGCAAGTTGAGTCTCTTATGTTAGCCAGTGGGAGATATCGAGGAGAGGGGTGTTTCCTGAGTGTCCCCGGCTGAAGAATCTCCACTGTGGATAAACATTTAAAGGAATGGAGCCAGAGTGAGCAAGCATGGGAAAGATACTGTAGCCTGCTGGTTAGAGCACTCTTATGATGTGGGAGAACAGCTTCAACAGGAGAGACTGAGGGAGCCCACATCAAAATATCTCAATGTCCAGTGGTTAGGGTACTTACCTGAGAGATGGCATATCCCTGTTCAAATCCCTTCTTCCATCAGGTGGCAGGGGGACTTGAACCCAAGGTCTGCCACCTCCCAGGTGAGTATCCTAACCACTGGACTAAAAATTATGAGGGAGTTCCTTCTTCTCTCCCTAGCTGTTTTGTGGAAGCTCGTTTATAGGGATCCGATCTGACAGACAAGCTTGTAGTTACCAGATTGGGCCTTGCAAGTGAGTTAGGTAGAGGAAACTCTCTTCCCCTGGTTACAGCATCGCTCTGGGACTTGGGAATCCAAATATCTAGAGTGGGCTACAGTGTGCATGAGCAGAGGCAGATATGTAAGCATCTAGGAAACTTTTACTGAAAAAAGTTAGGTGCTGAGCTAGTTTGGGCACCTGCATAGATCAGCAGCAGTTGTGGTTTTATGAATCCCAATGGGACCTGGTTCTAGGATGTAGGCACCTAAAGTAGTAGTTAGGTACCAAAGTCCTTTTGTGAATTTAGTTCTAAAAATGTTCAGATTTTTTTCTCTTATATTCCATTATTTTACTAAGAACTGAAATTCAGTTTACTAGACGGTGATTGCCAGGATCACTTGTTTCCAAGTTTTGTACCACGTTTTTTTTCCAGTCTTCTGTTATCTTTTCCATTCTCCATGACTTCTAGAAATAGTGAGTGGTTCAGGGTTTTACTTATCTCCTTCAAGTAAAACTTTATTAACATAATTCCGTGGGTTATACATAAAGAAGTGTTAAATACATGTAAAAATTATATCAGTATTTTGGGAAAAAGTTTAGTTTTGTTTGCATTACTGTACTGTATTTCAATATAATCGTAGTAACCAGATATCCTGACTTACCAGAATGTTTCCATTTGGGGATTTGTCCTATTGTCAGAGTAGGTTTTATTAAAGTAGGAGTCTGTTCTTGTTTTAGTTAAGCCTCCTGGATATATGGTCATGCCAAAGGACTTCTGCCCATTCCCACTGCATGCATGTGTGCATGCTTCACACAAAGATTGACTTTCAGCTGCCTGGCCCTTTAGAGCAGGAGTGGGCAAACTTTTTGGCCCAAGGGCCACACTGGGGTTCAAAATTGTGTGGAGGTCCAGGTAGGGAAGGCCCTGCCCCCATCCGACCCGAACCCACTTCCCACCCCGACTGCCCCCACCAGAACCCCTGACCCATCCAATCCCTGCTTCCTTGTCCCCTGATTGCCCCCTCCAGAGACCCCTCACTCTAACTGCCCCCCAGGACTCCATCCCCTATCTAGCCCCCCTGCTCTTTGTTCCCTGACTGCCCCCTCCCAAGACCCCCTCCCACCCTAACCACCCCCCACCCTGGGACCCCACCACCTACGCCCCCCCCCCCCCGCAACTTGCTTACCTGCTGAGCTGGGCGTGGGGCCCCGCAACTCGCAGCACTCCGCCCGGCCCTCGGCTCGGGAGTGCGGGGCCCCGCGGTTTGCCGCAGTCAGCCCGGCCCCCAGCTTGGGAGTGTGGGGCTGCGCAGTCTGCCGCGGTCGGCCTGGCACCCCAGGCCAGGAGCGTGGGGCCCCGCGGCTTGTCACGGTCGGACCTGCCTGGTTCGGGAGCGCGGGGCTGCGTGGCTTGGCACGCTCGGCCCTGCCCCCGGTTCAGCCCAGCCCTGTCCCCCGGCCCAACCTCGCAGGCCGGATAAAAATGGCCATAGTTTGCCCACCTCTGCTTTAGAGCCACCTGCGTCTCAGCTGATCAGCTTAGGGACAGAAGTCATATCTGCTCCTGGCTACAGCTGAGAGGAGTGCGCTGCACCACACAGGGATGAGGAGCTTAAATCCATTGTTGTCCAGGCCTTTTGGGAGGGATAAAGGGTAAGACAAGGACCAGGAAAATGGGCAGGAGAAGAAAACAAAAGAACAGAAAATGCAAGAGGACGACAAGAAGAAGATACAGATGGAAGGAGCAAGAAATGAGGTATGACTTGGAAATGGGGGTTGGTGGAGGGATAATAAAGAGTAGACCAAAGGGGAGTGTGGGAGACAGTATTAAGAAGTAATATGTTAAATGGCTGGGTTTTGAGAAGTAAATATAGTAAACAATAAGACTAGCGGCTACAGTTGGGTAGAGTTAGGGAAGAGAGATGGGACAAAACAGTAATGAAACCCAACCATTATATATATTTGGTTTGGCTATATGACTGCATCTCAAATTTGTGTTAAAAATTTCACCCTTTCTCAAGTCCTCTCATATTGAAAGCTGTATTACATGTATGCTGTGTGATCCTCTACACTAAAGTGAGATCACAGATCAGTAGAAATTAAAGTGGCACAATATTGCATTCTGATTGATGTTACAGCCATAAACAATAGCAACCAGATACCCATTACCTGAACTGAATGATAGTCCATACTACCTGTCACTGGTAAAGCAATGGATATTGTGATTTTATAATGTTGGTATAGTGATGTTTTATGGTAGCTGTTTTTTAAGGCTTTTATGACTTCCTAATTACTCCAGTCTCCCTCCTCTTTGGTTTTCTTATTGAAGACCAACATGAAAATTTAAATATTGAGTATTTCAGCAGCGATCATGTCCTTCTTTATGTATTAATGGCCTTACTATATACTATGTTTTCCCCAAAGTGTTTTTTTGAAAGTCCTGGATAGTCACCTCACACTTTGGCTGGACAAACTGGAGAAATGGTCTGGAGTAAATAGGATGAAATTCAATAAGGACAAATGCAAAATACTCCACTTCGGAAGGAACAATCAGTTGCACATGTACAAAATGAGAAATGACTGCCTAGGAAGGAGTACTATGAAAAGGGATCTGGGGTCAGAGTATACCACAGGCTAAATATGAGTTAACAGTGTAACACTGCTGCAAAAAAGCCAACATCATTCTGCAATGCATTAGCAAGAGGGTTGTAAGCAAGACATAAAAAGTAATTCTTCCGCTCTACTCCACACTGATTAGGCCTCAACTGGAGTATCCTGTCCAATTCTGAGTGCCACATTTCAGAAAAGATGTGGACAAATTGGAGAAAGTCCACAGAAGAGCAACAAAAATGATTAAAGATCTAGAAAACGTGACTTATGAGGGAAAATTGAAAAAATTGGGTTTGTTTAGTCTGGAAAAGGGATGACTGAGAGGGAACATAACAGTTTTCAAGTACATAAAAGGCTGTTACAAGGAGAAGAGGAAAAAATTGTTGTTCTTAACCCCTGAGAACAGAAAAAGAAGGAATGGGCTTAAATTGCAGCAAGGGAGGTATAGGTTGGGCATTAGGAAAAACTTCCTGTCATGGTAATTAAGCACTAGAATAAATTGCCTAGGGCGGTTGTGGAATCTCCATCATTGGAGATTTTTGAGAGTAGGTTAGACAAACACTTGCAAGGGATGGTCTACTCTAGATAATACTTAGTCCTGCCATGAGTGCAGGGGACTGGACTAGATGACCTCCCGAGGTCCTTTCCAGTCCTGTGATTAACTTTTTCTAACCATATCTTTTCTCTGAACGCCAGAACTGATTCTGTGTACTCTTAATTGATTCACTCTCCCTTTTCATTTGCAGTATAGGTTTTATTTTAAACTCTCAATCTTTTGTGAAGCCCTTTATGAAACCACATTTGACCAACTCTTTTATAGCTTACACTTTTTTGTGTAGCAGTCTGTGCCATAATTGTCTCTTGGGATTCCTCAACCAACTTCCATATTGATGAATTTTAATATTTCTCTTTGTCACACATTACTTACTAATGTCTTAACTCCAAAAACTTGACGTTCTGAAATCTACTATGATAATACTGCTGTGTTCTATTATCTCATTTCTTCTTATAGTGGTGAGTGAGCAGCTGTTATCACTGGTCCAGGGTTTCCTAGGATTCTCACATTTTCAGTTGGTTAGAAGTAGATCCAGTATGACTTCACCTTGATTGTTCCTTGATTCCCTCCTTATAGACTGATAAAGTTGTTCTTAATGTGAAGCTAAATATACACTAAGATGTTTATTTGACACACAACTGGATTATGTACCCCATAAGTATGGAATCCTTTGGGTTTTGAGCACTTTCAGGGTTTTTTCAAGTTCTTAGTGTTATCCACCAGTTTGTAGCAGACGCCCACTGTAGTTTGTGGTTTGTTTGTTCATTCATTGCATGTTCATGCCCAGTAAAGTATTCCATAATTTAATGGTCAGCTTGTTTCAACATATTTCTGATAGATATGTAGTGCCATTCTTACACCTCTTCTTTTCTTTCTGATGTGTAGATTGTACTCAGCTCTATTTAGATTCATTTATATGGATCATCTTGCCTGGTTTCCATTATACCCACTGGATCATAGCCCATAATTTAGTATAATTTCTAATTGGTGTTTACTTCCTGTATTTGCATAGCTATTCAGTACATTTATTCTTTGCTTATTCCTAATCTTCTGTTGCAGAACAGCTCTCATCTTTGTATGCTGTGATACGCTCAGTCACGCAAGGCCTCTAATCAATGTCTTGCCTTTACCAATTTGTAATCATTTCTTTAGTTTAACATGTTCTGACTCAAATTTCTTTTGGGAGGGTTTCTAACTCTGACCATGAAATAGGATTTACATTTGTAAATACACTGTGTAATGGCTCTTCCTAATATCCATTCATAGCCATTCTTCTATCTGATTTTAAGAATTTTTGTATTTTTGCAGGTGTTGGTGTTTTAAACAACTTATTGTATGCAGTAGGTGGTCATGATGGTCCTTTGGTTAGAAAAAGTGTTGAAGTATATGATCCTGCCACCAATACATGGAAACAGGTTGCAGATATGAACATGTGTAGAAGGAATGCAGGTATATACTGTAGTTTAGAAATATTGTTCTTTAAAATGCTATTCATATGGCTATGTATCTGTTCTATACATACTTCTACCTCTCATTAATATTTTCTGCTTCTTTACTAAATCCTCAAAATGGAAGACATGATTTCACTATGTAAGCAAGCAAATAGGTGTGTACTTTCTGTAAACTTCTGTCTTATTGCAGCTCTTTTCCTTTTTAATAGGGGTTTGTGCTGTATATGGCCTGTTGTATGTAGTTGGAGGAGATGATGGTTCCTGTAACTTGTCAACAGTGGAATATTATAACCCAACAACTGATAAATGGGCAGTTGTGTCCTCTTGTATGAGTACTGGAAGGAGCTATGCAGGTAATGGGTATATAGTTTTTTAAACTGCTTACAATTACGTTGAAAGTAATACCTTAAGTGAGGTGTGTGACAAAACATCCAAAGAATAAAATGGCCCAGGTAAAAATCCATTGAACTGAGAGACCTGTTTTTTAAAGTATATTTTTGATAGTTCCTGGTCCAGGATTAGGATTCCTAGTCACTATCAGAATAGAAATAATATTATTTCTTAAATGAATTTAAAAGCAAAATTGTACTAATACATACTAAAATTGTATGAAAAATCTGGTTGTTTTGGATAGCACAATTTATATTCTCCTCGCTATTCACTAAGCAGTACAATTTACATTAAAGCGGGTGGAAACCTACTTTAGGATCTGACTTTGGGGGGAGTAGGACACTCTTTAAATGTGCCTGATCATTAGATGTGCTGAGCGTCTACACACTTGAAAATCAGACCCCTTTAAGGAACTTAACATACGTTTTGGGAAAGCAGAAAAGTGTGTAATATGAACAAGTGCATGATAGAGATGTTATGCTACTGATAATCAAACTGCGTTGATGGTGAAAGGTTAATCAGACCTCGGAAACTTTCACAACTTTGTGTTGAGTAACACCTTTTTTGGACATTTGCCTTAAATTAATGCACATATAGAAATATATTTTTGATAGCTGTAAATCATTGTACAAAGTCTTATATTTCTTCTAATTCTTTTGGAAGTCATCTTTTTTGAAAAAATGTGTCAAATAACTTAGACATTAATCTTGTGATTCTCTTATTCTATAGGTGTTACAGTTATTGACAAACCATTATGAACAGCAAAAAGATTTTCAACTTAATTATGTACTAAGGACCAGCTTCAACAAGTGTTTTTGAAGTGACTGAGAATGAAAGCACTTCTCTACTTGTAGCTGCACATTGAGTCACAGTGGAAGATGTGACGGTCTGCAATTACGTATGACAGATAATGAAGATTACTCTAGGTAGAAGCAACGTGTAGGATTATTCTGCATTGAGCAGCAGCTGACTGAATTTTTATAAATGCTGGTGGACCACAGTTTTTATTTGCAAGGCCTTCAAACAGAAAATCACTTTCAAAAGGACCAATTCATGTCAGTTGTGACTGACAAATGGATTATTCAGTGAAGAATGGTAAAGTGATGTGTATTCTGGTGAAAGTAAATTTTTGTCTTATTTTTTCCCAGAGACTGTAGATCCATGAACTGTAAGTCTTCAGGATGGGTATCGAATCCCACCTCAGTAGTACAAGCTGGCATGGGAGTAAACATGTTTGTTTTTATAACAGTTTTCATTACATGAATATAGTGTGCATATGTTTGTGTGTGAGTGTACAGGTTGCTTTCCATTAACACTTTTCAGAACTTGATTATATTATTTATAATGGGCAAAGTACTTTGAATTATGCCAGTATTATGTTGTAAAACAGAGTTGTATTTTTTTTTATAACAATGCTTAACATGACTAAATGCCACTTAAAGAGAATGGTGAAGACACAGCATTTTTTGAATGGTATAATGCCAAAATCTTTTATTAAAGTTTAGTTGCCTGTATTTATTTATGATTTTTCTTTGTTTAATCTTGGTTATGTATAGGTGAATTCCTTTATTACCTTTTCATCAACTGGTGGTTATTTGGCATGAACATAACTGCAAGTTTATAATGAATGTATGGAACCCAATTGAGCTTGCATGGTATTAAGAACTATCTGTGTGTAACTTAGCTGCTATTAATAAATATGAAAACTTACTGTATGTGCCCATGTTTGTAGAGCAACTATAGTTTTTATTCATGGATGACCTTTTAAGTATGACCAAAACTATTGTACTCTTTGAGCTATTTTCTTTAAATAATAAAAGTTTGTATATTTCTTTCATAATACCAATGAGTTGGTTTAAAACTTGTTTTGAGAAATACAAGCTTCACATCAAATATGAGATCAACACACAGTCAAAAGTTGTTTGGTAAAACTTGTGTTAACCTAAATACAAGAATAAAACATAAGTGATCTGAAGAGGGGACTGCCAGGCTGTAACTGTGCCTTTGTTGGTTACAACTGGGAATACTAAATTCAGGATAAACTGCTGAGGAATAGGGCAGACAAACCTCAAAACTGGTGGTTAGTCTCCCATAAGATATACCAAACCAGTAACAAAAGCAAACTTTCATTTTACCACACTGTCTAGCAAGAAGTCAGAAAAGGAGTTTCCTTAGGCATTCCAGTCCTGGATTCAACATCCAGACACAAGAGTTAAACATGAGTGATTATTTAAAACCAGTCTTATCAAACAAAAGTTTTTTCTGATCCCAAAGGACCAGCCACATATCCAGATGAATATATAACTCAGATCTGACCAAATAATCACACTGTTGCCAATCATTTAGTATCTAAAATCTAAAGGTTTATTTATAAAAAAGAAAGAAAGGTAAAAGTTAAAATTGGTTAAAGGAATCAAATACATACAACAATGTTATTGGTTCAGGCTTATAGCAGTGTTGGAATAAACTGCTGGCTTAAGTCAGGTATCTGGTTACTTCCAAATGATTGGAAGGTCCTCAGTCCCTTGGTTAGAATGCTTCTATTAACATAAGTCCATAGCCCAGAGATTTAAGCAGGAAATAGGCAAAATGGAGATGTTTCCAGCACTTTCTATAGCTTCTCTCAAGTGAAGGGCATCTCATTGTTCTCACTGTGGAAAATTACAGGTAAAAAATGGTGTTTGGGGTCACATGTCCATGCATGGTTTTGCTTAGTCATAGCAGGAAAGTCTATTAAGTGTAGACAGACATTTCCCATAGTCCATTGTGAGTTAAGTATTCTTCGATGAGCCACTTAATTTGAACAGTCCCTACCCTACAGGATGTGCAAGCTAAATACCTTGTGGGCATTATCCCAGGTATTTGAAATCCAGGTATAGAGCCAATACTCAACTTTAAATATGAGACATGCATACTAATAGTATAATCATATTCAGCAAATCATAACCTTTCATAAACACCTTACTTGATATAATTTAAAGATTATTGCTTCCACTGTTACATATTTACAACAAATCTATCTGGTCATGGTTTCATAGGCACCTAGTTCGCCTAGTGGTTACACGGGCCCTGGGTAGCCCAACCACCACTCAGTTCTTTCTCACCAGCTGTGGCTGCAAGCCAGAGCTATTCAGTATCTGTGTCTTGATATTTTCTCTGTAATTATTTACCTTAGACGCCATATAGTCATGTTGGTTAGGTGTTAGTTGCTAACCCCCAGCATTGGAAGAAAGAAGCTCATTTTAAAGTGCTTATTTGTAGTTTTGTAACTGGTAAATAAATGCCAAGGTAAATAACACTTAATATTACTTCCTATATGGTGACAATTTGAAATGAATCAGCAGAGGCAGCTGGCCTATTTTACAGATAAGTACCTCTTGATTCTCAAAGGAATATGATTTAAGACATGACAAGTAACCACAGAGGTAGAAAATCTAAATGGTCACACCCTGTGAATAGTGTTCATTCCCTTGTCAAAAGTGTGAAACAGGCCAGGCCTACATCAAGCTACCAGCTGAGGCAGACAGAGAAAATATCAGGCTAGTCCCCTCCTGTGTGGCCTTAACTGCACTAGTAAAAGGGAGGGATAGCTCTCCCCACACCCATTTGGCTAGTGAACCCAGGTGTTTTCCTGGATAGCAGTGAGTAGAACCATGCTGTGCCTGCTCCATGGGGGGACTGAACATCATGGAAGCTGGCCCTGACCTCATCCTGTTGAAATTTTAAAGTAATATTAATAGTGTAGACCGCACACTAATTTTAAGCAGAAATTCCTTTATTAAGCCCACAGCCCCCAAAGGGTATTTTGTACAATGGTTCTGACCTTACTTAACAGCCTATTACAGGGATTCTCAAATGTGGGTCAGGACCATTTTAATGGGGTCACTAGGACTGACTTAGGTTTGCTGGGACTGAAGCCTGAACCCCACCATGCAGAGCAGAAGCTGAAGCCTGAGAGCTTCAGCCCTGGGAGCAGGGCTCAGGTTACAAGACCCCGCATCTGGGTCTGAAGATACCTTCCTCCTCCTCAAATGGGGCAGTGAGGCTCGGGCTTTGCTGCCCAGCCCCCCTCATGGCACTTGGGTAGGCTCAGGTTTCACTCACCCCTCCTGTGGTCCTGTAGTAATTTTTTTTTTTTAATTATAAAGGGGGCCATGATGCAATAAAAATTGAGAGTCTCTACCCTAAGAAAACAGTCACTCCACTCAATACACTAACACAGCAGGTTTCAGAGCAGTAGCTGTGTTAATGGGTACCCACAAAGACAATGAGGAGTACTCCTGGCCCCTTAGAGGCTAACACATTTATTTGGGCAAAAGCTGTCATGGGCTAAAACCTACTTCATCAGATGCACAGAGTGAAAGATGCAGTAGGAAGATTATATAAAGAACAAACATGAAAAGATGGAGGTGATCATACCAACTCTAATCACATAAAGTGAGTTAACAGCAGGATTAAAAAAGCACTTTTATGGTGCTAGTCAGGATGGCCTATTTCAAACAACTGATGAGAAGATGTGTGTAACAGCAGAGAAAAACTTAGCATGGGGAAATAGGTTTCAATTACAGGGCTGGCCTCACCCTGAGACAAATCGAGGTGGCCACCTCACGTGCCACAAGGGGTGTAGCCACCACTAGGCCCCAGAGTGTAAAAAATTGTGTCTGGTGCTGGTGTCTATGTATCAGAGGGGTAGCCATGTTAGTCTGGAATTGCAGAAGTGACAAAGAGTCCTGTGGCACCTTAAAGACTAACTAAAGTTTTAGAGCATAAGCTTTCGTGGGCTAGTACCCACTTTGTTGGATGCATGCAGTGGAAGTATCCAGGGGCAGGTATAAACAGGTAGGCAAGAACCAGGTGGGAGATAACAGGGTTAGTCCAGTGAGGCTGAACCAGCTTGTTATCTCTAATCAGGGAGGGTGAGATGTTCCTCTAGCAGCTGAATTGGAGGTGTGAACAGCAAGAGAAGAGAAGCTGCTTTTGTAGTTAGCTAGCCACTCCTAATCTTTGTTCAATGCTTGACTGATAGTATCAAATTTGCAATTGAATTGCAGCTCTGCAGTCTCTCTTTGTAGTTTGGACTTGAAGTTTTTTTTGCTGTAAAATGCTGACCTTTAAATCTTCTATAGTGTGTCCAGCGAGGTTGAAGTGCTCTCCTACAGGTTTTTGTATATTGCCATTCCTGATATCTGATTTGTGTCCATTTATCCTTTTTCATAGGGACTGTACAGTTTGGCCAATGTACATAGCAGAGGGACATTGCTGGCACATAATGGCATATATTACATTGGTAGATGTGCAGGTGAATGAACCAGTAATGGTGTGGCTGATTTGGTTAGGCCTTGTGATGGTATTGCTGGTGTAAATATATGGGCAGAGTTAGCATCGAGGTTTGTTGCATGGATTGGTTCCTGAGTTAGAGGAGTTATGGTGCAGTGTGCTGATGCTGCTGAGAATATGCTTGAGGTTGGCAGGTTGTCTGTAGGCCAGGACTATGGCCTATGTCTATATAGGCCATAGTCTATGTATTCTCTCTGCTCTAGCTGCAGAGATATAGGAGGGTGCTGTGCTGGAGGAAGGCGTGCACAAGAGACCTTTCAAAGTTTTGGCCCAAGCAAGAAGCCAGGGGGGCCTTATTTAAGCTCCTCACCTCAGGTGCCAAAATGCTGTAGGCCAGCCCCGCTCGTGTAATGACCCAGCCACGCCCCATCTTTAACACAGCGGCCACACATACCCACCCTGTGTGGTTACAAACACGGCCGAGGGAAGGGGTAGGGACAGTCACCTCAGCCGCGGGGCTCCTGGCTCCAGCGCGAGACCGACAACCCGCCAGCTGCCGCAAGAGCCCGCAGCGAATCCTCCCGACACGGCCTCGCTTCTGCTCGCCCCTGTCCCGGGCAGCCAGAGGTCCGTGCGCGGCTCGCGTGAGGCAGTTCGCCCAGTAACTGTAGCGCCTTCCTGGGCCCGTTACTTTACGGCCCGACTCCGGCCTCCACCTCGCCTTCTCGCGGCCCTGCCGTTACCAGCGCGTCGGGCCTCTGCCCCAGCTACACGCCGCCGCCGCCTTCCCAACCCACGAGAATCACCCGCCCCTCAGCCCCCTCCTCGGACCTGAGCCGCCCCCGCGCTGCCGCGACCTCTGCACGGGGCCTGGCTCCGAGCCGGGCGCTGCCCGCGGGCTGGGCAAGACGCGTCCAATTAGCCCTGGGGCACTTGGGAAAGTGATTAACAGAAGAAGTCACCAGGGTAACGGCCCCGCCTCTTCTTCCCACCTGGGGTTGCCTCCTCAGCCCGTCTCCATCTAATGGCGTCTTCGCCGTCACCAGGCCTCCCTCGCTCCTCATTGGCTGCGCTCCGCGATCTCACTATGCTCACTCCATCCCTTCTACCAATCATCATCCGGTGGGACCGCGCTGTCTTCGCGCCCGCCGCACGCCTGAGGGGGGCCGGCTCCCTCCCGGGAGCCAATCAAAGCGGCGCAGGGGCGGTGCGCGGCCAATGGGAAAGCGCACTTCAGGAGTCGCTGCTCCCACTGTTGTTGTTGTTGATGGGTGAGAAGCAGCTGAGGTGCGCGAGGGACAGGTGCTGTCGCCGTGCAGGTGAGTGAGGGGCTGGGCGCGCGCGCGCCGCTCTGGGCCGGGGGCGGCCCGGGCCGGTTTCTTAGTAGCGAGAGGAGCTCCGTGTGTCCGGCGCCCCTCGCCCGGGGCTGGGCGCTGGTCGGAGGCCGGCTGCGTTGCCCGGCTGCTGGAAACATTGTGGCTTTGTCCAAGAGTCAGAACAGATTTGATTGTGAAAATGGCTAGTGTCAGGACCAGCTACGGAGCCAGGCAACCCACCCTGTTGTCGTGCTACGATTAAAAAGAGAGAGGGGGAGACGTCCTTACAAGTGACCCCTGAGCCAGCCATACTCTGACCCCATTGCAAGGCTCTTCCCAGCGCGTGATATTAAAACACGAGGTGATTTTAGTGGTTAACCGATCGGGGTGTGTTTACTTTTATACTGGTGATTGATACCCCTGTTACACTTCTGAAAGAACGGAGAGTTTATGATGATAGGCGTTTAGGTACAGATTCTTTGAAGCGGCTTGCCACCAAACCAGTTATTAGAAACATTTAGATTCAGGGACATGCATAGCAATTTAAATTTGAAAAATGGATAAACAGTGAGGTGGAAAAATTTATAGATGATACAAGCTACTCAAAATAGTTAAATCCCAGGAAAACTGCAAAGAGCTACAAAAGTATCTCTCAAAACTGGGAGCTGGGCAACAAAATGGCAGATGAAATTCAAAGTTGATAAATGAAAAATAATGCATATTAGAAAACATCCCAATTATACATATAACATTATGGGGTCTAAATTAGCTGTTATCACTCAAGAAAGAGATCTTGGAGTCGTTGTGGATAGTTCTCTGGAAACATCCACTCAATCTGCAGCAGCAGTCAAAAAAGCAAATCTTGGGAATCATTAAGAAAGGGATAGATAATAAGAAAGAAAATATCATATTGCCTCTATATAAATGCATGGGGCGACCACATCTTGAATACTGCATGCAGATGTGGTCTCCCCATCTCAAAAAAAAAAAAAAAAAAAGTTCAGGGAAGGGCAACAAAGATTATTAGGGGTATGGAATGGCATCCATATGAGGAGAGTTTAATGAGACTGGGACTGTTCAGCTTGGAAAAGAGATGATTAAGTGGGGATATGCTAGAGGTCTACAAAATCATGACAAGCATGGAGAAAGTAAATAAAGTGTTGTTTATTCATAACACACAAATTAGGGGGTCACTAATATAAATTAACAGGCAGCAAAGTAAAGCAAACAAAAGGAAGTATTTCTTCACACAATGCCCAATCAACCTGTGGAACTCCTTGCCAGAGGATGTTGTGGAGGCCAAGACTATTAACAGGGTTCAAAAAAGAACTAGATACATTCGTAGAGGATAGGTTCATCAATGGCTATTAACCAGGATAGGCGGGGATGGTATCCCTAGCCTCTGTTTGCCAGAAGCTGGGAAAGGGCAACAGGGAATCGATAGTTGGATTACCTGTTCTATTCATTCCCTCTGGGGGATCTGGCATTGGCCACTGTCAGAAGACAGGATACTGGGCTAAATGGACCTTTGTTCTGGCTGTTCTTATGTTGACCATTTTGGAGGGGCTTGAGGAGATCTGTGACCCTGCCGATTATTGGGGAGAGCCCATGCCTCTGCTTGCTCTCCCTTGTGCACTCCCTGGTTGAGTGTATCCTTTAGCCCTCTGCTCACTTGATCTGATTTAAGATTAACTGTAGGATTAAGCCTGTTGATTCTGTTTGCATCATAGTTTTTGTGCTTTTTCTAAAGTATTAGGTATTTTACAGTGTCCTTGTTAACCTTTGAATTCAACCTTTTTTTATTGAAGTAGGTGGCTGTTTGGATAATATCAATTTGCCAGTAACAAATTCAGTTTTACCTTTTAAAATTTATAGGCCGTTTCTAGAATTCTGCAGAAGAACTGCAAGTGTGAAATTTTATATTTGAACAATGGCAGTGAATGAGAGTGTTGACATCCTGAACTCAGCTTATCTGGCTGTGGAATACATCGACTCCTTCTTGCCTGACAATCCTCTTCAGCAACCATTTAAAAATGCTTGGAACTATATGCTGGACAATTACACCAAGTTCCAGATTGCAACATGGGGATCACTCTTAGTTCATGAACTTTCCTACTTTTTGCTCTGTCTACCTGGATTTATATTTCAGTTTATACCTTGTATGCAAAAGTATAAAATTCAGCAGGTAAGATAAAGAATTATGAATTGCACAGGTTTCCGGTTGTTTTGTTTTATGTAAAAATTATATTGTAACTTTGTATTTTACAAGTGGTCAGGAATCTGAAAAGTAGAAAATCTGTTTTTGATATGCTCTTCTATATATTTTATAGGAGGCTCACACACTTCACTTCCACCTATACAATGCTGCAGGTTATTGGGTTTGGTGATCGAACCCCTTCAGCTTTGTGGGAGGGGAAGGGATCCACTGCTTTCAAAGTGAATGCAAATGACAACTTTGCAGCACATCCTCTTCAACCACTGTTCCATTACATCGTTTGGAATAGAGGCTAGTTTCCTTGGTGTGGAAGATTTGGGCTCTTGGCTAGGTATAAATCGGGATCCTGTAGTCCAGTGATACTCAGACTTCAGGAGCCAAAATAGCAATCAACATTACCCAAAAGAGTCACAGTAGTGTGGATTGATTGTTTCATTTACTATAGTACTGTGGTGTATATAGATTTTAAACCATATGACAGAGGAAATATTTAGTTATATGTAAAACGTATATATGTTGTCTCTGAAAATAAGTTAATAACTTAGTACAAGTTGATAACATAATTGGTTAATAATCACTATGCTTTTACTGTTGGCTAATAACTTTAATATTACATGTTGCAACGAAATGCAAGAGACATATTAAAGAGCCATTTGCGCACCTCGGTCTGAATATCACTATTGTAAACCTCTCCCCTTCCCTGCCCTAGTACTCCGTACATTGGCTTAGGAGGCCACACTTCTGGTCTTCCCTGTAAGACATCTCCTCCCACATCCCCTTGAAGGGGCAATGCAAAGTTTCTGTAATAGAAAACATTGAGCAAGCTGTCCAAATCTGAGTGAATTTCATTTCATAATAACTGTTAATCTGCCTATCCAATTCAACCTGGTGATTGTTTTCCACACTTGTCTGACTTACATGTTCATATTAAGTACTGGATTAAAATCAAGCCTGTTCTATAACCGAGAGTGTTGAAAAATTCTTGTGAAACTTAAGTATATAAATGCTTAAATAATTTGATTGGAAAATATTGCATAAATATAGATGTCAAGCGGTGATTGTTAAGTGGGATGATCTATCCAATACATCCTTGCAACATACTTTAATCTCCATCTTCTCTTTGTATCCTTGCACTTGTCTAAGTATGCATGTGTGTATTTTATTTTATATATGTACATACACACACGTGTGTGTGTATATAATGAAGTGGAGAAGTGCATATGTTGGCATGGTATAGTTTTTATCTGAGTCTTGGATGATAACTCTTGCAAATGTGAAGTCATCCCTGAGTTTGGTATGACTGCAATGTTAACAAGTGCTAATGAATACTTATTTTATCATCACTTTATAGAAAAGCTGTTTAGAAAAACTTGAAGGTTACATTTAAAAAAAACAAAACAAAACAAAAAAACTAATGAATTGGAATGATTTGTGGCCAAACCCCTGTAAAATCAGGTTGCTTTAGTTAATGTTAGTTTTGGTCACTAATGTGATCTGCCCTTAAAGGACAGAAAAAACAATACAACACAAAGGAATTTGTATTAAAAAGAAAATAATTACAACCTGAGAGGCACATATTCCACCCTCAGAAATACACTGACTTGTCATCACTTTGAACTGAGTGGCCCTGCCTCTGCTCTTACCCAATCTGCCTGTATTTTTTGACACCCTACAAACAGTTCTCCCTTCAGTTCCTTTTGGAACCTTCCTCTCACACCTATTTTTTTACCTACCAGCCAATAGAAACTGCTTAGGAACCTACTTTCCAGGTGATGGAAAACGGAGACTGTAGAAGTTGAATTGGGCTGACCATACTTTTGTTAAATGATCTTTTTGTGCCTCCAGGAGAATAATTTCAGTCTAACATGAGATTTTAATCTCATGCTTAGTCATTGAGATCTTATTAGGCTCATTGAAAGCTGAGTTACAAATAGAAGAAAAATAACTTGCCTGTTTACTGACGCATGTAAGAAGTGAAGAATGGTTTCACGCTGTTTTCAAGAATATGAAAATGATTGGGTTTGCCTTCACCTCACACCCACACCCACTTTCCAGTAAAACCAGGGATATCTCTTATGTGGTTTAAGAATTTTCACAGTCCTTAAATTGATGGGATGCTAAATTTTAGGTGATTTATTTTCTCACTCCTGTCCCCAAGTCAATGTAGTGATAGAGATAAATAGATGTCAACAAAAACAAGGAGTTTGACTTAAGTTGCTGTTCATCTCAGTCAATTTTCCCTTGCTGATACTGTGATGCCATCCTGCTAGCTCTCCAGTGCCCCATAATCTTCCAGAGTAGATGAGACCTGATTTGTTTTTCTTTCTTTTAGGAAGGTAAAAAGAATTCTGTGAAACTCCACTTTCTTTCAGCCTTTGCTTCTTGTTTATACTTTCTCCAGGTCACATAATTAACATCAGTCTGTTCATTTGCTTCTCTTTCTTTATAATGTGATGAGTTGACTTAAACCTACTAAAAGAGTGAAAATCACCTAAGAATCCACTTCATCCTAACTTACTGCCTATGTGCCTTTAACACCTAAAAATATGATTGTATGTTATGTAACAAATGTGACCACCTAAGATTTTACAATTATCAATGTTATGCACACACAGACTACTTAGAACTACTTGGTGGTCAGAACTTTCTCCAAAGACGCAGGCTCCTACTACTAATCACAGGAAAATATTTATCAGCTTTTTGCAGTATAGTATGTATCACACAGTTTAACAGGTCTATCCAGTAGTAGCCCTACAGACGAGCTAGTTCATTACAGCACTATATGTCTGTAATATTAAAGCATAGCTTGGCAAAGTAGGAAATTCAATGAATGCTTTTTTTTTCTTTTATAGCTTAAAGTCAAATCTTCAGAATTACTTTTTCTGTACTTCTCCAATGATATTGCATACTAGGAGTGATGAATGGAAATTTCTTTTTCCTAGGATAAACCAGAAACATGGGAGAAGCAGTGGAAGTGTTTAAAAACGCTTCTGTTCAATCACTTCTGTATTCAGTTTCCTCTGATATGTGGTACCTACTATTTCACAGAGTACTTCAATATCCCTTATGACTGGGAAAGGATGCCAAGATGGTAGGTAGAAACTGTTGAAATGTTGTTTGTATTTCTGTTTTAACTGTCATGTGATTAGTTTGAATGAATGTGTAGTTCATAGACCCAATCCAGTTCTCACTGAAGTTTATCCAGTTGCAGTAATGGGACCAGGCTAGGTGTCTATATTCAGTATTGTGCCTAATCCCTCCAATGTTGTTCAAATCCTGGAGGGGGAGTGTAGCGGTGCGGCGACTCACTCCACGGCACCTCCTGATAGTCCTCTGGGAAATAGCTCTTTCCAGCGTGGAGCGCCCTCTGCAGGCTGATGGCTTGCTGTCCACTGGCCCCCCTGTCCTTGCTGGTGCCCTTTTACCTGGGATGCTGTCCCCTAGCAGCCCCTACACTCTGCCTCTGGGCTTTCCTTCTCTGGGGAACCCCCCAACCCATTATCCCCACCTTGCCTAAGTCTATGGGCTACTGTCAGTCATCATCAAGCCCCCCGCTCCCTGGGGCAGACTGCAGTGTAAGAGCCAATCATCACAGGCAAGGGGGTTTTGGGCCAGCTGCCTTCCTCTGCCACCCAGTACCTCTGTGGGCCTAGGACCAGGCCTTGCAGCCTGGGGAGTTGCCAGCCTGGAGCTCCCCAGCTCTTCTGGCCTTTACCCAGCCCTGCTTCGTGCCCAGTACCCACTCACGCAAGTAGTCAGGCCCTGCTCCCTCCAAGACTGGAGAGAGACTGTCTGAGCTCCTGGCTCACAGCCTTTTAATACAGGACAGCTGTGGCCTGATTGGGGCATGGCCCAGCTGTGTCCTCTTCCCCAATCAGCCCAGCTTAGCAGCTCTCAGCCCCGTCCTTCTCCCCAGGCTGACTAACCTCTTTTCTGTGGAAGTGGAGCAGCTGCCCCACTACAGAGAGGATTTGAAAAACTAAATCCAAAAAGGGATACAGTGTGGCTGGAAGTTAAGACACCCTCTGTGGGCTCGTGAGCATCCTTGTATATGCAAGTATCTAATGTTTTTTTTGAGCCATCTGGCTCATTTTCAGAAATAACATGATGAAGCGCTGTTACCAGATGTGCCTGTTACTTTGGGGTATGCTCATTTATTTGGGTTACTCTTTCTGGGGGCGGGGAAAGGGGTTCTGTCATTCTATTAATGTGCTGCTTATGTCACTTGTATGTTCATGTGGAGTTCTGCTCCTTCCTTCTGCGAGTCCCCTCGCAGTGGAGTTATCCTGCAGGACCTAGGTTCCCCGGGGCTGGGGTCCTCCAGCCCTAGAACTAGATGAACACCCACCCACACTAACAGAGCAAGTCTGAACAGACTGGGTCAATCAGCACTTTCCAGCTGATCCCCTTATATGTCCCTGTGTTCAGTGAGCTGGGTTAAACAGCACTTTCAAGCTGGTACCCTTATGTGCTCCTGGTCTCAATGGGCTGAGTTGAGCAGCACTCTCAGCTGCCCACCCCCCTCAAGTGCCCCAAGTTAACACATCCCTATCCCACTTTCACAGTAACCAACTCAATGAGCAAACCCCACAGTATTTTTGGGCACTACAGCGATCTTTTAGCTTAGGTAAAAGAAGCGTTGCTGAAGAGTAAATGGGGGAAGCTACAGACACGAATGAGTAAAATTAATTCAGAGAGCAAGAGAGAAGCAACCAACTTAACCATAAGGATTATTTATTGAATAATAAGGATAACTACAGAACAACAAACATAATAGTTACATTTCAAAGGTTAATACCTGAGAGAGAGAGCTCACCCACTCCATGAGGCTTGAACTGGTCCGGGTTCCCAGCTGACAGTAGTAGTGCTGGAGACAGGCAGAGTCCGCAGCTCGATCAGCTAGGTGATGATGGAGTCTCAGTGGAACTGATGCAGAGTTTGGGTCTAGCATCAGAACACTGACTTGGGCACCGGTAGGGGGTTTTATAGAGAAAATACAAAGGTTCAAGGGAGAACAATAGATTTGTTTGAGTAAACTAGGGATTCAAGGGTTTACTTTAGGATAGACAATAGGAGCTGATCACTCTTGGCTATGGGAGGTGTTTTCTTCAGGGAGCTCACAATGTACCCACGTTGCTTCAGTATTTTGGGATATCAATCCGAGATCTGTTACTAGAATTGGTCTGATAATTGCTGAGCTGGGTGTGTGCAGGCATAGGTTCATTAGCATTTGGAGCAGCGATTTCCAGAATGCAGTGTGTCCCTGCTTTTTAGGTCCCAGAGTTCAGTGCAGTTCTCTTTTCTTCATTCTTCATGCTAATTTCTGTCCATCTTCCATGCAAATACGGCTAGGGGAGTAGTCTGTTCTTCATTCCTTATGCTAATCGAGATGTCTTCATCTTGTCACCTTGTCAGGAGGAGTCCAGGTGTCTCCCAGCGCCCTTCACTGTTCTCTGCAGCCTTTTCTCTGATCTGTTTTGGTTCAAACAGGGACTGAGTATGGGGGGATTGTCTTTCATGAGTCAGACAGGCTGGATACTGTGCCCTGGTTCCCAAAAACACAGAGCTGCCTGGTATCAGCGCTACCCACATACTGCATTATGTAACTTAGGAAAGAACTTAGGAAAGTACATCCTTCTACCTGCAAACTAATACGTTTTTAAATTGCAACCCTTACAGTTTTTAATAGTTTTATTACTAGTTTTAGTGTCAGGAGAAATATTACATACAGTAACTTTCTAGAATATTTTAAAACAATAGATATGGCCGATTTCTTGCAGGGTACTAAGTTATCTCCTTTCTAGTGCTAATGCTGCTTTATCTTTTTCTTTATATAACTGCAATGTGTTAAATGTACAGGTGGTGTTTGAGAGAGCACATGTGCTTGCCAACGGCCAAACTAAAAGGCTTGCTGTATTGCACGTTAAATCATTTAACAGCTCTTTCATTGATCTGCTGACAAATACCATGGAGTATAGTCCTTAAAATTGTACATATATTTCTTTGCTAACAAAACATTGTATATGTACAATTTTAGGTACTATAGTCAGTGGTATGTTAGTAGTAGATCAATAAAAGAGCTAACAGCATACGCATATGCTCATGCTGCATATTATCTGGTTGTTAAAACTGTACTTAAATGTACATCCCAAGTTTCCAGAATCTCTCCCTGCACATACATCCTGGATTGGGCATATTAGCAAAGAAGAGTACTGTTTTTCCCCCCTATATTTTAATGTTGCTATAGCTAACTTTTTTTTTTTTTTTTTTTTTTTAAGGTACATGCTACTTGCACAGTGTTTTGGATGTGCAGTGATTGAGGATGCCTGGCACTATTTCCTGCATAGACTCTTGCATCACAAGAGAATATACAAATACATCCATAAAGTTCATCATGAGTTCGTAGTATGTACTACTTTAATGACTTCAACCTTATGTGTTTAATATAACGAGGATGCTTACAATAAACACTGTATTAATAAAGCATATTTAAGTGGATCTTGCATCCATTTGGAAATAGGAAGAACAGCCAATCTTACAAACTATAAGAAAAAACTAGCTAGGTGTAAAAATATCAATTACCCCAGTATTTGTAACTGTGTTTAAATCACTGCTAGATGGTTTCCATAACTATTAAATTAACCCAAATACCATAGATATAATGGAATGTGTCTTGTAACAACATTTTGTCTCTTCTCTCCCTTTCATTCAAATGGCAGCAGCATTCTGATACCTATCTTATATCATCTGTCAGAATGGTGACTGTCTACTTGATTATTCATTTGTTGTATTTAATGGCACACTGTCAATTTGACAGTCACATTTGTTAGAAGATTTTTAACCTGCTATAAGAAACTATAATTTTAGTGATCTTTATAATTACTATGCCATAATCTTTATTGTACTCTAAGATTATTATAAATTGTCAGCTAAAATTACTATAGCTGCAAGGTTGGTTTGGGCAATTAACATTCTAAATATAGTCACTTAAATTGTTTGTCTTGTACAGTCCTAAAAAGACCCTTATAATAAACAGCAGTTGGGCAGCAAAAAACCCTATAGACTCTCAAGGATTTTTAAAAAAAAAGTTAAGGACGAACTAGTTAAAAATATCTTCATTCCAAAAGTAGTCTTAAAAAATTCAAGTTGACAGTGTTCTTTAAAACTGTTTTTAGTGTTGTATTTCCTGAACTTAGATGTGGTAAATTAGTATATTTTACATAGCATTCTCATTTTGTAAGGATGTTTCAGATCACCAAGCAAGTCCACAGATTATCTTATGAACCTAGTAAACAGACAACCACAGCTTGGTGTAGCAGACAGTAGCCACTTGTGAACTCCAGATTCAAATCCAAGGAAAAGGTTTATTTCAGAATCAGTGCAGAATACCACGCGCAGTGATCAGTTAGGAGTGATAAGCCAATGAATTGGCTGCATGTACACAAACACAAGGTTGTACATAAGCAAAAGAAAACGCTTAAGTCTCAGTGCATTCTTTTGTACCCAAGATGGCATCCTATTTTTATCACCTATTCTGATTTGTTTTATAATAATTTATGACCAGATCTGAAATTCTGCATCACACAATAGATTATATAATATTTATCTACTTATTAGCAATAACAAAGCTATTAGCACTGGAATGGGTTACCTAGGGAGGTGGTGGAATCTCCTTCCTTAGAGGTTTTTAAGGTCAGGCTTGACAAAGCCCTGGCTGGGATGATTTAGTTGGGGTTGGCCCTGCTTTGAGCAGGGGGTTGGAATAGATATCCTCCAGAGGTTCCTTCCAACCCTGATATTCTATGATTTTAATCCTATTATTTGAGAGAGACTTCGTTTTATCCTTATATCTGTCAGGTCTACTGTACCCAAACCTTGGACAATCCTAAAACTGAACAGGATATCTAGTAAGGCAAAAAGGCTCTATCTGCACTTCGTATTTGCCAAGAAGTTATTTGAAGTCTTATTAACTGCACTAGGCCAACAATTATACTGCTAATATGATATGATCTGCTGTGCGATATATATGATCCATTAAATACTTTTAGGCCCTTACCATCTTACCTTTGGTAAGATCACCTATTCGCTGTTTCACTTCCTTACTATAAACCTCGTTGGTCCCTAAGGGACAAAATGGAGTTCCACATTCTTCCTTTGAGAACTGCTTTGATTTTATGTTACTCATTCTGGTTGGCAGTCATCAAATCACGATTTTGATCTAGCAATACATTATTCATAGTTATTAATACAGTAGACTCTCAGTTATCCAGGATCGGGTTAACCAGGTTGTGGATTAACCAGGATGTCCAAAAAAATATGCGTTACTCACAGGGCTGGCTCTGGCTTTGTTGCCGCCCCAAGCACACACAAAAAAACAAACCACCAGGGCGCAGGGCAGCCAGTGAAACAACATCCCCTCCCACAGCGCAGGGTCTTGAACCATGCCCCCCCCCCATATTTTTTATGGATGGTGATTATCTGAGATTTTATTAACCAGGATTAATTTTTTCCCTGTCATCCCATATAATCGAGAGTCTACTGTATTACAATCTGAAGCACTATTAGATACAAACTTATATAAACTCATGTATATGTTCCTATGTTCTGAAAAGTCTCTAAAGAATATGAAGCTTTCACAAAAACCTTCTGTAATTGCCCTAATGAGATCATTTGATTTACTACAAATTTCTGGTTCAGGGAAGTTAATAATAGGGAAATGTGTCCTACCATTTTCAACTAATAATATATAGAAATGGAAAGCCTTCTTTTATTCATTTGCAAGGTTCTCATCACTGTAGTACTGGAATGACTCAAAATCAGTGGGTTTTGTCCTTCCCAGTGAGGTAAAGGAACACTCATGGGGAACTGAAGTACTTGATCATGTGCCCCTTTGAACAAATCACTTATAGCCAGTGGATGAACCAGGAGTTTAACCCCAGTCTCTTGAGAGCCCTGTCTGCAAGATCATCCTATTTACCGTTATCGCTCTTCTAATCTGGTCTGACTCTTGAGTGTTTTTGGCATATGACAGAAAAGTTTTTACTGTGTGTATATGTTTTGTTTTCCTTCCAGTCTCCATTTGGGATGCAAGCAGAGTATGCACATCCACTAGAAACACTTATCCTTGGAACTGGCTTTTTCATTGGTATCATTGTTTTCTGTAATCATATGATTCTTCTGTGGGCCTGGGTAATATGTCGCTTAATGGAAACCATTGATGTACACAGGTAAAATCCTTTCATTCCATGTTAGTGATTTTTCCATACTCGGCTCTTCCACCTATCTGTGTTCTAGTATATATGATACTAGGAGGTTCTTTACTACACTACAAATAGAAGTCCACACATAGTGTAGACCAGGAAGAGGAGGATTGTGGTGCTTCTTTCATTTAAGTATTGTAGTTAGCCATTTATCCTTTTCAAAATAATAATTGTTTTGGCAACGTTAATAACAAAACTGTTTGAGTGGGAGGATAGGGCACTCACTAAAACAACTTCATAAAGCGTCTACTGTACTAGAAACACGGCTTGTGAGATTGGTGGCAGGATTATATATCTTGATCTCAGTTTCTAGGAAAGGTAAATCTTGGAAACCAGTGAAGCTCTCACACATCACTTTGATGAACTTAGGCCTTGGCTACACTTGCACATTATACTGCAGTAAAGCCACCCAGAGCACTCTGTCTTACTCCCCATCCACACTGGCAAGGCACATAGAGCGCTTTGATTCCACAGCTCTTCTGGTACTCCACCTTGGCGAGGGATAACATCTGATGTGTATTAGGTGAGACGCCCTAGCATCAGTGTGAATGAGGAGTTGCATTATTGCGCTCTGATTGACCACTGGAAATGTCCCTTAATCCCCTTAAGTCAAGTGGCCACTTTTCTCATTGTGAAATTGGCTGTAGGAATGTGGAAGTGCCCTTTTGACATCCAGCTGCTTATCTGCTCTGAACCAATGCAAACAGTAAATGTTTGCTTTGAGTGAGGTGAGAGAGGCTGGGGAGGGAGGTCTGAATTTACAAGACTGCATGCTGACACACTCTCAGCACCCCAAAAACCAGCACACTCTCCTCCCACATACACACAGCAGGCTCCCTGTCACACTCCATCCCACCCCTTGCATTTGAAAAGCATATTACAGACCCTTGAATACTGGGATAGCTGCCCATAATGCACTGCTCCCAATGCAGCTGCAAGTGCTGCAAATGGGGCCACCCAGTGCGCTTGCAGCTGTCAGTGAGGACAGACTGTCGTACTTTCCCTAGTGCACGCTCCGAAGACTGGTTTAATCCAAAGCGCTCTACATCTGCAGGTGTAGCCAAAGCCTTGGAGGCTGAGAGAGAATATCGGATATTTAGAACACAAATTACCTAATGTTTGCTAACATATAGAATAAGTGGGCTTTTATTTTACTAAAATGGAGTGGGATCTCAAGGTCGTATATCTTAAATTTCTCAGTCAATAGGCTTGCCTGTGTAGGAAGGCTTGTCTTAGAGAACCAATGCTCCCTTAACCTAAAGGGCCCTAGTTTGTCTTCCAAGAGAAATTGCATGTCGGTGATGTTCCATAATGACAGTCTACATTTTTCTAAATCTGCAGGGCTTGGAGGGCATTTTTTACTTGTTTTTAATTAACCTAATCTCAATGTAGCAATAACATATATAGGCAAGAAACTAAAATATCAGGAATGGTATAAAATATTATAGGTTAGAACAGTGACCCATTCTTCAGGTGGTCAAATAGCATCATTGCATCAATTTAAACATTTTCTATGATTTTACTTCACTTCCATTTGAGGGAAGTTGTTGTTATATACCTTGTGAACTGAGGAATGCAACACTATAGCAGCGTAAATACAATAAAAATGGCTAACACTAAATCGAAGTAGTGCCTTTTAGTGTGAACAGCAGATAGAAACCACAACTGTCAGTGGACATTTTTCCGGAAGTG
The DNA here is from genome assembly GCA_007922305.1 of Dermatemys mawii. Lineage (NCBI taxonomy): Eukaryota > Metazoa > Chordata > Testudines > Dermatemydidae > Dermatemys > Dermatemys mawii. The sequence goes on along the minus strand of ML677326.1, from coordinate 59,012,520 downwards.
GTCACACTAACAGGTGTGGGATGACAGAATATTATAGCAAAATCAAATCTAGACACTCTCTTGCCACTAGGTGGTGTAAGATGCTTTCTAGTACCAACAATATATGAACATGTTGAAATCCTTTAATGTCCTTTCCCTTTCTTTTCTGTAGTACTTCTTAAATGTCAAGATTTTTAGCTACATTTAATGTGTTTCTCAACCTGGCACTGTACATTCTGGATCAGATGCCACACAAGACTTTCTTCTATATTCATCATTGTACTAATGTTTTGGGTGTTTTGGCTTTCATTTTTCAATCTGCCTTTTTTAAATTAAATGTTGATTTGGAAATGGAGTAGACAGATAATGGCATCCAACTACAGAATCTTAAGCATTCTTGGTCCATAGGTATTCTACAATCTCTAGTTTTAGTGCTAAGGCCCTAATAGATGGGTCTCTCTCTGTATTACAGTGGAATAAATTTCTTCATTCAACTACTTCAGAGAGTTTAACTGTAGTTGATAGTCAATATTTTAATTTTAGCAACGTTCTGAAAACCAAGAAGTGATCAGTGGTGCCTGGCATTCTTTGTTTCTAAACAAAATGTTAAAGAACTTTAGGGTTCACTGTTTTAATTCTGTTTTTTTGTTCTTTTTGTCTATAGTGGCTACGATATTCCTCTAAACCCCCTGCATCTCGTACCCTTCTATGCTGGGGCTCGTTTTCATGATTTCCATCACATGAACTTTATTGGCAACTATGCTTCAACCTTCACATGGTGGGATAGAATCTTTGGTACAGATTATCAGTATGTTTCATATCAAGAGAAAGAGAAGAATCAAGAACAGTTGACAGAAAAGAAGTCCAACTAAATTTCCCATTTAACCTCCCACAGACAAATGGCTTCCATCTTTTTTTTGGTGGGGGGGGGGAGGGCTCAGAGTGGTAATTTAACATCTGATCACAAATTAAAGCAATATTTTGCTTTTCTTAAAAGCAAAAATTAAGCATATACCTTGCCCCTTGGCTACTAAGTGGTAGGGAAAATCATTAATTACATTGTAGTATCTTCCTAGTGGGAATGCTTTTCTATTTTATACACATCTCTAAAGTATATATGCAGTACTTAAAGATGAATTTAAAAATTACATAGGTGACTTGAAAGTTTGTCATCTGTTGAAATAATTTTATTAAACTTTTTAAAGCATCTGTAATGCTGCCCTATTTGGATTAATGTAGAATTATGTACATTATAAAATACTGAAATTGGACTTCATTTTTTTTAAAAATGTATATATATTCTTAAATTTGTAATACAAATACATCAACCCCATTAAAACTGTGGTACTGGCACTATATTTAAACCTGGAGCAAATGGGCAGAATTTGCTTTAGAAACCAAAATACCATCAGTTGATAAGGAGCTCAGACCAGCCATTTGCACACTGAATAATGCAGACTGTTAATTCCAGAGGAGCTGGCTGCATGCTGAGAAACATTCCTGACATGGGTGTAGTACATTTTAGATAAGGTTAGAAAAGGGTGGGTTTGTTTTTATTTGAGAAGCCTTTTTTTGCTGCTCTTTAAGTTACTTTGTCAGTGTTCTTAGCATTTACATTACATTTCCTTCTGTGTGTTGTAATTTGCTAAACTGACTTGTTGCTAGATTTGCACTGTGGATTACAAAATACAATAAATGTGCTGATTTGACATAGTGTGTGTTTTCATATTTTCATGTAAAACAAATGAGGAATTGCCCTAGACTACCATTCACTTTCAAAATATATGAGCAGAGTTAATTCTAAAATTAATTGACTCAAATGGTGTAGGGTAACAGTTCCTCAGATGTATTGTAAAATGATTACCCCAGGGGTCTCCAAACTACAGCCCGGGGGCAGGATCCGGCCCATGGCTTCGATTTGTCCAGATGAGCAGGCATGTGGCAAAGCCACCGCTAACCCCCTCTTCTCCCCCCGCCCCATGAGATGCTGCTGGCGGCCCCATGTGCGGAGGGGTGGGTGCTCCCGCGGCAGCGGATGGAGGAATAAAGGGTGGGGTGGGGCGCGGCAGCAGCCAGAGGAGCAAAGGGGGGGATTTTGCATATATTGAATTTTTTCATTGTTGCTTTGGCCCACGAAGCCCCTTCAAAAATCTAATATGGCCCTCATCTCATAAAGTTTGGAGACCCCTGATCTACCCTATAATAACTGGAGGATTTGGGCTTTGTACAATATTATTGTCCCCCAATATAATTAAAACACACTTATCTTGTAGTGTATATGGACCTATCTTTTTCCCAAACAAGGTTACAGCTTTGGCAAACTAAAGCTGCAGCTTGGTTCAGGGGCAGAGCATGGTTAGGTCTATAATAGAACCTCAGAGTTCAAAACACCAGAGTTACGAACTGACTAATCAGTCCCACACCTCATTTGGAACTGGAAATACGCAATCGGGCAGCAGCAACTACAAAAAAACAGAACCGCACTGTGTTAAATGTAAACTACTAAATATAGCTCTGAAACTTTCCCTTTCTTTTTTAAAGAAAATTTTCAGTTGTAATTTTTTGAGTAAACAACCATAAAGTTTTGTTCAGTTACGAACATTTCAGAATTGCAAACAACCTCCGTTTTCGACATGTTTGTAACTCTGAAATGTTTGTAACTGATTCTACTGTACCTTACAACACCCAGAACCAATGTTTTTTTCAATGGTGGTGATTATGGTGGGGTGCCCCTTCTCGGGCCAGCTGTACGCTCTGGTAATCGAGCCCTTCCTCTGTCTCCTCTGCCAGAGGCTGACATGCTTGGTGCTGCAAGAGCCGGAGCTGCAGCTGGTCCTGTCAGCGTATGCCGATGACTTGCTTCTTTGGTCCAGGACCTGGGCGACTTGATGCGGGTGGAGGCTTGCCAGGCCATCTATTCAGCAGCCTCCTCCGCCTGGGTCAACTGGGTCAAGAGTTCTGGCCTGGTGGCTGGGCACCCTCGCTTCAGGTCATCTGGTGGAGCACAGGTCTGCTGCTCTATCTCGGCATTTACCTTTCTGTCACACATCCATCTCCACTGGAGAACTGGCAAGGTTTAGAGGGCAGAGTGCTAGAGTGGCTCTGGAGATGGACAGGACTACTCCAGTGCCTCTCCCTCTGAGGAAGTGCACTGGTGTTCAGTCAGGTGGTCCTGTCCATGCTTTGGCACTGACTCAACACCCTGATCCCAGCCCCAGACTTCCTGGCCAACCTTTGGAAGTTGATTCTGGAGTTCTGGCCAAAACTGAACTGTGACACCTCTCCAGGCTGCCAGTCTTCTACCAGGATCTTCTCTGGACCTTGAAATTGCTCTCGGCAACCAGGTCCCTGGTAGCCACCGAGGGGGTGGATCTCCTCACAGGGCCCCTGCTACACGATCCCCAGCTCTGTGTGCAGGTGGTGGAGTTCCCCTCGGTGTGCCAGAGGCTGGTCCTGGTGGAAGTCACCAGAGTCAGAGACCTCCTGGACTATGACCAGGGAGACTGGCTGGTTCCCCTGACACCCAGCGCGTGGGGCTCTCCAGGCCGCGTACTCCCTGGTGGGCACTTCAGGAGGTGAGGGCCGCTTCACCACCCACTGCTCAGGTTTTCCTTGACTGGGTTCTGCAAGAGGGCATGCCCCGCCCACCCTCCACCTCAGGCCCTCCAGACCTTTTAATCAGGTCCCGGCCCTCCTACCCCTTCACCATGAGCCAGCTGCATGACTTGCAGCCGGTTCGTTTTCCCAGATCCCTGCCCCTTTTGCAGCATAAGGGAGACCCTGGTACATGTATACCTGGAGTGTGCCAGGTTGCAGCCCCTATTCCGGCTCCTCTTGGACATCACGTTATGTTTTTGGTTGCATTTTTCCCCTCACCTCATCTATGCACTCCCTATCCATGGCTCCACGAAATCACGGGACCTCCTTGTCAATCTCCTAGCCCTGGCCAAACTGGCCATCTACAAAACAAGGGGTCTCCTGTGACTGGGGCCTATTTCTAATCCTCCATCCACTCACACATCCGGGCAGAGTTCCTTTGGGCATCGTCCACTGGCTCTCTTGATGCCTTTGAGGAGCCATGGGCGCTGTCTGGGGTTCTCTGCTCGGTATTCCAGTCCAGTTCCCTTCATTTAGCTCTGTGACCTCACTCCTGTACCTGCTATCTCTTTAGTTGTTCCCTGCAGTTATTTGGGATCCCGGACCTGTGGATTCTCCCCCTTGGCTGAAGAGAGGTCCTTTCACAGTAGGCAGGCTTCTGCCTGCCCACTTCCTAGAACCCAACAGGACCAGACTCCTGTGCCCCACTGGTCTGGGTCTGTCACAATGGCCCACACTTTGCATAATTACAATTGGACCTCAGAGTTATATTTCATATTTCTAGTTTCAGATACAAGAGTGATACATTTATCCAAACTAGATGACCACATGCAGTAGATGATCAGTTTTGTAAAGACACCTTACAAGAGACCTCTTGTAGGAAGCATATTCCAGTTACATTATATTCACACTCATTAGCATATTTTCATAAAATCATTTAGAGTGCAATGCCCCACATTGCAGCATGTAAGAGTTTTTTCATTTCAACCCCAACTAAAAACCATCCCTGACTCTATACATAAAGTCAATTTACATTCAGGTCTCTTCCACGCCATGCTATTCAGCACCCAGGTGCACAGGTAAGATCATCTCAGCTGGGATCTATGCAGAGTGTAGCTCCACCTCTTCCCCCAACATTCACAGTTCTTCCTGCGGACCAAGCCTTTTGTTCAGGCTTACTTCTTTAATAAGGGTGTGAGAGCTAACATCTTGTGCAATTCCTTTGGTGTGTGACAAATAATACATCTCCTTGAAAGGGAGGAAAAGTAATCACTTCATCTCTTGGCCAGGTAGGGTACCTGTGCTGTCACTAGCACTCAGAAACATTGTAGTGAATACTTTATACATTAGAAAACAAAGGAAAAAATAAACTCTGTTTTAAACAGTGTAATACAATAGGCTGTTAAGATCATGAGTGTGCAATGACCTACTCTGTGCTTTGGGTAAGGCAAAGCAGATGTCCTCTCAGTTAGGAAAGTATATTACACCACACTAATGGTACGAAATATAGTGATAATGATATCTGTTAAATGGGGATAATTTCATTTACTTACATCACTGGATCACCTGAAGTTTAATGAGTGTAAAGTGCTTTGAGACCATTTAAATGTAATTCCTATATAACTACAAAACAATATTGCTGTCATCACATAATACTATTACCATATTACATGTTCTTGGGATGTTGCCTTAATAGTATGTTCTCAGGAGGGTAGAACAGGGAAGGGAAGCTGATTGTTTTTGCTATCCTAATAATGTAAGAGCTTTACTCTTTAGGTGTGACATGAGAAGCTGAAATGCATCCACTGACATAAGTAAACTTTATACATACAAATGAATTAAGATAAAGCTTTTCTGAAATTTTTTAATGCTTTTAAAAACACAGCTAGAAGTTTTGCATCATCACACTGTATTGAGTGCTATCAGCTGGTAAAACAAATATAGTACAACTCTGAGAGAGACTTGGTTGCTGGATAGTTCTAACCTGCAATCAGGATGGGTGTGTGATCTACATAATTGCAGTTCTAATGTATTAAGCCACAAACTACAACATGTATTTAAATAATGTTAAGGATCAGACACACACACAAAATATGGAAATTCAGCATCAGAGGGATGGAATGTTGTATTTAGCTCACCCTGTTGAACTAGTTACCACAGCACATGCAATATGGTTATGTAAAATGAGCTATTTGGAGACTCCTGCAATGCTTAGCACCATAGGAGTTAAGACTAGGCAGTAAGCTTTAACTCAGACCCTTGTTTTTAACTTCCTAAAAGTCCTAATCCATAAGTAGTTGTGGTGGTATCTGATTGTGCCTTTTCTCTCTGACAATCTTTCCTTGTAAAATAAAATATTCAGCAATGGTATTTGGGTCTGACATAGGGAAAATGGACACAAAGGAAGGAGGGTTTTGTGCTTAATGCACATGACTCGGAATCGGCAGACCTGATTCCTATTCATGGCTTTGCTAAAGACTGCCTGCAAGTCACTTAGGCTACCATTTTAATACCTGGATCCTAGGTACTTGATTTTAGGCAACCTCCCCAAATCCTTATTTATATTCTTAAATAAGTGACCTGATTTTTGGCCTGATCCAATACTCATGGAGGAGTCTTTCTGCTGACTTCCGTCTGCTTTGCGTCAGGCCCTTTCAGAGGTAATGAGCTCTTGAAGACGCCATTGAAGTAAATCGGAGCTGTGGATGTTCAGCATATCTGAACATCAGGCCAATTTTATTTAGGTGCCTAAAGATGGATTGACAGCCCTAATTTTACGCACCTAAATTTTGACCTTAATGTCTTGTGTGCCGCATCATATAGATGAGGAATCTAAAACTTGCCTCACATGGGTGTTGTGTGGACAGATGTTTGTAATGAGTTTTGAGATGCTTTGATAGAAGGAGCTGTACGTGCAAAGTTTTATTAAATCACCTCACTTCAAGGAAATTGGGTCTGATTGTATTTTAGGTTTTTGATAGCAGCACTGCATTGCAGGGAAAGAAACATGAATGGAAGTTAACGAGACTGATATGAAACACAAAACTCTTACTGGCTGACTACAGGTTTACTCAGGGAAAGACATAACCATACACATTTTTAAAGGAGATTAATTACTTAGAGCCTGGTTTGAGGAGTAAGTAGGAATGATGAGGATGAAATTAAGAAAAAGATAACTCAGGTGGAATATTAAGAAAACTTTCTGAGAATGTGTTTGGTAAAACTGGAGGGAGGAGGTCCAAATCTTAGGGCCTTAATAAACAAGTCTAGGAAAAAACAGATATACCCAAGGGGACAATCCTGCATGGACAAAGAGATGAATTGCATGAAATTAAGAGGTCCCCTAATTTCCATATTGTGACCCCTTCCTCCCATTGGTGAGCAGTTACTCACTTAAGGACACCCACTGAACATGAGTAAGAAAATCACTCTGTTCCTTGCATGACATGAGCCATTAAACATTTATTTTTAAACATCATTAACTATTTGGATGTTAATATTATTTGCCAGACCTGTCTATTGCTAGAACTTAATCAAATACATTTACATTTTGCAATAGTTTTTAAAAGTTTGGCACTTCATGTCCAAAATCTATTTGGGGTCCAATAGAGTACAGTATATACCACTGTCCTCCCTGAGATCCACCCATTCCTCAGCATTCTGCACTCACTTATATCCTTGCCACTGCATTGATTTAAATGGGATTGCATGAGTAGAAAGGAGGGCACAATATAGTCTAATATCTTTTTTGAAGTGTTGTTTAAGTCCCTTGCTGGGCTATTCTGATATTACCCAGGATATGAATATTGAAAGCAGTTAATGAAAACAGGTTACTGGATTATGTATGCACAGCCAAGCAGGTGGTTTTACAACCATCAATAACACAGCTACTCTGATGACCAAAATAGCTTAGTCTACATTCTGCAGGACATTGTGGTCAGCAAAAAGGAGACATTTCTGGGATGTTGCTCAAGTGTGCACAAAATGCATGGAAAATCAGAAATGGCTTCTGTCTTGCACTTACTGTTACTTGTGCAAACAGTCCCCAATGTTGCGTTGTGTGTCAATCTGACTAGTCCCCTGAGTAAAGTGTTTGCAAGATCAGAGTCAATACCACTTTGATCTAATGGGGTGGTAGAATTGCATTAAACTTTTTTAAAAACCTAAATAAATGTACCTCTGAGGCTGCAGTGTGTATGGAAAGGTTTGATCCCAAATTTTTATAACCAAGTTATAAATCTTAACTGTGGAACAGTATAACGGTGCCAGGATGCTTCCAGGGCTGGCCCTAGCCTAAATGGCATCCCAGGTGAGGGGCATCTTTGGTGCCCCCTCCCATTTGATTAAACTTTTGAATACTTTTTTTTATTGCATTTGTATCTCATTTTATGATTTTGATGCACAATTTGCATGCGTGATTCGTCCCTGTCATAAATTTGAACACTAAGATCTGTAAATCTGTATTTATTTATGCCACACATAAGCAAATAAAAAAATCATTTCCTCTAAGCTTACAGAAACTTCATAATATTAAGAATAAGTGAAATGTATTAACATCAATAAATTGAACTGTTCACCAACATTGGGTGGACCAGTATTAAATAGTGTTACAGTATGTGACAGCCTTAGAATGTTAACCCGAGTCCTTTAGTTCAAAAGGTCTCTTTTCACATCTTTGCCATCACAAAGCATAGAGTTCGAGAGATCCAAAGACTGCTCAATGGCATTTTCAAGCAATAAAATAGTAATCAATGTCAGTGTCTCGTCGTCCAGCATAGCTCAAAGATGTTTTAATGAGCCTGAACTTCATGGCAGTGTGAGCAGAATCCTCAAAGCTATCCACACACTAGGAAAAGTATCCTTCAGCACTGTATCATGAATGAATTGGAGAACTTGGAATGGAGAGTGCTTCCCGTTCAGCAAAATGTGACGGATGTTATTCAATTCGATATCTTCATAACTGACATCTGAATTATTCCCCAGATGTCAGTGTCCAGTGAAGGCCTGTAAAATTGTTTAAGAGAGTTTTCCTGTTTGCTGGCATTCCAAAAAGCCCCCATTTTTTTTCATGGTACTTCATTTGTCTGACCCTTTCTTTGGCCAGGTCTACAATGGGGTGGGAGGCACAGGGGTGTCGACCTAAGATACGCAACTTCAGCTACGCCAATAGCGTTGTTGAAGTCGATGTATCTTAGGTCGACTTACCTGGACATCCTCGCGGTGGCAAGTTGACCGCTGCTGGTCCCCTGTTGATTCGTTGGGTAGTGTAGACTTACCCTTTGATGGACACTTAAGCAGTGGCAAGGAGTAAGCAAAAATACTGCCTACTGAAGTTTTCTTCAGAGCTTCCCATCACCTCATTTCTGTCCCCGCCCCATAACTAAACTGTCTCTTTTGCAGATGAATATGAGTTTCCTTGAAGACAGGCTCAACTCCTAAGTTTTCTACCATTTCTTTGGCAGCAGTGATGGCCTCTTCAAATCCATGGTCACTGTAGGCCACAACGAAACCTAGGCAGCTTCTCATCAAAATAGTAGTGGTTGCAATGTCCATTGACTGAGTTTGTAATACCTGCTTACAATGATTATTTGGAACAAGATATGGAGCCAAACCAGTTGACACCAGAAATTTGAGTTCAGCTATCTGGTTTGCCAGGCTTTGTGCCTTGGGTCCGATTCCAGCTTCGGCTTTATTTGACTGCCCCAGTTACTTGGTACCTCACTGGCCTTACACTGTCAATGCAGGTCTTCCAGCGAGTGTCACTTAGTGGGCTCACGGTCAGATATGGAACATTGTCCATGAGTGACAAAGAGTCCTGTGGCACTTTAAAGACTAACCAAAGTATTAGAGCATAAGCTTTTGTTGGCTAATACCCACTTCATTGGGAAGTGGGTATTAGCCCACGAAAGCTTATGCTCTAATACTTTGGTTAGTCTTTAAGGTGCCACAGGACTCTTTGTCACTTCTGCAATTCCAGACTAACACAGCTACCCCTCTGATTATTGTCCATGAGGATCTTTTACTTGATATCTGATGCTGAAAGCAGGATGCCTATCCTTTGCAGTACTCCATCACCATCGTTCTAGGAGGTTTGAGGAAAATGTTGTTCTCAGAAAGTCTGGAAGGGTCCACGAGATTCTACAAAGGTCCAGAACATTCTAGGAGGTTCCTGAAAAATGAATCCCCCTGGGGATACCTGAAACATGTAACTTCAGATGTTCTATTTCCCCTTTTGTTGCTAACAACAAAAACAGCACTCCAAGCCAGGTGCCCCCCAAGGTGGTCCCCTGGGTCACCTGCTCCTAGATGCCTCGATAATAAGAACACATCAGTCTTGTTACCGGTCTCGCTGTACCCCGTTTTAGCCTAAATGCAACCCTAGGTGACCGTTTCCCATCTGGCTGATTATCTGTAGCATAGAGTTGTATTGTACAGAAGCAACACCAGCCCCAGCAGGGGGCCTGCCCCCGTGGTGTCCCCGCATGAGTTCACTCCACCCCGTCTCTGCAGCAGACGGAGCGGAGTGATCCCGTGCGCGCCACCCGCGCAGGGTCAGCGGCGTCTCCATCCCTGTCCTCCTTCCCCGCGTGCAGTGGTATCTCCTGCGTCTCCCCGCGGCGCGGCGGCGAGTAGTGCAGCCTGCGGGGCTCCCGGCTGGCTCAGGTTTAGCGGGCTGGGAAGGTGAGGGCCGGGCGAGCGGCGGAGGGGAACAAAGCGCAGAGGAGCCGGCACGGGCGAGGAGGGCTGAGGGATGGCAGCGGGAAGGGGCTCGGGGCTGCTGGCGCTGGGCGCGGCGCTCGGTGCCTGCTGGCTGCTGGGCGCCGGGGCGGCGGAGCCGGAGGCGGCCGGCGGCGCGGCGAGCCGGCGGCGGCGGCTGAGCCAGGAGGACGGCATCTCCTTCGAGTACCACCGTTACCCGGAGCTGCGGGAGGCGCTGGTGGCCGTGTGGCTGCAGTGCCCCTCCATCAGCAGGATCTACACCGCGGGGCGAAGCTTCGAGGGCCGGGAGCTGCTGGTCCTCGAGATTTCGGATAACCCCGGCAGACACGAGCCTGGTGAGTGCCGCCCGGAGCTCCCCGAGCCGGCATGAGCCCGGGGAGGGAGGGGGACCGGCACGGCCGGGGCCGCGGGGGTCGTGTCAATACCGCGGACAGGGCGGCGGGAATAAGGGCAGGCTTAGCACTGGCGTGGGGAGAGCGGTATCACGCCTAGCCCTGATGCGGCGGTAGGAAGAACACACCATGAGCAGTTCGTAGGAAACAGGGATGCAGCGATATTCGTACATGTGGGGCAAGAGCAATCGTGTACTATCAGGACTGTGGAAATAGTCATTAGTATGTCAAGGCTACGTGAAGCATTGAACAGTTATTTCTGATAGGGTGTAGGGATCGTAGATTGGGCATACTAGCGACTTGTAGTGCTATAGACAGAACAGAATGATACTTACATCGCTTTAAATTTTCAAAGCCCACTACTAACATTATTATTAAAATCTTCCCTTTGCTAGGTAGGGATGGAAGTGTCTATTAGTCTTTTAGTTGATCATGTTTTTAATTTTATCATTAAAATGAATGTCATATAATGAACAGCCACTGAAAGTAATATTAGAAATCCTAGAAAACAATGACCCTGATAGGGGCTGAAAGATCTCCCTTTAATTTTGATTTATGAGGGAATATCATGTGCAGGCATAGTGGAAGGAAATTACCTTCTTTATTTCCTGATCTAAACAAAATGACAATTTAAAATCTAACATGTCTGTGCTGAAATCTGGGTCACCTTTGAGTGTGTAAAATGCTGTGTTGTCGGGGAATGGATGGTTAGCAGTTGCACCAATTATATTTTGGGGAGAAAAATTAACACCTTGTTATTATTTGTAATTATCTTTTGAGATAGTTAAAGCTGGTGATTTACAGCTGACATTTATAGTATATTGGTTTTATACATAATGCATTTCTAATCAGTGCAAGTTTACTCATTTGTATAAAAATTTATTTCCAAATACTGTGTTTTTAAAGGCCTAATCCTGAATGGTGCTAAGCAGCTGAGGTCTGATATATAGTCCTTTGCAGTCAGTAGGAATCTTTCCATTGACTTCAACAGGTTTGGGGGCAAGCCCACCCAAATTAGCACTGATTTCAATGAGAGTTGTGAGTGCTGAGCACCCATCAGGTTCAGGCCCCACATGATTTGAGATTTATCTTTAATTGTCTTTTTGACCTCCAGTAATTATACCCCTGCCTGACGTTCCCTGGGAGTTACATTGCTTTTGACAGCACCATGACTGTTGATAACCATGTTGAAAATGAGAGGTGGCAGGATATTTGACATAATAAAAAGGCAAAATAAGGGGAAAATACAAGATAACACTAGTATAGTTTTGGAATGAAATATAAATACCAAAATTGGAACTGAGTTAAAGTATTTTATTGTTGGTGTTGGGGCCATCTTGACAGCAAGCATGATATTTAAAATAAGAGGTATTGTTATTATTTATTTATTTTTATTTATGTAATGTGCATATTTGAATGATACGCAGATGTTACTGTGGCTTTCTGAAAGTTATTGCTTTTTCTTATTATATTTTATCCAGCATTCATTCAATCTATTTAAAATAGTAAGAAAAAGACAATTGTAGGGTGGGAGAATATAATTTGCATAGAAGCTGTGATCCTGGCCCCTTTGAACTCACTGGAGGCTTTGCTATTGACGTCAGTGGATGAAGCAGCAAGCTCTATGTCAGTTTCTTACTTCATCTTTTAACAAAAATGTTTTAGTGGACCACGGATAGGGAACTTTCTTTGGGATTGATCCTGTAAATGACTTCAATGAACACTACCAGGGCTGGCTCCAGGCACCAGCCGAGGAAGCACGTGCTTGGAGCAGCACATTTTAAGGGGTGGCATTATCCAGCCAATCTTGGGGCAGCACATTCCGCCCCCCCCCTTTTTTTTCTTCAATGGCACTCGGGCTGCTTTTATTTATTTATTTATTTCTTTTTTTACTTGGGGTGGCAAAAAAGTTAGAGCCGGCCCTGTTCACTACCTCATAGGAGGATCCCCTTATTGTAATTAAAATATTCACACTGAACATATTGTTTGAGTACCTCTGATTCAAATATGTGTAATATGACCTATCCTAGCAAGTTGTAGCAGCCAATGATGAAAAAGGGGAATATTTTCCTCCTAAAGATTAACCGGGATTTAAACTGTGAGAGTTTATTGCTGGATAAAAGCTTTAAGGTCTGATCCTGCAGGGTGCTAAGGCACTTCTAGAGAGGTGCTGAGCTCCCTTTACCTTCAGTTGCACTCAGGAAGCACTCGACATCTTGCAGGATTTTCTTAGGATGTCTAGAGAGTACTGTAATCTCTTGTATCTGGAACTATACAGTAACTAAGGGCTCAATTCAAAGCCCATTGAAATAATTGGATAAATTACTAATGACTTCAGTGGGCTTTGGATCAAACCCTGAATGTCTAAATACTATTAATGGGCATTTTAGAAATGTGGTCAGTAATAATAAAAATGCAAGACACTTTTTTCAGATTAGTAAACAATGTCACTTTTTATTTTTCTGTGTATGCTTTTGTGATATCTATAACAAAAGAAGTGGAGCCCTGGATCAACCCTGCCAGAAAATGTGAGTATGATTCTGCAACCCTTACTTATGTGAGTAATCCTTGCTTACATCAGGAGTCCCCACAGAATTCTTTAGAGGGTGAAGACTAGCCACATGAGTAAGGATTATTCATGTAATTAAGGCTTGCGGGATCAGGCTCTATATGATTTCTTTTAATCTATCATTAAATTACAATTTACAGAATTTTGTGGCACACTGCGGAGTTGTGATCCAGCCTGTCCTTACAATAAAATTATCCCGAGTCATTGTTTTTTTTAAAAAATGTGGTGGCCAATAGGGCAGTGATCTGCAGAGAACTGATAATTGCAGAGACCTGATAAGAATGCTAGGCTACACTTTGTACTGCTGCAGCAGCTGACTGGGATAATTTAAACATTTTCTGTCTGGATGAATTCTACACAAAGTTCACATTTCTTAAAGAAACTTTGATTATACCCTTGAGTTGCAAAAGTAACATCTTTTTATAAGAAAAAGCTGTACAGAATCTATTTGTGTTGATTTTAATGATTGTGAAGGAATAAAGAAGCACAAATAGGGACACCCTTTGATTTACTGTGTGAAGCTGAACCAAAAGGTTGGTTGTTAACTTTCTAATGGCACAAAACTGACCCCACCCCTTTTCTGAGACCCCACCCTGCTCACTCCTTCCCCCCTCCCTGTATCACCTCGCTCCTCTCCACCCTCATGCACTCACTCATTTACACTGGGCTGGGAAGGGTCCCTTTTTGACTGGATATTCTGATTGAAAACTGGACACCTGGCAAACCGTAATCTTTGTCAATTTTTTTTATACATAAACACATATCAGCAGGCAGATGTCACATAAACATGGGAATCAATATATGTACACAGGCACAATGTGCATAAGCATGTGCACCAACCTGTGGTTTTCAGAAATTATTCATGAAAGGAAACAATTTAATTTAGGTGCAATATAAAAAAAAACACATGTGAAGAATGGAAAGGACATTTATGTAAGCATGTATTAAATTACCCAAGCAACGGAATGATTCTTTAAGACCTCGTATTTGCTGGGATAAATATAAATTAAGAGGTTTTTAAAAAACCCATAATATGCACGTTGGAAACAAGAATGGCTCTTTAAGAACAAGTCTGGTTTCTTGCGTAAGTGTGTGAAGTATTTTGGCAATCCTTTAAAAACACAGATTATGCACTCAGAAAACAAGAATGACTTTTTCTGAGCTGTTCCCATAGATCGGCTAAATATTAAAGGTAGGAGAATGCCAAGTTTTACTTTGCCAGACATTTTCAATTGTGAATTAAACACCAGCAGCATGTGTTGCATTTTGTGCAATCCTGAATATTATACAATTTAAGCGATTCAAGGTGAAATGTTTTTCTCTGTCTTTCTTGTGACCCAGGACCATGAGATTGGATTCTGACTAAAAAGGAGTTAAATGTACTTTTGAGGGTGGCAGTTCCTTTTTACGTACTACAGAACTCAAACAGGAGAGTAGAGCCCATTGCCACTGTCATAAAAGGCATGGCTGAATAAGTAGAAGTAAAAACAGGAGATGAAAATTCCTGGAACTCCAGCAAACAGTTTCAGATAGAGAGGGGTGTCAATATTGGTTGCATCAAATTGAGCAGTATGCTCAAGCAGATGGAGAAGAAACCAGAGTCATCTGAAAGCAAATCATTGCTCTAGAAGGGCAGTTTTATTGCTGTTAAGGTGGGAGAAACTGAACCCAGTCTAGAAATGGCCAAGGGCATTGTTTTGGGAGAATTGGTGGGGTAAGAAAAGACAATTTTCTCCAGGCTCTGGTTAAAAATGGTAAAAGTGAAGATGGGACAGTAGGTAGTGAGATGTTGGAAATTCTGGGGCAATGGTTGGTGATCTAGTATTCCTGAAAGTATCAAGGAAGATGTAAGCTGGCAATAAATAACTGATTATTACTGTGATGGGGGATAATGGGTGAAAAGCAGGCCCCATTGAAGTCAATGAAAAAATTCCCATTGACTTCAACAGGGCTAGGGTTTCATGTAGTGTTTCTTGCCTCATTTGTAAAATGCTTTGAGATCTTCAGATGAAAGGTGCTATATATGTGTGAAGGGTACCTCCTTATTTTATTATACAGAGGGCCTTGGTTGAGAGGCAAAGGAGGCAAGACGAAAGAAAATGTATGGCATTGCTTTTTCTTCAATGACCGTATATACTCTCTCCAACTTGTATATGAAAAAAGCATTCTGCTTATTAATTAAACAAACAAACAAAAACAAAAAACCCAACGGTATTTTGCTGTAATTCAATTGCAGGATAAATTTGCCTATTGTTCTAAGGATTTTTCCCTTCAGTTTAAAAAGAAAACTGATGGACTTAGCCTCTGGAAATATGATTTCCATGGGGACAAACACAGTAGATGCAGATAGAATCTTTGTAACTGGGGATATCTTCTGCATAAGATTTGGCTTTTATTTGGTAATAGCAGTGATATAGAGGGATTGATCTTGCACCAGTAAAGTCAATGGGAATTTTGCCATTGATTACAATGAGAGCAGGATCAGGTCCATATCATCCAAGAGAATAGGTTTCTGGGCCCTGTAACCATAATTTATACAGTTAACTAATAATATATTACTACAGCATTTTGTGACTAAAAATTAAGTTAATAAGTCATCAAAACCTATTTGCATTGGTTTCTCAACGAATAATCTCCTGATCCTAGTCCTCAGTGGGGCAAAACTTTTACTGATGTCTCCTAAGGAAGGAACAAGAAGTGCAAGAACAGGAACTTGTTCTGTACGTTATTGCTCTGCTTAGTGCACCGGAGGAAATGGGTAGGCTGGGGAAAAGGTGTCTCTGTGTCTAAATAAGTGGCCTGATTTTTTCAGAAGGGCTCAGCAACCAGCAGATATCACGTGGGTGTTTAAATGTGGATTAGGAGTTTAACTTTTGGCATCAATTTTCTGGCAGTATTGACCCTAAATAACATAACCTAAATGTGGGCACTACAGTTATTTGCACCTGCAAAATTTTAGGTACAAAAAAATGAGCAGCGTCTTTAAAGCTAGACTAAAAATCAGGCTTACAATATATTTTAACAAACTGAGCAAATAAAGCTACTACTAGCCAGCAAAAAAGCTTATACCTGATGCTTAAGATGTCACCAGAGAATCTGTTTCACAGCTGTGACATCAGCAGAAAATAGTCTTTTCTCTCAAAGGTTGTAAAGTTGATAGTGACTGATAGATTACTTGACAGAATTGCTTGTGACATTAGAATTTTACTGCCTTATAACAAACCATTTCATAATGCTTTTATAAGTTTAAAAGACTCTATACAAATTTTAGAAATACGGTGATAAGTTTTATCATACAAAAAACAAGCAAACACGGGGAGGACAGAATGATCTTTAGCGTACTGTATGAGTAATTCTGTGCTGTGTCTCCTAAGAGATACAGCAGAGGAGGATCAGGGTGGGGGAAGGAAGGTGGCTTTTTTCCAATTTTGTGCCATATGTGCTGCTGTGGGGGCTAAAATTCATCCAGCATAAATTAAAGTAGCCTATTTTAATTATGGGAGGAGCCTTTCCCTGCCTGCCCATGGGCAGTGCTGCAGCCAAGAATCCCCTGGTCCACCATCTTCTACTTCTAGGCCCACACCTATTTTGGAGCTTTTGAGAGGGCACTTAAATTGGCTTTATGCTGTTCCTGTACTGAGGAAATTCTCCCTTGGCCCATTATGACCTGTTTAAAGCTGCTGTCTACTGCTGGAGTGGTGTATATGGACTAGAGCAGGGCTAGACCTGGCCAATATTTAAGTCAGGTTCAGCAACACCGAAATGTTTTGCAAATTCAAGAAGTTTCCACCAAATTGTTCATTTAAATGTCCCAGCTCCCCCATTTAAAAACAAAATCAAAATGTTCCATTTCAACATTTTTAAAATGAAAATTTTCAGCTTTTTGGTTTAAAGTAACATTTTGTTTCAAAATTTCCTTTAATATTTTAATTTTTTTAAATAGAAAAACATTTTAAAATGGTCCAAATTGAACAAAATAATTCATTTAACTGAACTCAAAATGATTTTTAAAATGTTTTTGATACACTAAAAATTTGGACAATTTTTTTGTTTTCAGTCCAATCTGGGATTTTTTTTTTCCTGACTTTTTGACATTATCATGATTCACTGAACTCTAGCAGGGACTAGGATCCAACCTGTGAATTTAATTAAAATACTTCCTAAAATTTTGACTGAATTGATCAGAAGCATATAAAACATCGTACAGGAAAACTTTTTGAATTAGGCAATAACGAATACATCATCTCAGAATAATGTTGACAATAGAAACCACCTAAGCCTCATTTTCTTGGTTACCATGAAGTCATCAGAACATCAGATATTATTTATAGCTTTATTGTTTATAGTTAATTGCACTTCATTGTACAGTATTTTATTCCCTTTTGTTTCTGTCTCTGTGAGTCTCGATCTAGAAGTAGAAATCCCATGTTATTTGATAAGATCTATTATCTCTTGTTTTGGGGAATCATTAATGCAAACTGAATGTGGCAAGTGACTTGTTTTTAATACTGGATGTTAGAGAGAGGCTCATTTTATTATATCTTTAATGTTTAAGTAGACAACACTTTTTGTTAAGTGATTAGTGTTTAGCATTATCTTGCTGCAGAGAGGCCATGAAGTACATGAGGCCAGTTTCCTGTATGCAAGAACACTGATGGTGGAAACTGGTTATATTTTTTCCAGTGCACTGAATAAAGCTGGGGAGATTACAAATATAGTGAAGACAGGAACACAAGGAAAATACTCTGAGTATCTGGAACATAAGAAGTGCTACAGAGTCACCAAATTACTCCATATTTTCTCTGTAATTTGTTGTTCAATTTGTCCTTCGATAGCAGCTCATCATTTGCAATCCTCTTTAAACATCTGCCAGACCCCACAATGACTCTTTACACATTCCTGTTTCTTAGTGCTGTTCTTCCTTCTTCTTAACTGAGGACAATATTTCGTCCCCCACTTCTTCCCTAATTTCACCTGAAAATAATTCCAAGGCAAACATTTTTGTTGTCATACAGACACACACATGCTCTGAAAATGGTTCCACTGCCAAAAAATATCCATTCTCATTCTCATTTAAAACAAAGCACCAGAATTGTTTGGGGGAAAAAAATCAATGAAATTCTGGGAGGTGCTGAGCATCTGTAGCTCCCAATGAAACTGGAGATTTGTCTTTATAGAAATAAAATCCCACAATAATACAGGCCAGATTATACCCAAGTACCTGCATCCGGATCTCCTTTGTGTTTGGGGAAAGGAGAAGGTTACTATATCTGTGGAAGTCCCCTCCTCTTTCCCACCCCTCCCTGCAGAGCACTCTGCAGGCCCAGAGAATTTGTTCATTCTTAGGGAGTTGAAAATGAGGAGGGCTACTCTGTGGCCTCAGGGGAACAACCAGCAGCTGTATTAACTTTTCTTTGAAACCACCTCTGTGCTGGCGCAACTGGGTAAACTGGGGAGTCCCGGGGCAAGAATTGGTGAGGAGAGGTCCTAGCAGGATGGTTTTAATGGATGCCATCTCACACCAGTTCTGGGAATGTGTCCTTAGCAGATTCCATAATGTACATGGATCTAATGAGATCTGCAGGGTTTCTGAGCCAGAGTCCTGGTTTCTTCCATGAAAGAACAATATCCCCGCAACAGAAAAGTGCAGAGTTCACTCCAAAAAAGGGAAATGCAGAGTTTCCGAACTCTTACATGGATATTACCACACAGTCACAATCTGCCCCATAATGTTTTAGTAACACTTGTTGAGGTTTAGTTATTCCTGTTCCATTGGAGTCAAATTTTGAGCAGCCTCATGTGAAACATTTAGTACAAATTATTTAATGAGATAATTTGCATATTTAAAAATAATTTGTATATAATAAACTTTTGTTTATGATCATCACTCCCTGCATCAAACAGTGATGAGGGTAAGTCATGGAGCAATACAGAATTTGGCAGCTGGGGCAGGTAGCTGGGTGCTGGAGAATGGATGGGGCCAATAATGAACCTTTATCTTCTGACAACTCTTCAGCTTGCTCCTGCTGCCTCCTTCCCTTCCTGGGGCTGGCTGCTTTTCCCATGCTCATATCCAGCAGGAAGAGTGGTGTGACGAGAGAAATATGGCTGCCGTGTTGCTTGCTTACTAGGCACCATCCTAGTTGCTTGAAGCAATTCTTGGCCATTTCGGTCTCTCAGCTGGATGCATAGTATCTCCGTTGGGCTGCAGGAATGTGTGACACATGGCAGCAACCTTGCAATTCCATTTCTGCCTGATGACAAATTAGGACAAAAAGAAAGAAATTCACTTCCCAATAGGAGGAAACAGGACATTCTGAATGTTCCTTTTAGGTAAGCTTTACTCTGTACTGAATTATTTTTTTCCATAAATATCTTTGTTTTTGTTTTCTCCATAGTCAGATAGCAATATGCATCCCTTACCCAAAGACTTTGTGCGCCTCCAGCCTCGGTCCCCTTTTCCTGTGTAGCTCAGCACAATCCTTCATCCATGTTTCCTGCCTGAAATCTCTAAACAGTGGTTTTCAACCTTTTTTTGTTTGCGGACCCTAAACAATTTCAAATGGAGGTGTGGATCCCTTTGAAAATCTTAGACATAGTTGTGGACCCCCACAGTTAGTTGGTGAAAGGCAAGAAGTAGCTAAGGAAAGCTTTAAGTGTATGGTAAGTGGAAAGGGGATGAAGTTGAAGGAACACTAGATTTGCTGGGGCATATTATTTGGGCATGTCTCGTTAATTAATTCCTTGCCATTGCAGGATCCTTGGGCATTGGCATACTTCACCATTATTCCTGTTCTTTGCCAATAGTATGGCTGCTGAGGGCTTTCATCTAATTCTGGTTGTTAGGGCTTGGTGTGGGGCTGGCTCGGTGGTGCTAGTGGCCTGTGATATAAAGGAGGTCATACTAGATGATCTGGTGATCCCTTCTGACATTAAACTCTATGACTAAAACAGATATGCTTAAAAGAAAGACCATTCTACCATCGGGGAAAATAATCAGGACAGATTCTAACTTGCTTAAAACCAAAATATCCAGAGTGCTCTGGTTCTCCTATTGAACCTAGTGGTGAGCTAATTATGCAGTAAGATGACTGCCACCATGTTAGCAAACTCAGGGACTTGGTAGGCAAAATCCCATGGGAAGCACAATTAAAGACAGTTGGCAGTTTTTCAGATAGACATTATTAAGGGCACAAGAGCAAACTATCCCACTGCACATGACAGATAGGAAGTATGGCAAGAGACCACCCTGGCTTAACCAGGAGATCTTCAATGATATAAAACTCAAAAAAGAGTCCTACAAAAATGGAAACTCAGTCAGTTACAAAAGATGAATATAAACAATTAACACAAGTATCTAGGGACAAAAATAGAACAAGCCAAGGGACAAAAATAGAACAAGCCAAGGCACAAAATGAGATCAGATTAGCTAGGGACATAAAAGGAAACAAGAAAACATTCTACAAATACATTAGCAGCAAGAGGAAGACCAAAGGACAGAGCAGGCCCATTACTCAATGAGGAGGGAACAGAAAATGTGGAAATGGCAGAGGTACTTAATGACTTTTGTTTCAGTTTTCACTAAGAAGGTTGCTGGCGATCGGATGTCTAACATACTGAATGCCAGTGAAAATGAAAGTCAGAGTCTAAAATAGGGAAAGAACAAGTCTAAAATTACTTAGACAAGTTAGATGTCTTCAAATCACCACGGCCTGGTGCATCCTAGAATACTCAAGGAGCTGTCTGAGGAGATATCTGAGCCATTAGCAATTGTCTCTGAAAAGTCATGGAAGATGGGAGACATTCCAGAAGCCTGGGAAAGGGGAAATACAGTGCCCATCTATAAAAAGGGAAATAAGGACAACCTGAGGAATTACGGACCAGTCATCTTAACTTCTGTAGCTGGAAAGATAATGGAGCAAATAATTAAGCAGTCAGTTTGCAAATACTTATCACCTTATTATCTTTTAGGTAACAGTCAGCAAGGATTTGTCAAGAACAAATCATATCAAACCAACCTGATAGCTTTCTTTGACAGGGTAACAAGCCTTGTGGATGGGGGAAGTGGTAGATGAGGTATATCTTGACTTTAGTAAGGCTTTTGATACTGTCTGGCATGACCTTCTCATAAACAAAGTACGGAAATACAATCTAGATGAGCTACTATAAGGTGGGTGTATAACTGGTTGGAAAATCATGCCCAGAGAGGTTACCAGTGGTTCACAGTCATGCTGGAAGGGCATAATGAGTGCGGTCCCGCAGGGATCAGTTCTGTGTCTGGTTCTGTTCAATATCTTCATCAGTGATTAGGTAATGGCATAGAGAGTACGCTTATAAAGTTTGCGGACAACACCAATTTGAGAGGGGTTGCAAGTGCTTTGGATGGTAGAATTAAAATTCAAAATGATCTGGACAAACTGGAGAAATGACCTGAAATAAACAGGATGAAATTCAATAAGGATAAATGCAAAGTACTCCACTTAGGAAGGATCAGTCAGTTTCACACATACAAAATGGGAAATGACTGCCTAGGAAGGAGTACTGCGAAAAGGGATCTGGGGGTCATAGTAGATCACAAGTTAAATATAAGTCAACAGTGTAACACTGTTGCAAAAGAAGCAAACATAATTCTGCCATGTATTATCAGGAGTATTGTAAGCAAAACATGAGAAGTAATTCTTCTGCTCTACACCACACTGATTAAGCTTCAACTGGAGTATTGTGTTCAGTTCTGAGTGCCACATTTCAGGACAAATTGGAGAAAGTCCAGAGGAGATCAACAAAAATGATTAAAGGTCTAGAAAACATGACCTAAGAGGGAAGATTGAAAAACTTGAGTTTGTTTAGTTTGGAGAAGAGAAGACTGAGAGGGGAGGTAACAGTTTTCAAGTACATAAAAGGTTGTTACAAAGAGGGAGGAGAAAAATTGTTCTTCTGAACCTTTGAGGATAGGATAAGAAGCAATGGGCTTAAATTGCAGCAAGGGCAGTTTAGGTTAGACATTAGGAAAAACTTCCTAACTGTCAGAGTGGTTAAGCACAGGAGTAAATAGGTTGGATATTAGGAAAGTAAGTAGATTGTATATTAGGAAAAACTTTTTCACTAGGAGGGTGGTGAAGCATTGGAATGGGTTACCTAGGGAGGTGGTAGATTCTCCTTCCTTAGAGGTTTTTAGGGTCAGGCTTGACAAAGCCCTGGCTGGGATGATTTAGTAGGGGATTGGTCCTGCTTTGAGCAGAGGGTTGGACTAGATGACCTCCTGACGTCCCTTCCAACCTTGATATTCTCTGATTCTAAATTGCCGAGGGAGGTTGTAGAATCTTCATCACTGGAGATTTTGAAGAACAGGTTGAACAAACACCTGTCAGGGATGGTCTAGATAATATTTAGTCCTGCCTTGAGTGCAGGGGACTGGACTAGATGACCTCTCGAGGTCACTTCCAGTTCTATGATTCTATGTGTTGAGTGAACATAAGTGCTGGAACTAGGGTTGTTGGGGTTGCTGCTGTATCCCCTGGCTTGAGGTGATTTTCCATCATATACAGGGTTTACAGTTTGGGTCAATGGCTCTCAGCAGTATCACCACTATACAAATTGTTCCAGCACCTCTGTGAGTGAGCTGGTTTTTTTTAAGATTTTTTTTCAACTTTTGTGCTGAATGTAGTTTAATTTTGTAAGAAATGTCAGCTTAATTGCTTATGGGAAAAAATGTTACATATTTAGAAAGTTTTGTAAATGTAGAGCCCTTTTCCTTGAAACAAAAAGGGAAAACAGTTTTATCAGAACAAAAAATGTCTGTGTGTGGGTAGTTTCAGTAATGCTCTCCCCACAACAGCCCATCAAGCAAAAGGAGAGACCTAGACATTGCTAAGCATTATTTTACTTTGTTTTTAAACATTTGTGAATTCATCAAAAAGTTTTATTGTTAGTAGTTTAAGAGCACTTTTAAAGTTCAGTTAAAACAGAAGTATGTAGAGCACGCGATAATTTCAAGAACCAAACTATGTGCTGCGATGGACTTGCGGAATTCCCACTTAAATCCAGGGGCCGTAAAAGGCATATTCATGTGTAGAGTTTCCACCAAAGTGCGCAAGTTAGGACTCTGATCCTGCAAAGACTTACACATGTGGTTAACGTGTATGCACTAGGAGTAGTTCCATTGAAGTCAGTGGGCCTACTCACCAGGTATAAGGTTAGTCCTGCACATAAGCCTTTTCAGGATCAGGGCCTAGTCTTTTTACTCCCAAGTTATATTTCTGAGGTATTTAATTACCTCAATTTTTATTCATCTCATAATGAAAAAGAGATCATAGAGCGATATTGGCAGCTCTCTATACTACTTGGGAAACCTTAGGCTGGCATATTTCTCAGGGGTTGAATCCAACCATTTTACAGTCCCTTTATTTTGCTGAAGCACCATAAAGAGAGGACAGACTGTAACCAAGAATCAGTGTCCAGATCTTCATAAAGGGCATTACTTTGCACCATTGACTCCAGTGGTGATTTTGCTAGAGAATTCATAAAAATCAGGTGTAGGCCCTAGCATACTATGTAGAACTGTGAGTTCTCTGTTCAGAATCAGCTATTGATAGTCATATGGTTTTTGAAAGAGTTGATTACGTTGACTTGGTTTCTCATGAGTGATGCAGTTATCACTACCTCCCCATATCTGCAGAATTCATTAGGAATTTCTAACAAAAAACAAAAGGCAAGCCTGTTGTGTCATTGACTTAGACAGTTACAACAAACCCAGTGTTGTATGGTGGTTAGACTAATGTGAACCCCAGGTCATTAGTAGCATGAGTTTTATAAAGTGTAATGATTTTCTAAGGTATCATGAAGCACTTCATGAAAAGCAGCAGAATACAGATATATATGTGTTTCACAGAATATAATCTTGCTGTTGTGTTAATTTTCCTTATGTGAGAAATGTACTGCTTTAAAATCAATTCTTTTTATCCAGGAGCAGCTCTGTATTCCATAATTTCTTGACCAGTTTCTCAATACTTTAATAAAGGCATGTGATGAGACATGAGGACAATGCCTGATAGTCTGGCCTTCATCTTTGCTGGCACGAAAAAAGGGTGTGTGTGTGCAAGTTTGTGTCTGCAAAAATGGAGGCCAAGTTAAGCCAGGCATCCCAGTCTGGAAATTTGGCACTACACATATAGTCATGCAATGCATTTGTGGTGAAATAAAGAAACAAATAATATTACTTTATGTACTTGCTTTGGGCTTTATACTACTTTATACTGCTTTATACTACTAATAAACCATGTATGGTACTTTCTCACTGGGTTCTCTATATGGTAAATTCTTAATCTTATATCCAATGTCCTTTTTCTTAGCAGGATCTCTTTAAACAAAATTCTGATATGCATGGCACCACAGAGCTCTAACAAAGGTATTTCTAAAGATATACAGCGGGGAAGCCAGAGTACACTGGGAAAGGGGATTGTAGCTGCCAAATGTATGTGGAATCAAGGAAAAGAAGCTAAAAGAAAAATGTGTAACTTAAGGCTGCCAATCCAGTTAATCAGTATGATGATTAGAAGTGCTGAGTATTGGTGAAGAGGATGTATTAATTTTGAAACAAGTTCCTGGGCTGAAATCCTTGCCTCATTGAAGTCGATGGTAAATTCCCATTAAGGTCAGTGGGAGTAGGATTTCATTCCCAGTCTCTGGGAACTTATTTCAGAGTATCTTGGGTTGAGTGAGGGCATCTATGAGAAGACAGTGGGGTCTTGAAGGGATTGAGACCTGCACGGTACTGAGCCCAGAAAACAGAATGGTAGCAGGGTTTGTAGCAGAGTTTATTTTTTCTGGCAATGAAAACAATATAAATAATTGTTAGCTCCTATGACAAATCTATATGTTGAGTAAGTACTGACATGCTGTGGATGTGTGGGTGCGGGGGGGGGGGGTGTTCTCTGCAGAATCAATAACCCAAAGCATATGAGCTGATTTACCCAGAATGCCTCTAGGATTACTGGAGGAGTGTATCATGGAGTGGGAGCTTTGCTGTCCTATGGCTGGTGTTGGGGATTGAGGATGGGGCCTTGCCTCACCTCTTTGAGATGTCTAATACTGGCAAGGGTGCTAGACTGACTCAACTCCCTGTTGCTGCCTTGTCTAATCCCTGTGCACAGACAGAAGGCTTCCTCTGTCCTTCCTTTCCTTTTATGTACCTGTGTAAGTCTAGCCAGATCTTGTCATTGGCAAATGACAGGATGTTTGTATGAGAAAGCACTGCAGTATTTGATCCAACATGTGGCTATACATTTAGAGGTAAATGTAGATAACACTAAATGGTCAGAACAGATCGATAAATCATAAACCCTTTGGAATGCAGTTCTAGGACAGTACACTTTCTTTTAAAATTAACAACAATTCAACAACAGTGCTGTTTGATCTTTTCCCAAAGCCAGGCAGGCTTTTATAACCGTATAAACCATAGTCAGTTTTAGCAACTTTATTTAATCTGGCCCAAGACATTTAATCTGGCCTGTTTGTTTTCTCATAAACTAAATCCTGATACGTAGGCTGAGATAAACCAAGAGGCAGCTTTTATGTGGAAACATTCATTGTCATGGAATATAAGATGCCTAATTTGCAACTATATAAAGATCTTGCTCTTACTGCAGAATGTGCATATGGTCTAAGTACTCATCATATGCTGTAGGTGCAGATCTGCATTAAAGCCAGATGGAAAGAAGTTGTTTGATCTGGTGAAATTTGGGCCCTTTGGCTAAGATTTAATGAGGTCACAGTTTAATATCTGATACTTTTTCTTTGGCAGATCTATCTTTGCAGGAGTATGAACTTTTATGTCCTTATAGGTTTTTCTGTATCTAAATGTGATCCTGTAACACTAATTTGTGACTT
Source organism: Dermatemys mawii (assembly GCA_007922305.1). NCBI lineage: Eukaryota > Metazoa > Chordata > Testudines > Dermatemydidae > Dermatemys > Dermatemys mawii. The sequence continues at coordinate 58,986,378 of ML677326.1, read as the reverse complement.
TAACTGACTCTTCTTCAGATCAGTTCTCTAATCACTACATCCCCACAAAAAAGATGTAAAACAAAAATAATTGAATATTTTTACTCTAAAAAAAAATTAATGTTGAAAAAATATAAAAGAGAACAAACAATTTTAAATGTTAATAACTTCCACCTCATTTTAATGACTGGTAAGCAACAAGTATGAATTGTTGACTGTTTCTTTCAGGAAGTTTCTTGATGCAAATCATTTAACTTGAATTATCCCTTCATAAAGGAATAGACGCCCACACTGAGTTATACATTGCACTGGTTCACAGGTGTGAAGTGCAGCTTCGCAGCACATTTATCTTTTGTAATGAAGAATTTTAAAACTTTTCCGACAGGAAAAGCAGAAAGCACTTACTGGTTTTGACCAATTCTATTTTTTGGTCATAATGCTAGTGCTAGAAAAACAGCCTTAGGAACGTAAGCAAAATTCAGGTGAATCTAAGGTCCAAACTTGTATCCCTTACTCAGACAAAACTCTCTTATTTTAGTGGGAGATTTGCCTATGTGAGAAATACAGGATTAGGCCTTTAGATGCAGATTTTAAAATGGTCCATGATAGCTAGGACCTGATTTTCAGATGAGTTGAGCATCCACAACTCCATTTCATGTCAATGGGAGCTGCAGATAATCATCACTTTTGAAAATCAGGCCAGAGGCACACAAATCCCAGTGATGGTACCCGACTCATGGGTATCGTTTTGAGAATATGTCTCTTTGTATATCACTGACGAAGGAAGGTTTGAACTTTCGGCTGTGGCTTGGCTGTACGCCCTGTGTATGGAACATTGTTGAGAGTCACAAATTCCGTTCTCATTTGCTGCGGTGGGATGGGAGTAGTAATTTACTCCTGGCCTATACTAGCAGCAAATGATGAGAATCCTTGTGCTGGCTCAGCTACATTGGTTGATACATGAGAGAGAGGAGCCAAGCTTTGTCTCCCCTGCCCACCAACTCTTTGAGAGGGATTAGCAGGTGCACAACATCCTCCTCTTGAACACTTGTCTCCATAGCCTGAACAGGAATATAAGGGAGAGTCTTTTCCCTTAAGCCCCTTTATGAGCAGGTAGTTCAAGTCACAGTGTAGTCCCGTGTATTTGTAGAACATTCACTACTACCATGATGAGCACCATAGAAATGCCTATAATTAAACAAACCACCAGATGGAAAGACCAGAACTTCACCTGGTGCTTCATGTGATGATCAAAGTAAATGAAATTCTGTAGCTGTAGCCAATGCAAAATGAAAATGCACCTGGTTGCGTCAGATCCTTGGCTAGAGAAGTTTTTGAGCAGACAGGCTCATTTGACTTGAAAATTGAAGAACTGTCTGAAATAGATGTTGCCATGGTGACAGAGAGGATTAGCAGTCTGAGACTGATTTCATTGGTCCGCTACTAGCACAAGTTGCTTGTTTGAGTAGCATTAATATGTTGTCTCCTGCTGCTTTATATGCCGAGACCATCTGGTGTTGGTTGTATTTAAAGGTGCAGTTCAGTTGCAAAAAGAATTGGCCAATTTGATTTGATTTATGTTTAAAATGCAGCTTATAAGAGTAAAGAAAAGTAAAAAGAATACTCGTGCCTTAAACATGGTCTAAAAAGTCACAGCACGTACAGTGATAGAGAATGAGGTGCCAGTTCTAGGAAGCAGCACAGAGAATTTCTGAGATTTGTTTAATATTCAGTCAATGCACGTTTTAAAATGTTCACTGCAAAACATGTACTCTTGCATGTTTCTTTAGGGTCTGTGCATTTACATCACATTCCCCTTTTCAAAAGGAATTCTTGTCAATGTACACTGGAAGATACTTTCTAGCTTGAGAACTATACATGAAAAGTCCACAGTTAAGTGCTAAGTGTTGTTATTCTGTGTTAGAGTAAAGCATATCAGTTTAACTTTAACTTTAAAAAAACAACAACCCATAACTAACATCCTTTAGGGTCCGTTTTTCAAGAAGGAATCAGTGCCCATTTTATTTTGAAACGAATCTACAGAATTCAAAAACATTTAAAAATATTTTTAAAAAGAGAAGAAAAATAAGATAAAATCCCAAATACCATTAATCTATTAATAAGCATGAATCTTCTTCTTCCTTTACCATTGTCTGCAAGCTCAAGCATGGGAATTGCTATCCATTGAAGACATTGAAAACATATTTATAGTACAGTACTGATTTACATAGGATGCTTTTGAATTTCCATTGATTTTTTTTTTCCTGGTGATTTCTATCAGAGTATTTAATTATCCCCAAGTCTGTAGGAATACATGAATGAATCAAGCGGTGTCAAATTCAGAATAAAATCAGCTCCCATAGAACGCTTACGTATTACAGTTTTGAAATGTACTCTTTGGATCAAACATTGTGTGGATTTACATCCTTGGTGGCAAAGTAGGATTGCAGGGGGAGTAAATCAGCACAGAATTTCGCCCTCTGTAACGTACTGAAACCAATTTCAGTCTTGATTATGAACATATGAGAGGCATTATATAGCATGATGGAAACATTTTCATATTCTAAACTTATTAACAATGACACTTCCTAATGGTACTTTGCACTTTGATCTCAATGCATTTTACAGGCGGTAATCACTTTGGCTTAATATGCAATAGTGCAATTACATACTAAAAAGGGTCTTGGAGCTACTTCACAAATCCTTACTGTTAAGTCCTCTTGCTGAAGTTTTCGCTTTAGTGCCAAAATCATTTCTGATTATAAAGTACACTTGAAATACAAGGACTTATAGGTAAGCTTGTTGATGCTATATATAATAACAGGTGCTCTGTTTTGTCTTCAGAAGGCTTTAAAGAGGATCATCTTTGATCCCTATTGTATTCACAACTCAGTCCTAGCATTATTCCTACTATATTAATTATGATAGTTGACTTCCAGTATATAACAGCGGAAGGTTATATTTTGTTATCTGAACTTAATTTATACTTAACTGCTGTAGTTCCAGAGCAAATAATCTTGGATTGCTGATTGTCATGATTAAAATCATATTGTGCAGATTGTTGACCAAATGCTACACTATTCCTTGTAAATATAAGGCTAGCGTTGTTAATGGTGCTGGAACAATTTTTATTGTGGGGCTGCTGGGAGCCATTGGACCAAACTGTAAACCCTGTATATAATGGAAACCACTTCAAGCCAGGGGATGTGGCAGCACCCTAAGCACCCCGAGTTCCAGTACCTAAGAGTGTTGTTTGTATCTGATCACAAGAATTTGAACTCAGATATATTAATTTCTAGAGTCTGGGAGTGAGCTCTTAAATTTTAACTAGTGGCTTAATTCTGCCACCTTTACTCTCATTGAGTTGGCTATTATTCCTTAAGTAGTTCCATTGAAATTGATGGTACTGTTTACAGATTAAGGTACTACTCAATGTAAGGAAAAATCGGCAGCAAATAAGGAACCTAAATTGTGATTTGTCAACAGAATAAATTGGGCTAAATGAAAAAGAACAGGGCAGTCAGGCTGTCTGCCTGGAGCTTCAAGCAAACTCTTTACATTCATTGTGACATGAGCTGAAGTAAAATAGTTTATCAGATATTTGTGGCTTCATTTCTAATAGTTTTGAATCGTGATAATGAAAACTTATGACCGAAAGAAATCTTCCACTGAATTAATATACCATACAGGAAGCCATTGCACCATATATGTATGTATATTTTTAAAAATAAATGTTAGTGGATCCAGTGAATCTGTTTGGTGTCAGTCCATATTATGAAATTATTATGGGCCTAACTACAATCCCTTGCCCATGGGAGTAATCCTTACCTATTTAAAGAGAAATTCATTCTTGTGCCAAGGGCCAGCATAGGGATCAGGGTCCACTTAGGGTCTCATAAGAGTTTAATAATGTGTTTATGTGAGATGTATCAGTCGTAGTTCTTGTGCTGTGTGAAATTCATCTTTAAGCAGTATCTAGTTAGTAGTCCCAGTGAGTAGAGTATCGTTGAAAATCAGCGAATAGTCCAGCAATTAGGATGTTAATCTGGTACTTGAGAGATCCAGGTTCAGTTCCCAGAACTGTTACAAACTTCCTTTGTAACCTTTGACAAAGTACTTAGTCTCCCTGCTCTGCAGTTCATCATCTGTAAAACAGGGATAATAGCACCGCCCTATCTTGCAGGAGCACTGTGAGGATAAACACATTCAAGATTTTAAAGTGCTAAGTTACTAAGGGTATGGTTACACTTACAAGATTATAGCGCTATAGGTTATAGCGGTCCCCTTATATAGTAATATGTATAGCGCTATTGTATGTCCACACTCAGATGCTCCTGCGGTATAGCATGGCCACATTTGGGGCACTTAATGCGGCATTAAGAGCAGCGCATTAGGGCAGGTATCCCAGCATTCAGCTGGGTGCAACGTGCTTTTTAAACGAGGGGGGTGAGGGGGGACGCGTTGTGTGTATGCGGAGGGAGAGAGACAGTGGTTTTTCCGTTTTTCTGAAAGCCTGTCAGTGAGCCTCCGTTCACAGAAGGCTTTGTTTTCACACAGGCTCCCTCCTTAAACATTTGCATTGCTTATCTGCTGAGTTAAGAGAGAAACTCTAAAGAGGTACTTCCGCATTCCTCCAGCCGAGTTCAAAACAAAGGGAAGAGACGTCAATTGCCTTAAATGGCTCTAGGCATCTCCAGAGATCACTTGTAGCGCAGTGGGTGTCCACATTCTTGCTGTAGCGCTACAGCAGCTGCGCTACAGCCCTTATTCCCCATGAGGAGGTGGATTTATAATAGCGCTATAACTCCACGGTTATAGCGCTATTAGTGCCTTGCCAGTGTGGACGGGGAGTAGGTTATAGCGCTCGTGGGGGCTTTATAGCGCTATAAAGTGCCAGTGTAACCATGGCCTAAGTTACTAAGTTAATGGGGGCGGTGTAAGTGCAGTCCAACTGTGTTTCTTTCTCTCTTCCTAGTATGTAGTACACAGGCAGTAGAAACGGGTCTGGTGTAGAGCCATTAAACCAGTTTTACATAGACCAGGATTATTATAAGGGATCCTGTTCTGCCCCTTTTAGATATCCCTTCGAAGTTCCCAGAACAGTATAAAGAAGTCCTCGTGTAATTGAGAATCAGGCTGGCTCCTGGAAGCAGCACCCCGACGTGCTGCTTCTTTCACCACTGTGGTTCCTGGTAGAGCCCTGCACCTCCCCAGACACCGATTTATATCTGCTGATATCTGCATCTGTGGATGTAAATTTGTATCCGCACAGGGTTCTGCTCCCCAGTCTGTGTAAATATAACATGTTAGCTACATGACTATTGACTTGAATAGACCTCTCTACTACTGTTATCAAAAATCTAGGGCATGACCTTTGTGCACTCCCAGGTCCATTTTTAAATTAAGTGTTGTGCAGACTGGAAGCCATTGTTCTGTATGCATTTCTTCATGGGAAGGAAAGTTTAACATTTAAAAGTAATTAGAAATAGTTCTCTTCTGTTTCTTCCTCCCTTTTTCCCCATCTCCATTG